>ML661902.1:6189687-6297328 GCA_007570785.1 Antilocapra americana
AAGAGAGGCATGGGTTTGATCCCTGAGTAGGGAAAATCCCTGGAGAAGGAAATGCCAACCCACTCCAGTATTCTTGCCTGGGAAATCCCATGGACAGAGGAGCCTGGCAGGCTACAGTCCATGGGACCACAGAGAGTCAGACATGACTGAGCAACCAAGCACACCATGGGTAAGGAATAATGTATGCCTTACATCACAGGCCCAGCATAAGCCCAAGTGTTGCAGCATGTGGTCCATGAAAGGGAAAGTGAAAATCGCTCAGTCCTGTCTCTTTGCAACCCCATGGACTATACAGTCCATGTAATTCTCTAGGCCAGAATATTGGAGTCGGAACCCTTTCCCTTCCCCAGGGGATCTTCCCAACCGAGGCATCAAACCCAGGTCTCCTGCATTGCAGGCAGATTCTTTACCAACTGAGCTATCAGGGAAGCCCATAGCTTGGTCCTAAGAAAACACATTTTACAACGTCTCACTTAATTTTTCTTTCTTGATTCATTTTATCACTCATAAATAAGTACCTTAATCAGTGTTACTTACCAAGACTCTCCAACTATTATGCTATAATTATAAATTATACTAACAATTCAATTCAGTGGTCAGGTAGGAATATAAATCCAGAGGAAACTCATGTACTTCAGACCAAATTCTCTCTCAGAATAAAACAATGATGATAATTTTAAAATACATTCTACTCTTACCCTGTTTTCTTGGGTTTTTTCATTTTTTCAGCCTCCTTATCTCCCAGGCACACAAGATAGTTGTGATTCTTACTTGTGCCAAGACTTTGCAAACCATCACTAGGTACATATTCTTTTCTATATCATCCATGACATTTAGCCAGTTAGTCCCTAAAGAAGATGGTCTGTGGTCCCAAGGCTTCTACAGCAAGCTCTAAGTGTGCTTTCTTCTTTTTTTTTTTTTAACTTTTACTGGAGTATAGTTGTTTCACAAGATTGTGTTAGTTTCTACTCTACAGCAAAGTGAATTAGACAAACATAATCTTTTTTTAGGTTCCCCTCCCATTTAGGTCACCACAGAGCACCTCTAAGGAGTGATTTCTGTACTCCTTTCCTTGCCATGATTTACTTTTCTGAACACTAAATCTTTCCTGGTTTTCATGCTAACCAGCCCAGCAGTGCACTAACGTTGCACTGCAGTGCCACCTAGGGTCTTCTGCCAGTAGAGACCCAGAGCTAACCAACCCTGGGTAGTCACCACTAGCCCGTTACAGTAAAGGAATTCTGGATTCAGATGAACCCTGCCTCTACAAGAAATTGTTCAATATAAAGTATAAAGTCAAGGAGACCTCCCATCCCACAATAGATTGTTAAACCATCATTTGAAACGTTGTCTTCAGCTTAAATGTTCACTTCACATTAAGATTTTAACATGGAAGGTTTGTATATATAAAACATCTTGCTGGCAAGAGATGTTCAATGGTGAGGGTGTGGAAAAGAGAAAACTGCAGCTTCTGGGCCTTTGGGTTCTGCTTCTCATGGCTGTGGCTGTGGCTGAGCTTCGTTGAGAACTGCAGGATGAAAATCAGCTTGGCCTGACCAGGGAGCTAGATTGAAATGGAGCCTTCGTACGCCACACATTAAGCAAGCAGCAGCCGCATTAGAAGCCGAGGGTCCATTAGCTCTCATTTAATGTTTCTTCTCAAGCAGATAAGTACAGACATCAAACACCCCAGGCCTTTTATGACACATAAATCACAGGTCAGTGCCTTCCATGGAGACTCCTGTTTGCTAAGTGAGCAGTTAGGCCAGGAGCAAGGAAGCAACGCACTTAGAGACCCAGAGGGATGAGTTGACTGCATAGGGCAAGGCCAGGAATTTCTCCCTGCAATTTAATGATTAAAACCTTTCTCCTGCTCGAGAACTGGCACATCACTCAGGACCTTCCACAAGCAGCATCTCACACCAAGAGCCTCCCTTGGTCCCAGTTCTACCATTAACTTATTTCTCCAAGAGTTGGTTTCCACAAGCCCTACTGAGTGGAAACCAGGCTATGAGACCCCATCTCTTGACACCCCACTAATTGGATGAAGGTGAACGTTTTTCCATACCTAATCCACAGAACCTCTCTGTTTTCATAATGTACGCCATGAGGCACACAGACAAGAGTGAGGGTGAGGGGTCCATGTTAACCATGGATCTCTAAGTGAAGGCCCATGAACTTGGGCTGCTGAGGTCCTTGGACCTGCCCTGACTTCTGCCCTTCCTGATCCTGCCACTGCAGCTTTTTGGTGGATTCCATGAGTTGTATCTAAAACCAACTTGAGTGGATTCAGCTCCTTATTACTAAAACTGCTTCTGAGAAACCCTGAAGCGGAGGGAGAACACTGATCCAACTCAGGCTGGGGCTTCTGCTCCTTCCTCCAGAGCCACACTCGGCCCGGCTGTGTGCCTGTCATTCAGGCCCAGGCAGCAGCTGGGTACCCCTGCTGGAGGAGGCAGGGGAAAGCAGGGCTGTGGGGGCCAAAGTGTGGTCTGCAGACTGCTGTCAGCCCTCCTACCTGTTACTGGTCTACAACAAGAAAAAAATAGCAACTGAGAAAAACTGAGAACTTTTGCAGCAATTTTCCAGAGCAATTTGATGTCTATCAAATCTAATTTTAAAAAAAAACCACAAAGTTTGTATTTTTATTATCTTTGGGCTTTTTTTCCTAGTATTTTATTTTTATTGTATTTTACCAAAAAACATCAGTTCATGTTGCTGCTGCTACTGCTGCTAAGTCACTTCAGTCGTGTCCAACCCTGTGCGACCCCATAGACAGCAGCCCACCAGGCTCCCCAGTCCCTGGGATTCTCCAGGCAAGAACACTGGACTGGGTTGCCATTTCCTTCTCAAATGCATGAAAGTGAAAAGTGAAAGTGAAGTCGCTCAGTTGTCTCTGACTCTTCACCACCCCATGGACTGCAGCCCACCAGGCTCCTCCGTCCATGGGATTTTCCAAGCAAGAGTACTGGAGTGGGTTGCCAGTGCCTTCTTCACATCAGTTCATAAATGATATGAAATAAAAATAAACATTCTTTCACTGCTTAGAGTCTGAAGAACACTACTTAAAATCCCTTTCCATGCTCTGGTCCAGGCGCCCTGCCCATTCAACTGGCAGCATCTTGCTTAGAGAAGACAGGATTACAAATGTGCCTTTCTCCAAGAAAAAGTGGCAACTTGCAGGCAGAGGCAAAGCCTATTGTTCACATCTGTTCACGAGGAGGGCCCGTCCCTGGGTTAGCAGGTCAGAGGCAGGGCCCTAAACATGCTAAGCACCTAACATTCAAAGCACTAGAAACGATGGAGTTTCGACCAAATATTCCAAGGGGACCCCACAGCAGGCTGCCCAGCCACCTCCGGAGCTTGCAGGGCTCTCACTGCTGCTCTGCAGGCCCCCAGGGGCAGTAGGCAGGGCTGAGGGCTACAGGCGAGGGGGTGGAGGCACAAGGACTGCTCCTCTGAGCAAAACTCCTCACTGCTCTCCTTCTCCCTTTCTGTTTTCACTGTACAAAAAAATTGTTATGATGCAGGGAAAAGTCATTGATTTCATTTGAAACTGTTCCCAAACAGGATATGGACGCTCAAACAGATCCTCAGCCCTTGGCAACTGTTGTGCGCAGATGTTTCTTGCACGTGTTGGGTAGCACGTAGAGTGCTGTGATCCAGGGAGCACAGGGGGGTAGCCCAAGGCCCAAGGGGCTGATGGCATGGAGCCCTGAGCATCCCTGCATTCCAGGAATTTGACTCCTACCCACATGCCTCTCCCCACCCCCTTTCTCACCTCACTTCTAGCCCTGTCTTTAGTACAGTAGGAATTGAGTTTTCACTCTTGTTATTTCTGTAATTCATATGATGAAGACAAACCACAGTCCTAAAGAGAGAAGTTTAACGTGCAGTGGACAAAATGGAAGCAAGGAAGCACAAGTAGGACTGCTTGAAAACAACAGGCAAAAACAGGATAGACTTTACCTACATAGGCAAAAACAAATATGTGAGCACTGATAGAGCTGAAGAAAAATTTCATCAATAAAAATCAGTACACACACATCTTATTTTTTTTTGAAGTATAGTTGATATGATACAGGATGAGATGATTAGATTGGGAAAGGAGTATGTCGAGGCTGTATATTGTCTCCCCGCTTATTTAACTTATATGCAGAATAGATCATGCGAAATGCCAGGCTGGATGAAGCACAAACTGGAATCAAGATTGCCAGGAGAAATATCAATAACCTCAGATATGCAGATGACACCACCCTTATGGCAGAAAGCAAAGAAGAACTAAAGAGCCTTTTGATGAAAGTGCAAGAAGAGAGCGACAAAGTTGGCTTAAACCTCAACTTTCAAAAAACTAAGATCATGGCATCCGGTCCCATCACTCCACAGCAAATAGATGGAGAAACAATGGAAACAGTGACAGAGTTTATTTTTGGTGGCTCCAAAATCACTGCAGGTAGTGACTGCAGACATGAAATTAAAAGACACTTGCTCCTTGGCAGAAAAGCTATGACCAACCTAGACAGCATATTAAAAAGGAGAGATACTACTTTACCAGCAAAAGTCTGTCTAGTCAAAGCTATGGTTTTTCCAGTGGTCATGTATGAATGTGAGAGCTGGACTATAAAGAAAGCTGAGCACCAAAGAATTGATGCTTTTGAACTGTGGTGTTGGAGAAGACTCTGGAGAGTCTTGGACTGCAGGGAGATCCAACCAGTCAATCCTAAAGGAAATGAGTCCTGAATATTCATTGGAAGGACTGATGCTGAAGCGGAAGTTCCAATACTTAGGCCCCTATGTGAAGAACTGATTCACTGGAAAAGACCCTGATGCTGGGAAAGATTGAAGGCAGGAGGAGAAAGGGGTGAGAGAGGATGAGATGGTTGGATGGCATCACCGACTCAAAGTATGTGAGTTTGAGCGGGCTCCAGGAGTTGGTGATGGACAAGGAGGCCTGGTGTGCTGCAGTCCACAGGGTTGCAAAGAGTTGGACATGACTGAGAGACTGAACTGAACTGAGATGGTTGGATAGCACCACCAACCCGATGGACATGAATTTGAGTGAACTCCAAGAGACAGTGAAGGACAGGGAAGACTGGCATACTACAGTCCATTGGGTTGCAAAGAGTTGGACACAACTTAGCAACTGAACAACAGATAGTTGATTTATAATGTTGTGTTAGTTTCTGTTGTATAGCAAAGCACTTCAGATATACAAATATATACATATTCATTTTTATATTCTTTTCTATTATGGCTTATTACTAAATGTAGTTCCCTGTATATACACATTTTTTAATCCAAGTTTCTAAAAGTAAAATGGAATCAAAGAGTATTGAAGCATGAATGAATATCTCCAACAAACAGGACTTTATAAGTTCCTGAATCAACAGTTAAACATAGAGTTACCAGATGATCCAGCAATTCCACTGCTAGATAGATTATATACCCGAGAAAGGAAAACATGGATATCTACATGAAAATTTATAAATGGATGCTTATAGCAGTATTATTCATAATAGCCAAGAAGTAGAAACAACCCAATGTTCACTGGTAAATGAATAAATAAAGTGTGGTATCTCTAAACACTGGGGTATTATTTGGTCGTTAAAAGGCCTGAAGGTCTTACACGCTACAACATGGATGAAACATGAAAATATTATGCAAAACATTAAGTGAAAGAATACAGTTACAAAGGATCACATATTGTATTGACTCCATTTATACAAAGTGTCCAGAATAGGTAAATCTACAGAGACAGAAAGTAGGTAAGTTGTTGCTGATAGTGGAGAAGGGTGAGGGGTGGCGGGATTGGGGGGTGGCAGCTAAGGGGAACAGGATTTCTTTTGAAGCTAACAAAAATATTCTAAAATTGTAATGATGATTGTTCGACTCTGTAAGTACAATAAAAGCTACATACTCTTATAAATAGATAAAGAGTCATACACTTTAAACAGGTGAATTGACGGAACATGTCCATGGAAAGAAAGCCATGAAGGGGGGGAAAAAAAAGAGGTCATTTTCCAAGCAGAGATAAGAAAGGTGGGATATATCTGGTGAATTTCATCAGCCCCTTCTGGCAAGGAAAGGGTTTGGAAAGGACACTACATCTTGAAGTAACCAGAGGAATTTCTTCACTTTCCACTGGACCCTCACAGTCACCCCCAAGGCTCCTGCTCCAAGGATTCTGGAAAGGAGCCCCTCTTTTTCCCCCGTTTTCATAATAGAAAGGTCTGATAAGTGCTTACAGGGTAACCCTCCTAAAGGTATTTATAATTTTGGATTACAGTCATAACTTAGAACCTTTTAGGCTTAAAAACAATCTCTTCTACTGATTTCTGTGTGTTCCACGGAGCCCTTCAAGGCAATCAAGTTGGAACCGAGAAGAAGGGAGGGGTCGCCAGGGGGTACTGGGCATACCAAAGCTTTGCGAGAAATTCTGACTTCGTGAGATTAAACACAATGTTTGGCAGTTTAAAAGATAAACCCTTAGCCATCACAAAGAAAAAATTATCCATAAAAACTCAACTCTGAAGTTTTTGGACAAGTGACATTTGACTGAGCTGTCCCCAAACTTTACAGCACCACAAGGCGCACATTCCCCTTCACTGAGTTCCAGAGAGTGCTTCCATGTTCTCAGGGGCCTCCCCGACTTCTGGACATTTTCTCTAGATCCTTCTCAAGGTCCTGCCAGATCTGATGTCTCCTACAAAGCTCTACGATCCTGCCTAAGGCACAACCAGCTGACCCAGGGCAACAAACAGCCCATGCCAAACAAATCCCCAGCACACAAGTCACCTGGAAAGTCTCACTCTAGCATGTGGTCACATGATCAGTAACAATATGTTTATACAAACAGGCCAGGAAAGAGATCAGAAGAGAAATACAACTGAGTTTGTCCATCACACCAGTCATATTTTTTTGTCTGCATAAAAAAAAAGCACAGTTGAATCCCCAGACTTTCAACCAAAAAGCTGAAACTGTTACACGATGCTAACTGCTCTAAACTACACACAACACTACCTAGAAAAACCTCTATCAGTTTTCTTGAAATTTACTAAGCCCCAGAATGATGAAGTTGACTGAGGTAGCATCAAAAGTTCCAGAGGGTCAGTACCTCGGAGGTCTGTGATATCTATTTACATTTTTCTCATTTAAATTCTCTCTTACCCAGAGGCCAGTTACCATAAAGCCCTTTCTCTGAGCCTACTTTACTAAAAGCTAGAACTGGTAACTCAGAGCCTTGCAGAGGTCTTTACAAACAACAGGCACTTGGTAAACGCCTTGAGAAATTGATGAGTTAGTTCATGAGTTCATGAGTGAATTAATGGCTTCAGAAGTAAAATCGCTTTAAAATATAAAATATTACAGTTTAGTCATCCCAGTTTTTATAATTTCTCCATCACCTTATTTAGCACCTTCTTAAAGTGAATGTGGGGCCAGTAACATAGAGCTTAGAAGCGATCTAGACACTGCCCCCTCTGAATAACTCCAAACTGTGGCCTAAACAACATTTCAGAGGCCACCTAAAGAAACAAGTAGGAGGCCAAGAAGAAAGGCATCTGGGATCTCTAGTCCCATTTTTTGTTCACATATTAGGATAGGGCTACCTGCTACAATAAATAAACCTCTACATTTCAATGGCTTGTCAACAAAGTACTTGATTTTTCACTCAAATAACAGTTTAATGAGGGGATTTCTGGCCTGCAGGTGGCTCTCTTCCACAGGAACCCAGTCTCCTTCCCTCTTATGGTGCCATTATCCTGTAGGGCCACATCCTGGAGCTGGGGAAGGGAGGAGAGAGAAGTGTCTCTCCTTCTTTATCACCTTGGCCTGTGTACTAGTCAGGGGATTTTCAGGAGAACAAAGCTCAGGCCAAGTAATCAGAAAAATAGGGCCCAGGCCAGGCTATCCAATAGAGACCATTTAACATGGGCGGTTACAAGAACTTAAAAGCCAGATAGGGGACAGAAGAAAATTCGGATGTTAGCATCAGCAGGAAGTCACTTCCACTCCTAGGACAAAAGGATCCAGTTCACTCACCACTTACCTATCTGAACTGCAGAGAAGGCTGCTGGGCAACTGAGACGTGAAAAGGGGGCTGTTAGTTAAGAGCTGAGACCACAGTGATGTCACCTGAAGCAAGGAAATCAGGGTTGAAATATCCTGTGTTCTCCCTGGCTCCCTCTCTCCAGTCTCCTGCTAGTGCCCAGGCTGGCTGAATCTAGTCAGAGCCAGGGCAGGAAGTATGGGGAATTGCAGTTTGCAGGAACCAGTCCTCTGCAGAATGAACAGATCAGGAAAAGGATGAGAAAGTGGATCTGAGGGCAAACAGCAAGTGACAAGCAAACATGCTCCATAAGTAACACAAACCACTGTCACTCCCATTTCATTCATAAGGGGTAACAGGACTGGGAAATGTACTGGGCTGGACATCCCTTACCAGTAACATACCATAGTGGGCAGTTGGCCATCTCTACCGGTTAGGTTTGAATAAATTTTCAATCCACTTAGCGGCTCCATTTTCACATGAAGTTCATGAGGGACAAAACCACAGGAAAAAGACGCTGGTGACTCTCTAGGCAGTATTATTTCTCCCCCCTCACACATCCCTTAGATCTAGAGCACTGGTAGGAAGAGGAGGAGGAGAAACCAACAACAGTTTCTTGGTGCTCCTGAGAAGAAGAGGCAGAGAGTGTCCAGGCATCCCTGAGTCCGTAAATAGGCTGCTAATGGATGCCCTCATGGAACTTTGGGGTGAACTACGGTAATGAAGTGTGAAGGAACTGGTACACAAGACAGATTTGGCTCCTGCCCTGTGGAGCATGTGATTCTGCTCTATTGGGAGATGCACAATAAGTGCTCTAGAAAACAGAAATGGAGCCCTGGAATGAAGGAAAACAGTCTCACTCTGGCAGTATCTCAGCCTCCCTGCTTATACTTGAGCTCCAAATACTTACTTTCAGGCCAAACTCCTTCTGTCATCATCTTACAGGTGTGCTTAGTTCCTATATTTATATTCCAACCAACACAGAGACTTCCTCATCTTTAGCCTTCAAACCCTACAGTCCATGCACAGAAATTGCATTTCTGCTGCACTCCTGAACCCCCAAGTAGGTAGGCTAAGGCCTCCTTCCACATCAGCCAGCGTGGTTCCACTCATTCCTATATATATTGGGTTGCTTATCTACTTTTGATAAAAAGTTTGCGAAACTTGCAGCTTGTTTAATTCTCTTTCATGTGAGAAAGCAGTTCAGTGAGAGAAGAGGGACTGCCCCAAGACTGCACAGCACACCACGAAACAGGCCCAGATCTTCAAATCCTCAGGAAATCCTAGTAAGAATAGTTTCTCAAACACATGTTTCTTGTGGAAAGTGCCTAGGAATTCTCCACTCCTGAAGATCAATCACTGGAAATGTTTTCAGTGCCTATTTCCTCATGAATCAGAGTTCCTTTGGTTGCAACAGAAATCCACTGAGATGACTTTGGCCAAAAAGAAGGGCTCCATTGCAAGGGGCTAAGAGAACATAGAGCAGGAATGAATCTCAGGCCAGGAATGCAGCTGGAGCTAGGGATCCAAACAGCTTTAGAAATCTCTCTCCAAATCCTGCTTTGATTTTTCTGTATATCCACTCCATCCTCCATCCTCTTCAGATCAGATTTTTCTACTTTGCTATCCATGTGGCAGAAGACAAGATTCTACCTCCTCCCAAGGTTTATGCTCCTGGACTGCTAGTTCCACACTTATTCACTTTTTTTTTATCAATTTTAATGGTACATCAGTTACATACAATAAAATTTATCCTTTGTTAAATATAGAATTCATGCAAGGGTGTGCGTGCTCAGCTTTGTCCAACTCTATGAGACCCCATGGACTATAGCCCACCAGGCTCCCTGTCCAGGAGATTTTCCCATCAAGAATATTGGAGTTGGTAGCCATTTCCTCCTCCAGGAGATCTTTCCAACCCAGAGATCAAACCTGCATCTCCTGCATTGGCAGCTGTATTCTTTTACCGCTGAGCCACCTGGGAAGCCCACAGAATTCCTGAGTTTTGACAAACGCATAGAATTATGCAATCACCACTACAATTAAAATATAAAGTATATCCACCACTCCAATAACATTTTTGTGCTATTTTCATTAATTTCCTCCCCTATTTTTAGCCCTGGAAAGCACAGATCTGTTTTTCTAATACTCTGACTTTCCTAGAATTTTCTATAAATACAGTCATGTATTATATAACTTTTTTTCACTCAGCATAATGTTTTTGAGATACTTTTATATTATGACTATTGGTGGTTAGTTCCTTTTGTTACTCAGCAGTATTATATAAGTATACCACAATTTGTTTATCCATTGTTAATGACATTTGGGTTGTTTCCAATTGGGAACTGTTATGAATAAGGCTGCTGTGAACACTCACATATAGGTCTTTCTGTGGACATACGTTTATATTTTCATTTCTCTTCAGGAAATACTGAGGAATGGGATGGCTGGGTCATATTTTAAGTGTATGTTACACTTTAAAGGAAAGTCTCAAACTATTTTCCAAAGTGGCTGTACCATTCTGCATTTCACACAACATTATGTGAGCATTCCAGCTGCTTCACATCCTTTCAAACCCTTGGCATGGTCAGTCTTTTTCATTTTAATAGGTATGCCATGGCATTTCATTGTGGTTTTAATTGGTATTTTCCTGAAAAATAATGTTTAGCATCTTCTCATTGCTTATTTGCCAAATATTTCTCTTCTTTTGTGAAGAGTTTAACTCTTTTGTCAATTTTTAGAGGGTTGCTGGTCTGAGTTGTAAGAGTTTTTATGTGTTTTAGATATGAATCCTTTATCAGATATGTGTTTTGCTAAAACATTTTTTCCCAGTCTGTGGCTTTTGACTTTCTTAACAGCATATTTCAAAAATTACTTCTTTATATAAAGTCCAATTTAGGAATTTTTTCTTATTGTTCTACTTACTGAGTCTTAGCAAAAAAATCTTTGTCTAATTCAATGTCTTATTCTTTCTGATGTTTTCTTCTGGAGGTTTATGTCAGTGATTCACTTTGAGTTCAATTATTTCTCTCCTCAAACTTAAGTCTCTGTGGTGGGACTCTGTGAGCTTGGGTCTGATGTTCTTTCCTATACCAATCTATATGGCCAGAGCCAGGGAAACTCCCTGACCTCCTCAGCTTGATCATATGCCTGCTCTGGTTCAGTCAACAGAGTCCAGAGCTGCAGGGCAATTTATGGCTGCCACCAAGGCCCATGTGTTAGGAAAAGGGGTACACCAGTAACCAGAGAACGGGGATTTATTAAGACAACCTAATGTGTCCATGTATACTGTAATCTGGCTCTACCCATTTAACAGTACTTTAACCAATTAGCTTAGAATATTACAAGGTTGATTATTAAATGAACAGGTCTTACCAATATTCAAACACAATTTTCCATACTGCCCAACAAAATCCTAGTCATTCTTCCATGCCTAATTTACTAAAATATCATCCCCATTGTGAAGCCTTGGGGGACTGCTCAGACTTAAAACATATTTGTCTTCCCCAACAAACTATTAGCTCTTCATGGGCAAGAATCTTATCTTGTTTGTCTCTGTCTCAAAGACTAGTTTAATTCCTGGCACATAACAATTTTTGGAACTTGTTGAATATTGGGTTTGTCCTATAACTCTGTCAAATATTGATTAAATAATGAAGGAACACTCTGAAGACTCTTGAATTACTTTGCAGAATTTTTTGTAAGAAAATCATCACTTGAGATTGATGGCCAATTTTCACTCAATGAAGAAAAAAATTAAGGTAGACAATCTAAAAATCAATCTCACTCTGACTTTTCGCCCTTGCTGGGGAGATACATATTTCAAATGCTTCCTTGAAGTCATGATGTAAAGGTTGAGCTGAGGCCCACTTGCTGAGGACTAGTTCACTCTGTCACTAAAGAGCCCTGTGATCAGTAGAGTCCAATACATATAATCTCCTAGTATTCTGAGAGTGATACTACAAGTGATACTTCATTGGCACAGTTACTCAAAGAATAGCAAATATTAGAGGGAAAGTCTGTGGTGATGAACAATAGCAAATGAAACATTATTGAAAATTTACCCCCTCAAAAAGATGTGGCCTTCAAATAGGAATTTCTGGATAGGACTTAGAGGCAGAAGAAGCAAGTAGGAGCTGATCAAGTCAGAGTAATAAGTTTAAATAAAAAACTGTTGTTAAAGAAATTTTTCAGGACTCTTCCTTCAAGTATTAACAAGGGCATAAAGGCTATAAATGTCACACATTCTTTGATTTTTGAAACAAAACAATTTCTAAATGTTTAGAATATGTCCTTTAAATAAAAGAATGTGTACAAGCATAGAGAAGAAATTTCAATCATAAAATCTTTACATAAATTTTAAGCAGCTGTGGAAAATGTGTATCTTGCTTTCAAGTGCTAAAGGAAGCTTTTTGAAGGATGCATGCATGCTAAGTTATTCAGTCATGTCTGACTCTGTGTGACCCTTTGGACTGTAGCCCACCAGGCTCCTCTCTCCAGGAGCTTTTTCAGGCAAAAATACTAGAGTGGGTTGCCACTTCCGCCTCCAGAAGATCTTACTGATCTAAGGATTGAATCCATGTCTCCTGCATTGCAGACAGATTCTTTACCTGCTGAGCCATCAGGGAAGCCCTTTGAAGGATATGAATGTGTGAAACAGCAAGACTTCAGGGTTGTGGAAAAAACAGAGAGCCATTTCTTTCTTGGTTCCCATCATTCTGGAATCCCTACGCCCCAGCCTTGGTTCCCCAGAGCCCATCCTACCATGCTGAATATTTGGATAATTCTACAAGTCTTCCTGCATGGGCAATGTTGTGGCTGGGTAAACAGGGTGGCTTCTGGATTGCTCCAGCAAAGGACAAATGACTTTGAATTTGAGAAAAACAGATTTGTAGATAACTCAAAAATCTCAAGAGGCAGAGGACAAGTAGAGAAAGGTTTTGTTTTCTTTTAGATTTGGAGGAATTTCAGTTTGGCTCAGTTGCTCAGTCATGTCTGACTCTTTGTGACCCCATGGACTGCAGCACACCAGGCTTCCTTGTCCATCACCAACTCCCGGGGTTTACCCAAACTCATGTCCATTGAGTCAGTGATGCCATCCAACCATCTCATCTTCTGTCATCCCCTTCTCTTCCTGCCTTTAATCTTTCCCAGAATCTGGGTTCTTTTCAAATGAGTCACCCTCTTCGCATCAGGTGGCCAAAGTATTGGAGCTTCAGCTTCAGCATCAGTCCTTCCAATGAACATTCAGGACTGATCTCCTTTAGGATGGACTAGTTGGATCGCCTTGCAGTCCAAGGGACTCTTAAGAGTTTTCTCCAACACCACAGTTCAAAAGCATCAATTCTTCAGCACTCAGCTTTCTTTATAGTCCAACTCTCACATCGATACATAACTACTAGAAAAACCAAAGCCTTGACTAGACAGACCTTTGTTGGCAAAGTAATGTCTCTGCTTTTCAATATGCTGTCTAGGCTGTTCATAACATTCCTTCCAAGGAGCAAGCGTCTTTTAATTTCATGGCTGCAGTCACCATCTGCAGTGATTTTGGAGCCCAAAAAAATAAAATCTGACACTGTTTCCACTATTTCCCCATCTATTTGTAATGAAGTGATGGGACTGGATGCCATGTTCTTAGTTTTTTGAATGTTGGATTTTAAGCCAGCTTTTTCACTCTCCTCTTTCACTTTCATCAAGAGGCTCTTTAGTTCTTCGCTTTCTGCCATAGGGTGATGTCATCTACATATCTGAGGTTATTGATATTTCTCCCAGCAATCTCAATTCCAGCTTGTACTTCATCTAGCCCAGCAGTTCCCATGATGTACTCTACGTATAAGTTAAATAAGCAGGGTGACAATATACAGCCTTTACATACTCCTTTCCCAATCTGGATTTACTCAATCAGCCTGTAAACAATCAAATCACAAGTCTCTTCATCTTCATTCTAAAAAACAACAGACTCTCACTTCACATTTCCCTGTCCTTTCCTTCCTCCAGCTCATAGTCAAACCCCACAAGGAGTCATCAGCTCTTTCTGGTTCTACCTGCTCTCTTTGCAGTCTCTCCTTACCCTGCCCCAACCAGGCTTTGACTAAGATCACCACCGCCAATGGCCATCAGATTGTCAGTTTCAATGAATACATTTCTGTGTCTGCTTGCTTGACTTCTTTGAGTATTGGTTACCAACTTTTCCCTCCTTAATAAAAATTCCATTCCCTTGGATGCCATGACAACTCTTCTTTTCGACTTTTCTTTTCCTTCTGTGGCCATAACTCAGTCTCCTCTGGGGACTCTTTATTTTCCCACTCACCTTTTGAGGACCACCATTTCCAAGCCCCTTTGTCCAAACTTCTGCTCTAGTTCCTTCACTTGCTCTCCCTGGGCCATCTCTATCATGAGGACCTTCAGTAGAGCATTGTGGTTAAAGATGTGAACTATGCATTTAAATTCTTAGTTCCATCACTCACTGGTCATTTTCCCTCCTCCAAACGACTCTCAAACCTCAGGGTCCTCATCTATAAAATGGGAGTAACACCACCTTTGCCATAAAGTTATTGTGAAGATCAAATATGATAATGCATATAAAACAATGAGCACAGTGCTTGGAAATGCACTAGTAAATGACTGTTAGTATTATCTATTAGAATCATCTTGCCTTAAGCTTCAAAACATCTGGTTAGATTTAAAAAAACTAAATATCTGAAATAAGACCATCTACTAGTTGATCACAGAGGCTAGAAGATAATGCATCTCTTTTCTCTTCAGCTTGCCTTCCAGTTGGTACACAGTCTACCTTGGATGTTTTTCTCTGAACACAGAGGATGTAATTTTTGCCTGATCTCCAGTCCTCTACCCCTCTGTGCTGTCAGGGTCCCAGCTCCACTCTGCTAGCATCACCTCCATGTGGCCTGGACTGTTGCTGCCTCTCTCCAAAGTGGGCACCTCCCTACAACCTTTCAAAGGAACAGGTCTGGGTTTTCAGAGTCTTCCAAGGGCTCCCACAAACCTGTCTCTAATAATGACTGCCTCTAATAGCACAGTTTGATACTTCATCAAGCTTTAAGATTCTCTCTGCATCTGGGTGAGGATTGGAAGGGATAAAAAGGGTAAAGGGGACAGAGAGACTTATTCTGTCTCCAAATAATTTTTTCATAATAATAAATTTTATAGTATATGTCCAAAGACTTTTTTTTTTCCTTACTGCATGTTAGCTACTCCCTAGTTGAGATACATTGGCTTCTCATTGTGGTAGCTTCCCTTATTATGGAGCACAGATTCTAGGTATGTGGGCTCAGTAGTTGTGATGCAGATGCTTAGTTGCCCCTTGGTATGTGGGATCTTCCCAGATCAGGGACTGAACCAGTGTGCATTAAATTGCAAGGCAGATTCTTAACCCCTGGACCACCAGGGAAGCTCCCAGATACATATTTAGATCAGACATTCACCTGTACTAGACTGTATTCAAACTACAATATAAAATATTTAACAGGCACTGAAATGCCTGATTATGTCCTGAACTCAAAATCCCTGACACTAAATTAAATATTTTTTCTCTCCAAACTATTTCTCCTATTGTTTTCATCTATCCAGAGGTACAAACCAGGAACCTGGGAACCATCCCACTCTTTCTTATCCTTTATCCCCCTTATCCATTTCTACTTCCTAAATATCACATCACCTATTCTTCATCACTCCTACAACTACTCATAACCCAGATCCCACCTTGAGTCATGCTCTGCATCATTCATTTCTGAATTAGATGACCCTCCTCTAAGTCACTATAACAATCTGTGCTTCTCTCTATGCTGATATAATTAATAGTAGGTTGTGGGGGTAATTGTGGGGCTTCAAACACAACCATCTTTATGTTGTCAGTGCCAAGAAGAAGGCCTGACATCCAGTAAATGTGCAATGAATACCTAATGAGAGAAGGGAAATGGCTTCCCTGGTGGCTCAGATGATAAAGAATCTGCCTGCAACATTGGAAGACCCAGGTTCAATCCCTGGGTCAAGAAGATTCTCTGGAAAAGGGAATGGCCACCTTCTCCAGTATTCTTGCCTGGAGGAGTCCATAGACAGAGGAGCCTGACGGACCATGGGGTCACAAAAAGTCAGACACGACTGAGCAACTAACACACACACACACACACACACACACACACACGAAGGGAAAGATGGAAGGAAGGAAAAGAGGGAGGATTGAAAAGGAAAATCAAAGTCAATTACAAACCTTACAACTTTCTCTTTGGAGGACTATTTACAAACTTACATTTTGGGTATCAAAGACTCAGACCTATACATACTCTGCCTCTTCTGTCAGGCTCAGCTTGCTCTGCAGATTAGGGCTTCAGAGTAGTGCGAAATCCCATAATTTACATAATCATTTACAGCTCATGGAGAGAAGGTAATAATTGTCTCTTAATGCTTCTCCTTCACTCTAAGTATTTCCTACTCTAACATCTGCTTTAAGGCACCAGGTTTAATTCTTTGGGGTTTTACTGGCCTTCTAAGCTTCCAGACCTGACCATTTTCTTCCTCTTGATTTCTTATCTCTCCACAGTGAAGAGTCTAAATGAAGGACAGGAGGCAGGAAGGGAGGGTAGTGTTTAGAATGATTTCACCTGGAATAGTGGAGAGAACGCCATCATCAGAAAGATGCAAAGAGAGAGCACCCTTAGATGCTAGGGCAGGCACACAGTATGAGTGCCCCTAGGAATTCTTATTCTCTGTCTCTGCATCTCGCTCCTCCTCACCTCCCAGCACATCTTCTTGCCTTTCATATTAAGATGATTTTCCATTGAACTGCTTAAAATTTCTCCAGTAAATATCCAACTTCTTTTAAACTATTTATTCAAAGGACTTTACCACTTTCTTTTGAACATTTGAACAAATCAAAATTTTTCTTTAAAAAAAAGAAGCCTACAGTGTTCATTCAGTGAGGTACATAAAACACCAATGACCACTTGTCAAAGATTTGGAAGGTAGATTTAGGTGAAATTTGGAATACATTATGATTTGTTTAGCAGGCAGTTTTCACAATGATGATATCCTTATAAAAACTGAAACTTACAATGGTAAAGAGGGGCTTCATCACACATATAGCAACCACCTGCTAAAGAAGAAAAGCCCTTTGCTTCTAAATATGCCAGCAAAAGTAATATCACCACTTCAGTACATGCATCTTTGTTCCTCAGACACTATCTAAATATTTCCTCTGAGATCTCATAGATTCTCTTTTGCCCCTGGTGATTACAGAATGCTGATCTAGTTCGAATTTGTTCCTATTCTTACACACACACCACACACATACACAATGCTTTTTGCTCATGGACATTGAGGATGTTTTTTTGTTTGTTTGTTTTGGTTTTGGCCACCCCACATGGCTTTTGGAATCTCTGTTCCCTGACCAGGGATCAAACCCAGGCCCTTAGCAGTGAAAGCATTGAGTCCTAACCACTGGACTGCCATAGAATTCCTGAGATATTTTACTACTAGAGGTTTATCATCAATAGGATCTTGGGCACAGGCTGCTTTTCAAAGATTTAGTTTATTCTAACAAGTATGAACTTACCTAAATGTAACTGCTGGATGAGATGTCGAACCCCATCACTCTATAGAAATCCCCAGTCACCGCATGGCTGCCAGTTTTAATGGCCTCTTCCCAGTCCTCACCTTCATCAACCCCCACATAGTACTTAACAGCTGACAATTACCTCTTTCTTGAAGGTCCTTTGATTTTTGTCTTGGGCAACACCATTCAGAGAGTCCTATTCCTACAGAAGCCAAGAGGATATAAATGGTCTGGAGGATCTTGAAACTAAAGTTGCCCAGGTGAGAATAAGAGACACACATATCTTTCTGTCCAGCTTGCATCCTTGAGCCTCTGCCAGAAAGCGGGTCACTATGGAGTCCTTCCCCAGAGAAGAGTGACTCACAAGGAGAGAGAAGGGTTAATATTCTCATTTTTCAGGGATGAAAGCAGAAAGCAGGGATCAAAGGGAATTCCAGTTACTATCTCAGCAAGGGAGTCAAGAACACAGATTGGGAATCAAAACCATATGAATTTTTTAAGATTCTCTAAATCTTATGGGTTTGTAAGTGGTATTATTGCTATTATATTAAGCAGTAGTGATTAGGAATAAAATGTATTTCAAAAATAAATAGACAGGTAAGTAAGAGGAGCTAGTTGGCTGTCTTCAGGGATCTGAAGAGGAGTTAGAAAAAGCTGGGGACGCGATCTTCCTCTGGGGACAGAACCTCTGGGGAGTCAGAATTGGCCGTGCCAGCACCCAGGAGAGGAAGGTGGTTGCGTGTCTAAGACCTATTACAAGAAACACAGGAGAAAACGACAAACCTATCTGATCTGACAGGAGTGTATGGGGCTTCTTTGTCTCCTCTGCAAGTTCCTTTTCCCTTACCTTCCCCTAAACGCTTAAGGTTATTAAATCCATAACCCCAGCCACACCCCCTCTCCTGACTCCAGACCCATGTACCACATACACTGCCACAGCTCGCTCCCCCCCCCCCCCCCCCCCCCCACTGCTCGGCATATGCAAAATGAACCACCAGCCCTCCATCACTAACCTAAACCTATCTCTTCTCTGGGATTCTTGATCTCAGTAGAGGACATTACCAATCTCGCAAGTACCAAGGCTACCATCTTAAACTGTCCTCCCTTTCTCTATAAGCCATTGGCCATCAAGTCATAGCAGTTAGATATCACATGCCGCCTTCTATTGCTTCTTATCTCACAGTCCCTTCTTTCTCAGGTCCTATAGTCTCTCATAACACTACTCCAATTGCCCCCTAACTGCAGCAGTTTTATCTCCAATCTGTGCACATAAGACTTTCACAGTGAATCCTCACCACACCTGTGAATTTATTTCCATACTGAATTGTATACAGCTTGTGAGTCTGTATTTTAATTGATGATGAGAAGAGTTGAACTTGTCAATTTAAATTTATGGCATCTAAATACACTAGCATGTGTACGATAGATAGTGGGAACCTGTAGTGTAGCACAAGGAGCTCAGCTCAATGCTCTGTGGTGACCTATAGGGGTGGAAGTCCAAGAGGGAGGGGATGTATGTATACACATAGCCGGTTCACTTCATTGTACAGCAGAAACCAACTCGATGTTGTGAAGAAATTACAGTCCACCCCCCAAAAAAGAATGAAACAATGTTAAGTTCAATGGGAAGAATAAATGTGATACATTCAAGCAAACATATGCCTATCCACCCATCATTTTACCAGCACAAACAGAGGCTTGGAATGATGTTCACCAGATGTTAACCCTGGTTATTTCTGGGTGGCCACTTTGGGAACATGCATTACTTTGCTTAACTATTTTACTTGAAAAATAAATCAATCAACCAACTTACATCATCATCTCTGACCTAAAGCTCTTCTAACTCCCCCATTTCTATTCCCCATGATCCCTTCCCAAAATAAACTTCCCACATCCGAGCCCTCATCTAGGCTGTTTTTGGGGGCAGCACAGGCTATGACACCATTCAGGCCTATGGTCTAAAAAGCCTCACATCTACACTCCCCTCCTGTGCTCCTAGCATGTTATGTGTGATCTAGGCTCTCCCAAGCATCCTGTAGACTCTAAGGTCCTAAGGGGGCCATATGGGTGGTGGTGATCCCAGAAGACAGGCCCTTGTGGCTGCCGAGGCTCTGTTCTTCTGTGGTGGCTATGGCGGAGGTTCCACTGTACCCTCCCCAGCTCACAGGTGCCAAGCAGTGGGCAGGGGCTCCAGCAGGTCTTCACAAGGCCCCTCACCGGCTGTAGCTGGAGCTTCTCCAGACTGTGCTCCTCCTGGCTGGTTATCTCCCAACCTCGGTTCTCTAGTCTTCCCAGAAACCCCAGAAGCCACTGCTGTAGCAAGTTCCTTTCTACTGAAGTTAGCCTCTATGATTCTGTTTTCTGAGAATAGGAATCCAGACCCAAGGCAGTTATTCAAAATATTATTGAATGATATTTTTTTTTGTTCTCATACACAGGAGAAGTCATCCCTTTATACCTAGTGCTGAGCAAAAATATCATATATCTAAAATGTTTACACTAGGAGACTTTGTTTATAGCACTTATATTTCTACCTGTGAGAGTTCATTTAGATAGCATGAATCAATGCCTTGCCATTAATTATAAAAGCAAGAGCTTTACAACCCTTGTATATGTAAAGTCCTGTTAATACTTAATGTGTTTTAATAATAAGTTACATTTTTAGTGCCTATTAAGTATCAGTTACTTATTTATTCTCAGTATATCTGATTAATCCTGACAACCACAGAAACTGAAGTTCAAATTACACAAGTAGTAAATGATAGATTCAGGGTTTTAACTCAAATCTTTCTGACCCCAAGCCCACGCTCTTTCCCCAGTGCTAAGTTCCTCCCTGACCAACACTTCACTATAATCTGAGCCATACACTTCCAGTCAGAGCTCTGGCTTCCAGTTCTCACTACATTATCAGTTGAGCTCCCAGGGAAAGTGTTGGGCTCAGGGAACAGACGTGGTAAGTTCTCAGAGACAGAATTGAAGTAAATCAGCAAAATACTCCCCTCAGTTCACACTTGCTGTATTAGTCAGAATTAGGTTCTGCTATAACAGAATAATCTAAAACAACTATAGCTTAAATCAGTTTCTCTCTCTTTCAAGAGGTATAGAGGTTGGTTAGCCAGGGGCTGGCATAGGGCTTCTTTACATTCAGGTTTCTCTTATCTTGCTTCTCCACTGCAGGCAGCTCCCATTCCCCAGGTGACTTCATGGCCCAAAAAAGCTGCAGGAAAGGAAGCATGCAGTCCCTTAAATTGTACTCGCCACTTCTTCTAACATCCACCAGCCAGAACTCAGCGAATATGAGTTCCATAGCTGTAAGGAAAGCTGAGAAGTACAGTCTTGGGGGGGGGGGGGGGGCGCGTAATCCAAGCACCAGGCCAAAAATCTACGTTTTTGCTATCGTGGAAAAAGGAGAGAATGGGGGTCAAGGCACAGCTGCCAACTCTGTGACCAGAGTCTATGATATAAATGATCCATTTTTGTTCCTTAAACAATTTTTGCTTTTTTTTTTTTTTTTTGTGAAGGAAACAAGAAACGCCAGTTTGTTTTCTGGAAGAAAAGGGGGAAGGGGTCAGGTCTTGGAGGAAGAGAATAAAATAGGAATAAAAAAAGGGGTCAAGTCTTGGAGGAATAGAATAAAATAGGAGGAATAAAATACAAGGAAGACTTGTATTTTAATATTAGATCAGGAGATAGAAATCTAACAGTTTGTCTGTCACCAACCCAATTTTCCCAATTACCTGTTTATTACATTTTCAACTTTTCAGGATTTCCTCTCTTTAAAGATGATTCCAACCTCTGTGTAGGACTTGCATTGAAGATTTCCACCAAATCTTAGATGCAGCCTTCCTGCTGAGAGCAACGGACAGCAGGGTGGTTATCTCAGGGACAGAAGCTAAGTACAGGGCAGATGTAACAAACATCTCAGAGGGTCACAGCAATAATTTCATCTCCATGAAACCATTTCCCTTGACCTTTCCCTTCCTTGTCCTTCACTGTTTATACAACAGAGTCATTTCACTCTTTATGACATAGCTCGTTCATTCATTTATCCAGTCATTCTTATTAAACAAGAAGCATTTTCTAGGGACTCCCTTAGGGAAATTCACCATCCACCAGATGGGACAAAACCCTGAACAAATCATTGCAGTAAGTGCTATGTAGAGGAACTTCTAAAGCTTTGCAGGAACCTAGAAGATATCTAGGATATGCTATATCTTGTGAGAGGTGGCATATGAGGTGGGTTTTTATTCATCTCTGAAGCCCTCCTTACCCCCACTTCATTAACAAGGTGCTGGAAACACAATATTTTCTGAATAAAAAATGTCACTATCCTTGGACATTTGGTTCTCATAATCTTTATGATGAGAATGCAACTGTTCCATTGTTCTACAGAAGCGCTGAGCAAGAAACACTGCAACTCTTTCCAGGGATGTTGAGGCAAATAAACAGTAAGTTATTACCTCACCCTAACCCCTACACACTAGTGGTAAAGAACCCACCTGCCAATGCAGGAGACATAAGAGACGTGGGTTCGATCCCTGGGTCAGAAAGATCCCCTGGAGAAGGAAATGGCAACCCACTCTAGTATTCTTGCCTAGGAAATCCCATGGACAGATGAGCCTGGCAGGCTACAGTTCATAGAGTCGCAAAGAGTCAGACATGACAAGTGACTGAGTGTGCATGCATACCCCTTATACACATAAATGTTTCTTTATCTATGCTATTTAAAGATTCTGTAAAATCATGTACTACTGTGCTTGATCATCCTTACAGTAAATAAGAATATCTGTCTAAAATGAACTGTGCCTCTTCTACTATAATTCATTCCTGATTTTAAAACCTACTAAAATACAAAAACAAAAAGTACATGTACGTAAAGACTCCTTTGTGAGTGGCTGCAGTGCTTGACATAGGTTAGTTTCTTTCCATTCCTTTGTTAAGATCATAATCTGGTTAAAATAATAACTGGGTTGGAAATGAATAAAATTTCCCAGAAAGGAATTTTTGCTATGTTTTCAATATTGGGGAGGCAAGGGGCAGGATGTTTCTATTTGATTTTAATTCATTTTAGCCAACTGTGTTTGTTCTAACTTTTCTTACAATAATGATTAGTTGAAAAAGTAGAAATCTAACAGAAAGGACCTGATTAAAGAAAGCATAATAATATATACAATATATATATACAAAAGTTACAAATTAAACTGATTATTATAAATTGACTTTTCTAGTATTTAGTAAAATATTTATTTCGTGAAAATAAAACAGGTAGACCATCCTAAAAATAAACTAGAAATTTTTTTAAAACCCTGGAATCTTTTCTTTTGATTTACTATTTTAGGGATTTTTTTCTTTAATACAAAACAACACATACTCATTTCTATAATTTACAAGAGGATAAAAAATGTAAAGATAACCTATAGTTATACATATCAGAAATAACCATCACTAACAAATTGGCATATATCATTTTTTCATGTATATATGCAAAATGAAACGTATTGTTTTATAACTCTGAAAATTATAGGCTTCCCTGGTGGCTCAATGGTAAAGAATCTGCCTGCTAATGTAGGAGACACAGATTTGATCCCTGGGTAGGGAAGATCCCCTGGAGAAGGGAATGGCAACTCACTCCAGTATTCTTTTCTGGAAAATCCTATGGACCAGATAAACCTGGCAAGTCCATGGGGTCACAAAAGAGTCATACACAGCTTAGTGACTGAAAAACAAAAATTACTTTTACCACTTCTCCCTCCAGAAAAGACACTAACATGGTGACATAATTAATGTAATAGCTTATCTTCAGAAGGAGCTTGAAGAAGGCCAGAGGGAGATGCGAACTCCTGGACTCCTGTGACAGGTCAAGGCTTCATCCTGCAGAGTTCTGTATTGTTCTGTGTGGAACATGCTAGAAACAGAGGCTCAGTTCTTCTGAGCCTCTACGTCCTTGCCCACAACATGAGGATAATGAGTGTCTCACAAGTACTCTAACAAATGGGGTCAACTTCAAAATGAGCTTTGAGTGTTGGAAAAATATCACAGTATTTTATTATGTTGTCACCTGCTCATTATTAGTATTATCATTATTCTATTACCTGGCTTTGAATTTTAAGTTCTCTTTTTTAAAATATCTCTGTTGATTAGCCCTATGGCACTCTAAGCAGTCCTGGACTCTGTTGTTATTTGTTTCAAAATTTATCAATTCTAACATACGTGAACAAACATTCTTAAGCCTTTTCCATGGGTGAATTCTCATGTGGACAGTACAGTACTTGAGGGCAGGGGTTGAGTTTTACACTGTATTGATACTCCTTGCACAACCTCTCTGCTAGCCTGCAAGCCCACATCATAGTGATACTTGCGATGTCCAAGTCCGTGGTGGCTTCACAGAGGAATGGGAGGTACAGGCCACTCAGACTCTTGTGGGAAGTTGCCCCAGTGGGAACTGCCAATGCTGGGAAGTACATTATGCTGCCAGGAAAGATTGCTAAAGCCAGTAAGCCCCTGCTGAAAGTTGCCTGAGGCCATTTCTTCAGTAACTCCTGCTATTACACAAGGACTGAGGAAAAGTCAAAAAATTTACACTACATCACCCTATCCTCAACCTTAGCCTTTATAACATTGGGTTCTCAGAGCCCACAAACATGGGAAGCTTTACTAAAAACATGTCTATGTAATTAAGACTCTTTTTACTCTTTTTCTACTTTACTAAAAACATGGTTATGCCCTTGTGTAATTATGCCTTGTGTAATTGTTAAGTACAGCAAAAACCAACATGACATTGTAAAGCAATTATCCTCCAATTAAAAATAAATTAAGAAAAAAAAAAAAGCCAGTGAACTATATGCTAAAAAACAAAAAAAGAATCATTGTCTTTACCAAGCACCAAGCAATCTACTCATGGATATATAGGATGATCTTCTATAATATAGGCACTTGTCTCCTAAGGACATAAAAATTAAACAAGATATTTTTTCCTCCTGTAACTTTGTATATGTTTCTTTTTTCTTCTAATTCTGATTTTCTTCTTCAAAATTTTTCTTTTCTCCTTCTCCGTGAATTCCTCTTCAAATTGAACAGAAGTCACCTTTACTAAAAAAAAATTCTATGAAACACGTGTAGCCTCATTTGGGAATTCACAAGCAGGCCCTGAGATGATGGGGATCTTTCACCCACACTTCATGATTTTCTGCTTCACAGGACAGGCAGCTTGACCTTCCAGCCCCCATCTTCTCACTCACAACTATTCAGGACCAGCCAGGGATCCAAGCTTTGGAAACAACCGGCGAGAAAACAGGTGTCTTCCAGAGAGCCTGGTGCTTCCCAGATGGGAGAAGTGATTAAGAAGAACAGGAAGTGTTCTTTGCAAGGCTGGGGACAGACTGAGAATTGTGCTGTTCTGCTCAAAGTGCCAAGGTCATTATTAAATGGTTGGAAACTATTGTTCACGAAAGGCATTTGCACAAAAGTGAAACTCTCTTAAGAGCCCTGTTAAAATTTATCTCAAAACAAACGGTTGTCAGTGAAGAGTTAGACTGCTTTCCCGACCTGGTTTTAACCACACACAGACACGTCGTAAATCTTCCAGCTCTTATTCTGGGTGCTCCTGAGTGGCAGTGAAGTCTCCTCCCTGCCCTGCCCTCAAGTGCGCCCTGAGCTCCCAGAGACCCCACTTCAAAAATACACAAAGGCTGCAAAGGATCCCCACCTTGGAAACTAGTCTCTAATTCTCCACTATGGAAATTTAGGAACAATGATAAAAACAAAGCTACTAAATTTATTTCCCTCTGGGGTTCTGTGACAGTCCAACACATTTTATTGTAAACCAGCATTTTCCAGTCACCTTCCTGCTTCGCCTTTTCCAGGGTGGTACCTTTAGCGCACTGACCTCATCACCTCCTGCTGGCAAGAAAGTTCTGGATTCCCTAGGGCATAGCAGGGCCCTGTGCAGGAAGCTCACAAGGTGCTGCCTGTGCAAAGCCTGGTCTGGATTATTCATATTCCTCTCATAGGCTGCATGTTACAGGAACGCGGTTCCACAGACTGGGTCTCACAGCGACCCCCACCCCTCATACCTGGGTCATGTGGAAGGCTCCCAGGGGCAGGAAGCAGAGGGAGGCAAGAGTTTTGCTTTAAAAAGATGAAAGAGACAACAAGGCCCAAAGACGGCAAAGTGTTCTGATGCCAAAATTTACGACTGTATGTGTCATCTAACATTTATAGTCTCCGCATACTGGGAGGATTGAAGGGTGTGCCCACTCACAGGCTGGAGAAGAACTGTTTCCAAAGTTCCCAAACCCAGATGCCCAGTGAAACCCACCACGGGGCTTTCTTTAACCATAAACTCCTAGGTCCTCAGAATGACCAAGTCAGAATTTCCATAAATGGGGCCTAGGAACTGAACTTTTCAGGCCCTAAGGGGCCTAGTTGCAGAGTCGGGTCTGAGAATGGCCACACAAGATGGCCTTCTATGTCCCTTTCCCCATGTCTGAGGACCTGGGTGAATTTCTGGGTTTCCTTAGAATGCGTAGACTGCCCACATGCTCCAAGATACACACACTAAAATGCACTTCTTTGGAAAGAAACAAGAGAAAGTGAAAAACAGAAACACAAATTCATTCCTAGCATAAATTAAAAACTCTGCAGCCTAGTCCTCCACTTCTGCCCAAAATGACTCCTCCCCAGCTCACAGGACATGAATTTGAGAGAAAGTGAGAAAGAGAAAAGCAGTTATTTGCAAGGCTGGTAATAGAACCTTGAAGTGAGTTTCATTCTGTAGGGCTATGTCACAGCCATGCACCCACTTTGTATGAGCCACTGTCTGCATGGGTATCCCACATAACTCTTGAGCCACTTAACTCTTAACTAAGTCCTCAAGAAATAGCACTGCCTTCTCATCTTCTGCAATGATGAAGAATCTATATGCTCCTCACTTCTTAGGCCCTCCGCCAAAAAGATAATCAAAAAACAAATGCTCTAAACATTAAAAGATTCTAGAAGGGAAGGTACAGAACTCCATTTCCCTCTCCTCCAGGAGCATATCCTGGCCCAACACACACACTGTGCTGTGCTCAGTTGTGTCTGACTCTGTGACTATAGCCCACCAGGCTCCTCTGTCCATGGGATTCTCCAGGTAAGAATCCTAGAGTGGGTTGCCATGCCCTCCTCCAGGTGATCTTCCCAACCCAGAGATCGAATCCAGTCTCCTGCATTGCAGGCAGATTCTTTACCATCTGAGCCACTAGGGAAGCCCAAAATACTAGAGCGGGTAATCTACCCCTTCTCTAGGGGAACTTCCCAACCCAGGAATCAAACCAGGGTCTCCTGCATTGCAGGTGTATTCTTTACCAGCTGAGCTACCAGGGAAGGCCAACACACACACTACTTAAGGTAAATGTACAAAAGACATAAGACCAGAAGTTATCTTCATACCCCATTCCTTGAAGAAGAAATAGACACAGTGAAATTTACATTATCCAGTTTGAACAGTACAAATGAATATCCATCTACAAAATTGATTTTAACCAAAAACTGTAATAATAGTCATTGTCTAGCCTCAAATGTTTCCATTGTTTTATTCTGTGATAACCACTTGAAAAACAAGTTATTTTATAGGCACCTGGCTCATTACGTAATACAAATTAAATCTTCATTTATCTATACACTCCGAACAGTACCTATCCATTGCCATCACTTAAAAACCCATTGCCCTTCTTTCTAGCCTTGTTAATTTTCAAATGCTAATTAAATTTAAACTCATAAAAGTATCTGTTTAGCATGCATGACAAGATCATCCCTCAATATCCATTACCCACTGTACATTTCAGCATGTTTACCCACAGTTTCCTATTTGTTTTGCTGTCTATATGCCCCAGTTTCTACAGACAGAATGGAGAAATAACCTAGAATTCAATCACGTTCCCATTTTGATCCTACCCAAGTTGTCCCCTTTGCTTGATGCCTTTGTAAGCAACTTTCTTTCAAATTATTTCTGAGAAGAATGACTTCCTGATAACAGCACTTAAATATGGAACAGGAAGATGATAAAGAAATTATGGAGGAAAGCTATATTTCAGCCCCTTTTCACCAGACCATTACACAAAAAGAGAAGACTTCCAATCTCTGGAGACCCATAGTCACTTACTTATTGCTCTAAGAAGGCTGACAGTCCAAACGTCACTGAGATGAGATGATAAATGGCGCTGTTCACAACCAGCACCTAACATAAAGCATGCTACCATCCCACCGGGGCCTCCCAAAGGCCTGGAGAGGATTTGTAGTACCATCCAACAGAAATGATATTCACATTCTCTTTCCTTACTAACATAAGTCCTCACAGCATACAAATAGCAGAAGAGAGAGAAGAGCTCTGCCTGAAGACGGCTGTGTTCTGCTCAGACATGTCTCTGCTCTGATTTACCTTTCTCAGCTGGAGGGATGTTCTCATGAGGACTTACACTGGCCCTTCAGGTCCATCTGGCCTGTGTGAGGATGTCCATGTCTCCATGCTCATGTCAGCAGAGCAAGGGATGTGTTATAATTACCTTTCGCATCAGGGTATAACTGAATGCTCTGCAAAGATAAAGACAGACTGTGGTACCACCTCATCTTCTTTCAGCCCAAGAAAAGGTAAAATAAACACTTGGAGTCACAGTTCTACTTGAGAGAGGCTTCCTTATTCCCTCAGCCTTTTACACAGAGCTTGACAAACATTTCTATAAAAAGCCAGATAGTAAATATTTTAGATTTGAGAGCCACACAAAAACCTCAGATGCATATTCTTCTTCTTCTTTTTTTTTACAATATTTAAAAATTTTAAATCCATTCTTAACTGGTGGTCCATGCAAAAACAAGCCACAGGTCAGATTTAGATTATGATCTATAGTTTGATAACCCCTGTCTTATAAAATATAAATTTTAAAATGTGTGAGTTTTTCAATTCATGTATAATACAGATACCTTTTAAAGAAAAAAAGAATTCTTATTGCCTTCTAAGTGTACATCCACAGATCCCTCAATACCACAAATTTGAAACTGGGGTCTTTCATTCCAGACCAGAAAAAAAAAACACTTTGAGTTGAGTCAGAATAAAGCAGGAAAGTTTGGAAAGGGTGTTAAGTTTAAAGAGGACTAGAAAGTAAGACAAGAGCTTCAGAGGGGATCAGAGAGTTACAGAATCTAACTTAAATTTTGAAGATCCCAGGAAAGTTTATTTGTGCTTTGATTCCTGTTCAGAATTTTGAAAGGTAGCTGTATCATAGATGTGTCCACATCATAAGTGCATGGGGTAGAGGCAATAGAAATAGACCCAGGGATAACACAGATATCAAAATTAGCCACAAGGACTTTAAAACACTCACTACAAATATGTTCAAGAATTTAAAGTTTAAAAAAACAGAATTTAAAGGTAAAGACTGACATGACAAGTGAACTTGTGGATAATCTCAGTAGATAAATAGAAACTATTGGATAAAACAATGTAAAGTCAAGAACTGGAATATACAGTATTTGAAATGAACAACTCAATGGGTGAATTTTTTAGCATAATGGTCACTACAGAGGGAAAGATTAATGAACTTGAAGATGAGGCAGTAGAAACGACAAACAAACACAGAGAAAAGGAAAGCTGAAAAATATCAATGGAGCCTCAATGACAATTATCGAGTAGTTCAATATACTTGCTATTAGAGTCTGAAAAGAGAGGAAAGAAAATGGGGTGATATAATGAAATATATTTGAGTAATACAATGATATAATATAATGAATATATAATTCTCCAAATTTGATTTTTAAAAAAACCAACATATCAACCCACAGATCCAATAAATTCTACAGACTCCAATCAGAATAAAAACAAAACAATACCTATTCACATCACAGCAAACTGTTGAAAAACCAAAGAGAAAGAGAAAGAATTAAGCAGCTAGAAAAAAGAAGATGCATCACAAATAAGAGAAAAACAGTAAAGATTACTATGACTTATCATGAAACAATGGAACCTAGAAGACAATGGAATGACATCTTTAAAGCCTCAAAGAAAAAACTGTGAACCTAGAATTCTATATACTGCAAAAATATTTTTCCAAAATGAAGGAAAAAAAATCAATCTAGGAGAATTAGTCTCCAGAAGATACATGCTGCATTTAGAAATATTAAAATGACATTCTTTGGGATAAAAGGAAATATATCAGATAAAAATTCAGTTCTATATAAACAAACAAAAAGCTCCACAAATTAAAAAACAAATGGGTACATATACAAGGAGCAAATTTTTCTTGTTTCTTAGTTTCCTTTAAAAATAATTAATTCATCAACGGATAGACAAATAAAATGTGTTTTATATATATAATGGAATATTATACATATATATACATATGTATACACACACACACACACACACACACATTGGAGAAGGAAATGGCGATCCACTCCAGTATTCTTGCCTGAAAAATCCCATGGATGGAGGAGCCTGGTAGGCTACAGTCCATTGGTCACAAAGAGTCAGACACGACTGAGTGACTTCACTATCACTATATATATATATACAATGGAGTATTACTTAGCTTTAAAAGGAAATGAAATTCTCATATATACTACAACATAGATGAATCTTAAAAATATTATACTACACCAGATAAGCCAGACACAAAAGGACAGATATTGTGTAATTCCTCTCATATAAGATACTTATTACATGCAAATTCATAGAAAGAGAAAGACTAGAAGTTACCAGGGGCTGTGGGAAGGAGGGTATTTGGAGTTATTGCTTAATAGCCACAGAGTTTCTGTTCAGGATAACAAAACAGTTTAGGAAATAGACAGTGGTTGTATAACATTTTTAAAGTAATTAAATGTATATTTACAAAGTAAAAATGGCAAATTTTGTTATATATGTTTTACCACAATTTTTTTAAGTAATAATGTAATGCAACAAAAACCAATGAACTCTGTACTTAATATGGGTGAATTTTACAGTATGTGAATTTATATATCAATAAAGTAGCTTTTTTAAAAAGACAATTGTATAAAATAAAAGTAACAATATACTGTAATGTTTATAACAGGTGTAGAAGTAAAATGTAATACAATAAAAACACAAATGATGGGAGAGAGATAAATGGAAGCTTACTACTCTATGACTCTTACATTTATATAAAGTAGAATAATATTAATTGAAGGCAAACTGTGACAATTTAAGGAAGTATATTGTAATCCTTGGTGCAGTCATTAACATGCATACATACATAAACAAGTCATGTTGTTGTTCTGTCGCTATGTTTGACTCTGCAACCCGTGGACGCCAGGATTTTTGACCTCCGCTATCTCCCAGAGTTTGCTCAAACTCATGTCCATTGAATCAGTGATGCCAACCAACCATCTCATCCTCTGTCACCCTCTTCTCCTTCTGCCTTCAATCTTTCCCAGCATCAGGGTCTTTTCCAATAAGTCAGCTCTTTGCATCAGATGGTCAAAGTGTTGAGGCTTCAGCTTCAGCATCAGTCCTTCCAATGAATAATCGGGGTTGATTTCCTTTGGGTTGACTGGTTTGATCCCTTTGCAGTCCAAGGGACCCTCAAGAGTCTTCTCCAGCACCACAATTTGAAAGCATTCATTTCTCGGCACTCCACCTTCTTTATGAACCAACTTTTATATCCATACATGACTACTGGGAAAACCATAGCTTTGAATATATGAACCTTTGTCAGTGAAGTGACATCTCTGCTTTTTAATATGCTGTCTAGGTTTGTCACAGATTTCCTTTCAAGGAGTAAGTGTCTTTTAATTGTGTGACTAAAGTGATTTTGGAGTCCAAGAAAATAAAATCTGTCATGGTTCCACTTTTTCTCCTTCTATTTGCCATGAAGTGATGGAACTGGATGCCATGGTCTTAATTTTTTTGAGTTTTAAGTCAACTTTTTCACTATCCTCTTTCACCCTCCTCAAGAGGCTCTTTGGATCCTCTTCACTTTCTGCCATTAGAATTATGTCATCTGCTTATTTGAGATTGTCGATATTTCACCCAGCAATCTTGATTCCAGCTTTTGATTCATCCAGCCCAGCATTTCGCATGATGTACTCTGCATTCAAGTTAATAAGCAGGGTGACAATATACATCCTTGAAGTACTCCCATCCTAATTTTGAATCAGTCAGTTGTTCCATGTAAGGTTCTAACTGTTACATCTTGACTTGTATACAGGTTTCTCAGGAGACAGGTAAGGTGGTCTGTTACTCCTATCTCTTTAAGATTTCTCCACAGTTTTGTCATGATCCACATAATCAAAGGCTTTAGCACAGTCTATGAAGCAGAAGTAGATATTTTTCTGGAACTCCCTTGCTTTCACTATGACCCAAGAAATGTTGATAATTTGATCTCTGATTCCTCTACCTCTTCAAAACCCAGCTGTGCATCTGGAAGTTCTCGGTTCACATATTGCTGAAGCCCAGCTTGAAGGATTTTGAGCATTATCCTGCTAGCATGTGAAATGAGTGCAACTGTACAGTAGTTTGAACATTCTTTGGCATTGGAATGAAAATTTACCTTTTCATTTCATTGGAATGAAAACTAACATTTATATAAGTCTTTTATTTGATATTTTCCATAATATTTTTTATTTTCTTTTCCATATCATAATTATAAAAATACATAATAGATCTGTTCACCAAGCCCTATATAGACCCTCACAAATCCCTCTAGTTTATCTCAATAACATTTTATGTTTGCCATGATGTGACAAAAGTTAGGAACCAGTGTAAAGTGAGACTCAATTCTGAAACTACAATAGGCATTCAGTTACCAATAGGAGAAGCTCTGGAAAAGGAATAAAGGATATAAAGCTCACACACTGGAACACAAGTTAGGAGATGGAGAGAAGCCTAGATCAATTGAAAATGTTTTGATAATGTTAATACATTTCTAATCCAAAAGCAAGTTTTCAAGTCAACATGAATGCATCATTAGAGCAGCCACACTGCAACTAGCTTCCACACAACCAGAAGGGTACTTTGGGTAGCGACATTCTGTCCCTGGCTACCAAAAGGATTCTAAATGATCCATTCCACCTAAGAAGTGATCTCATAACATAGGCAGTGGACACACTTAAAAGTTATGCTCTCAGGGGCAACTACATAGGAAAAATTTATTGCTTAAATCAGAGGTCAATAAACTTCATACAAAAAGGGCCTGATCATGAATATTTTAAGCTTTGTGGGCCATACGGCCTTTGTTGAAATAGTCAGCTCTGCCCTTAGATCATGAAAGTGGCCATAGGCAATATATAAAAGAATGAGCATGTCTGTGCTCCAGTAAAACTACGAATAATGAAATTTGAATTTTGTGTAATTTCCATGTCACTTAGTATTATTCTTCATTTGGTTATTTTACTCAAGTTTGGCTTCCCAGGTGGCACTAGGGGTAAAGAACCCGTCTACAATGCAGAAACATAATGAAATGCAAGTTGACCCCTGGGTTGGGAAGATGCTGGCAACTCACTCCAGTATTCTTACCTGGAGAAACCCATAGACAGAGGAGATTGGAGGGCCACAGTCCATAGGGTCACAGAGAGTCAGACACAACTGAAGTGACTTAGCACACAAGCAAAATGTAAAACACATTCTTAACTCACGAGCTGTAGAAAAACAGCCAATAAGGAGGATTTGCCCTACAATTTGTAATTTGCCAACCTCTTGCTTAGATTCTCACCCATAAATGAGGTGCTAGCCTTCTATCACCCTCCTGTTTAACAGGTCTTCCTGGCTCATCTACAAGAAGGGCAAACCAAGTAGAAGAGAACTCTCTAGATTTCCTCCAAGGCTAACTATAAGTGGATGAAAGAATAGCCCAGAAGGAAAAGTAAAGAAATGCTTGCTCATCTTCTGAACTTCAAGTGTTTGTGATTGGCTACAAGTAAGGTTATGGTCTTTTTGATGAGAGACTCTTACTGGCATGCCCCTCTAGGCACTATAGTGTTTACAGATAAGGTTATGGTTGGTGGTTTAGTTGGTAAGGCGTGTTCAACTCTTTCAAACCCATGGACTGCAGCCTGCCAGGCTCCTCTGTCCATGGGATTCTCCAGGCAAAAATACTGGAGTGGGTTGCCATTTCCTTCTCCAGGGGATCTTCCCGACACAGGGACTGAACCTGGGTCACCTGCATTGCAGGCAGATCCTTTACCAACTTGAGCTATGAGGGTAATATTTAGAGATGAGATTATAATTCTTTCTTAATCTTGAATATTCTTGCATGATGAGATACATTCTAATCTCTCCACTGTGTGAAGATGTTGAAGGGAAAGAACTTGGCTTCTAGGCAGTAGTAATCCTCTGAAGTGGTAGGATAATCTTCAAGCACAGGGAGGAAAAGTGTCAGGGAAGGTGGAAATGGGAGCTGTGCACTCTTTCCCTCCTTAGAATTAGACTATGGGTCCTGAAGAAGTAAAATTATTACTGGACACAGGCCCATCTGAAGCAGTCTGTGGTCTCTGGGGCATGTAAAACTTTATTGATCAAAATTAGAAAAAGAATCAAGAAAGGAAAAAGGGCAAACATATTTCATGAACATAAAGTTGCCAGATTTAGAAAATAAAAATACATTCAGTTAAATCTGAATTTCAGATAAGCAATTAATCATTTTGCATGTGACTATGTTCCAAATTTTGCATCCAGAATCTATCCGGCAACCCCTCAAGCTGCAGTGAGAGAAGGAGTTGAGGGCTCTAGCACTGTCTGCAAAGAGAGAATCGGGACTTCAGGAAGCAATGGCTTCTCGGGGGCCTCAAATGGCTGTCAGAAGCTTCTGGGGACTCATTAATCATCCCTTTCTAGTTCTGATCTCTTCCACTACCCAGCAATTTTCTAACCTTAATTTGGAATAAGTATCTGCCATTTTGACAAGGCAGCATGTGAGGCTTTTATGCCATGTATACAAAATCCCATGGCCCCCAATACCTTAAAGAGCAAGGAAGACAAGACTGTGACCTTAAACTCCACCTGTCCCTCTGTCTCTGTTCTCCCTGCCCTCCTCTCTCCCTCCTTTCACACAAGTGTCTATGGAAGGATGGAGGGACTCTTTCTCTCTCTCTTTCTTGCTCTCACTCCTTTTTGAATACAGTCTTAACCAGTTCTTACTTAAATTGCTTCTCAGATAAAGACTTAAAAACCTCAAAAACGTACTACTTAGATGGATAAATTCCTTTTAAGTCCCCACTGAGTTCCAAAGAACATGGATTCTTTCATCAACTGAAACAAGACTCTACTTCTACCAGCTCTGAACTAGCTATTCCCAAACTATAAATGTTCAATTACTTCTCAGACAGCAAATGCACATTTTGCTTCCTTATGCTATATATCTTGTATGGTTTGCATTATCATTTGCTAAATACACTTTGACACTATTTACCTCTGGAAACATCTCTCAGAGCTTTGTGTGACTTCTTGCCCTCTAGAAGCAGCCCAGATAAATCAATGAGTAGCCATTTAACACACAAAAAGAAAAAGATTCCAATTTTCCAAGTAGGGCCGTTTGTTTAATCTGTTTGGCTGCTAGGGAGTTGTGGAAATGGTGCTGATGAAACTATCAAGCCCTTTAGGTTTTGTCTCTGATGTGAGTGAAGTCACTCAGTCGTGTCCAACTCTTGGTGACCCCATGGACGGTAGCCTACCAGGCTCCTTTGTCCATGGAATTTTTCAGGCAAGAATACTGGAGTGGGCTGCCATTTTCTTCTCCAGGGGCTCTTCCCAACCCAGGGGTCGAAACTGGCTCTCTTGCATTGCAGACAGATGCTTTACTATCTGAGCCACGAGGGAAGCCTCTGATATGAGAATCCAAAAGTTCTTACCATTTCCATTTTGAAAAATGCATGTCTTCTATTCCTTGAACTGAGTGTAGGTTAATGAGTCTCTCTACTTAACACATGGGCTTTCCAGGTAGATCAGTGGTAGAGAATCCACCTACAAAACAGGAGACGTGAGTTTGATCACTGGGTTGGGAAGATCCCCTGAAGATGGAAATGGCAACCTACTCCAGTACTCTGGCCTGGGAAATCCCATGGAGAGAGGAGCCTATAGTCCATGAGGTCACAGAGTCAGACATGACTTAGTGATGAAACAACAACAATAATACCTAACATATAAACTATAAATATTCTTAATATCTATCCATTTTTATATTTTAAAAATTCCTTTAAATTAAAAATCTAGGACTTTCCTGGTGGTCCAGAGGGTAAGATTCTATGCTATCAATGCAGGGGGCACAGGTTCAGTCATGTCATGTGGCTCAGCCAAAAAGGAAAAAAAGTAAAGAAAAACCTATTCCCCACAAAGATATAAATAAAATGCCTTAACATTCATGGCAACTGGAAAAGATCTCACTTTGCAGAAAGCAAGTCAAATTAAATTTATCATACATCCAAGAGACAAATCACTGCACCAGAAAATTAGAGACCTGGGTTCTAATCCCAGCTGTGTCCATAGTCAAAGACAAGAATTGCTTTCTATACACTGTTTCTCTCTAGTTAATTGTTAGAAATAAATTATAATTTTATATGATGTATTTGCCTAAAATATATAATATTACAAATATAAATGAAGTCCCCTAGATTTCTTCAATCCTTTCCCCCAAACCCAAGAGATAACCAAAACCCAAGAAATAACCTTCTACTATAATCTAATATGTATCTTTACTAGGCTGTTTAGCTATGGCATAGAAAATAGGTAGTATTAATTGTTGTGGGTTTTTTCACATAAATGTTCATAAAATACATACAACTCTACAGCTCGCTCTTTTCACTCTATGATACATTTTTGAGATCGAACCATGTTGATGTGGATAGCTCTAACTTTTTTCTCTGAGTAATATTTTACCATCTAATAAACCATGTTGCATCTATCCACTCTAGAGACAGGTTGTTTCCAATTGTTCTTGATAGAAACAATTTTAGTAGATATTAAATTGCCCTCCAAAGCCAGGGATCCTTTACCATTCCCACCAGAAGCATAGGAAAGCAGCTCTTTTCCCACAACTCAATAACACTGAATATTAATAAACTTCATTTTTGTCATACTAGTAGATAAAAATAAAATAGTACCTTATACTGATTTTAATTTGCTTTTCCTTCCTAGCTTAGTGAAGGTGAACATCTTTTCAAATGTTCTTTAGCCTTTTATATTTTTCTCTTCTGTGAATCCCATGTTTATACCACTTACTCATTTTTTGCTGGTTTATTTGTCCTTACTGATTTGTAGAGTTCTTAATAAATTCAAATTATTAATTCATTGTTATACATGTTACTTTTATTCACTTTTTGAAACTTCAAAACATAGTAGGTATGTGACTCTTATTAAGACATAATAATTATCTGTTGGTTACATGAATAAATGAATGTTGCATAAAAACCATGCACTGGGCAATCACTCTGTAGCTCACAACAGAGCTATGGCACTTTAACTATTTAGCTGTGAAGAACAGGCAAGTGGGCACATTAAGTATGAACCACTAAATGGAATGCCCTATCGTTTCTGAAACCCCAGTACTTAGGACAGGGCCTTCTATAGAATAGTAGCTCAGTAAATGTTGAGTGAATTTGAATTAAAGACCATAATGGAAGAAATCAGAAGTACCTCCTCCTTGACCAGGGTAGGAGATTAACAAGTACAAACTACTATGTACAAAATAAGTAAGGATATATTATACAACACAGGGAACATAGCCAATATTCTATAATAATATAAATGGAATATAACCTTTAAAAATCCTGAATTACTATGTTGTACACCTGTAACTTATATAATATTGTGCATCAACTATACCTCAATAAAAAAAAGAGCCTCCTTCCTCTCACATTCCTGAGACCAAAGTCCCCATCCCATAATAAGCTAACAAAAAATTATAATAAAATATGGCATGCAGCCAGTACAGAAAAACGTATTCCATATCTGCTCTTTTCCAAATCTCTTGATCTCCAGAGCAAAAATGGGAAATTAGAGCCAAGCATACACCTCACAAGAAAAGCAAATAAAGACAAAATGAATGCTTCGAGTCACTAGATTCAACTTAGGGAATTCATGATAAAACCTGACTGCTTCGTCCACTGCTTTGTCCCGTGGGAACCAGGGAAAGGACTGAAGGGCCAGGATCGAGCCTCCGCCTTGCCTATCTCTTCCTCTTTCCTCCTCCCTCCTCCCCATCTCTCCATTTCAAAATGCTTCCTTCTTTCTCTTTCCATATTGTTGTTCTTTTCTACAGAGTGTTGATCCCTGGATTTTCCTGGATTGTCATGATTTCTGTTGAAAGACTCTCAGAGCAGAAGCAACACCCACATTTTTATATTTTTATATTTATATATATATATATATGGCTTCTCTTCTGCTTTCTTGCTCCATCAGGGCTCTGTGGAGTTATTTGGTTTAATTACTTCTGGCACTTTGCCCATCAAAATGTGCAATTCTTCAAAGAGATGGAAATGACAGTGAATCTGCCTCCTCCCGAGCAATTGAGGTTTTCCTTTGAATCCTGTTGTCTTGGAAACAAGTGAATTTCATTGAACACACACCTATCATAATGGTTAAAACATCAGCTAGAGGCATCACTCCCTCACAATCCATTCTCTGTTTTGCCCAACTCAGAGAATGATTGGCTGCTAGACCACAAACAGGATGTGAGGGAAGACATCTGGATTCTAGCCTTACCTCTGAAACTATTCACATGGCTACAGGCAAGTCAAAAAACCTTTTTGAGCCTCTATTTCCTTATTTAAAAAAATGGGAAAAATAGAACCTCTTCTATCTATCTCAAATTCAACAGGAAGATTGAAAGTGGAAATAGACATGAAAAAGCACTTTGGAAACTGCAAAAGGATAGACAAATATAATCACATACTTGAATTATTTTCCTCTTGCTCAAAATGAATCATGAAATTTTAGCTCAGACATATATAAGTTCTGTTTATTATCTTGTCTTAATGGTAAAACAGACCACCTTTAATGACCTAAGCACCTGAGAGCTGAAAATGGTCATCAGTGACCAGTAGTTACTCCCTTTGTGGTCCATTCTGCTAAATGAAAAGTAACTCCATGAAGATGGGAAAGCTGTGCCCGCTCCTGTTGACTACTCAGGGTATAGTACCAGGAACAGCCTAAAGTTACTTCTGTTTTAGTCATCCCTGGCTGCATAACAAGCCACTCAAATACATAGTGGCTTCAAGCAATCCTTTTCTTTTGCTCACAGTTTTATAAATCAGAAATTCAGGAAGGTCTTGCCTGGGGCAGTTCATCTCTGCCATATCCAGGCAGTTGGGGCTGGAGGACCCACTTCCAAGGTGGCTTCTTCTCTACTTGTCTAAGACCTCAGTGCTCTGTGGCAACTCTCTCTCTCCACTTGGTGTCTCAGCCTCCAAAACCTCTTCACATGCTTGAGGGCTCCCGCAGCACTGCGGTCTCAGGGTAGTTCCTTTTATTACTTGCTGTTTGACTTCCAAGAGACTAGAAGAAGATGCTGCATTGGTTAACGGCTATACCTAGAAATGGCACAACATCACTTCTGCCATGCTCTACTGGTCAAAGAAGAAACAGGACCTGTCCAGATCCAAGGGAATGGAGAAACAAATTGCCTCTCCTGATGGAAGAATGGCAAGGTCACCTTGCAGAAGAGTGTACAGAGTGGGAGATAATGTTAGAGAATGTCTCCAGGAAACTCTGACATCTCCTTTGGCATTTGTCATCCCTAGCAAGATATCTCCTAGTTCTGCCACACCAGGATTAATAAAGATCAATAGGTAGAGAACAAGATGGCGGAGGAGTAGGGGACGTGGAGTACATCTCTCTCCATGGATATATCAGGAATACACCTTCAGACACAGAAGTGCATGCAGAACTCCAGCTGAGAGCGAACAGGAGTACCTGACCAGTGGAAAAGAATATATAGACCCACACAAAACTCAGTAGGATGAAGGAACTAGGGGAAAAAAATAGGAGTGTTAGTAGAACTGGAACTGCCCTCGACATGTAGGGGAACTGAAGCAGGGGTCTGATCCCTACATCAGGGCAACTGTCTGATTCAGAGGAGAAACATTTAACCCTGAGAGTGAAACAGCTGATCTGTGGCAGCCTAAATAAAATGAGAATCAGACAATCCTTGTCACAGCCATACATACCCTGGACAGGGACGCAGATCTCCTGGAAGGCACAGCAGCTGTGAGCTGGAGTCTAGGAATTGTGGAGCAATCCCAGGTCGAGGGCTGCTGTTGACTGCAGAGAAATGGATCAAGGCGATGTGAGGGAGGGGATTGTGGTGGGAAATGACTGTGGAGGAAAGCTGGGCAGCCATGGAAGTAAGGTGATACTGCTGAATTGGTGGAGCCATCACCATAGCCTCTCTCCCCCCACACGCCAGCACTGGCAGCTGAACAATGGAGAGGCTGGCCCATCAAACGTGTGACACTGAACTACAGAGTAGGACCCTACCCAGGGTGCCCCTTTAAGTGCCTGATGCGCTGAACAACAGAGAAGGACCCCAGGCAAGGAAGCCCTCTAAGTGCATGAACAGGCAGAGCTACAGATAGAGACTGGCCAAACAGGCCTTCTGATCACCAGCTACAAGAGGCTCGAAAAAAGACTCTGACAGGGCCATAACTCCTGCAGCAGAGGGTATCCCTGCATACTTGGCACCACCAGGGTCCCCATTAGCCAAGCAGCTGTGCCACCTTAATGCTCAACTCACACTGGGGCAGAGGTTTCACAGGTAAAAAAAGTCTTGCATCTATGCATGCACGGTCGCTTCAGTCATGTCCAACTCTGTAACTCTGTAGACTGTGGCCTGCCAGGCTTCTCTGTCAGGGAGGGTGTTCTCCAGGCAATACTGGAGCTTATTGGCCAATACTGGTTGCCATACCCTTCTAAAGCACTATATTTCCTGCTGCCCTAGCCGCCAACTCCCCTGAGTACCTGGTGTTGCCAGAACCCCTGCGACCCAAGCAGCTGCACCACCTCCACACCTGGCCCTCACAGAGGCAAACCCAAGTCCTCCAGGGCAGCCTCGGAGCAAACCCCCAGTGGACAACCCACATGCAGAGGTGGAAATAAAACCACAGTTGAAATCCAGGGACCTTGTGGCTAAGGAAGAAGACCCAAAACCTTCCCACCAACTGTACAAGCTGCAGATTAAATCCACACAATCAACTAGGCAGACTCTGTGTCTATGGAATACATAAAAGGTCATTGAGAGCTCTCACAAAAGAAAAAGGACTAGTTCTGATAGGTATGGATATTGGAGGCAAGAACATAGAGGAGTAGGACCCAATTAGAATCTGAGCTGCCCCCACAACAAGTCCAGAGATCAGCACAGTGTTGGAAGGCATCCTAGGGAGGTAAGATGGACTGTGACTCCCAGGGAGGGAAAGGACTTTGACAGCAGTGACTCAAGAAAAACATTTATTATTCTTATGTTTTGACTTGTTATATAGATTCTTTGGATTTTTTTTCTTCTTTTTTTTCTTGTTTTCCCCCTTTGTTGTAGTTGCCGATTTTACTGGCACTAAGATATCCAATTAAGCTTTCTGAACTTTTTTTTCTCAGTCGCATTGTTTATCATTGTTATAAACCTCTGCCTCTACGTTGGGCTTTTACAGTTCTGTGTGGTTTTCCTTTTTTTTTTTTTTTTTCTTTTTTTTTTTTTTTTTTCCTTTTCTCCCTTTTTTAATTTTTAATTTTAAAACGTATTATCATTTTTTCTACATTTATTCTTTTATTTCCTTTTCCTACTGTTATTTTCCCCTTGCAGTTAACCTTTAATGTATATAAATTTTCTTCATCTACCTCTATTTAACTTTGCATATCTATTCTTTTCTTTCTTTCCTTTCCTCTCAACATTTTGTTAGTTTTATTTTCATTGCTTTATTCCCCAATTGGCACTTTGCTTTTGTTTTGTTTTCTAGTTTGTGCTTTAGTTAGTTTTGCTCTGGTAGATATAATTTTTGGTTTCCTTTGTTCGCTGAGTCAATCTATTGTACTTTATTTTTGTTGGCCTATTTTGATTTTGCTTATGGGTGTATGTGTATATATTCAGTCATATATATATATTCAGTCACTTTCTATTGTTATTATAAACCTCTGCCTCTATGTTGGGCTTTTGCAGTTCTTGGAGCTTTCCTTTTTTTTCCTTTTTTCTTTCTTCTTCCATTTATTTTTCTTTTCTCTTTTTTTATAATTTCAATTTTTAATTCTTTTATATTTTTTCTACATTTATTTCTTTGTTTGCCTTTTCTACTCTTCTTTTCCCCTTGCAGTTAATCTTTAATGTATATAAATCTTCTTAACTTACCTCTATTTAACTTTGCATATCTATTCTTTCTTTTCTTTTTCCTTCCCTCTCAACACATTTGTTAGTTTTGTTTTCATTGCTTAATTCCCCACTTGGCACTTGCTCCAGCTTTGTTTTCCAGTCTGTGCTTTAGTTAGTTTTGCTCTTAACTAGTAAATGTAATTTTTATTTCCTTTGTTCACTGGGTCAATCTATTATATTTGTGTTGGACTCTTTTGACTTTGCTAACGAGTATATATGTATATGTGTATATTCCATTATTTTAATTATTATTTACCTGATTTTATAACTTCCATTTGTCGGGGGGTCATCCTTGGCTTCTCATTTTTGGATATTTGTCCTAATCTCACTTAATGCCATAACAAACCACTTGTAGAAGCTTTGTTTCTGACCAGAGATCAAGCCCTTAGCCTTTGGAGTGGGAGGACTGACTCCAAGACCCTAGACTACCAGAGAACTAACCCTAGGGAGTATCAGATAGTGAGAACTCACACAAAGGAAACCACTTGAATACAAGGCCCGGCATCACCCAACCACCAGAAGCATCCTGTGCAGGATGTCTCATCTAAACAAAAAACAAAACAAAAATACAAACCCAATCATCAGCAGACAGGATTACCATCTCACTCAGCCTTGCCCATCAGAGGAAAAACACAAACAAAAATTCAGCACAAATCTCACCACAAACCACTGGACCAACCTTAGGAGGGCAGAAATGAAAAGGAAGAAAGAACTCAACCTTGAAGCCTGGGAAAAGGAGACCTCAAACACAATAAAGTCAAAAAAAAAGAAATTAAAATAGAGAAATACTACACAAATGAAGGAACCAACTAGAAATACAGAAGTCCAAATAAATGAAGAGGAAATAGGCAAACTACCTGAAAAAGAATTCAGAATAATGACAGTAAAGATGGTCAAAAACCTTGAAAACAAAATGGAGAAAATGCAAGAATCAATTAACAAAGACCTAGAAGAATTAAAGAGTAAACATGCAGAGATAAACAATACAATCACTGAAATTAAAAATACTCTAGATGGAATCAATAGCAGACTATCTGAAGCAGAAAAACAAATCAGTGAGCTGGAAGATAAAATGGTGTAAATAACTTCTGAAAAGCAGAATAAAGTAAAAAAGATGAGAAGAACTGAGGATAGTCTCTAGGACATCTCTAGGTGTCTCTAGGAGACCACTAGGACAATCTCAAACACACTAATATTCAAATTATAGGGGTCCCAGAAGAAGAAGAGAAAAAGAAGGGGTATGAGAAAATTTTTGAAGAGATTATAGTTGAAAATGTCCCCAACATGGAAAAGGAAATAATCAATCAAGTCCAAGAGGCACAAAGAGTTCCATACAGGATAAACCCAAGACACATACTAATGAAACTAACAAAGACTAAACACAAAGAATATTAAAAGCAGCAAGAGAGAAGAAACAAATAACATATAAGGGAAACCCTGTACACTTAACAGCTGATCTTTCAGCTGAAACTCTACAGACCAGAAGGGAATGTCAGGATATATTTAGAATACTGAAAGGGAAAAATCTACAACTAGGATTACGGTACCCAGCAAGGATCTCTTTCAAAATTGTTGGAGAAAGAAAAAGCTTTTCAGACAAGCAAAAGTTAAGAAAATGCAGTACCACCAAACCAGATTTACAACAAATGTTAAACAGACTTATATAGTCAAGAAACACAAGAGGAGAAAAAATATCTACAAAACCAACCCCAAACAATTAAGAAAATGGTAACAAGAACATATATATCAATAACTGCTTTAAATGTAAATGGATTAAATGCCCCAAGCAAAAGACACAGACTGCCTGAATGGATACAAAAACAAGACCCATATTTATGCTGTCTACAAAAAACCCACTTCAGACCTAAAAATACATATAAACCGAAAGTGAGAGGATGGAAAAAATATATTCCATGCAAATGGGAAGCAAAAGAAAGCTAGAGTAGAAATCCTCGTATCAGAGAAAAGAGACCTTAAAATAAAGATTACAAGAGATAAGGAAGGACACTACATAATCAAGGGATCAATCCAAGAGGAAGACATAACAATTGTAAATATCTATGCACCCAACATAGAAGCACCTCAATACATAAGACAAATAGTAACAGACATAAAAGGAGAAATTGACAGTAACACAATAATAGTAGGAGACTTGAACACCCACTCACACCAAAGGACAAATCATCAAAACAGAAAATTAATAAGGAAACACAAGTCTTAAACAGTACATTAGATGAGATGGATCTCATTGATATCTACAGAACATTCCATCCAAAGGCAGAAGAATACACTTTCTCCTCAAGTGCACATGGAATAGACCACATCATGGGTCACAAATCAAACCTCAGTAAATTTAAGAAAACTGAAATTGTATTGAGCATCTTCTTTGACCATAACACTATAAGACTAGATATCAATTACACAGAAAAAAGTGTAAGAAACACAAACACATGGAGATTAAACAACATGTTTCTAAATAACCAACAGGTTACTGAGGAAATCAAAAGGGAAATTTAAAATTTCTAGAAACAAATGACAATGAAAACAAAATAATTCAAAACCTGTGGGATGCAGCAAAAGCATCCCAAAGGGAAGTTTAACAGCAATACAATCTTTCCTCAAGAAACAAGAAAACCATCGAATAGACAACTTAACTTTCCACCTAAAACACCTGGGAAAAGGACAAAAAAAAAATTAGTAGGAAAGAAATCATAAAGATCTGAGCAGAAATAAATGAAAAAGAAGTGAAAGAAACAATAGTAAAGATTAATAAAACTAAAATCTGGTTCTTTGAGAAGATAAACAAAATTGATAAACCTTCAGCCAGTCTCATCAAGAAAAAAGAAGAATCAAATCAACAAAGTTAGAAATGAAAAAGGAGAGGTTACAACAGACAAGGCAGAAATACAAGGGATTATAAGAGACTACTATGAACAACTATATGGCAATAAAATGGATAACTTGGAAGAAATGAATGGATTCTTAGAAACATTCAATCTTCCAAGAATGAACCAGAAAGAAATAAAAATTATGAACAACCCAGTTACAAGCACTGAAATTGAAGCTGTGATCTAAAATCACCCAAAAATCAAACGCCCAGGACCAGATGGCTTCACAGAATTCTATCAAACATTTAGAGAAGCGATGCCTATCCTTCTAAAGCTCTTTCAAAAAATTGCAGAGGAAGGAACACTTCAACTCATTCTACGAGGCCACCATCACCAAAACCAAAGAACACAAAAAAAGAAAACTACAGGCCAATATCACTGATGAATATAGATACAAAAATCCTCAACAAAATTTTAGCAAACAGAATTCAGCAACACATTAAAAAGCTTATACACCATGATCAAGTTGGGTTTATTCCAGGGATGCAAGGATTCTTCAACATATAAAAATCAATGTGATACATCATATTAACAAATTGAAAGATAAAAACCATAAGATCATCTCAATAGATGCAGAAAAAGCCTTTGACAAAATTCAGCACCCATTTATGATTAAAACTCTTCAAAAAATAGGCATAGAAGGAACTTGCCTCAACATAGTAAAGGCCATGTATGATAAGTCTACAGAAAACATTATTCTCAATGGTGAAAAACTGAAAGCATTGCCCCTAAGATCAGGAACAAGACAAGGGTATCCACTTTCACCACTATTATTCAACATAGTTCTGGAATTCCTAGCTAGAGTAATCAGAGAAGAAAAAGAAATAAAAGAAATCCAGATCAGAAAAGAAGTAAAGCTCTCATTCTTTGCAGATGACATGATATTATACATAAAAAACCCTAAAGATAGTATCAGAAAATTAGTAGAGCAAATCAGTGAATTTAGCAAAGTTGCAGGATACAAAATCAATACACAGAAATCACTTGCACTTCTATATACTAACAATGAAAATTCAGAAAGAGAAATTAAAGAATCAATCCCATTCACCACTGCAACAAAAAAATTAAATATCTAGGAATAAACTTACCTACGGAGACAAAAAAAATGTAGATAGAAAATTATAAGAATTTGATGAAAGAAATCAAAGATGACATAAACAGATGGAGAGATATTCCATGTTCCTGGGTAGGAAGAATCAATATTGTGAAAATGGCTATATTATCAAATGCAATCTATAGATTCAGTGCTACCCCCATCAAATTATCAAAGGCATTTGTCACAGAATTAGAGCAAAAAATTTCACAATTCATATGGAAACACAAAAGACCCTGAATTGCCAAAGCTGTCTTGAGAAAGAAGAATGGAGCTGGAGGAATCAACCTTCCAGGCATCAGATTATACTACAAAGCTACAGTAATCAAGTATGGTACTGGCACAAAAACAGAAATATAGACAAATGGAACAAGATAGAAAGCCCAGAAATAAACTCATGTACCTATGGGTACCTTATTTTTGACAAAGGAGGCAAGAATATACAATAGGGCAAAGATAGCCTCTTCAATAAATGGTGCTGGGAAAACTGGACAGCTGCATGTAAAAGAATGAAATTAGAATACTTCCTAACACCATACACAAAGATAAACTCAAAACGGATTAAAGACCTAAATGTAAGACCAGAACCTATAAAACTCTTAGAAGAAAACATAGGGAGAACACTCAATGACATAAATCAAAGCAAGATCCTCTATGACCCACCTCTTAGAGTAAAGGAATTAAAAACAAAAGTAAACAATCAGCCATAAAAAAGAATGCACTTGAGTCAGTTCTGATGAGGTGGATGAACCTAGAGCCTATCATACAGAGTGAAGTGAGTCAGAGAAAGAAAGATAAATCTTGTATTCTAAGGCACATATACAGAATCTAGAAAAATGGTACTGAAGAATTTATTTACAGGCAGCAGTGCAGAAACAGACATAGACTTATGGACATGGGGAGAGGGGAGGAGAGGGTGAGATGTATGGAAAGAGTAACATGGAAACTTACATTACCATATGTAAAATGGATAGCTGATAGGAATTTGTTGAATGGCTCAGGAAACTCAGACAGGGGCTCTATATTACCCTAGAGGGGTGAGATGGGGAGGGAGATGGGAGGGAGATTCAAAAGGGAGGGGTTATATGTATACCTGTGGCTGATTCATGTTAAGGTTTGAAGAAAACAAAATTCTGTAAAGTAGTTATCCTTCAATAAAAAAAGAAAAAGAAAAAAATAAAGAGCAATAAAGCACCTACTGAGACTTTGACCACTCCCAGACACTATTATCAGATCTTGGTGCTTTCCCAGGAGCCAAAGGAGCACCTAAACAGACTAGATACAGGAAACTCCAAATTGGATCATTCACATTTGGAAGAAAACATGGTACCCGATGCCTCTCCACATCTAAGCACATTTTTAGAAGTGGCTTCAGCAAAGAAACCAGCCAGATACAAAGAAAAATATCATATCAAGGGCCACATTTTGGTCTTGCTACACAGATTTAACATATGTGTCATCTTGGATTAATTATTTAATCTCTCTAGGTCTCAGTTTCCTCATCTGGACAATGTGGGGTTTATACCTCTATTAATTTACCTTTCCAAAATTGCTGAAATTATTAAATGAAATAATGTATATAACATGCATTTTAGTCATAAATCAGTGTATGAATGTCAAGTATTAAATCAGAAAGACAACAGAGGCAGATACTGGCTTTGCCTCTTCATGGATGTGTGACTCTTAGGGAAGTTTACTTAAACATTCTGTGCCTCCATTTAATCTTCAAAGTCCAGTTTGGCATGCCAGATTTTAAAAATGTATCACAAATCAGGACTTCCCTGGTGGTCCCGTTGTTAAGAATTATCTGCCAATACAGGGGACATGAGTTTAACCCCTGGCCTGGGAAGGTTCCACATACCAGAGAGCAACTAAAACTCTGCACCACAACTACTGAAGCCCGAGTTCCCTAGAGCCCATGCTCTGCAACAGAAGAAGCCACCACAAATGAGAAGCCCATCCACCACAACTAGAGAGTAGACCCTGCTAATTGCAACTAGAGAAAGCCCATGCACAGCAATGAAGATCCAGCAGAGCCAAAAGTAAATAAATATCACAAATCAGCAGTTAAAAGCAAAAATGCCAAACCATACATTGAGAGAAAACAAATGCATGTTGTAAGCATTATGAGATAGACTTACTGGTGTGGTTTCATTTAAAATATCAAGCCAAACATGGGATGGCTAATAGAGTAAACTATATCTTCCATACAGTGACTGAATACTCATTGGAAGGACTGATGTTGAGGCTAAAGCTCCAGTACTTTGGCCACCTGAAACCAACAGCCAACTCATTGGAAAAGACCCTGATGCTGGGAAAGATTGAAGACACAGAGAATAGGATGACAGAGGATCACATGGTTGGATGGCATCACTGATTCAATGGACATGAACTTGGGCAAACTTTGGGAGATGGTGAGGGACAGGAAAGCCTGGAATGCTGCAGTTCATAAGGTCGCAAAGAGTCAGACGCAACTTGGTGATTAAATCACAACAGTGGATGAGTAGGGCTCTGGAACCAGACTTCTGGATTTAAATCCTAACCCCTCCTTTGAACTGTTGTGTGATCTAGCGCAAAATTCCTAACTTCTGACCTCTATTTCCTCATCTCTAAGATGAAAGTAATGATATTATCTACCTCATAGGGTAGATGTACAAGCTGTGTTTAGAAAAGGCAAAGGAACCAGAAATCAAACTGCCAACATTTGTTGGATCATGGAGAAAGCAAGGGAATTCCAGAAAACTTTTTACTTCATTGACTACACTAAAGCCTTTAACTGTGTGGATCACAACAAACTATGGAAAATTCTAAAGAAATGAGAATACAAGACTACTTTATCTGTCTCCTGAGAAACCTGTATACAGGTCAAGAAGCAACAGTTAGAACCTTACATGTAGCAACAAACTGGTTCAAAAATTGGGAAAGGAAAACATCAAGGCTGTATATTGTCATCCTGCTTACTTAACTTACATGCAGATATATCATGCAAAATGCTGGGCTGGATGAATCACAAGCTGGAATCAAGACTGTTGGGTGAAATACCAATAATCTCAGATAGGCAGATGACACCACCCTTATGGCAGAAAGTGAAAAGGAGCCAAAAAGCCACTTGATGAGGATGAAAGAGGAGAGTGAAAAAGCTGGCTTGAAACTTGAATATTCAAAAAACTAAGATCATGGCATCTAGTCCCATTACTTTGTGGCAAATAGAAAGGGGAAAAGTGGAAGCAGTGACAGATTTTCTTTTCTTGGGCTCCAAAATTACTGAGGATGGTGACTGCAGCCATGAAATTCCAAGAAAGGCCTTCTTCTTGGAAGGAAAGCTATGACAAACCTAGACAGCATATTAAAAAGCAGAGTCATCATTTTGCTGACAAAGCTTTGACATACAGTCAAAGCTATGATTTTCTCAGTAGTCTTCTACAGAGAGTTGGACCATGGAAAAAGCCGAGCACCAAAGAATTGATGCTTTCAAATTGTGGTGCTGGAAAAGACTCTTGAGAGTTCCTTGGACTACAAGATCAAACTAGTCAATCCTAATGGAAATCAATCCTGACTGTTCATTGGAAGGACTATGCTGAAGCTGAAGCTCCAACATTTTGGCCACCTGATTTGAAGAGCCGACTCATTGGAAAAGACCCTGACACTGGGAAAGACTGAAAGCAAAAGGAGAAGGGGACATCAGATGGTTATATAGCATCACCAACTCAATGGACATAAATTTGAATGAACTCTGGGAGATAGTGGGGGACAGAGGAGTCTGGCGTGCTGTAGTTCATGGGACAGCAAAGAGTCAGACACGACTTAACAACTGAACAATAATAACAAACTATCAGAAAAAGAAATTAAGAAAACAATCCTATTTATAATTGCATCAAAAATAATAAAATACCTAGAAATCAATCTAATCAAAGAAGTAAAAGAGTTGTATTCTAAAAACCATACTACATTGATGAAAGAAATTGAAAATATACAAATAATTGAAAAAAATACCATGCTCATGGATTGAAATAATTAAAATTGCTAAAATGGCCATACCACTCAAGGCAATCTACAGATTCAGTGAAATCCCTATCAAAATATGAGAGCCATTTTTCACAAAACTAGAACAAATAATTCTAAAATTTGTATGAAAACACAAAAGACCCTGAATAGCCAAAGCAATCTGGGAAAAGAAGAACAAAGCTGGAGTTATCACAATCCTTGATTTCAAACTATGCTATAAAACTTAAGTAATTAAAACAATATGACACTGGCACAAAACCAAACATAAATCAATGGAACAGAATAGAGAACCCAGAAATAAGCCTAAGTTTACACAGTCAACTACTCTTTTACAAAGGAGGCAGAAATATACAATGGGAAAAGACAGCCTCTTTAATCAGCGGTATTGGGAAAGCTGGATAGCTGTATGCAAAAGAATCAAACTAGGCTAGTTTCTTACACAATATACAAAAATAAACTCAAAATGGTTTACAGACTTAAATGTAAGACCTGACCATAAAACTTCTAGAAGAAAACAGGGAATACATACTTAGACACTGGTCATAGCAATATTTGGGGGGCTCTGTCTCCTCAGACAACTGAAATAAAAACAAACATAAACAAATGGGACTACATAAAACTGAAAAACTTTGCACAGTGAAGCAAACTATCAACACAACAAAAAGACAACCTACTAAATGGGAGAAAATATTTGAAATGATGTGACCAATAAAGGGTTAATATCTAAAATATATAACTATATCTAAAATATATCTCAAACAACTCAATATCAAAAAGCAAACAACACAATTAAAAAATGGGCAGAAGATCTGAATAGATATTTTCCCAAAGAAGACATAAAGATGGCCAACAGGAACATGAAAAGATGTTCAATATTGCTAGTCTGCAGAGAAAAGCAAATCAAATCCACAATGAGCTATCACCACACACCTGTCAGAATGGCTATCATCAAAAAGACCACAAATAACAAATGTTGACAAGGATGTGGAGAATAGGGAACCCTCATGCACTCTTGGTGGGTAAAATGGTGCAGCCACTGTGGTAAATAGTACAGAAGCTCCTCAAAAAATTAAAATATAACTTCCATATGATCCAGCAATTCCCTTTCTGGATGTTTAATCCAAAGATAAAAAAAAGACATACACACACCAATTTTCATAGCAGCATTATTCACATTAGCCAAGACATGGAAACAACCCAAGTGTACATCAACAAATGAATGGACAGAGTATACACACACATACATACACACACACTCACTCACATATAACAATGGAGTACTACTCAGCCAGAAAAAAGAATAAAATTTTGACATTTGCAACAACATGGATAGACTTAGAGGATATTATGCTAAGTGAAATAGGTCAGACAGAGAAAGACAAATAATGTATATTATCACTTATATTTAGAATCTAAAAAGTAAAACAAACTAGTGAATATAAAAGAAAAGCAACAGACTCACAGATATAGAAAACAAACTAGTAGTTATCAGTGGGAGAGGAAAGAGAGGGAACAAGATAGAGGTAGAGGATTAAGAAGTAGAGACTACCATGTATAAAATAAATAAGCTACGAGGATATATTATTTATACAGCACAGGAAATATAACCAATATTTTATAATAACTCTAATGGAATATAATCTGGAAAAATTTTGAATCACTATGTTGTACACCTGACAGCTAATATTGTAAATGAACAATACCTCGATTTTTTTAAAAAATGACAAAGGTATTTATATAAAACTAAAATTTTATGATATTAAATAAAACAGATGTTAGAGACGTCTGACAATTCTTAGGAGTGAAAGGGCTGAAAAGAAGTTCAGAAGCCAAGCTCAGATTATGATATATCCATACATTCGTGTGCAGAGTAGTGTATAAACCTCAACTTTTAATAAAAATTTCCAAAGGTCATTCTGTTGATATTAGCACACATGATGGAATGACAAGCACTATTATGGCAAGGAAAGTCCATGTCTTGTCCACAGAAAATGGCGAATGGATGGAAGATAATGACACTAACCAAAAAATAATTCATCTGTATGGAAATACATAAAATTGACAGAGGAAAGTGATAAAAAAAATTCCAGGGTGAGGATAAATTAGAGGGACATAGATACAATATTTTGAGGGAGAGTTTGGGATACTGTAAAATTCTTAAAAAAAAAAATTAAGCTAAGAAAGACCTAATAGAGTAAGTTAATAACTCTGAAACAATAACATCAAAATAAACTAAAATTTGTATATATTAATTAATAAGCAAACCATGAAGATTTACAGCATAAGGAATATGACCAATAATATTATAATAACTTTGTATAGGAACAGGGGTTACTAGACTTATGGTGGTGATCATTCCATAATGTACACAAATGTCAAATCACTATGTAGGAGACTTCCTTGGAGGTTCACTGATTAAGAATTGGTCTTCCAATGTAGAGGATGTGGGTTCTATCCCTGGTGGGGGAACTAAGATCCTACATGCCACAGGGTAACTAAGCCAACATATCACAACAAAGATCCCACATGCCTCAAGCAAGACCCGATGCAGCCAAATAAATAAATATCTAAATATATATATATAAATAAATATTTTTTAAAAATCATTATATAGCACACCTGAAGCTAACATACACTGTACTTTATTTTTTATATTTATATTTAAATTATATCTCAATTTTTAAATTTATTTATAAATAAATGAGGGAAAAAAGAATGATCTTAGTTTGAGATTGACTTTTTATACCATATTACAATGCATAAAGCAAATAAATAAGTCCAATAATATTCACTTGAACAAGAAATATTCTATTTATTTATGGAAATTTTCCATCTATTCTTTTATTAATGGATATTACCAGAAACAAATATGAATTTGTATTATCTTTGTGAAGTATACCATGATAGATTTACATTTTAACAATTTGTTATGATCTTGACTACAGAATTTTCCATAAATGAATAGGATACTTCTTTGTTCGAGTGAATATCATTGGACATAGAATATGGGAAACCTGGACTTAAATCTTAGCTCATTTTACACACTAGATCCAAAATTTAAGACCCTAGCTTATTATTCACTAGGACCAAAATTGAAGAGAGTTTTCTTCTTTGTACCATATTTCAGGTGAGAGGAGAGCTAAAGGAGCTATTTATTTTAGATCTTTGTATAATCTATTGTGGGATCCAAATGAAAGTTTCTAATTTTTCATTTCTAACTATTCTAGGACTCACTTGAAAGATGTTCATTCAGATTCTTACAGCCTGAATAAAAGTCTTCTAAAAATTTTACTCCTTCTCAGTGCACAGTATTTTAAAAGTTACCAGCAATTTATCTTATCTTTTTTGTTTAACATAAAAGAGGCCACTTCAGTCAACATAAATGTCATGAAAGTGAACTGAGGATAGACACCATTTCCTGAAGGCCAGTTGAAGTCCATAGTATATGGCAGATTTTTTAAAATAATGGGGCAGTTCTCCAAAAGCCCCTACATATTCAGTCAGCCCCCTCCCCTACCTCCTCCCCGTGGTCTTTAATCCTCTAGAGTTACCTCAGCCTCTCTGAAATGTGAAGAGGCTGGGAAGGTTTATTCCTCTACCTAGGAATAAACGTTCTGGACAAATGTGGTTACATGCAAATGCTTATAACACCTTCAATGGTTTTGTTAAGGTTAATTTCATGTGTCACCTTGACTGGACTAAGCCTTAGGGGGATCCCAGGGGTTCCCAACCTCCAGGATCTAATGCCTGATGATCTGAGGTGGAGCTGATGTAATAACAGAAATAAAGTGCACATAATTGTAATGCAGCTGAATCATCCCCAAACCATCACCCCCTCCAACTCCTGGTCTGTGGAAAAATTGTCTTCCATGAAAACAGTCCCTGGTGCCAAAAAGACTAAGGACCACTAGACTAAGGGATGTCCAGATAGCTGATAAAACATTATTTCTGGGTGTGTCTGTGAGGGTGTTTTCAGAAGATATTAGCATTTGATTTGGTAAACTAAAGAAGTCCAGTCCACTGAGAGTCTAAATAGAACAAAAAGGCAGAGGAAGGGTGAATTTACTCTCTCTGCCACAGCTGGGGCATCCATCTTCTCCTGCCCTCTCTCAGTCCCTAGGGTTTGGGCTAGCACTATACTGGTTTCCTTGAGCCTCCAGGTTACAGAAAGCAGATCATGGATCTTTCAGCCTCCATAATCATGTAAGTCAACCTTTCATAATAAATCTCTTTATATATATATAAATATATCCTAATAGTTTTGTTTCTCTGGAGAACCCTGACTAAATACAGAATTTTCAAGCAAAAAATATCTGGCCACCTAGACTGAAGAATAAACATAAATAGAGGCCAATCAAGGCAATCAAATTCAGTTTCTTACTTTACGGTTCTTTTGGAGAACCGTAAAGAGGAAGTTTAGAATAATGTTGCTCTCTGTCTACACAGCTTCTTTTTCTCCATGTTAAAAATATGGGTAAATTTCCAAAGCAATCTATAGATTCAGTGTAATCCCTATCAAGCTACCAATGGTATTTTTCAGAGAACTAGAACAAATAATTTCACAATTTGTATGGAAATACAAAAAACTTCAAATAGCCAAAGCAATCTTGAGAAAGAAGAATGGAACTGGAGGAATCAACCTGCCTGACTTCAGACTATACCACAAAGCTACAGTCATCAAGACAGTATGGTACTGGCACAAAGACAGAAATATAGATCAAGGGAACAAAATAGAAAGCCCAGGTATAAATCCATGCACCTATGGACACCTTATCTTTGACAAAGGAGGCAAGAATATCCAATGGAGAAAAGACAATCTCTTTAACAAGTGGTGCTGGGAAAACTGGACAGCCACTTGTAAAAGAATGAAACTAGAACACTTTCTAACACCATACACAAAAATAAACTCAAAATAGATTAAAGATCTAAATGTAAGGCCAGAAACTATAAAACTCTTAGAGGAAAACACAGGCAAAGCACTCTCTGACATAAATCACAGAAGGATCCTTTACAACACACCTCCCAGAGTAATGGAAATAAAAGCAAAAATAAACAGATGGGGCCTAATTAAACTTAAAAGCTTTTGCACAACAAAGGAAACTATAAGCAAGGCGAAAAGACAGCCTTCAGAATGGGAGAAAATAATAGCAAATGAAGCAACTGACCAAGAATTAATCACAAAAATATACAAGCAGCTCATGAAGCTCAATTCCAGAAAAATAAATGACCCAATAAAAAAATGGGCCAAAGAACTAAACAGACATTTCTCCAAAGAAGACATACAAATGGCTAACAAACACATGAAAAGATGCTCAACATCAGTCATTATCAGAGAAATGCAAATTAAAACCACAATGAGGTACCATCTCATTGATAGCAGCCAGTCAGAATGGCTGCTATCAAAATGTCTACAAACAATAAATGCTGGAGAGGGTACGGAGAAAAGGGAACCCTCTTACACTGTTGGTGGGAATGCAAACTAGTACAGCCACTATGGAGGACAGTGTGGAGATTCCTTAAAAAACTGGAAATAAAACTCCCATACAACCCAGCAATCACACTGGTGGACATACACACCGAGGAAATCAGAACTGAAACTGACACGTACTTCAGTGTTCATCACAGGACTGTTTACAATAGCTAGGACAAGGAAGCAACCAAGATGTCCATCGGCAAATGAATGGATAAGAAAGCTGTGATACATGTATACAATGGAATATTACTCAGCTATTAAAAGGAATGCATTTGAATCAGTTCTAATGAGGTGGATGAAACTGGAGCCTATTATACAGAGTGAAGTAAGTCAGAAAAATACACCAATACAGTATATTAATGAACATATATGCAATTTAGAAAGATGGTAACAATGACCCTATATGTGAGACAGCAAAAAAGACACAGATGTAAAGAACAGACTTTTGCACTCTGTGGGAGAAGGCAAAGGTGGGATAATTTGAGAGAATATCATTAAAACATGTATATTATCATATGTGAAATAGATAGCCAGTCCAGGTTCTATACATGAGACAGGGTATTCAGGGCTGGTGCACTGAGATGACCCTGAGGGATGGGATGGGGAGGGAGGTGGGAGGGAGTTCAGGATGGGGAACACCTGTACACCCATGGCTGATTTATGTCAATGTATGGCAAAAACCACTACAATATTGTAAAGTAATTAGCCTCCAATTAAAATGATTTTTTTAAAATATGGGTAAATCTTAAACTCTTTTATAAAGACATTCTTAATTATAATAAGATAAAATAAAAGTGTGTATAATACTGAACCTTCTGATGCTCGGCAGTAGGGAAAACAGCATCAATAAGGGGTGGTTTTGATGCAGAGAATTTGACTCTCATTTCTTAATACACATGGAGAGAACAGGGGGGAAAATCTCAAAACCCAGGACTCATTGAAAACCTGCATCACATAGGACCCTAAGCAAAGACTCCAGACAAATTCCAGAGTACCAATCCTAGCTCCACCACTTCCTACCTATGGATCCTCGGGAAAGTTACTGAATGTGATAGCATTGCACTGTTCATCAAAATCAAATTATACTTATTTATTCATTAGATTGATATTATTCATCATTTGCCCATCCAAATTTGTTCTCTACCCTTCACACCTTAATCTGTGCCGGAGGAGGCTGACTTGTATAGCTTACATCAATGGGCACCCTTGCCTTCTGGCTTCTAGTTGGGCTCCATCAGCAGGAGGCACTGGAGGAAAGTAGAGCTTGGGAAAATGCAAAACACATGAATTTATTCTCCCTGGGTTGTCAATAGTCACACTCCTCTACTTAAGGCCATAGCCCCTGTTGGGTAGCTCCCCTTGGCAACCATGGCTGGCAGAGAGTTCTCTCTGATATATGTGGGTCTCAAGAGTTTCTGGTAGCCATTTCTCAAGCATAGGAGTAGCAACGGATTCCCTTTAAACCTGCCCACACCTTTTTTACTCATCTTGTTTTCAACCTTCCCTTAACTTCCCCATCTGTGCCATCTGACTCTGACTGATACGTTGATTTTTCTCTACTTCCAGCTATGTGGGAGGATTACAGCCAAGGTTCCCGCCTTCCTTACATCAATTCCAAGCTCACAGCAACAGAGAGCAGCATCTACATTGTACCTGTCTTCGCTCTCCCTTCAACGTTCCCTGTGGCCTGAGCAGCAGCGGCTGCTCCCAGACTCAGCCCAGCAACTGATTCAAATAAACCCCAGAAGCCAGGATGATGGGAAAACAACATTTGAAGTAAAATTTTCCAAAATGTTCAGCTTGGGTGTCAAGAGGGTCAGGGATGGAGTGAGGGCTAGTAAGAGCCTCAAATTTCCAGCAGTGTGTACAGAGAATGAGTATGAGGCTCAGGGAAGTTCAATAACTTGCTCAAAATCACATGGCTAGTAAATGATGGCTCACCAGAGTTGGATTACAGAACTGGCTGACTCTAAAGTCACATAGCCTCATGGTGGGCTGGGATTAAAGGACTCAAAGGACATCTCCCAAATATTCATTGTCAGCAGACTCAACTGTTTTGTAAACCATGACAACACTTTTTTCAGTTAGGATGTTTTCAGCTGAAAACAGCAAAAAACCCAAGTATCAAGGCTTAAGTACAGAAGTCTGAGGTGAGGCAGCTGTGGCACGGAGGCGCTTGTGGCTCAATGTCAGGGTCGGTCTGGGTTTCACCTTTGGGTGCTTCTCCTGGCTTCCTTCCTTGTGGTCAGAAGAAACAGTCACCAAGGACCAAATCCTCACAGAGCAACATTCAGAGCAGAAAAGACATTTTCTCCCAGTTGTGACTCTTCTTAGGAGGGAGAAAATCCTCTGAAGTTTCACAAGAGGCATCCTCTTATGCCTCATTGGCGAGTGTTGGCCTCGATGTCCACTCCTGATCCACCCACTGACACGTGTGAGTGGGACTGGCTTGGATTACTCACTCATTCCCTCCCTGGAGCTAGAAAGGGCCCATATCTTTGGGGCATATAGCCACCCAGTACCTTAGCAAACTGGGGATCTTTGGCAGGGAAGGGGTGGAGTGCTGATGATAGTGCATACAACACTGTTAACCACATCACTACGTTCTTCCAAAGAGGTCCCAGTTACTTGCCTTAATTTCCCTGGACTTTGCATACTATTGATGTCTGAGGTATGAGTTCTCAGAGAGAACAGAAAAAGCCATCCAATGAATTTCTCATAACGTGAAGTGATGAATCAACTAAGCAATGAAGCAACAATGAAAAGGACAAGAAAAAATTATAGTTAAACATGAATTGTTTTTAAAAAGCTATAGTAAAACAGGCAGAACACAAGCTATTGGAAGGGCTGAGAGGCTCTAAACCCAATAAAGAGCTGAAATTCCCACATAAATCTATGCAGACTCTATGCCTACAGGACAGGCATGGGAGAAAAATACTTCTTAGGATCCATATAGTCTGTCCAGGTGTGATCTGCTCACTATAAGCCAGACAGAAAATGTGAACATATAGAAAGCAAGAAAAACATGAAGCTATTTTATATTACAATTATATTCAATTAAATTCACTAAGCATCTACTAAGCCCTTCAATATTTCAAGTAATATGCAGGAGCACCAGGTGTGAATCAGCAAGGTTTCTGCCTTCAAGGAGCTTATGATGAATAAATCACAGACTTATAGATAAAATTCACTTTAAGCAAATTGGTTTCCTCAGTTGACTTGTGGTGAATTTAATATGGCTAAATGACTTTGGGGAACTGATCTTCAACAAATTGATCTGCTGCCCATGTGAGTAACTAACTTTGGAATGTCATAAGTGGTATGAAAAGAATACAAATTAGCTGCTTTGGGAGCTGAAAGGTGGGAGCAAAGAATTTCTAAAGGGACAGTTGAATGGATCCTGAGGCATGAGTAGGAGTTTAACAGATCTAGAGGGGACAGAAATTGTGTGACACAGAGTGTGGTGCCAGGCTTGTTTTCTAATATCAAATTCCAAGGTTCAAGCAGACACTCTCCCCATGCTCCCTCACATTCCAAAAAAAAAGTATTTTAGTTCCTACTGAATTTTCAGAAATGACTGTTGTAGTTGGCCAAAAACAAGACCTGCCAAACTAACCCAGCCATCCTCTTTTCAGTGCTTCCATGAGACCCACTGATTGCTGCCCTGTTTGCCAGCCTAGACCTGGCCTATCTGCTCCCACCCCCAGCGAAGTCAAGAGAGCACGGCTGGCAATCCCAGACACTTGAGAACGTTCAGACTATCAACCCCTGCCCAGGCCAATCAGAGGCCATAAACCTGTAAAAGCGAACGATTCCCTCATTTCCCCATTTTGAGGAAAGCCCTTCTTGAGCCACATCTGGGATTCCTCTTCCCAGTTGTTCTGGTCATAAAACAAGTATCTCTTAAAGGGAACAGTTCCTTTAAAGAGAAACACTCCACTCTTAAAGTTATTCAAATAAAGTTTACTCTCGATGGCCTTTTATCAGAGGAGGTACACGGCAACCCAATTTGCTAGCCAGATTTCTGAATATCTGGCAGTCCATCACGTCACTCAAGTGCATCATTTTTTTTTCTAAATGCTTTTTTTTTCTCTTTCTCTGTTTCCTTCTGCATTGGAGCCTCCACCCATGAAATTGAAAGATTTCTAGTAGAAATTCCTTTGTTGCATCAGCTTTGGAAATATGGATTATAGTATTCTGTGAAAAACATTTATTACCCTGAACTGTGACTCAGACATTGTTGCATTTCTGGGGTTATAGATTTTCTTTCAGCTAAACCAAGGCTCTAAGTCACAGTGACAGTTGTAATGTGTGTAATACCACAGTACCAGATTCTATTACACACATATTTTTGCTAGAGGTTTACGATGTTAAAAATATTTCTTCTTTTTTCCAATACCTTTCTGTACCTGTTGTGTAAATATATTAGAACCTATAACACCAAAGTCAATTTCCAGATGAAATGTGCACAACAACTGCAGTTTTTCCTTTAAAGAAAAAAAAAAGAGTGAGGGGAATGCTGCATACAAGCTAATGATATTCAAGTACAATATTGAATTGTAATAAAAGATGAATGAGAAAAAGTGTGTGTCATTGTGAGGGATGGAGAAGGTTACAGAAAGCTGAGGCCATGAAAGGATTTATCATGGATGTTGCTGCAGGCATTGTGTTGAAAAATCTGCAGACCTATTTGCAAGTGTATTTTATGGGAAAATAGAGCAGTCTACTGAGGGAAGAATTCCTAAAGATTACGTTCTATACAAGATTAAGATAAAACTTAAGAAATATGTGAGAGAAATCTCAACCAATTCTCGAGGGACTGGAACTTCAAATTCATCAGTGGGTCCTGACAAATTGCATAAATGCAGGAACAGGTCTTGTTGAAGTGTCATTGGTACTGTAATTTTTCAAGGTAGGTGAAAACAGGCACATGTGGAGAAATGAAGTGGACTTAATTAGCACACCCACTTGCAAAGCCATAATCCTTTAGAGAGTCATGCCAACAAATCCTTCCATTTTTCTTTAGAATCCAAATTTTATTTAACATACATAACAGTTCTCCTGGGTATTTAACCATATTTCTCTTTCTCCTAGAAGAATCCAGTGTGACTAATCTTTTATAGGGGGAAAAAATCTGATGGCAGTTGACTTAAATCATCTAAGGCAGACAGTGAAAATATAGCAAAACCAGAGATATTTTAAAATGCCTTCTTTTGGCTAAGTTTTAACTTCTTACACTTTTCTATCTTCTGCTTAATAATACAAAATTAACTGAGTTTCACTTGATCTTCTATATTTATGTATAAGTGGTGAAAGATAAGATGCTCTAAAGGAGACAGAATGAGAACTAGAAGACAGATCAGCCCAGTTAGCGCCATACATCTCCATGAATGACGACGTCCACCTCAGAATTTGTTCTCCTCAGTGACAGAAAGAGCAATTATGATGTTGTCCAATTTCAGTTCACTCAGTGATTACTGAAAGAAAATTTTGAGAATGTACAAGTTTTAGGGGTTTTGTAGTATTTAATTTGGGGTTTTTGGCGGGGAAGTGTAGAGGACGTTGGAATCTAGTATCTCACTGTCTTGTTTCAAATGTAAGTCTAGAATTTAGTAAAAATAAAAATATTAAAATTTCTGTAATAACAATCTAGTGTCATAAAAGTATTCGTACCCTTTGATCTAGTCATTCTACTTCTGTGAATCTCTTCACAGAAAATGAACCAACATGTAAAGACTCAAGCTCATATATTTATTAATATATGCAAGACTATTTCCAATACAAAAGGAGGAAATAACTCTTCTAGTTACCAACTCAATAGCCAAATTCATCTTCTTAGCTGCTTTGTAGTTTGCTTAGGGGGCAGTGGCCAAATCCCAGACGGAAATCATAATTAGTCCAAGAATCGGCATAAGACCCAGTTCTGGAGAAGCAGATATAAGAGAAAGTATCCTTAGAGGGATTTCCAAAGGCATAAATATTGTAAAAGCTCCTAAAACTTGGCAAAGTTTTCCTCTTCTCCTCCCCTTCCCCACCCCAAAAAGGCACATATTTTTAAAAATCGTTTTCCTATTTGCCCTCTTGTTTCTGGCATTGGTTTCAAGTATGTAGGGATATTAACCTACTGTGGTTTGGAACCATGGCAGCCATCTTGAAACTATTATAGAAAATCTTGATGAACCACGGAGATACCAATTAACCACCCGGATTAACCCTAGGACCACCTGCGTTCAGACTGCACTTCAAATCACTCTAAATGAAATACATCTGTGTAAGAAGATATAACAGCTTTTCAAAATGATGCTTATGAAGCTTTTTGACAAGATAAGAAAGTTGATGATATAACACTAAGTAAATGAATAACAGGTTACAAATCTGAATGCCTAACGCACCATCAGCCATGTACAAATATATATAGAAGAAACGAAATAAACAAGACAAAATGTTAAGAATATTTGTCTCTGGATGATGCCATCATAAGCCATTTACCTCTCTGCTTTTTTATGTTTTTCTATATTTTCCAAATTTTATACAATCAGTATACAATCATCCCTTGGTACCCTCAGTCCTAGTCTTGGTTTCAGGACCTTGGTGGAAACCAGCATCTGCAGATGCTGAAGTTCCTTATATAAAATGATTTAGTACCTATATGGCATCTACTATCAGAAGACAGAAAGTCAAACAGAAAAGATTCCTGTGAGTTGAGAGAATTAAATTGAGAAATTACACATAAACTCAAAAATAATACCCAGGGTAAATATGGCCAAGTATCATTTTCTAGCCTAAGGGCATACATTCTGAACATGTTCAAAGCCCTCATTTATTTTGTAAAAGAGAAGGAAAAATTTTTTAATTAAGTACAATCCCTGATAATCAAATTATCTAATATCAGCAGTAAAAGAACTATCACAAATTTTTCTTTTAGGAAAATAAAACAGATTTTATTAATTTTACAAAGGTAACTCTTACTCTTTGTAAAACATAACAAAGCAAGAAGCTCAAGCAAAACAGAATATATTGTAGAAGTGAAAGCCTCCTACCACACCCGTCTTTGAATGTAACCACTGAAATTAAAAGATGCTTGCTCCTTGGAAGAAAAGCTACAACAAACCTAGACAGCATGCCGAAAAGCAGATATATCACTTAGCCAACAAAGGTCCATAAAATCAAAACTATGTTTTTTGTTTTTTTTTTATTGGTTTTGCCATACAATGACATGAAATCGCCATGGGTTTACATATGCTCCCCCTCCAGAACCCCCTCCCTCCTCCCTCCCGATTCCTTCCCCCTGGGACATCTCGGTGCACCAGCCCCAAGCATCATTCCTGGGCTGGCGATTGATTTCACATATGATAATTAACATGTTTCAATGCCATTCTCCCATATCATCCCACCCCTGCCCTCTTCCACAGAGTCCACGAGTCTGTTCTATACGTCTGCGTTCCTTTTGCTGTCTCGCATGCAGGGTTCTCGCAGCCATCTTTCTAAATTCCATATATATGCGTTAGTATAGTGTATTGTTGTTTTTCCTTCTGGCTTACTTCACTCTGGATAATAGGCTCCAGTTCTGTCCACCTGAGTAGAACTGATTCAAATGAATTTTTTTTTAATGCTGAGTAATATTCCATTGTGTATATGTACCACAGCTTTCTTATCCATTCATCAGTTGATGGGCATCTAGGTTGCTTCCATGTCCTGGCTATTGTAAACAATGCTGCGATGAACACTGGGGTACACGTGTCTCTTTCAATTCTGGTTTCCTCGGTGTGTATGCCCAGCAGTGGGATTGCTGGGTCATATGGCAGGTCTGTTTGCAGTTTTTTAAGGAATCTCCACACTGTTTTCCATAGTGGCTGTACAAGTTTGCATTCCCACCAACAGTGTAAGAGGGTTCCCTTTTCTCCACATCCTCTCTAGCATTTATTGCTTGTAGATTTTTGGATTGCAGCCATTCTGACTGGTGTAAAATGGTACCTCATTGTGATTTTGATTTGCATTTCTCTGATAATGAGTGATGTTGAGCATCTTTTCATGTGTTTGTTAGCCATTTTTATGTCTTCTTTGGAGAAATGTCTGTTAAGTTCTTTGGCCCACTTTGTGATTGGGTCGTTTATTTTTCTAGAATGGAGCTGCAGGAGTTGCTTGTATATTTTTGCGATTAATTGTTTGTCCGTTGCTTCATTGGCTATTATTTTCTCCCATTTTGAAGGCTGTCTTTTCACCTTGCTTATAGTTTCCTTTGTTGTGCAGAAGCTTTTAATTTTAATTAGGTCCCATTTGTTTATTCGTGCTTTTATTTCCAATATTCTGGGAGGTGGGTCATAGAGGATCCCGCTTTGGTTTATGTCGGAGAGTGTTTTGCCTATGTTATCCTCTAGGAGTTTTATAGTTTCTGGTCTTATGATTAGATCTTTGATCCATTTTGAGTTTATCTTTGTGTATGGTGTTAGAAAGTGTTCTAGTTTCATTCTTTTACAAGTGGCTGTCCAGTTTTCCCAGCACCACTTGTTAAAGAGGTTGTCTTTTCTCCATTGTATATTCTTGCCTCCTTTGTCAAAGATAAGGTGTCCATAGATGCGTGGATTTATCTCTGGGCTTTCTATTTTGTTCCATTGATCTATATTTCTGTTTTTGTGCCAGTACCATACTGTCTTAATGACTGTGGATTTGTAGTATAGCCTAAAGTCAGGTAGGTTGATTCCTCCAGTTCCATTCTTCTTTCTCAAGATTGCTTTGGCTATACGAGTTTTTTTTGTACTTCCATACAAATTGTGAAATTATTTGTTCTAATTCTCTGAAAAAGACCTCTGGTAGCTTGATAGGAATTGCATTGAATCTATAGATTGCTTTGGGTAGTATACTCATCCAGTAGTCATGTATGGATGTGAGAGTTGGACCATAAAGAAGGATGAGCACTGAAGAATTGATGCTTTCAAACTGCAATGCTGGAGAACACTCTTGAGAGTCTCTTGGACAGCAAGGAAATCAAACCAGTCAGTTCTAAAGGAAATTAACCCTTAATATTCATTGGAAGGACTGATGCTAAAGCTGAAGCTCCCACACTTTGGCCAGCTGATGCAGAGCCAACTCATTGGAAAAGACCCTGATGCTGGGAAAGATTGAGGGCAGGAAGACAAAGGGATGACAGAGGTTGGATGGCATCATCGACTCAATGGACATGAGTATGAGCAAGCTCTGGGAGACAGTGAAGGACAGGAAGCCTGATGTGCTGCAGTCCATGGGGTTGCAAACAGTCGGACATGGCTTAGCGACTAAACAACAACTGACCACTGTTGACAGATCAGTGTGCATTTCCCCAAACATTCTGCTAGGGCATATGCAAACTTTTTTAAACAAACATGAGTTGTTACTATGTAAGCTTTTACAAAAGTTGCCCTTTTTTCTCCTTGGCATTATGTTGTGGACATTTTTCTCTGTCTGTATATAAGATGACCTCATTCTTTGTAATGGCAGCATGATGTTCTATTGAATGGGAGTACCACAATTTATTTAATGGACATTATGATTGTTTAGAATTTTTTTCTGCTACTGAGGTTTGAAGGAGCCTATCAATAATACTCTTCTCTCCATTTACCTATTGTATTTCAGAATAACTGAAAGATAAAGACACAGGTTTCAGATAAAGAAATATCATTTTCATTACTGATTAAGTGAATTCTAAAGAATGTGGCTTAGGTGTGAAAATCTAATGCATTTACTAATAAGATAACCACAGCCACCATAATCTCACTTAAACCTCAAAACTGCTGGTTGCCCTACAAGATCAAAAGGAGATGAGAGCTCATGCAGCTGAATTCCAGAAAAATAAACTACCCTACCAAAAAATGGGCCAAAGAACTAAACAGACATTTCTCCAAAGAAGACATACAGATGGCCCACAATCACATGAAAAGATACTCAACATCACTCATTATCAGAGAAATGCAAATTAAAACCACAATGAGGTACCATCTCATTGATAGCAGCCAGTCAGAATGGCTGCTATCAAAATGTCTATGAACAATAAATGCTGGAGAGGGTACAGAGAAAAGGGAACCCTCTACACTGCTGGTGGGAACGCAAACTAGTACAGCCACTATGGAGAACAGGGTGGAAATTCCTTAAAAAACTGGAAATAGAATTGCCATACAACCCAGCAATCCCACTGCTGGGCATACACACTGAGGAAATCAGAATTGAAAGAGACACATGTACTCCAGTGCTCATCACAGCACTGTTTACAATAGCTAGGACGTGGAGGCAACCAAGATGTCCGTCGGCAGATGAATGGATAAGAAAGCTGTGGTACACCCAATGTTCATCGCTGCATTGTTTACAATAGCCAGGACATGGAAGCAACCTATATGCCCATCAACTGACGAATGGATAAGAAAGCTGTGGTACATATACACAATGGAATATTACTCAGCATTAAAAAAAATTCATTTGAATCAGTTCTACTCAGGTGGACGAAACTGGAGCCACCAGTTATACAGAGTGAAGTAAGCCAGAAGGAAAAACAAAAATACAGTATACTAACGCATATATATGGAATCTAGAAAGATGGTAACGAGAACCCTGCATGCGAGACAGCAAAAGGAATGCAGATGTATAGAACAGTCTCGTGGACTCTGTGGAAGAGGGCAGGGGTAGGATGATATGGGAGAACGGCATTGAAACATGTTAATTATCATATGTGAAATCAATCGCCAGCCCAGGTTTGATGCTCGGGGCTGGTGCACCAGTATGACCCAGGGAGAGGGAATCGGGAGGGAGGAGGGGGGGGGGTTCTGGAGGGGGAACATATGTATACCCATGGCGGATTCATGTCAATGTATGGCAAAACCAACACAATAAAGTAAAGAAAATTTAAAAAAAAAGAAAGAAAGAAAGCTGTGGTACATATACACAATGGAATACTACTCAGCTATTAAAAGGAATGCGTTTGAATCAGTTCTAATGAGGTGGATGAAACTGAAGCCTATTATACAGAGTGAAGTAAGTCAGAAAAATACACCAATACAGTATATTAATGAATATATATATGCAATTTAGAAAGATGGTAATGATGACCCTATATGTGAGACAGCAAAAGAGACATAGATGTAACGAAGACTTTGGACTCTGTGCGAGAAGGCAAGGGTGGGATGATTTGAGAGAATAGCATTAAAACATGTATATTATCATATGTGAAATATATCGCCAGTCCAGGTTCAATGCATGAGACAGGGTGTTCAGGGCTGGAGCACTGGGATGACCCTGAGGGATGGGATGGAAAGGGAGGTGGGAAGGGGGTTCAGGATGGGTGACACCTCTACACCCATGGCTGATTTATGTCAATGTATGGCAAAAACCACTACAATATTGTAAAGTAATTAGCCTCCAATTAAAATAAATAAATTAATTGAAAAAAAAAGATGAGACTACAACCTCACTGAAGGTGGCTGGATCCAAGCAAGAGGAGAGCGAGGAAGGGGCCAAACAAAAATGCTCAGCATTTTGTACCAAACACACAAATAAAAACCTTCACTCTTTCCCAGGGTTGACATAAGTGAGGACATGGGGCAAAAGGCCAGGAATACTAGTCTGGGAAAGTTCCCTCTACATGTAAACATGAAGCCAGGTGACAGGATGCCTCTGCTCTCACTGTCTCAAGCTATTAAAATGACAGTGACTATCTTTTTACAAATAAATTTGTGCTCTTATTTGAGTTTTGCTGTAGGATAAATACCTAGATTTCTAGATAAAAAGTGGGTCTATTTAAAATCTAGAAAAGTATTCCAAAATCCCCTCCAAAAGGGGGGGAGTCAATTCACACTGTCAGCAACAGAGTATGTTTATTTTGCCCCTCCTAGCCAACTACCCTCAATATTTTTAAATTTATCAATGTATTATTTAACAGATTGTTGTAATTTTCAGTCCTTTGACTACAATGAAGTTGAACACTTTTTCATAAAATTTACTGGGCACTCATGTTTATTCTAATAAATAGGACAGGAATCTAATATTAAATGCCAAAGTATTACTGGGAATTAAGAGGTCACATTTGAGGTATAGCTCTGTCATTTAATAATCTGGGTTACCTGGGGTAATCCACTAAATCTCTCTAAATTCTAGATGGCAGCAGAATGAAAATAACTAGGTCCTTTTTTGGCAGCAGAACCCTGTGTACAAAAATGTACAGAGGCAAAAGTCAGAATGACTCTGTGCAAAGCCAAAATGGGAGACCCCCAAACCCTAACTACATGGCCTCCAGCCTGTCCTCTGTGGTAGCTCCTGATACATTCTCCATAGAATTCGTACAACTGCAGCAGGCCAAGCTCATAATATCCCTAGGACAGGCTTCATAATCTGTGGGACTCACATCAAATGAAAATGTGGCCTGGAGGTCCAGTAGTTAAGACTCTGAACTCCCAATGCAGCAGGTATGAGTTTGATCCCTGGTCAGGAAACTAAGATTCCACATGACACACAGTGTGGCCAGAAAGAAAGAAAGAAATGTGGGGCCTTTTGTTTGACAATTATTAAGAATTTCAATACCAACACAGGTCCATATAGTCAAAGCTATGGTGTTTCCAGTAGTCATGTGTGGATGTGAGAGTTGGACCATAAAGAAGGCTGAACGTCAAAGAATTGGTACTCTTGAACTGTAGCGTTGGAGAACACTCTTGAGAGTCCCTTGGACAGCAAGGAGATCAAACCAGTCAATCCTAAAGGAAATCAATTCTGAATATTCATTGGAAGGACTGATGTGGAAGCTCCAATAATTTGGCCACCTGATGCAAAGGGCTGACTCATTGGAAAAGACCCTGATGCTGGGAAAGATTGAAGGCAGGAGCAGAAGGGGACAACAGAGGATGAGACGGTTGGATGGCATCACTGACCCAGTGAACATGACATGAATTTGAGCAAGCTCCGGGAGATGGCGAAGGACAGAAAAGCCTGGCATACTGCAGTCTATAGTGTCACAAAGAGTTGAACATGACTGAACAACAAATTTCAATATGGTTATAGCAGAGCATTAAACTAAGTGCATCGTGCAACCTTGTACTACTACATGGGAATCCAGGCTGAGTATCACCACTGCTGGGTCTAAAGGTGCATTGGGCCCAGACTCTGTGGAGCAGCAATGCCCAAGGCATGTCAGGTATAAGCATGAATGAGGGGAAGTTAAGTGAACTGCAGCATCAGAAGGGACTGAGAACAGGCAGTGAACTGTAGGAAAGCTGGTCCTGGCTTGTTAGGGAGTTAAGTAAACTGCCCTGTCTATGCCACATTCTTGTTTCATCACCCAGGAGCCTTCAGTCAATCTCCTTAAAACGGACTCCAGTTATGCTTCATACGTTTTTTTCTAATAATTATTTATTTACTTAATTTTTGGCTGTGCTGGGTCTTTGTTTCTATGTGGGCTTCACTCTAGTTGCTAAGAGCAGGGGCTGCTCTTTAGTTGCAGTGCATAGACTTCTCATGGCAGTGGCCTCTTGTTGCAGAACACAGGCTCTAGCTGAATTAATGGGACAGTGTTTTGTAGAATTATATTTGTGACTATATCTTTCAGAATTTATGTTAGGTAATCACTAGGCCCAAAGAATGATACACACAGGCTATTATAGCAAATGACTTCGCTGTTAGTGAACAAAGATGTAACTGGCATTATCGTAGGTAAACTTTTGCTTATATTTTCGATTAGTTCTTTAGAACAGATCCCCAGAAGTAAGAATATTCGGTCAAAGGTTTTTTGGCTTTTTTTAATGCAAGGCTCTTAACATTGGGTTGGCCAAGAAGTTTGTTCAGGGTTTTCCATATGATGTTATCAGAAACCCTGAAGGAAATCTTTGGCCAATTCAATATATACTTTCTATCTGCTTTCCAAAAAGGTTTTTATCACTTAGCACTTCACCAATATATGAAGAAACTGCTTCATCTGTACCACAGAAGTATAAGATATCTTCATTTCATCATCTTTCCAGTTTGATATGTGAAATGGTATTACACATATTAAATTTGGTTGCTTTTAAGTTATCAGTAAAGTTGAACATTTTAAAAGGCTTATTTGCCATTTGTAGATCTTTGATGAATTGTCTTTGTCCTTGAGTGTGTTCTTAATTTTTAATTACTGACTTCTAAGAGCTTTGTATACATTCAATATAATAAGCCTTTGTCACTCTATTTACTGCAAATATTTTCTCCAGAAAATGTTATTTTATATATCTCCAAATTTTAATTAAACACAAACTATCCATTCCATTAGTCCCTTCCTTTGTGATCAAGAAATTATATCCAATTCCTATATTTGCTAAATATACCCATCACAAAGTTATAGGACAGATCTTTTCAACTGTATTTAATTTTATTGACTTCAATAATAATGACTTGTCAAATATTGTCTACATTTAACTTAATTTTTACATCTCCAGATGTCTTTTTGAAGTAAATTAACAAATTGTAACAAAATTTTTCTATTCTATTTTGTATCTCAGTTGTATTTTTTAATGAAATTTGCTTTAGAAGAATGAAAAGAGGGGGCTTCCCTGGTGGCTCAGTGATAAAGAATTCTCCTGCCAATGCAGGAGACATGGGTTCAGTCCCTGAAGTAGGATCCCACCTGCCACAGAGCAGCTAAGCCTGTGTACCACAATTACTGAGCTTGCACTCCAGAGCCACAAGGGTTGCCACAACTACTGAAGCCTAAGTGTCCTAGAGCCCCTGCTCTACAACAAGAGAAGCTACTGCAATGAGAAGCCCATGGACCACAACTAGAGAAAAGTCGATGCAGCAATGAAGACCCAGCACAGGCAAAAAATAAATAATTTAAAAAAAAAAAAAAGAGATGTCACAGACGGGGAAAAGTTTTTACAAGATAAATTGATAAAGGACTTATATTCAAAATATATAAAGAACCCTTAAAACTGAGCAATAAGAAAACAAACAACCTAATTTAAACATAAGCGAAGGATCTAAACAGATACCACACAAAAGAAGATATACAAAAGGCAAATAAACATATTAAAAATGCTTAACATTATATTTTATTGAGTCATTGCAAATTAAAACAAAATACTACAACACGCCTATTCAGTTCAGTTCACTCAGTCCTGTCTGACTCTGCTACCCCATGGACTGCAGCACAGGCCTCCCTGTCCATCACCAATTTCCAGAGCTTGCTCAGACTCATGTCCTTTGAGTTGGTGATGCCATCCAACCATCTCATCCTCTGTCAGCCCATTCTCCACCTGCCTTCAATCTTTCCCAGCATCAGGGTCTTTTCTAAAGACTCAGTTCTTCAAATCAGGTGGCCAAAATACTGGAGCTTCAGCTTCACCATAAGTCCTTCCAATAAACACTCAGGACTGATTTCCTTTAGGATGGACTGGTTGGATCTCCTTGCAGTCCAAGGGACTCTCAAGAGTCTTCTCCAATAGAACAGTTCAAAAGCATTAATTCATTGGTGCTCAGTTTTCTTTATAATCCAACTCTCACATCCATACATGACCACTGGAAAAACCATAGCTTTGATTAGACAGACCTCTGTCAGCAAAGTAATGTCTCTGCTTTTTAATATGCTGTCTAGGTTAGACACCGCTTTTCTTCCAAGGAGCAAGCGTCTTTTAATTTCATGGCTGCAGTCACCATCTGCAGTGATTTTGGAGCCCAAGAAAAGAAAGTCTGTCACTGTTTCCACTGTTTCCCCATCTATTTGCCATGAAGTGATGGGACCAGATGCCATGATCTTTGTTTTTTGAATGTTGAGCTTTAAGCCAGCTTTTTCGCTCTCCTCTTTCACTTTCATCATCCAGCCTGGCATTTCGCATGATGTACTCTGCTGCTGCTGCTGCTAAGTCGCTTCAGTCGTGTCCGACTCTGTGTGACCCCACAGACAGCAGCCCACCGGGCTTGGCTGTCCCTGGGATTCTCCAGGCAAGAACACTGGAGTGGGTTGCCCTTTCCTTCTCCAATGCATGAAAGTAAAAAGTGAAAGTGAAGTCGCTCAGTCGTGGCCAGCTCTTCGTGACCCCATGGACTGCAGCCTACCAGGCTCCTCCGTCCATGGGATTTTCCAGGCAAGAGTACTAGAGCGGGTTGCCGTTGCCTTCTCTGATGATGTATGCTACATATAAGTTAAATAGGTAGGGTGACAATATACAGCCTTGACGTACTCCTTTTCCTATTTGGAACCAGTCTGTTGTTCCAAGTCCAGTTCTAACTGTTGCTTCCTGACCTGCATACAGATTTCTCAGGAGGCAGGTCAAGTGGTCTGGTATTCCCATCTCTCTAAGAATTTTCCACAGCTTGTTGTGATCCACAAAGTCAAAGGCTTTGGCATAGTCAATAAATTAGATGTTTTTCTAGAATTTTCTTGCTTTTTCGATGATCCAATGGATGTTGGCAATTTGATCTCTGGTTCCTCTGCCTTTTCTAAATCTAGCTTGAACATCTGGAAGTTCTTGGTTCATGTACTGTTGAAGCCTGGTTTGGAGAATTTTAAGCATTACTTTGCTAGCATGTGAGATGAGTGCAATTGTGCAGTAGTTTGAACATTCTTTGGCATTGCCTTTCTTTGGAATTGGAATGAAAGCTGACCTGGTTTGCCAGTCCTGTGGCCACTGCTGAGTTTTCCAAATTTGCTGGCATATTGAGTGCAGCACTTTCACAGCATCATCTTTTAGGATTTGAAACTGTTCAGCAGGAATTCCATCACCTCCACTAGTTTTTTCCCTAGTGATGCTTCCTAATGTCCACTTGACTTCACATTCTAGATATCTGGCTCTAGGTGAGTGATCACACTATCATAATATAGCATATTATATTACGTAATGTATACTATATAACACATTATACCTATATACATTTTATAGTATAACATATATATAACATATTATATGATGTAATACTTTACATACTATAATCATAATAACAGACCCATTAGAATGGCAAAAATCCAAAATACTGACAACACCAAATGTTAACAAGCATGTGGAGCAACAAGGACTCTCATTCACTGCTGGTGGGAATATAAAATGGAATAGCTATTGGGAATAGTCTTATTGTATGATTCATCAGTCACGCTCCTAGGTATTTTCCCAAAAGAGTTGAAAACTTACATTTACAAGAATCTACACAAAAATGTTTCATTAGATTTATTGATAATTACCCCAAAATTTGGAGTAAATAAGATGTCTTTCAATAGGTAATGTCTGGGGAAAGAGAATACTGAACAGATACACAAGGGCAAAGACCTAAGCTGGGACTAGCATGCTTTGTCAAAGGACCAGAGGCTAAAGTGGTGGGAAAAGGTAAGTTAAAGGAAGTGAGACCAGAGAGACAGCTAGGGCCAAGCCACTTAGGCCTGGGTATGGACTTTGGACTCTAATTAAAGAGTGATAGATGGGCAGCCATTGGAGAGTTGAGCAGTATTGTGTTATGACTGACTTATATTTTAACTGGATCACTAGGGTAGCTGTGTAGCAAATAATCTACAGTTCCTGCCTCCTCCTGTGAATGCTTGTGATGTTGTGATTTACAATAAAAAATAATCATTTAGTCTCTGTCCAACTCCTGGCACAGGAATTTCCAAGGTTTTTGTGGTAAGAACGATAACAGTGTCTTTTCTTTTACTTATGACAAGGTCCTTTCAACAATAAATCAGTTTATGTTAACAACAGGAATTTGGGGAAACCACTAAGTAACCTAAGGATGGAAATTAGTTGCCAAGGGAACCAACCTTGAGTAGAGGGTTGGAACTTTCAAGCCTCCCCTCCCCCACCACACCCCAACCTCCAGGAAGAGAGGCTAGAGATTGAACTCCATCACCAACAATCAATGACTTAATCAGTCATTGTCCCTAAAGGTACAGGGTTCAGCAAACTTCTGGGTAAACACACGGTGATGCAAGGAGAGGGCTTACTAGGAGACAGCATGGAAACTCTGCACCCATTCCCCACACCTTACCGTATGTTTTTCTTCCATCTGGCTGTTTGTGAGTTATGTTGTTGTTGAATCACCAAGTTGTATTCAACTCTTTCATGACCTCCTGGACGATAGCCCTCCAAGTTCCTCTGTCCATGGGATTTCCCAGGCAAGAATACTGGAGTGGGTTGCCATTTCCTCCTCCAGGAGGTTTTCCTGACCCAGGGATTGAACCCATGTCTCCTGCACTGGCAGGCAGATTCTTTACCACTGAGCCACTAGAGAAGCCAGCCCTGAGTTATACTCTTTTATAATCAATCAGTAACCTAATAAATATTTCCCAGAGTTCTGTGAACCTCTCTAGCAAATTAATTGAAACAGGGTAGTGGGAACCTTCGATTTATAGTCAGTCAGGCAGAAGCACAGGTGATAACCTGGATTTGGGATTGGCATTGGACAAGGGAGTGGGGATGTCCTGTGGAACTGAGCTCTTAACCTGTGGCATCTAATTCTAGCTCCAGGTAGATAGCATCAAAATTGAGTTAAATTGTAGGAGAACCAGGTAGTGTACAAAATTGCTTGATATATGGAAAACCCACCCATCTGGTGTCAGGCAGGCTGTGGGTGTGGTAGTGTTGTAGGAGTAAAAGAGAAACACACAAGAGGAAGTTTTTAGCTTTTTCTTACAAGGCCCTAGGATAATTTTCTCCTCTTGAGTGTGGGCTGGATCTAATGACTTGCTTCTGACAAACAGCATAGTGCAAAAATCATGTCATTTCCAAGATTAGGTTACAAAAGACTGTGCATTTTTTCTTACTCACCCTCTCTCTCTTGCTCTCCCCTTCAGAGCCCTCTCTGAGGCAAAGTGAGCTGCCAGGTTGGGATTAGTCCTATAGGGCCAATGTGACAGGGACTGACATTTCTAGCAAACAGCCAGTGAGGACACGAGTCCTTCTAACAGCCATGTGAGTGAACTTGGCTGTGGATCTTCCCCCAGTGCAGTCTTGGGTTTTTTGTTTATTGGGGGGTGGGGGGTGGTTATTTGTTTTATTGGCTGCATCTGGGCTTCCCTCATAGCTCAGTTAGTAAATCATCTGCCTGCAATGCAGGAGACCCAGGTTCAATTCCTGGGTCAGCAAGTTCCCCTCGAGAAGGAAAATGGCAACCCACTCCAGTATTCTTGCCTGGCAAATCCCATGGACAGAGGAGCCTGGCAGGCTACACTTCTAGGGTCACAAGAGTCATACACGACTTAGTGACTAAACCACCACCACCAGTCTTAATTGCGGCTTGCAGGATCTTTTGGTTGTGGCATGTGGGATCTAGTTCCCTGACCAGAGGTTGAACCTGGGCCTTCTGCATTGGGAGCAAGAGTTCTAGCCTCTGGACCACCGGGGAAGTCTCCCCACTGTGCAGTTTTTAAATGACTACAGCTCCTTCGGTGCCTTGATGGCAGCCTTGAGAGAGACTTTTAGTCAGAGGACATAGCTAAACCGTGCCTGGTTTCCTGACCTCAGAAACAGTGAGATACTACTTGCCACATTAAGGCTCTAGATTTGGGGTAACATGTCATGCAGCAATAGACAACCAATATAGAGAGCAGGTTTGTAGAACACCAGGTTTGCATAGAAAAGGTCCATCCACCCTAGTAATAATGGTGGTTTGGACTAGCACATAGCAGTGGCGGTGGTGAGAAGCAGTAGAGTGGAAGATAATTTTTGTCAAGTGCCTGGCACTTAGCAGACCCTGAACAACTGTTCATACCATTTCTATCCCGTGGTAAGAATTACGCTAAGCAAAGACTAGAATTTCTGGAGACCAAATTGATTGATCATGTTTGGGAGATGCCATGATAATACGGCAGAGTCTCAAAAAGTACCTACATACTTGTTACAGGTTCAGCTGTGTCCCTCCACAAAAGGTAGACACAATTCAATCCCAAATATCTCATAATGAGTCCTTACTTGGAAACAGGATCCTTGCAGACATAATTAGTCATGATGGGGTCACATGTGGGCCCCTAATCTACTCTATCTGGTACCTTTAAAAGATGACAGCCATGTAAAGACAGACAGAGCAAAAAAGCCATGTGACAATGGAGACAGAGACTGGAATTATACTGCCACAAGCCAAGGAACACCAAGGTTCAATGGTCACCCCCTGAAGCTAGGAAGAGGCAAGGAAGTATTCTCCCCAAAAAACTGTAGATGGAACATGACACTGCCAACATTTTGATTCTGGACATCTAGCCTTCTGGACTGAGAGAATAAATTTCCATTGTTTGAAGCCACTTGGTTACTTTGTTATAAAGGCCCTATGAACTGATACAATATCTATAAGTGAATGGTCTTCCTTATTCACCACCACTTCACTAGGTCGGAAAACGCAGGAGTCAACCATTAAATGTCATTCTTTAGCACCAACACAGCCCCATATTCTTGCAAATGGGTAGGAAACACTTGGTACTTGGTGGCAATGATGAAGGTGATTTACTCTCTTTTGTTGTTTCCAATACACATTCCACGCTGAATACACCAGAAATCCTTCCAATTAATGCTAATGGGTGACCAGCCTCTGGTTCCCTCCATGGGAAATGAGGCCACTACGAGGAAGTTATCAGTAAAGGATTTATGTTTTAGTAGCGTGTTTAATTATGACACAACCACGACTGTTTCTTGCACAGGAATTTAGCATTCAAGATTTACAGCTCTTAGCACAATTTTTGCCTTTGTTGTCTCAAAGAGCCATGTCACTGTTTTACTGTACTAGCAACCTTTTTTCTATTGTGTCAGGTTGCCCCCTACTGTTTTGGTCTAATAATCTCATCCTGGCTGATACTGTTTTGAGTTGGTTTTCAAAATGTGTATTTTCTGCCAAGGTCTGTAAACCTGCCTGCCCACTCTCATGCCCCAAAAAACACAGAACATTGGACTGATGGGCGTGTGGGAAAGGAGTTTATTTTTCTTTTAATAAAACCACTGAAGAACCACTATATATATATATAAAAGATATATATGTGTTTGTTTCAAAACACTTCATCTGACCAGCTTAAGCTTGCAAAGGAAATTAAGTTTCCGAAATCAGAGCAGATCAGATTCTTTTCTTATTTCTTGAGGGTGGCAAACATCTTCAAGAGATATCCTTTCTTTTCATGATATGAGAGCAGAGAAATTTTTTTTGAAAGAGAAGCTGATGAAACTTTAACTAATCCAACCAGCCAGAGGAAAGCAATATTACAAAAGGGGCCTCAAAGGAAAGGTGGGATTTCTTTTCCGCTTCAAAGGCGATGATGTGCAATGCTGTGAGAAGGCAGCCTGCTTGTCGGGGGAGCTCAGAGTACCACAGACACTCAAGCCCATCCTCTTCTCTGTGGGCCTCCCCAGCCAGCCCACTGCTCAGCATGTGGACAGGGCCAACACTTAGCCAGGAAGAAAAGTGACAGACTCATATGTATCCCATGGGATATATCAGTAAGGAGAGAAAGAGGGAACCTGAAATCAGTGTTTGGGCATTAAAATACAGATCTATTCTCAAGGTATCGGAGAGGGGTGTTGGGGGAGAGGTGAGGATCTAAAAGCAAAAGATAACTGAGAACAAACCCTGTGCTGATGGTTTAAAAATAAATAAATAAAAGGTATTGCAAAGCAGCTTCCTGATTCCTGATCTTTTTCCTTTTTCTCCTCAGCCTGCTTCAGTGGTACCCAGCCTTCCCTCCAGGGCTTTCCATGCATGACTGGTTAACATGATCCTCAGAGCTGTGCTTCTATGCAACCACAGGTAGCCGCCTTCTACAGACTGGTGGCATTTTGGCCTTTACAGTAATCCTGTAAGTGGCTCTCAGCAGAGTCTGGTTTCCTGTGATCCTGGTCACCACTGACACTTTGTTCAGTTTCCCCCAGCCACCTGCACACACATTTACTCTCTCTGCAGCTGCCTTGTACCCTCCCCTGTCTGGGCTGGATGCCTCTGGCAGGGTTGGGGAAGGGGCATCCTTTTGCTCTGCTGGCACCAATAGGCACTCCTGACCCAGGGCTGGGACAGCACTATCTCCCGGGGCGTACAAAGGAGAGTAAGGGCTGGGGGGTGAGGTAAGGCTGAGGGTGGGGGCGGCTGTCACTGGAGAGCATTTATTATTGCAGTGTGCCAGCTAAACCCATAACCTATTCCATAAAAGGTTTTTTTTTTTAATCTCGTATGGTCTGAGAGAATAGCCCAGCTGCTTTCTTTGGCTTGCCTCCATTTCTTACTCCCATTCATAAAATCTTTAAAGAAGGCCATGTGCTGCTTCCTCGCAGAGCAGATCAAGTTGTGCTCCATTCTGGAATGAACTAGATGTCCACACAGGTGGCTAGAGAGGCCATGTACAGTCTGTCTTCCTCTCTAACTCTCCCTACCTAGCCATCCTCCACTATCAACCAATAAATCATATGTTTAGCCTCTCTGGAGATCCAGCCAGGCCAGGAGCTGGGGGATCACAAATGCTCGCTAAGCTTCTGGCACTTGTGGGCTGAGTATTCACAACAGTCTAAGAGACTCATGGCTGATAGCAATTTATGTTTTGCCAAGGCTCAAATTCAAACATTAAATCCCATGACACTAGTATTTGGGAGCTAGTCATTAATAAGAGAGCCTAGCTAGCTTCATCAGTAACCTTAAAAACACATTATCATTCTTTTCTTAATTTTCCAGGAACTGTACAAATTGCTTGCTATACATCATTTCATTGAAACATGATTATCCCCATTTTATAGATGAGAAAACTAAGATCCACAGAAGTTAAGAAATTTTCTCCAGATCATAGTCAGTGAGATTGAGCAAGACCATAGATCTAGTACATGTGATTGAGTAGATCACATAGCTCATTAGTGTGATGTGAGCTAGTTTGTGTGACTGAGATCCAAGAGTAAGGGTGAGTCAGAAAGATCACAGGCTAGCTGGTCAAGAGTTGGACTCCAGATCTGTCTTACTCTGAAATTCAAGCAGTTACCCATCTGAGTTCTGCCTCCTCTGCCATTCTCTCCTGACTTTGGGCATGTGGCAATCAACAGGAAGCCACAGAATTTTGTTACCATGTAGAAAATGTCCCTAGGTGCTGGAAATACCTTTAGTGAACACTGAAAAGATTATGTGATTGTGTTTTAAGAATACACAAGGATTACACTTGGCTCTGAATAGAAATACAAATCTGGAAAAGGCTAGGAGTCTGGTTTAAAACGACTCTACTTTCATGAATTTGAGAATTTTTAAAGATGAGAGTGCCATGGGTTTTTATATACACAGAGAGAGAAACAGAGGTCAAAATATTATATACATATTAGTATTTCTATATATGGATAACTATATACAGGTAAGACATATTTCTGGCTCTCAAAAATAGCATTAGCAATAGCATGAGAAAGAAAAATGAAAGCTCAATTATGCAGTGATGACCGTGCACTAATGGCATCCGGGACTCGAAGTGCATTGAAGCCTTTGGAGCACGTGCCTGAAGAAGAAACTGTGAGTTAGGCCTTCAAATAAGAACACAGTTTAGGTGGCTAGAAAGAAAAGGAACAGCTTTCAGGTGGATGAAACAAACTAAAACAAAACTAAGAGGGAAAAAATGAGCATAACACACATGGGAAATTTTAATCAAGATTGTAAGCTCCCTGGGGGCAGGAAAGTGTCTTAGCTTTTTCACAGTTCTAGCTCCAAAGGTTAGTACATAATGGACACTCATAAATTATTAGTTGATGAAAGAAAGGGGAAAAGAAAACAAGGAGAGGAGCAAGAGAGAGAACTCAAATGAAAATAGAGACAGTAGAAACATCTGACTGCAGGAGAAAGTGTGTGTTGGAAGTAGAGAGAAACAAGGTTGGTAAGATTGGGTGGAACAGAGCGGGGAAGGGGCTTGACCAAAGTCAGGACAAAGAGTCTGATTTAAAGTAATGGGCAAAAGACCTAGAAAGCAAATTTACAGCTGTCAAAAGGGAAACGGAGTGGAGGGAGGGATAAATTAGGAGTTTGGGATTCGCATATACACACGTATGTAAAAAATAAAAACAAGGACCTACTAAGTAGCACAGGGAATCCTACTTGATATTTTGTAATAACCTATAAAGGAAAAGAATCTGAAAAATAGATAGATAGATATGTTTAAAAAAATTAAGCTGCTTAACTTTTCTAAAGCCTCAGTTTCTTCATCTGTAAAATTTAGCCCACTTCATAGGGTTGCAAAAGAAATTAGATGAGATAATGTATGTACATCCACTCAGCACAATGAGTACTCAATGAATTGTAGTTTGTTATTATTGTTACTACTACCATTTACCATTTATTAATGTGAAAATTAGCTAACTCAAAAATATATTCAACTACAATTCATTCAGAGTGGTAAAAAAAAATTACCACACATTAATATAGTAGTTGAACATTTTTTTATTATTCTGAACAACAGAATATGTATCTTTTCATAGTTGAGAGGCCCAGAAAGGTGTAAAGAAACTCGGAGCAAAAAGTAAATGGAAAATTTGAGTTGATTTCATATTCTTCAATCCCTTGAGGTTCAATCATTTAAGGACAAGCAAGCATAGGACAGAAGCGTGTGTGTGTGTGTGTGTGTGTAATACTGTCCAACAATCTCCCTGTCCTTTCAACCTCAAACAGCCTATGCTCCTGAAGCACCCAGAGGTCAGCACCCTGGGAAGGGCTGGCACCTTTCTCTATGAAAAGGCCCTTCTCCATTTGTTTTAGGATAATTAGTGGGGAGGAGATTGTCTTTCTATTTTGTATGTGTGGTAAAATGTCTTTTCTGTTACGAAATAATGGTCATAAATAGATTTTAAGTGGCGTTACATGGCAACCCTAAAAAAAGAAAAAGAAAAGGCCATTCCACTGTTTCCCCTCCAGATGTCCTTCTGGCACTTTACACATCTCTCAATAATTGAGGAGACACACATGTTTTCCTTCTACAAAAGGGAATATCTAGGCATGCAGAGCCTAGGCCATCCCAAATCGCTGTCCTAACATCCTTTGCAAAATTCCTCCATCTTCTCAAAGTTTCGCCTTTTTCTTGTCTTCCCACAGCTCAAGTCCTATTAGAGACAAATCCTAGAGAGCCACACTGAGAATGAAGGTCCTTTTCAAAGAGTTACTTCGACTTAGGCTATAAAAAGCAGTCAGAGACATTGAACGCTAAATATTTGAGGATGGATGAATGGTTAGAGGAATAGAAGGAGGGGAGAAAGCTCCTTAAAATCAACCACATCATCTGACAGAATCAAGAAAATTCTCTGTTATGGGAAAAGAGGCATGAAAAGGAACAGTTGAATAGAATTGATAAAAGCTAAATCGGGATTTCAAAGAGAATTTTTTTTATAAAACTAAGGCAATCTCATTGCAAAACAGACTCTATTTTCCAAAAAGAATAAGAAATAAAATCTCCCAATCTTTTGACTCCTCAGTTTGACTCCCTAGAAGTAACAATGCTTTATATTGTTATCTTCTAATGCATCCTCCTAAGAACTGCCCTGCATTTAAAAGAATATAGGTGTGCATATATGTATATAAGTATGTTTGTGTGTGTGTGTAAATCTTCTTGAATTATTTCTAAACCTATCACTGAAAAAAGTTTTTTAAAATTCTGATTTTTTTTAAAAAAATTTTTATTGAAGCATAATTTATTTATATTGTTGTGTCAATCTCTGCTGTACAGCAAAGTGACTCTAGTACATATAGACACTCTTTTTAAAGTCCTGATTCTAAAAGCAAAACTTTCTACTAACAAGAAGTAAAAGCCTTCACAGAACAATCTCAGGCCTTCACAAGAGTCAGCAAAAGTCCAGGTACTCTCTGAAACAGAAATAATCAAATGCTTCAAAATATTTAATTTCCTATTCCAGGAATGTGAAACAGGTGTAATTAAAATAACACTATTTTAATTAAGTGACCTCTCTTGACCAACCATCTGTGAATAATTCAGATTTCCTCCTTATTATTACTGTAAAATTAAAACGAGGCCATATAAACAGGAAGATCCTCTTTAACTATCTTTAAGCACCAGCAATATATATTTTCCACCAGTTAAAATCCTTAATGATACAAAAAATCTGTCAAGCATAACTCCCCCAATTCATTTGCCTGAAACCATCAATATTTTATCATGCACTTGCAGTTGGCTTTAATTTAACAGTCCAGGTTACTAATCAAACAAAACACCCAAGTCATTAAAAGTTAGCGTGCCATTTAGAAAGTGCATTTCACGTTTATTAAAATATCTTTCATGCAGCCATTAGAAACCTAAAGTTTTAATTACAATCAGATATTTAGTTCTACTCCTGTTATGCATTTGGCACTCTCTTGCAACTGCCCTGATTAATCTTCCAGACCAAGTTCATCCATTACCTCCTGAAATTATTTTCCTCTCAACTTCAGAATTCATCTTTCTAGCCCACCCCCTACAAAGAAGCAAAATGCACTTTAAAGGTGTGTAAAATAACTACCCAAAAGATGACTCATTTAAAAGATTTCATTTCAAATGTAATTTATCCTTCATAAAAGACCAAAGAGGCACCATTCAGTAAGACAAATTGAAATTGAAAATTAGCTCTTCATGTCTTTATTGTCAGTTTTCATTATTTATTTCTCTTTCTAAAGATCAGAAAAGCTCAACAAGCATTTTCCTACAATTTTCTAACTGTGTGATTCAATTAACTGTTATTTTTCTTGAAGCTTTTCAGTCTTCCCTACTCTTATTCCTGCCCTGGCTTGCTCTAAAGTTCCATGAAAGAGGAATCAATATTTTTTAATGATACAAATGAACTCATTTATAAAACAGAAACAGACTTACAGACTTCAAAAACAAACTTATGGTTACCAAAGGGGAAACATAGTGGGGTAGGGATAAATCAGGAGTTTGGGATTAACATACACACAATACTATATATAAGATAAATAACCAACAAGAACCTACTGTATAGCACAGGGAACTCTACTCAATATTCTGTGATAACCTATATGAGAAAAGAATCTCAGAAAGAATTAATATGTCTATATGTATAACTGAATCAATGTACTGTACACTTGAAACTAATGCAACATTGTAAATCAGCTATACGCCAATAAATTTTTCAAAAATTAAATTTTTTTAAGTAAAGTTTGATGAAAAATTACTGACATAGAAAACATCAGATTCCATATATAATCTAGATCTTGAGGATTACAGCATTTAGATTCTCCATCAGTCATATTTGCTGCACACTAAAAAGACATTTTAGATGAGATTTTGAGCCAACAGCAAGTATACTCACTTCTAAGAGTCTCACCAGTGAAAATTGTGGGACCTACGATTGAGATGAAGGCCCCCAATTACACAGGTATGAATGGAATTGAGAGTCTATTCAAAAAACAATGTGCGTGCTTGGTCACTCAGTCATGCCTGACTTTTTGCAACCCTTTGGACTGTAGGCCGCAAGGCTCCTCTGTCCATGGGATTTTTCAGGCAAGAATAGGTTGCCATTTCTTTCTCTAAGGGATCTTCCTGACCCAGGGATCGAACCCATGTCTCCTGTGTCTCCAGCATTGCAGGCAGACTCCTTATCCACTGAACCACTAGGGAAGTCTTTGGGATATCCTTTAAAGACTAAAAGCATCTTGCATCTATCAAGCTACCTCAAACATAAATCCATAAAAGCCATGTGTATTTGTGATAAGTCACTTTAGTCGTGTCTGACTCTGCAACCCCATGGACTGTAGCTCGCCAGGTTCCTCTGTCCATGGGATTCTCCAGGAAAATATATTAGAATGAGTTATCAGAGGATCTTCCTGACCCAGGGATCAAACTCGCATCTCCTAAGTTGCCTGCATTGGCAGATGGGTTCTTTACCACTGGCGCCACCTGGGAAGCCCAATGAAGGCCATAATTCTAAATAATATAAGATTATGTTAAATATGGACTTTCCAAGTGGAACTAATAATAAAGAATCCACCAGCCAACACAGGGGAGATAAGAGACACAGGTTCTATATCTGGGCTGGGAAGATCCCCTGGAGGAAAGCATGGTAACCCACTCTAGTATTCTTTCCTGGAGAATCCCATGGACAGAGGAGCCTGGCAGGCTACACTCCATAGGGTTGCAAAGAGTCAGACACAACTTAAGCAACTTAGCATGCAAACAACATCAGTACCTGGATTAGGGTCCAGTCATGTTCCCTAGGACCAGTGTTCCACATCGCTTGATTCCATTCTCTGAACCAAGATGCCTTTTTCATAAGAACTAGCCTGTGATTGTAGTTTAGTAGCCTTCTTAATAGCTTCTTGCCCACTGAAATTTAAGAGCTCTTTTTATTTTGAATTATCTTTGTCCCTTTCAGTCAAAGTTGATGGAGTGTCATCCATCAATTCAATTCTCTTAAAACCTTTGTGGGATTTCTATGAATTTTACTGGAACATACTTCATTAAATAAAAGCCACATCGACAAATCTCTTTAAATATATTTACTCTCTTTAATTCTCTGCCTTGGGCTGAATCAGAGTGATTCATAATTATTCTGCCTTGGGCTGCCTTTTTTCTAGTTCTAGACATACTTTTAAATCTTTCTAGAAGATTAACAAAGGGTCTTACAACCATATTATTTATATGATCTTACTTCAAAGGTCTTCGCCAATGCAGAGGGAGGAAATGAGAAAGTTTTATTTTCAAACCCATTAAATCCCAAGTCCTTATATTTCCTTTGAAAATTGTTTGAATACTGCAAAAGTTCTTTTTTTTTTTTCACACTTAAGTCTCTTCATCCAAAACTTTGGTGGCTCAATCGGTAACGAATCCACCTGAAATGCAGGAGACCTGGTTTTGATCCCTGGGTTGGGAAGATCCCCTTGAGGAGGGCATAGCAACCCACTCCAGTATTCTTGCCTGGAGAATCCCCATGGACAGAGGAGCCTGGCAGGCTACAGTCCATGGGGTTGCTGAGAGTCAAACATGACTGAGCGATGAGCCACAGCACATCCATACCTTATTATCAGTGGTCCAAAAAACCAACTGGCACCTTCAGTATGCTGCCAGCAAATCTCTTAAGCCAAACCCACCAGTTTGTCAGGTTGTTCTATTTTCCCACATTACTGCAGACAATAATATTGTCTAACTTTCCTCCATTATACAACAAGGATCACATTTTTTCCAACCTCCAAAACCAACTTTATCCCTCCTTCCAGGATTCACCAGCTTTTATCTTCAATGGTCTTCCAGATTTTATCAATAGGCTCCTCAAGGCCTTCTAGCTTCTGCTTACTGTCTAGTCCCAAAGCCATACATTTTAGGGTTTTAGTAGAAAAGCACCCCACTTCCAGGTACCAAATTCTAATTTTCTATCACACCATACACTGAATAACTTAAGACAATAATCATTATATTTCATGAATCTGTGAGTCAAGAATTCAATCAAGACTCAGTTAGACAATTCCTTTGTTCCACATGAAGTCAACTGCCATCAATGAGTCACTGGGTGGTATTTAGCTGATGGGCTGGTTGGAAGGTCCTAGATGGCTTCATTCGTATGTTTACAGCCTTGGTGGAGATGGCTAGAAGGTTGAGTTCAGCTAGGACTGTCTAACACTGAGGCCCCAGCATGGTGGTCTCAGGGTATATGGACTTCATACATGGTGGCTCAGGACACTTACAGACATTTTTCCTATAAAGGGGAAGTAGAAGTTGCCAGTCTCTTATACTAGAAACTGGCACATTTTTACTTCTACTATATCCTATTGGTCAAGTAACCACAGAGCCCAGATTTAAGGAGCAGAGAGGAGTGTTCAAAAAATTGCAGACATCTTTAATCTATGACAAATACTATGAGCTAGGCATTCTCATTCTCATTCTATGAAGAAAACTAAACTTAAAAAGGATAGGCAATTTGCCCAAAGTCATATGGTTATGGTAACACTAGGATTCTAACCTAATCATCTATCTGTATGGAAAAGTAAATAAATTACCTAACAACTCCCAAAAAGTAGTGATAAAAATAGCATCATCTTCTGGAGAAACAAGGTATATGCCTATGTGGCCCTGCTGTCCATCAGCTCAGGATACAAGCTTCCTCCCTTCCTTTCATCCCTGCTCTCAGGTCAATTTATACAAGTTACACTTCCCAAATGTTTATAAAAGAACAAATAATCACATACTACAAATGTCTTAGAAAGGTAATGTCCAAGTCCATTTATGAAGGTACATCTGACAAATCCAACCTGACAGTATGATCTCTCAGAGGTGGAGGATATAATGAAACTACTACTACTCTTCTAAACCAATATGGGAAAATTGTTTCATCCTCATTGCTGAGGATGAAATAACAGGAACCTTGGGGAGCAAGGGATTTTGTCATCTTGGAGTGATGACCATTATGGAAGGGAGAGCTGGTATAGTCAGAGGCAAGCCCTCTTGCCCTATGGCAGGAAGAAAGCATAGCTGTGGGTCCACAGTCTGTGGTCCTACAAGGGGAGATTTTGCAGGAAAGATGGGACTTTCAACAATAAAAATCAGACCTAACTTCCAGAAATTATTCCTGGAAAGAAAAAAAGAGAGCAAGGATCAATGTGGCCTCATACATAGTGTCCTAGAAAGTTCAGATTCAGATTTAGAATATACATACCATGGACGGGGTCAAGGGACCCATGGTCAAAATTACATGCAAAATTTGGCACTGATCAAATGGGAACTGTGTCAGGAAGGCTGAAGCCCAGCATGCACAGAAAGTGAAAGTCAAAGTCACTCAGTCATGTCTGATTCTTTGTGACTCCAAGGACTATACAGTCCATGGAATTCTCCAGGCCAGAATACTGGAGTGGGTAGCTGTTCCCTTCTCCAGGGGACCTTCCCAACCCAGGGATCGAACCCAGGTCTCCCACATTGCAGGTGGATTCTTTACAAGCTGAGCCACCAGGGAAGCCCCCAGACTGCACAAGTGATGCAAAAGCCAGTAAAGAAAAGTAAGAATTTTTTGTGATTTTTGTTTGGGGCAGGAACACAGAAGGTGTAAATCTGTCAAGTAGAGATTATGGTGCAATGTTAGCAGATCATAGATGAAGCAGAACTGCTCAACTTCTATTCTGATTCTTTTCTTTAAAGAAAATGGGCATCTGGCTGTAAAGAGAAGCATAAATACTGAAAAGGCTGAAGCCCAGGTGGAAGAGATGATGTTAAGCAAAATTCTCATTTTCTGTCAAAAATGAGTTCATCTCTTCCTAAGAATCCAGTATAGTTGAATAGATGAAGAGTTGGGACACCATAAATGCAAGATTCTCCTCTGCACAATTTAGGCTGCCAATGAAAACCTGTGCCTATCAGCTCTCAGGCTCAAAGTTTCACACAGGTGTGTCCCATGGATCTGTACAGATAATAGCAGGAAGTCAGAATCCAGTGGGGCTGAGGACAAACAGGCTTTTATAGTGATTATTAACTGGTACAAAATTTCTTTGGAGGTAATGGAAATGTTCTGGGATTAGTGGCAATAGTTTTCACAAGGTTGTGAATATATAGGGTTGGCCAAAAAGTTTGTTTGGGTTTTTCCATAACTTCTTACAGAAAAACCCAAACAAACTTTTTGGCCAACCCTATACTAAAAATCCCCCTGAACTGTACACATTGAAGGATGAATTTTATGGTATATACATTTTATCTTATTTTCTTTTGAAGAATACATTATCACATTTTACCAACCTCAGTACCAAGTTTCTTTTCGGCATCCACCTATCCAAAATTTTAAAAAGCTAGTGACCAGGACACATTCCTGTCAGTTAAAGAAAAGAAGCAAAATACATTTTGAAAGTCTTTCTTCTTTGTGGCTGATGACAAAACATACAAACAAAACAGTTTGCTTTTTAGTTTTATGGAGGAAAGTAAAGGAATATAACCAAATCTAGCACATTTTTTTAAAAAAGCATTTTGTGCTAATTTTTTTAAAGCAAAAAACTGAGAGAAAAAGATGGAATCACAACTGTGGCAATATTACACTAAATTGCCCATCACCAAAAAACTAGATGGGACAATAAATTGGCTAAGGTAGTGAGCCCAGTTCCCTAGTAACTCTCTAGGAACCAACTGCACATACAATTGTCAAAAGAGAGATAAGAAGGAGCTAGAATGGGAAAATCTTAGCAACTTTAGCAGCTATAGCTTTAAAAGAATGATGGAGCTGCTGTGCCATGAATGCATCTGAGATATGAAGCCTAGAGTCCAGTTTAGTCTGGGGGAGGAAGGATAATGGTCCCACTCTAGTCTATGTAGATGAGAATATCTAGAGCAGAAACCTGGAAGGGAGGAGAGTTTGGGAGAGAAGGAATACACATATATGTATGGCTGAATCCGCTTTGCTGTTCACCTGAAACTACCACAATATTGTTGACTGGTTATACCTCAATACAAAATAAAAAGGTTTTTAAAAATTTTTTTAATTTCAATAAAAGAATATCTAAAGCACTGTTTGCCATTCTGAGTGCCACTATCACAGAGGATCACATGCAAACTAGAACCCGATAGAATACTTAAGGTCTGACACCATGACATAAGTTAAACCATTAGAAGGACAGATATTATTTAGCTTAGGAAAGAAAAGGAAAAAGAGAAACCTAAAAGTTCTCTTTTTTAAAAAAGTATCAGAAAGACTCAGTTTTTTAGATCTTCATGACTCTTTATTAGCAACATCTCAGAAAAAGAAAAAAAGCTAAGGTTGCCAAACATTTGAGGTCTGAGTTGAATAACCTCAGACGAAATAGGTACATAACCAGAAGTCACAATTAACTGTTGTCACAAATAAATGCGAAGGAGCAAGAAAAATAGGGACCTTCACTTAAAAGTGGAAGTAGATCCTGGCCACAGGGAGAAGGAAAAAGAGAAAAGACAGTCAATAGAGACATACGGTTGGTCATTTCTCAGGCATGTCCCAGAGGTCTGTATTATTTAAATGTCTAAATATTAGCAGATATTTTGTTCAATCCAAAAAGCCCATGAAACATTTGGTTCATAAGACAAGTTGTCTGTGCCAAAAGAAACTTGAAGCTTCAGTTCAATTCAGTGGCTCAGCCATGTCTGACTCTTTGCGACTGCGGCACACCAGGCCTTCCTGTCCATCACTAACTCTCTGAGTTTACTCAGACTCATGTCCATTGAGTCAGTGATGCCATCAAACCATCTCATCCTCTGTCATCCCCTTCTCACCCCCCTTCAATCTTTCCAAGCATCAGAGTCTTTTCAAATGAATCAGCTCTTCACATCAGATGGCCAAAGTATTGGAGCTTCAGCTTCAACATCAGTCCTTCCAATGAACATCCAGGACTGATCTCCTTTAGGATGGACTGGTTGGATCTCCTTGCTGTCCAAGGGACTCTCAAGAGTCTTCTCCAACACCATGGTTCAAAAGCATCAATTCTTTGGCGCTCAGCTTTCTTTACAGTACAACTCTCACATTCATACATCACTACTGGAAAAAACATAGCCTTGACTAGATGGACCTTTGTTTGCAAAGTAATGTTTCTGCTTTTTAATATGCTGCCTAGGTTGGTCATAACTTGTCTACCAAGGAACAAGCATCTTTTAATTTCATGGCTGCAGTCACCATCTGCAGTGATCTTAGAGCCCAAAAATACAGTCAGCCACTGTTTGCACTATTTCCCCATCTATTTGCCATGAAGTGATGGGACCAGATGCCATGATCTTAGTTTTCTGAATGTTGAGCTTTAAGCCAACTTTTTCACTCTCCTCTTTCAAGCCTCATCAAGAGGCTCTTTAGCTCCTCTTCACTTTCTGCCATAAAGGTGGTGTCATCTGCATATCTGAGGTTATTAATATTTCACCCAGCAATCTTGATTCCAGCTTGTGCTTCATCCAGCCCAGCATTTCTCATGATGTACTCTGCATACAAGTTAAATAAGTAGGGTAACAATATACAGCCTTGACGTACTCCTTTTCCTATTTGGAACCAGTCTGTTGTTCCATGTCCAGTTCTAACTGTTGCTTCCTGACCTGCATAGAGATTTCTCAAGAGGCAGGTCAGGTGGTCTGGTATTCCCATCTCTTTAAGAATTTTCCACAGTTTGTTGTGATCCACACAGTCAGAGGCTTGGTTCTATCCAAAACATCCATGAATATGATTGGTCCATTACAAACAGTTTTGGACAGGACCAAATATCAAGGACCTTTTGGCATGGACCAAATGTCTTATAAATGTTTGGGACAGAACCAAATGGTCCTGTGCAAATATCAAAGACATTCAAGGGTAAATCAACATCTTATGAATGTTTTTAACAAGAGCAAATGTCCTTCAAGGACCCAAATAATTCTTAGGCAGCCAGAATGGGATTAGTTTTACCACTTGACATTTGGAAACCACTCTTCTAGAGAGCACTATGATCATGTCACATATGTTCTTAAAAATCCTATCATTCCCTGTAACTACCAAAAATAAAATTCAAAACTTTTAACTTGACTTCACAACTCAACCCACTATGATCCAGTTCTACTTTTAAAATTTTATCTCCCATTCCTTTCCACCACCTGTCTTGCTCTCTAACCAAACTCCTGTATCTATTACTCACCCAGAATACATCTCCATTTGCTCTCTCTGTACATCTGTTTATTCCATTCCCTCCATCTGGATCACTTGTCTTCTTTGCATCCACCCACCCATTACCAAATCTGGTATTCATCCAACCCAAAAGGATCAAAAGTATATTATGAGTTCTTTCTGGATTATTCCATGCTAAAAATATTCCATCATTCATATCCCTCTCAACTCTCAATCATTAAGTTACAACTTAGGTCTCAGTTTCTTTGTCTATAAAACTACCAACTTCATAGAGTTTTTTTTTTCAAGTGAAGGCTAATTAATTTACAATTTTGTAGTGGGTTTTGCCATACATTGACATGAATCAGCCATGGGTGTACAGGTGTTTCCCATCCTGAACCCCACTCCCACATCCCTCCCTACCCCATCCCTCAGGGTCATCCCAGTGCACAGCCCTGAGCACCCTGCCTCATGCATCAAACCTGGAATGGCAATCTATTTCACATACGATAATATACATGTTTCAATGCCATTCTCTCAAGATTGAGTTTATAAATGTGAAGCACCTAGAACAGTGTAAGAATATATGAGCTATATAATCTGATTATTCTTATTTGTTGTGTGATTCTTTTTACAGAAGGAAGTTAGTATGACAAGTCATAGTCTCTACCGCTACAGTTGGTCCTGAAGCTTTAAATGATACCACCCATTTATGATTCTCTATAGTTAATTCTAGATTCCGCTCCCATTGGCTAGCTACTGCTGGTTTAGGTTGCTTGCCTGCTGGGTAACATAGCCAGTAAAGGTGTTCTGGCAGTTACCAATAGTGTATATTTCAATATTACATTCAGGAAATGGGAGAACAACCACAGGAAGGGTTCATGAATCAACTGGAGCCATTGTGAGTGAGTTTCCATTTGTCATCTGACCACCATAAACCCCCACTTTGACTACCAAGCCTTGCTAGCATTTTACTTCCCCAGAAATTAGGATTAGTACAGAGCCAGTATCTAGTAAAACCCAGAGGTCTTTTACTCAATGCACATTTACTCTAGTAAATAGGCACCAGTCCCACTAGGGAAGTCTTGAGAGAAGATTTACGGTATATACTTGTGGCAACGATACAAAGTCCTTCCCAAGGTGACCCAGCTGCCCTTTAATCAAGGAACTCTGAGTCTGTGAACTGGCTTAGGTCTGGAAAATGGGTGAATGGCCATGACCTTGATTGTGGTAATTCAAGTCAGGTTGTTGACCAGCAGATGTGGAGTTTGTATTGTTGTTGCTTTCTGCTATATGCATGTAGCAATATTCTAGTAGAATGCCCTTCCCTTTCATTCATAATTACACCATAATCACTTGGCTTCTGTGGGAGAACCCTGTGGACAAAAACACTGATTACCAGTCACCCTCCTACCCTTACCTGTAAAGTTTACTGAGTGACCTGGAGCTGGTTCACAACAAACAGCCAGCTGGATTCCTGCAGCAACTTATAGGGGAGTGAGTACCAAGGGGCCTCTGCGCACTGTTAAGTAGCCACACTATCAGGGAAAAAAGAAAACAGCGTGCCGAAACCAGCAAGAGAAGCTCCTTCCTCCCCTATGCTGTGTGGTAATCCCTCCAGCACCCTCCACTGTGAAAGCCTAATATTGTACCAGATGACAAAGAAAAAATGATTACCTAGTCCAGCTCCAAAATCACAAGGCAAAAAAAAAAAGGGAATTTGGAGCTAAGAGATAATAAGCTGATAACTAGCACATATGCTCACGGCTCTGAGACTTTGATCCCTTGCTTGATACTATGCTGAGGTAGTTCTGGCCTTTCTATCTCCTGCAATGTGTGTCATCACTCTTTCCAAGCTTCCAGGAGCCATTACTGCCAGAACATTAAATCCTGAACCACAGACAAGTATATTCATTGTAGCAAACTCTTGCCTTATCTAACTCTATAATCTATATACTGCCAGGCCATCACTCTCAAAACACAATCACAGATTAATATACCAGTATTAGCATTATTATATGCTCAGCCTCTGGTCAGGGAACAAAGATCCTATAAGCCACATGGCATGGACAAAAAGTTTTTAATTAAATAAAATTTAAAAGAAAGATGTGGAACACATACATAAATACATATACAATGGAGTATTACTCAGGCATGAAAAAGAATGAACCAATGCCATTTGCAGCAACATAAATGGACCTAGAGATTATCAAGTTAGAGAAAGGCAAATATCACATGCTATTACCCATATGTGGAATCTAATTTTAAAAAATATAACAAATGAGCTTATTCATCAAACAAAGATACTTACAGATATTGAAAACAAACTTATGGCCACCAAAGGAGAAACCATGGGGGAGGCATAAATCAGGAGCTTGGATTAACATACACACACTACTATATATAAGATAACTAATGAGGACTATATAGCACAGGAAACACTACTCAATATTCTGTGATAACCTATACAAGAAAAGAACCTAAAAAAGAATGAATATATGTATATGCATAAAAATATTGCTTTGCAGTACACCTGAAACTAATACAACATTGAAAATCAACTATACTATTAATTTTTTTTAATTTACCTTTCAACCCTTCAATGATCTTCTTGGCCAGCTTTCTGCAAATAGTTGGCTCAATTTTTCCAAATTCCTGTAGTTACATGGAAGGAAATATTTCAAAATACTAATTTTTGTCATCTATAAGAGTAGAATATAGAACGGTTTTGCTTTCTTTTTTACATTAGTCTGTGTTTTTTCCAAATTTTCTATAGTGAACATGTATTACATCTATAATCAGCAAGGAAAAAAACTGCTGGACTGGAAAAAATTTAAAGACATCTTTTAATTTTTTTTTAACCTCATTCCAATTTTCTATCACTAACACCTTCTCTATATCTCCACTTCAGCCCTTCCTGCTAAATAATCTTTGAAAAGATGAAGTATTGCTAGCATAATATAGCTAAATTAAGCAATGAGGGCCAGTCACTGCAATGGAGAGTTTCATTATCTTATATTTGCTCTGAGGAATCTGAAGGATCTAAAAAGTCAAGTGCTATTTCTCCATGGTGAAACTGGAACCCTGGGGGAAGGACCCAATTTTGTGGGGAAGGAGAGGAAAAAAGCAGATCCACCCAATTTTACTCTCTAGATGGACTGTTGGACGAATCTCTGCAGAAAGTTAATAAAATAAAAATTGGTGCCCTCATGTGCAATTGGTGTGCAATCATGAATATGTACTCATATTGATCACTCAACTATTACAAGTGTAAATAAGGAATAACCAACAAGCAAAATGCCCACAGTCTGAACAATCATATGATAAGCAACAAGAGTTTCAAAAAATAAGTGTCAATACTGTATAGCACAGGGAACTCTGCTCAATGTTATGTGTCAGCCAGGATGGGAGGGGAATTTTGGGGGAGAATGGATGCATGTATATGTATGGCTGAGTCCCTTTGCTGTCCACCTGATACTATCACAACATTGTTAGTTGGCTATATCCCAATAAAAGATTAAAGGTTTTTAAAAAATAAAAAATAATTTTTAAAAAACGAGTGTCAAGGAAGACATCTGATTCTCTTTTCCTATGATCATTGTCTTCCCCCTCATCCGGCTCTTACATATTTTAGAAACCAAGAAAAAAATACTAGCGTGTATGTGTGTGTGTGTGTGTGTGTGTAACATACATATAAAAATGGGACACTTCTGAAATCACTGCTCTCCTGTTAAGTCATACCCAATCCTAGCCCATGCCAATAGACTACAATGAGCATCACCCTAGCCTACACATGTCAGGTTTCAAATAATCACCACTATAAAGGATAAAACATCCCTCCATCTTCTGGTAGGACTGCAAATAATCTCATATTGACACCTTGACTAATTTATTTTTAACTTTAATAAAGAAAGCTTTGATAATTTTCTTCATTCTGATATGACATATGCTTGATTCATAAAATCCTTTCTTGTGACTAACTTCTCTCTCTCTTGTGGTCATGAAGCCCATTTCTCCTCATTCTGTTCTTCCTGTGGTAGAGAGTAACAGTTGTTTACCATTTTCCCCAGAAGAACTTCATTGTTAGAGTCTACCATGAGATTACTTATCCATTCTTTAAACAAAGTAATCCATGTTTATGTGACCCCTCCTCAAACATTTCATTTTCCATTCCAATCAAACTTATCGTTTCCCTTTTAATCTACTCCAAATTTTCTGTTCCCTAAACCAAATCAAGTATGTGAACTTCTGGGTGATTTCTAAGCATCACACATTCCCTATTATATATGAAGGAAATACAGAGTTGTAAAAGGATTTCTTTGATGTCCTGAAATATATGGCTATGCTGAAGCAGACTGTAAGAACTGTCTTTTTTTTTTTTTAGCACTAGACAAGTGGAGAACAGTTATGCCATTTGTGAAAGCCATTGATACTTGGTAAAATGGCGCCATCTAGTGCCTACATCTGCAAGAGGCAGGTAGGAAGAAAACTGTAAATCAATTACAGTGCAAAATGACAACTCCAGAAACTAGCAGGGCCAAGGCAATTTAATAACAATAGGTCGATTGACTCCGGGGACCATAATTCTTAGTCTATTGACTGGGTCACTGGAGCAGCTTAACAACTAATATAGCCTTTTTCCAGGGAGAAACACACTGTTCTGAATGTGCTAGAGAGGCTTATAAAGAGGAGCAAGAGCAAACTACAACTACCTCATGCCTGGTACTGTTGTAAGCATTTGCATCCTTCCTTTTTTTTTTTTTTTTGCATATAATCATGACATCATCTTATGAGGCAAGTATTATCATCCCCATTTTACAGATAAGAAACTGAGGCCAAGAGAGGCTAAAATCTTACCCTTAGGTTTCAAACCCACTTTCTCTCTTTTGCACTACCCCAGAGAGAATGTATAGGAAAACATCTCAGCTCCCTTTCCTATCCATCATTCTCCACAGGGAAGACCAGGGAGACACTGCTGGTCCAGTACTACCACCAGGGAGTCCATGCTGTGATGTACAACTCTGCTGAAAGATGTCAAAGGGGCAATCTGAAGACATGAATGAAGAGGACAAACACTGGACTAGAATAAGGACCAGGTAGCAAAAGCGTTTCCTGTAGCCCAGTTTGAACATCATTTTTTCATTGCCAATATTTTTGTCTGCCTTTAAATCAGTGGCTCCTAGCTGCCAGGGGCTATACTCTTGATATGTCATGCTAAGTTGCTTCAGTCATGTCTGACTCTTTGCAACCCCATGGATTGTAGCTCACCAGGTTCCTCTGTCCATGGGATTTTTCCAGGCAAGAATACTGGAATGGGTTGCCATTCCCTTTTCCAGGGAATCTTCCCAAACCAGGGATAGAACCTGGGTCTCTCACATTGCAGGCAGATTCTTTACCATCTGAACCACCAGGGAAGCCCAGAGTATTTTAAGATATTACATTTTCATTCTTGTATGAGATTACATTTTTAATTCAACCATTAGGTCTACTGTTAAATGAATCAATGGGGTCATTGGGGAAAAGTATATAAAACAGCAAGTATACTATCATTAAAAAAAAGAACAATGGTGAGTTCCTGATATAACAAGGATAAAATACAAGGATAAAATACAAGGATAATATAACAAGGATAAAATAGAAATAAGAGACCTCCCTGGCAATCCAGAGGTTAGGACTCTGTGCTTCCACTGCAGGGGGCACAGGTTCTATCCTGGTGAGGGAATTAAGATCCCACATACTTCAACTAGCAACTAAAGATACCATAGGCTGCAACTAAGACCCAGTGCAGCCAAATAAAAATAAATATTTTTTAATGCAGTGAGTTATTTAAATTTTATGGGAGTTTTTGTTGATTTGCTGTTTCCTCAAAGAAATATCATGAAGTATAGTTGCATCCAGGAAAATTTTCTTGAGAATTCTATTCTAACTAGAAATATAAACCAAAAGAAATTAAAGGAATTTTATATTTCTTCTAGAATACATGCACACACACTCTCAATTTTTGATGACCTGTAGGCAACTGTAAAATATTCTCGAATGAAAGAAAATCTTAGCCTGATACACATTCCAGCCTAAGTTTAAAAAAAATAAACTAGTATTCTGTAAGGGAGTTAATTACATTGAGTATCTGAAGGCTTCCCAATGAGTCAATAACATCTTCCACTAGAATCCAAGCCACTTCACTCCTAGGTTTGTCACAGTCTCTATATAGCAAACACTCACTTTAACTCTGTGGGCCTTCCCCTCATGTTGCAGTGGGGCTGGAGGATAGAGGGATTAGAACCTGGAGTCATGCCTTTCAGGCGTGAAGGTGAGCTCACAGCTCTCATCAGTAGAACAGAAGGTTTGAGAGGCTTCAAACAAATAATCACCCATGCTTATCTATCCATTCTCTCTTGAAGGGGGTGTCTCTGTTAAAAAAATTTTTCTCCTCTTTCTCTGCCAGCCCTTCAAGATGCTGAAGGGAAAGAAGGCCAAGGGGAAGAAGGTGGCCCTGGCTCCTTGCTGAAGGGAGAAGGCCAAGGGGAAGAAGGTGGCCCTGGCTCCTGCTGTGGTAGAGAAGCAGAAGGCCAAGAAGGTGGTCAACCCCCTGTTCGAGAACAGGCCTAAGTATTTTGGCATTGGGGAGGACATCCAACCCAAAAGGGACCTCACTTGCTTTGTCAAATGGCCCCACTACATCCAGCTACAGCAGCAAAGGGCTATTCTCTATAAGCGGCTGAAAGTGCCTCCTGCAATTAACCAATTCACCCAGGCCTTGGACCGACAAACAGCTACTCAACTACTTAAGCTGGCCCACAAGTACAGTCCAGAGATGAAGCAAGAGAAGAAGTAGAGGTTGCTGGCCTGAGAAGAGAAGAAAACTGCCAGCAAACGGCCCACCAAGAAGCCACCTGTCCTTAGAGCAGGGGTCAACACTGTCACCACCTTGGTGGAGAAGAAGAATGCTCAGCTGGTGTAATTGCTCGTGACATGGATCCCATCAAGCTCATGGTCTTCCTGCCTACCCTGTGCCAAAAGATGGGAGTTCCCTACTGCATAATCAAGGGGAAGGCCCAGCTGGGGCGCCTGGTCCACAGGAAGATCTGCACCACTGCGGCCTTCACACAAGTCAACTCAGAGGACAAGAGTGCCCTGGCTAAGCTGGTGGAAGCCATCAGGACCAGTTACAACGACAGATATGATGAGATCTGCCATCAGTGGGGAGGCAATGTCTTGGGGCCGAAGTCAGTGGCTCTCATCGCCAAGCTGAAAAAGGCGAAGGCCAAAGAGCTGGCCACCAAACTGGGCTGAGTATGCACCACTGAGCTTTCTGTACATAAAAGTAATAAAAGATTCTTAAAAAAAAAAAAATTCTCAAAACCCCTGCCTAAGCTTCTTTTGTTCAGCAATACAGCTTTGCCAATGAGCCTAAATTAGGATACAGATGTGGCTGATGTGGAAGGACAAAGGAAATACCATGTGCAAAGACACAGGGATATGAGAATGTGTTTCTTCAGGCAAAAGCAAATCATTCAAAAGAACTGGCACAAAGGGTGTGATCACTGAAAAGGTAGACAAGGGACAGATTATGAAAAAGTCTTGCATGAGTGCTAAGGAAGTATACACTTCAGTACACTGTTTATAATTCCCTTATATTTGTTCCTGCCATCTTCCTCTTAGTTAACAGAATTCTTCAAATTTTACCTCGAGCCTACATTTCCAAGCCTCCCTTGCAAATGAGGGGTCAAATGACCACATTCTGGCCAGTGAGAAGTACATGGAAAGAATGTCTACACCTTCTGGGTCATGTTCTCATAAGGAAGCTACTTGCCCCTTTACTTCCTCTCTACTCCTTCCCACAGGCTGGACATCCAAAGAAATGGTGACAAACCAGCTTCAGCTATGTGAATGAAGGCAATATTCCTGGACCTAACTGCTCACATGTGCTCTGTGTGACCAGCAATGTCAGCATCACCTGAGAGTTTGCGGAAGTGCAGAATCAGCCCGAACCAGACCTACTGAGGTTGATTCTACAGTTAAATAAGATCTCCAGGGAATTCCCTGGCAGTTCAATGATTAGGACTCTGTGCTCTCACTGCCAAGGGCCCAGGTTCAAACTCTGGTTGGGGAACAAAGAAACTTGAAGCCAAGCAGCGCAGTGAAAATAAAATATATGTATATATATATATATCCCCAGGTGATTCATATTCACATTAAATTTTTAGAAATACCAATCTAGGAGAAGGCAAGGGGAGCAAACTAGTAGGAAAATGGGTCTCCAGATGACCATGCTACTGACTAGCTCAGATGTTTGAGAGAGTGGACTTTCTACATTTGCTTAAGCCACCTTTTTTTTCTAATCTCTGATCCTATATACAAACTATATTAATATATACAAATGTAAAACATGGCATAAATACCCAGTCATATTTTTAATATAAATGTATTTATGTATTCCTTTTAAAACCACACACCTTGGATGAAACTCAAAACTACACTGTGGAAAACAGAAACCACACAACTTGCCTCCAAACATATTGAACCTCAGGTTCTTCATGCCTCAGCACAGAAGGAATTCAGCAAGAGGCAAAGAGATAGGTAAGAAGTATATTTGCAGAAAAATGGGAGAGGATGGTCATGTTCCAGGTCTTGGGTGAGTTCCTTAGACAGGCCAAAGAGTGAGGGTCCTTGGCTTCAGACAGGAAAGGATTCAAGAGCAAGACATATGTTCCATAGGCAGAATGCAGCCCATCTCAGAAGGTGAGAGCTACCTGGAAATGTGGGACAGTTAGATTTTATTGGCTGGGTAATTTCATAAGCTCATGACTGGGAGGGCTTCCCTGGTGGCTCAGTGGCAAAGAATCCACCTGCGAATGCAGTTGTTGTTGTTCAGTCACTAAGTCATGTCTGACTCTTTGTGACCCCATGGACTGTAGCATGCCAGGCTTCCCTATCCTTCACTATCTTCCGGAGTTTGCTCAAATTCAGTGATGCTATCTAACCATCTCATCCTCTGCCCCCTTCTCCTTTTGCCTTTCCCAGCATCAGGATCTTTACCAATGAGTCTTTCCAGGGTCTTTCCCAGCATCAAGGTCTTTTCAAATGAATCAGTTCTTTGCATCAGATGGCCAAAGTGTTGGAACTTCAGCTTCAGCATCAATCCCCCCAATTAATATTCAGGGTTGATTTCCCTTAGGATTGACTAATTTGATCTCTTTGCAGTCCAAGAGATTCAAGAGTCTTCTCCAACACCACAATTCAAAAGCATCAATTCTTCAGCACTCGGCCTTCTTTATGGTCTAATTCTCACAACCATACAAATTGTCAATGCAGGAGACAGGGTTTCAATCCCTGAATTGGGAAGATCACCCCAAGAAGGAAATGGCAGCCCACTGCAGTTGTCTTGACTGGGAAATCCCATGAAGAGAGGAGCCTGGCAAGCTACAGTCCATGGGGTCACAAAGAGTCAGATATAAACTTAGTGACTAAACAAATGAGTGGAAGGATTACTTCAACTGCTTGGGGAAAGGTGTGGGGATTTCTAGGAACTGAGACACCAGCCACATTTTGGAGTTTTACAGTCTGCCCCAGAACTGTCAGGTACCTGTGGGTATATATTTAGTATACGCTCTTGTATTACAAGGCTATGGTTTTTCCAGTAGTCATGTATAGATGTAAGAGGTGGACCATAAGGAAAGCTGAGCGCCAAAGAATACATGCTTTTAAACTGTGGTCTTGGAGAAGACTCTTGAGAGTCCCTTGGACTGCAAGGAGATCCAACTAGCCCATCCTAAAGGAAATCAGTCCTGAATATTCATTGGAAGGACAGATGCTGAAGCTGAAGCTCCCATACTTTGGCCACCTGATGCAAAGAACTGACTCACTAAAAAGACCCTGATACTGGGAAAGACTGAAGGTGGGAGAAAGGGATGACAGAGGCAGAAATGGTTGGATGGCATCACTGACTTGATGGACATGAGTTTGTGTAAGCTCCTGGAGTTTGTGATGGACAGGGAAGACTGGCGTGATGCAGTCCATGGGGTCACAAAGAGTCAGACATGACTAAGCAACTGAACTGAACTTGTATTACAATGAGTGTATAATGAAGCTCAAGGTGTAGAGGAAGTCAAATCATCCACTACCTTGGACTTAATTGGTTCTAACCAGTTTTTGTCGTATCTTCAATGGCTACATTATTCTTTTAAAGGTTGTGCCCTGTCCCCTTCCCTCCTCACTTTGACTTTATTCAGTATCAACACCACAACTAAATTATATATGCTATACTGGTTTTAACTGAGCTGATTATATGCTGGTCCAGAGCCATAAAAAAACTTTTTTAATTATAAATGAAATAAAAACTATGAAACCAATAAAAATCCAAATGAACAATTGTTTTAATATAATGAAATTATTGATGTTTTTCTGCTGGAACAAAGTCACTCTTCACAATATAGCAATGTACTGAGGCTTTCAGACAAATGCTCTTGAGTTTGCAGGTTTGTACTATCATGTATTTTGTGAGAACTCAGTTCTCTTAAACTTGACTTTGCTCGAAATACTGTCAACAATTAATAGCACCAAATGCCACATCATTTGACTTTGCTTGGCTTAAGTTTATCACTTAATTTATTAAGTTACCTCTTTTCACATTCACCCAAGACAATTCAGAAGCACTGCTTAACACCAGTAATTTTATAAATACAATTGCAAATACAGTTTATAAGACTCTCACCCAAACCAAGAGAAATAAAACTTATTTTTATACACAAAAAAACTACACAAATGTCCATAGCAGCTCTATGTAATAGCCAAAAACTGGAAACAACCCAAATATGTTGCAACAAGCAAATGGACAAATAAGCTGCAGTACAGTATATAACATAATGAAATACCTTTCAGTAACAAAAAGACATATTGATATATATAACAACTTGAGTGGATCATAAATGCATTATTCTAAGTGAAAAAAACAATCTCAAAAGCTTATATGGGACTTCCCTGGCAGTACAATGGATACTAACCCACCTGCCAATGTAGGGGACACAGGTTCAATCTCTGGCCTGGGAAGATTCCACATGCTGCAAAGTAAGCCCATGTGCCACAACCACTGTGCCCGGGTGCCCTAGAGCCCATGAGCTGCAACTACAAAGCCCAGACATCTAGAGTCTGTGCTCCATAGCAAGAGAAGCCACCACAATGAGAGGCTCATGCACAGAAATGAAGAGTAGCCCTCGTTTGTCTCAACTAGAGAAAGCCTGTGAGCAGCAATGAAGACCCAGTGCAATCAAAAATAAATTTTAAAAAGAAAAAAATCTTGTTAAAAAAGTTTATATGTATGATTCCATTTATATAACATTCTCGAAATGACAAAATTATAAAGAACAAATCATTATTTGTGAGGCATTAAGTTTTAAGGAGAGTATGACTAATTACAAAGGGGTGAAGTCACAGAGTTTCTTTTGTGGCAATGAAATAATTTTGTCTTCTAGATGTGTCAGTGTTTACACAAATCTACACATGTGATATTTTGTAGAATTATATACCTGAAAAAAAAGAGAGTGCATATAAAAATTGGTGAAATCTAAATAGTCTGTAATTGAGTTAATACCAATATCAATTTCCTGGTTTAATAATGAATTGTAGTTTATGTAAAATGTTATCATTAGGGGAAGCTGAATATAGAGTATACGGGAACCCATCATACTGTTTTTGCCACCTCTCCTAAGTCTAAAAGTACTTCAAAATCAATTTTTTTTATTGTAACCAAATAACATAAACCAATACAGAACATCTTTGAGATTTTGCATTTTAGCTAATCCAGACATGACAAGTGTGAAAGGAATACCCAGAGAAAGAAGAATTTAGAAAAGGAAAGAAAAATGCACCTTCAAAGAGAGCAAGGGAATCAGACTTTAGAAGGACTGGTTCATCAAATAAAAAACACAAGAAGGACTTAAAGGAAAAACTTCACAGTATTATCAAGGTTACGAAGTTTACATTATCCCTTCATGATAAGAAAGCAACAACTTGCTCACAAAACAGCTATATTCACAATGCTCCTGACAATTTCCAGCCAATAACACAGTAAAGATAAAACTATTTGGGGAGGAATCTAGGATTGTAGGAAATATTCGATGTTTTATTAGTTGGGACATCAGACCAGTCAGGGTGACTCTGATTTATCTCAGGGTGCAAAGTTTGTTGTTTATATTTTGGTTTTTACTGTGGTAGGTGAAAAGTACAGACACACTGGAAGCATAGCAGGTTTTGCTTTTCCACCAAAAGCAGCTGTACTTGAACTCCTGCCATCTCAGTGAACAGGACAGACTATTTTCCTACACCACCTTCTGTGACCTCACTGGGCCTGAGACTACGTCTACTGTTTCCCATAGAACATCTGCACTTGAAAGATGTGGTATACAATGAAATATTACTGAGCCTTAAAATTGCATGAAAATTCCACATTTGACTAACATAAAAATTACCATGTTATAAAGTCATATATCTCTAACGGCTAGATTCTGACCATCTGAATGAAAATCAGTCAGTTCAGTTGTTCAGTTGTGTCTGACTCTTTGCAATCCCATGGACTGCAGCACGCCAGGCTTCCCTGTCCATCACCAACTCCCGGAGCTTACTCAAACTCATGTCCATCAAGTCAGTGATGCCATCCAACCATCTCTGCCTCTGTCATCCCCTTCTCCTCCTGCCTTCAATCTTTCCCAGCATCAGGGTTTCTTCTAGTGAGTCAGTTCTTCATATTAGGTGGCCAAAGTATTGGAGTTTCAGCTTCAGCATCAGTCCTTCCAATGAATATTCAGGACTGATTTCCTTTAGGATAGACTAGTTGGATCTCCTTGAGATCTCTCAAGAGTCTTCTCCAACACCACAGTTCAAAAGCATCAATTCATCGGCACTCAGTTTTCTTTATAATCCAACTCTCACATACATACATGACTACTGGAAAAACCATAGCTTTGACTAGACAGATCTTTGTTGGCAAAGTAATGTCTCTGCTTTTTAATATGCTGTCTAGGTTGGTCATAGCTTTCCTTCCAACGAGCAAGCATCTTTTAAATTCATGGTGGCAGTCACCATCTGCAGTGACTTTGGAGCCCCTCAAAATAAAGTTTCTCATTGTTTCCATTGTTTCCCCATCTATTTGCCATGAAGTGATGGGACTGGATGCCATGATCTTAGTTTTCTGAGTGCTGAGTTTTAAGTCAACTTTTTCACTCTCCTCATTCACTTTCATCAAGAGGTTCTTTAGTTCTTCTTCACTTTCTGCTATGAGGGTGGTGTCATCTGCTTATTTCTCCCTGTAATCTTGATTCCAGCTTGTGCTTCATCCAGCCTGGCATTTCATGATGTACTCTGCATGTAAGTTATATAAGCAGGGTGACAATATATAGCCTTGATGTACTCCTTTCCCAATTTGGAACCAGTTCGTTGTTCCATGTCTGGTTCTAACTGTTAATTCTTGACCTGCATACAGGTTTCTCAGGAGGCAGGTAAGGTAGTCTGATATTCCCATCTCTTGAAGAATTTTCCACAGTTGTGATCCACACAGTCAAAGGCTTTAGCATAATCAATGAAGCAGATGCTTTCCTGGAACTGTCTTGCTTGTTCTATGATCCAACTGATGTTGGCAATTTGATTTCTGGTTCCTCTGCCTTTTCTAAATCCAGCTTGAACATTTGGAAGTTCTAGGTTTCCATACTGTTGAAGCCTGGCTTGGAGAATTCTGAGAATTACTTTGTTAACGTGGTGGCTCCACACAGAGTCTGTCCCTCAACTCAGTCCTCAGCCAATGGCACCCAGGCAAAGCCCAAAATCCCGGAGTGTGCAAACACAGAGCTTCAGAAACTGCCCCTTCTTAGTCTCACTTGACCCAACTGCACCACCCAACAAATGATACTGCCAAGGCAAATGGCTGGAAAAGGGAGATGGCAGGAAAAAGAAATGTAGTACTCACAGATTGAGGGTCGAGTTAGGGAAAGGGCAAGGCTTCATTTGTTTCAACACAACTTGTTTTTCAGGTTCTGAAAAGCTTCACCCTTTCCAGCTTTGCTTCACATCCGTGACTAAAAGAGTTTTTAAATGGAGATTTCACACAGATAAATGTATCATAAGAGATTTGCTTCAAAAGGCTCCTCTTGTCTCTCAGACCTGAAAGCTCAGAAAGAAGCTATAAGGCAATGGAGCCTGATAGTGGGGTTTCCTTCCTGTCCACCCAAACTCTTACTTTAAATGCTACAGAAAGATTTGCTTTAAATTACAGATTCCTGGGCCCCAACGACTCCTCAGAGCATCCCAACTTTGAGAATCCTGAAACTTAATAACTGTTGATACCTGAGCAGTGGACGAGGTGTGTGAGTTGAAGGACCCAAGAATTCTAGGTCATTGCGTGGACTTAAAAAAATATTCACAACCTAAAAGCTGAGAGTTATATTTTATTTGGTAGGAGTTTTTTTTAGGACTTAAAGCCCATGAGACAGCATCTCAAGTAATCCTGAGAGAGCTGCTCCAAGGAGGTGAGAGGAGGAGCCAGGTTACAGAGAAGTTTTGCAACAAAGGACAGGTAGTCTGAACATCAAACAATTACTAATTAAAGAAAACCAGATATCCCAAGTTAAGGAATTTACTGTTTTTCTATGATTGGGAAGATGCAAGAATCTGGGCTACTGAAATCACTCCTTTGATATGCACCTCAGCTGCCTGGGCCCAATATCCAGTGTTTTCACATCCTGAGCTTCCTCAGGGCTTTCCCTGAGAGCTCAGTTGGTAAAGAATCTACCTACAATGCGGGAGACCTGAGTTCCATCCCTGGGTTGGAAAGATTCCCCTGGAAAAGAGAAAGGCTACCCACTCCAGTGTTCTGGCCTGGAGAATTCCAAGGACTGTATAGTCCATGGGCCCGCAAAGAGTCAGATACTACTGAGCAACTTTCATTTCACATCCTGAGCTTCCTCAGGGCTCACCTCAAGGAGTGGCTAGAGTCTGATGGCTGCTAGATGGCAGGTATTCTTTCCTTCCTGAGTTCCCTCAGGGCTCACCAGCTCACTATCTGTGGTGGCTACAATTACTAAGACTGTAACATCCTTTGTTTACTGATGTGGCAAGAAATATTCCATTTCTCAATTGTTACATTGGCCAACAATATTAGGCCCAGAATGAGGGCTCTGACCTGCTAGGAGCCCAGGTTTGAATCCAATGGATGATCCCACTTGTACAAGAAAACTTCCTATGACCACAGAACAAGGTCTCCCTTCAAATTCTACCATATGGGAACAGACCTCAGTTTGCCAGGACCACAGTTTGTCCTTATAGTGTTGTGCCCAGATCCCAATCTCCACAAACCACCAGGAGGCCATTCACCGATGCAAGCGCAAGAGGGAGTTTATTACAGACCCGGGTCCGGACCGCACATACACACACCCGACACAGCGGAGTGAGGGCGGCGGCCCCGAGCCGCATGGTACAAGGCTTTTAAGGGAAAGAGACAAAGGGCAGGAGGGCTCGGATGGGGTAATGTGTTTCAGCGTCCTGTGACGGGCCAGGACGGGAGGGGAGGTGAGGGGATTTTCGTGCACTAACCCCTGATTGGCAGTGCTAACCCCTGATTGGCAGTCGTGTCTAGGGTGGTGACCTGGGGGTGGGGGAACTTGAGTGATGTCTTCTATCACAAGATGGCAGCTCCTCTTTTTAAGAGTCACGTAGGCTCTACAATAGCAGATGCCTGGAAAACTTTACTTTTATTGGGGTTTTAAAATGGCTAGGGAATGACCTGCATAAACCTAGATAACTGCAGTTTTCCTCTTTTTCTGTAGATCAACCTCACACAAATGTCATGTGGAATATAGCAAACCCAACTCCAGAGGCCCTCCCAGTGAAAAGGTACTAACCACCCACTCACATTTTTCTTTCCCTTCCCCCTCAACAAAAATTCCCTTAGTCTGGCCCAAAAAAGTCACCTTCGACTAAAAGGTAGTTCTCTAAGGAAAGCTAATGGCCCCCACATTTAAAACTACTGCCTCTAGCAATTCAAAGGCTCTAGAAGTTAAAATTAACCCCACAAGCAATTAACCCAGTTCAGGTGACCTCTGGGAATTCGGCTATTATTTTTTTTTTTTATCTGTCTGAGGTAATTCAGTCCCAGTATAGGGAGGAAAAAAATCTTTGAAATCAAATCCATAATCTCCAACATTCCTAATTTTTTATATTAATCAAGACTATTAATCCATATCTCAACCAGAAAGTAAGTAAGAAGACCAAACTAAAGAAGTCTCCCCACCTTAATCTTTCCACAGATTTAATTTTAGATGATACCCAGAAGTTCTTGGATCTGTCTGTTCAATTTCTTAGAGCAACTGGACTACTAAGAAGCCCTCCTATGTCAATCTGACCAAGAGTCCAGAAAGATTCTTCTGGCAGTTTTTCTCAACAACCTTCTCTCATTATAGACACCACGGGTAAGCTGTACATTATTCAAATCTATTCTTTAAAACGAAGGTGGCTGTAGTCTACCGGGGGCTCCCAACAACAGACACAGCCCAAAGTAGATCCAAAGTTACAAGTGTGAGGGCCCCCAGGGCCACTCCAGTTCAAAACTCCATAGTTTCTGAAGCACAGTAAGCACTGGCAGTGGGAATGGAGGAATCTCTAATGCCCTTTGTGGCCTTCGGGCATGTAAGAGCTGTGGGAGAAGGGAGTTGAAACCCTTAATAACAAACCATTTAAGACCCTTAAAGTTCCCTCACTAAGAATAAGAATCTTCTTGCCAACTAAACTTCCCACTCATCCTGTCAATTAGTTTCCAAACGAATCATTTATAACAGCCCATCTGGGAAGCATGTCCTAATGACACTCTCACAGAAAGGCCCCTGGGTCCCCTCAAATATTTTCTTGGCTATTGTTCCAATCTGGCCTGCTGAGCCTTGGCTGTAGGGTCTTCTGGTAACAGGAGCCAAGACATCCTCACCACGCAGCTTGTTCCTGGATGAACATTCCCTTCCCTTCCTCAGATGCACTAGAATAAGAAGCCCATAAATCTTCCCATTAAGGATCAGCCTGCTACACCTTACCTCAGCTCAGATTAATTAGGTCTAATTGATGGTATTAATAAATCAAGAATCACAAAACCTTTAAACCCAAAAGGAATTGGTTGCGTTGTTTTTCCAAATGCTCAGAGTATTTTGGAATCTGCTCTTCAATGCTTTAGAAATCCTGAAATGTGGCAGAATGAGGACAAAAATGTAAGTGTCTTGGACTTCCCTGGTGGAGCAGTGGATAAGAATCTGCCTGTCAATTCTTATCCCCAAATCCAGGGGACATGGGTTTGATCCCTGGTCTGGGAAGAATCCATATGCCACAGAGCAACTAAGCCTGTGTGCCACAGCTACTGAGCCTGCATGCTGCAACTACTGAAGACCACATGTCTAGAGCCTGTGCTCTGCAACAAGAGAAGCCATCTCACACTGCAGTAAAGAATAGTCCCTGCTAGAGAAAGCCTTCACAAAGCAACGAAGACCCAACACAGCCAAAAAATAAAATTATTTCTTTAAAAGAAATGCAAGTGTCCTGATCAACAACCCAGGCTCCCATATCATCCATAAGTTACTGCAGATCTAGTTGGTCCAAGATTTCTGGCCTTTTCCTGTTAAGTCGAAACTCCGGGTCCCAAGCCCCTGAAGAGACCAAGTCCACACAGCAATGTAAAAGCATAAAGGGGTTTATTGCTAGCCGGGCTAGGGCGCAAGTCTCATCCACAAAGTGGAATCCGACAAGAGCCCCGCGCTCCAGATCACAGTTGCTTTT
>ML661902.1:6297338-6386769 GCA_007570785.1 Antilocapra americana
TATCTCCCAGCAGCCTGTCACGGAAGCTGTTTTGTTTACACACCACATTCCTTATCCTGCTTTCTGATACATAATTGTGATAAAGAAAACATAATTTATCATGTTACATCCAGTTAACAAAAATGAAACCACTTTTAAGCTATTTGTGGGTATTCCTTTCATTCATTTATTCAGTGGTTCAACAAATATGGTACGCCAGGCTCTAAAGAGACATCAGAGAGTGGACAGACCTCTGCCCCCAACTTCACATCTAGTGGAGGAATCTGGACAAATAAATTGGCAATGATAATATAACAAGATAACCTGGTGATAAAGTAAGTTCAAAAGGGGCACAGTGGGTCAAGGGAGAAGAGGAATCAACTGAAGAAAGAAATATTCTGGATATGGAGAAGGATCTGTAAAAGAGAACCAGGGGAAAGGACACAGTTCAGTGGCAATGGAAATGTGGTTCCAAGGGGCTAGAACAAGCACTAGATGAGAGATTAGAGAAACAGACACAGATTTGGATATGCTGCATGAGAAGGAGACAGGATTTAATCCTAAAGGCAACTGAAACCATCACAGGGCTTTAAACACGTGCTCATTCATTCTAAGAGACTTCCCCATAGCTCAGATGGTAAAGAACTGCCTGCAATGCAAAAGACCCTCTGGATAAGGAAATGGCAACCCACTCTGGTATTCCTGTCTGGAGAATTCCATGGACAGGGGAGCCTGGCAGGGTACAGTCCATGGGGTCACAAAGAGTTGGACACGACTGAGAGACTGGCACTGGCGTTCATTCTAGGGGCCTGACAGACAAAAAGAATTCAGAGTGTGATGAGCACTATCAAGAAAGCAATACAAAAAAAAATAATAATAATACAGAGAACCTAGAAACGAGTGCTTGGGGAAAACAGCTGCTTCAGGCCTCCAACACAGTCCATGATACCTCCACCTGAGAAATCCAGCTGCTTCAGAAAACCTACTGGAGGGAAACCAATCAGGACTCAACTGCTTAATTCAGAGAGAAAAATCTATATTGAAAAAAATCAGTTTCCAAAGGCCCATTCTCCAGGCAGAAGCTGCATGAACAAAAGTAGGAAAATCATAGGACTTCCCTGGTGGTCCAGTGGTTAAGACTCTGTGCTTCCAATGCAGGGGGCACTGGTTTGATCTCTGTTGGTCTGGAACTAAGATCCTACTTTTGCCACAACTAAGACCTGGCACAACCAAATAAATAAATATTTTGGGGAAAAAAAGTAGGGAAATCATGGTACCAACTCATTTTTCAACAAAATCTAAATATCTTAAACAATAGAAACTGTGGAGTGAATTTTGTGTGTAACTTTAATAAGAGGGTTGGTATTTTTTATCGTTTAAAAATCAACCTTCCTTATCCACATCATTGAAGGGATTTTTTTTGGGGGGGTGGCCATGGGAGTGTTTGCTTGTTTCTTTTTGGATTTTTTTGGCCAGGTCCTGGGGCTTGTGGGATCTTAGTTGATACTTTAGACTGAGTTGACAATGATTCATTATCCTCTAAACTTCCTTCTAAGGCAGACTAAGATTAGGGTTAAACAAAGGTCTTATTATTCCTACAAGCAACTTTTTGAGAGTTAAAACAATGTAAACTTCTTTTCTGGAGCATTTTCCCTCCTATCAGCAGATAATAATACGCCACTGAAAACCAGCACTGACTTTTCTCAAAGGCAACCTCACCTCAAGGGCTATCTCACCTCCTGCTTTGATAACTGCTTCCAAGAAAAAGAAAATCCTGTCAATGTAGTGGGATCACAGACATAAGGAAAGAAACATTAACCACTTTATTGATTTCTGAGATTTGAAGGCTATTAAATTTTTTCTCTGTTGACAGCTAAGGAAGACCCAAAATATCAAAAATCCTTTCATCTGGCATGCCAACTCAGATTGCTGCATGGCAGCTACCTGAAGCATCCTCCTGGGAAGGCTGAGGATTTGGTGCAACAACTCAGGTGCTCTGGTAATGACCACTGTGATCATGGAGGCTACCTCTGGCACAGAAGATAAGAATTTGCCCTCCAGGAGGTAAGTCCTATTACAACCTACCCTGAGGCAAGTACATCCAGCAGAATTAATTAGAATCATTTGGCAAAGATGAATGACCAACAGTCAGGGCAGAACAGGAGTAATTCTGGTGGCAAGGAATCTGTTCCTGAAGCTCTTTGCTAAGTCTGGATAGGTGATTTTATGTTTTTAAGCTGGGGAGAATCTTATCCTGCTGTTTTATAGTTAAAACATGGAAAAACATCACAGAAGTTGTGATTCAACGGATTGGAGCTGTACACTTTAGGTTTGTGTACATATATAACTCACTTCTTAAAACTTAATTAAAATAATCCCATCAGCTGCTGATGATCAGCCTGTGTTGGAGTGGTGCAGTTCACTCCTCTGTTTTCACTGTCCCATCCAGTGCCTGGTACTAGCAAGCAACCAATACATAGGAGTTGAATAAACAAATAGATGCTCCACAGAGGAATTCTTTTTATGGGTACAGTAACCAATATCACCTGCTTTTGCATTTTTTCAGGTTCAAATTATCTCTGCTGGACAAGGTACAAAGTCTTAAGGATCTTGAAGTAGTCCAAAACCCTCGAGCATGTTCAATGTTTCATTTCTGAAAAAAACTTACCTTCCCCATAGCCATCTAAATCAGTCAGTGCACACGTTTGCTTGTTTGTCTGTTTGGGCCTCCCAGCGTCCATTTCCTCAGCTTTTGTCTCAATTTCCAGTTTTCCTCCAGAGAGCCCACCCAATCTGGGTCCCCAGCAGCCCAGAAGAAGTTCACTCCGCTGCCCAGCCCTACAGTGAGTGTGTGTCCCACCTCAAAGGCAGTTAGCCTGGAACATTCTCCAGGCCACAGTAATTTCCTCAATGGAGGAAATTATTTGCTAGGCTCATGGGAAAGAGAAGCTTCCTCTTATCCTTTCCAAGACTGAGTCAGGAAGATAGAAAGTTGAAAATTCCAGGGACAGTTACACAGAGCCTTTGGAGGGGCCAGCACAGAGTAGAACCAGAGATGCATCCTGCAAGCATCACCTGAGTCCTGACTCAGGTCTCACCTGAAGCAGATTTACCTGTGGCATTCTCAGTGACGAAAGCCAATGAATTCTTTTGCTTTGTTTCTTTAAGCTAGTTTGTTTGGGACTTGCAGCCATTCACAATAAGATTACTAACCAGTGTATCTTCCACCAAGCAAACATGAATGAGGACATTGGTCTGACTTCTCCACCTTCATCAAAATATTGATAGGTGCATCTAAGGCACACAGAGATAAATTTACTCCAGAGACTGAATGATCAGCATCCTGACACTCATGGGAGAGTTCAATTGTGACATTATCTAGAGGTCCCCCTTAGTTAACTGATATGTGAAAAGCAACCATTTTCAGGAGGTCTGAAGTGAACTATATCAAAGGTGTCACAAATGTAGAGTAAAATGGTTGAAAACCATGATCTAAAAGGACATATCCTGTTGTCCTGGGATCTCTTCCCTCTCCACCTCTCTTTTCTTTCTTCTCTAGACCCTTGGTCTTCTCCCATTTGGTCTGTCCTACTCTCCTGGGGGGAGAGTGCGGTGGGATCTTACTAGGCTTCACTGGAGTAGCCTTTTCCCCCCAGAATAGAGTGACCTTGGAAAATCAGCTCTTCTGTTGTTTACACGGACTGTCTCAAGGCATAACTTCAAGGCGTTATTATGTTCCTGAATATTCTGTGGTTTCCTCTGTTTCACCGAAAGTCTCCTCCTCCTGGGGAAGGATAAGCTAAAAGAGGAAATCCTGTAGTGCCTCTTAACAACAAGCAGCTGGTCCTTTACTCTTTAAGAAAGGTGATCAGCTCCTCCTGCTGCTGAGGGGAAGCCCTTCTCAAACAGGAGCCTGCTGTGCACACAGCTGGCCCATGAGAGCCACAGACAGGAACCCTACCTAGGTCAATTGACCCTAGAGGCACTCAAGGGTCACGGAGGGCCTCTTCCTCTCTCACTGAAACAGAGTGTTAGGCTGCTCCTGGACCAGGAGGCTGCTCTGGCTCCAAGTCAAACAAAGGTCACATCTTCCAGGTGCAGGCAACCACAGTAGCCAGGTTCTAACTGGAAGAGGAGGGAGGTTCTTACCTACTATTTCCTGCACCCACTCCCTCCACAGGGCCCCTTATCAACCTGCTACACATCTCTTCTGCCTGGATGATAACAATCTGCTTTTCACCCTGCTCTGCTATTCCTGGGCCACACAGCAGAGACTCTGGACCATTTTGTCTGAGGCTTGAGAAAACCAGCATTCTATAAGTGTTCTCCATAGAAACAAAATCCATAGTGTGGGTGGGTGGGTGAGGGTGTGTCTGTCTCTGTGTGTATAGAGGATGGAGGTGGAGAAGAGCAAGACAGGAAGGCTCGGAGCAGAGGTGGGGAGGGGATTTTAGAAATTAGTTCACATGATTATGTGGTTGTTTTTCTTTAGTCACTAAATCATAGTCAACTCTTTGCAACCACAGGGACTGTGGCTTTCCAGGCTCCTCTGTCCATGGGATTTCCCAGGCAAGAATATCAAAGTGGGTTGCCATTTCCTTCTCCGAGGAATCTTCCCAACCCAGGGATCAAACACTCATCTCCTGAATTGGCAGGTAGATTCTTTACTGCTGAGCCACCAGGGAAGTACTCACATGATTATAGGGACTGGCAAATTCAAATTCAGACAAGCTGGCAATTCCAGCAAGTTGATGGAACCTGTAAGTAAGATGGAAGTCCTCTTCAAGCAACCTGAGTCTTTTCTCTTAAGGCTTTCAATTGATCGGACGACACCCACCACATTATGAAGAGTCATCTACTTGACTCAGAATCTACCAATTTAAATATTAATCAGCTTTCAAAAATGCCTTCATAGGGACTTCCCTAATGGTCCAATGGCTAAGACTCCATGCTCCCAATGCACAGAGCCCAGGTTCAATCCCTGGTTAGGGTATTAGATCCCCCATGCTACAACTAAGACTTTTCATGCTGCAAGTAAAAGATTGCACATTCCAGAACAAAGACCCACCTGGCACAGCCAAATAAATAAGTTTTAAATGCCTTCACAGCAGCCTCTAGACTGGTACATGACCAAACAACGAGCACCAGAGCCCAGCCCAGCTGACAAAATTAACCATCACAACTTGGACTGGAGAGGCTGGTGGCCACAGAACCTCTAAGTCAGAAAAAGGAGTGTATCCCCACAGGTGCACCCCTCCCCAGTAGAAACCCTGAAATCCTTCAAAAAGCAATTTAGAAAAAGGAGGGGGAGGGGCAAAAAGTGGGAGCTTCACAGCAGTAATTGTCTAGAATGGCCAAGCCCCACAGTCAATATTATTCTGAGCACAACACCCACCTTATTAAGCCACTGGGTAAATTCTTCATCCTCGTTAGGTTTAGGCAATTCAATTTAGTATCATATAAATTGCTCACAAGAGACAAAAAATAACTCCAAAGAAATCTAAAGCTTCACACACACATCACTTTAATTCAGAATATTATTGTCAGTTATATTGACAATATAGTAATGTTAGTATTGCAATTTTGCAACTGTTTTATTTAAGTGTAGAACAAAGCAAATAAACAAAACATATTGATATTATTAGAAACCAAGATTTTTAGCATAAAAGAGATGCACATATAAAATGAAAACAGAATTAATGGGAAAAAATCCTGCAATGTTGAATCGGAATTGTCAATTCAAATGCATGATTATTTTATTTAGTGGATTTTCTACCTTTGTCCACTAAAGAGAACTAAACGCAATGACTTCCCAGTATCAATGAGCACCACTAGCATGCAGAACCATTCCTTATTCAAAAGCATGAGGGCTCCTCAGAGAGATGGCACATTCCAGGGCTTGGTCAAAGAACATACAAGATGAGTCCAGGACATCTTCTCCCAGAAAGTAACAGTACACCGAGACCAATGGGGTTATAACCAAAGAAAACACTGTTCAGTAGTATTGAATAAAGTTGAGCATACCCTATGAACAAGCAATTGCACTGTTATGTATATGTTCCCCGCCTCCAAAAACAAAAAAAGCAAACAAAACTCAACAATATATCCACCCAAAGACAAGTATCAGAATGTCCATAGCAGCACTGTTTTAATAGAACTCGGAATCAGCCTAAATGCCCACCAACATTAGAATGGATAAATTGCAGGAGGGATGAAAAAGAACTCCAACTACACACATCATAGATGAATCTCATGAACACGATGATGAACAAAGAAGCCAGACACATAAAAACACTACATGTTCTATGATCCTATTTATAAAAAGTTCCCAAACAGGCAAACTGACCAACAAGTTTAAAAGTAAGACTCTTAGTGGTTACTCTTGTAGGGAAAGAGAGGAAGAGGGTGTGATGGAGGCTCCTGGGGTAATTGCATTGTTCTGTTTCTTGATCTGGGAACTGGTTACACAGGTGTTTGCTCTGGGAAATTTTTGAACTATAGACTCAATCTTTTGTATATTTCTCTATGTAATTCAATTAAATTTTTTTACTTTTAAAAAAAGCCAGGTTGAAGGGGCTCCCACAGGCCAAATTCAGTATAATTTGAATATCAAAAAGGATAATAATTGTAGCTGGTTAGTAAATAAAAATACATGTGTCCAGGGATGGTGAGAGTATGAACAGGACAGATCTTCTTTACAAAAGAAAGTCAGATAAATGTGGAAGTGATACCAAAACTCAAGTCCATGTGCTCATCACACAGTGAGGCCAAATATACCAAAACTTCGGAGTCTGGAACAGAGAAAGGTATATTGCAGGGCCCTGCAAGGAGATGGGTGGTCTCATCTCATGACCACTCCTCAAACTCCCCAAAAACTTTCAGCAACGCCCTTTTCTAGGAAAGGTGACAGAGGGGTGTGGTTAGCTGTTGCAGACTTCTTGGTATCAGAGCCTTTGTTCCAGAGGTCAGGTCACGGTCAGTAAATGATGTTCCTGTAAATCTCTACCAAATGAATGCCATTCCCTGTTCTGACAAGAAGGCCAGGGTCCCAAAGCACAGCTTTGTTCTTCTGAGGTCCCAGTCCTGGCTGAGGAGGCAGATCTCAGTTGGCAGCTCCCTCAGGGCCAGGTTCCCAGACCCTGCACAACTATCACCACTGAGGGAGCTAGGCGTCCAGGACGCAACCAACCCTCAGGTTCCTCAGGCTGCCCAAATGGTGGGGGCCAGGGCCCATAGACTGTGTCCTATGCGGACTGCCAATGCCATTAGGTCAGCGGTGGGGCTGGGAAAGAGGTTCACCACAGCCTCAAGGCCTGGGCCAAGGCCAGTGGATGGCCCTAGCGAGGGCTCTGGAGTCCGGCAGGACACAGCCCCCAGCCTGCTCCCTGGGCCCCCACAGCACGTCTGCTGGCCCGAGGCCAGGTAAGTTGGAGAGAAGGATTCACCTCTTACCTCACGCTCTGCCTGACGACCAGCACTCCACTGCCTGACGGCTGTTGGCTGAATCCTCTCAACTAACAATTCCTCTCTGACAGCTGGTTGCTTATGGGCGGGGCCCACTTGCAGTGCTGACCAATGACTGAGCAGGACCACTAACGGTCTCTTCGACAGTTGGTTGCTTGTGGGCGGGGCCCACTGCAGTGCTGACCAATGACTGAGCAGGACCACTAACTGTCTCTCTTTGACAGTTGGTTGCTTGTGGGCGGGGCCCACTGCAGTGTCGACCAATCACTGAGCAGGGTCCCCACAGGCCCAGAGGTAACCAGAGTTGGATGAGGGATAGTGGCACTACAGCAAGGGCTGCAGACTAAGGGCTGCGCTCAGCCATACTCTGTTACAGAAGGAAAGACAAGGTTAGGTCACCATTTATACTCACCCTCCCCATAATACTTGACAGAGGTAACAATCACCAGTGGAAGCTAGAACCATTGGATTAAAACCTGTTAGCAGCACCAAGGTATCATCTTAGAGACCACGTACCTCTAGGAACAGGAGCAATAGTACATTTGCGATGAAGAGGTGATGCAGAGGTCTCATGTGACCACCTTTATCCAGTGATTAAAACTGGCATCACAAATAATGGAATAGTGTGACATCGTGTGCCTCCTGATAAGATGCAAATTAAACAAAAAAAAAAATCTAAGGCAGTGGGTCTTCCTGGCTGCATTAAAATCACCTGAGCAGATTTCAAAACTCCCAAAGCCTAGGCCACACTGCCAGACCAACTATATCAGAATCTCTGGGGTGGGCTCCATGTGACAGTATTTTTCAAAGCTTCCAAGATAATTGCAATGTACAAAGTATTCCAGACAAAAAATGTATAGCCTGAGTCTAACTTCTAATTTATAGGATCCACAGGATAGAGCAGAGGTTCTTAGTGTTGAATACTTACCAGAATCACCTAGAGAATTTTGAAACTAGGGTCACCTGAGCTTCAACTCCAGAGATTCTAATTTAATTGGTGTGAGTGGAACACAGGCATTGGTATTCTCTTTTCTAGGCTTTAAATTTGATTTAAATAACTCCAATGAGAACAGAGTGGGCCAATTAATGCCCCTTCCTTGTACTGTCCATTAATCAAGACAGGTGGTTCTGATGTGCAGCCAGGGCAGAGGATTACCGGGACAGAGGAACAACTGACCATCATGAGGAAACAGAAATCTAGGATGTGGGACATTCATACAATCACTAGCCTAGGTTCTTCAGAAGGTCAATGTCATGGGAGAAAAAAAGAGGGAGAAAACCTATTCTAAGTTAAAATAAGTAACAACCATTAAAAAAAAGTAATTGATTTTTTTTAAAAAAAAGCTGTAGATGGGGAGGGATTTAAACATTAAGTTGATTTTATTTTCTCTTAAGTTGATTTTAGATGGCTTTCTTAGTAGGTATAATGACATTGTGGGTCTGAAAATAAATATCTGTATTAAGTGATGCATGTCAAATATTGAGAAGTGATGTGTCATAATGTGTATGCATGTATGCATGGTCAGTCATTTCAGCCCTGTCCGACTTTTTGTGACCCCCATGGACTGTAGCCCACCAGGCTCCTCTGTCCATGGAATTTCCCAGACAAGAATACTGGAATGGGTTGCCATTTCCTTCTCCCAGGGATCTTCCCAACTCAGGGATCAAACCCAAGTCTCTTATATCACCTGCATTGCATGTGGATTCTTAACCCACTGAGCCATCTGAAAAGTCCATCATAATGTGTATATAACTTTAGACTTCATTGTACTAATGTTGGGCTGCACCCTGCAGGCCTGTAAGCCTTGTAACTGTCCATCCAAGAGACCAAAGAAAATGCCTAGAGACAGTGACAGAGACACCAATGGCTTGTTGGATAGCTAATCTTACAAATCAGAAGCAAAAAGTCCTGGAGAAACACTCCACCATGGCCAGGAGGCAGGACACAGCATCAATCTTCTCTACTTGAGGAATAAGAACACTACCATTTACAGGGGGAACTGACATAACTAACATCAGGTTAGCTCATCAGTCACCAGGGAAACCAGCGGCTGCAGCAGGGGGCAAGTACATAGGTAGTTACTCAATAAGCCCTAAGATCAAGAGGATTGGGAAGGAACCCGCCTGCCAATGCAGGAGACATAAGAGATAGGGGTTTGATCTCTGGGCCGGGAAGATCCCCTGGAGGAGGAAATGGCAACCCACTCCAGTATTCTTGCCTGGAGAATCCCATGGACAGAGGAGCCTGGCAGGCTACAGTCCATAGGGTCGCAAAGAGTCAGACGCAACTGAAACGACTTATCACATACACACTTGAGTAGGTAAGTGAAGCAGGGACTGGTCGAACAGGGGATGAACAGAGAGCAAGAGAACAGCCATCTTGAGTGGCCTGATCATACAGCTAATCTTTCAGTTTTCCTGAATGTTTGAAATAGTTTATGTAAGAAAATGCTGAGGAAATGGGAAATTTGTTACTGTTGCCCACATTGTGTGGTGTGCAGGATCTCGGTTCCCTGACCAGAGATAGAGCCTATACCCCCTGCAGGGGAAGCACAAGTCTTACCACTGAACTGCCAGGGAAGTCTCAATTTTTTTAAATAGACATTAAAACAAAACAAACAAAAAAAAACACCTACTCAGTAGTCCTTGCAACTTCCATCTGTATTAGTTCTCTCTTGAGAATTCTCCAGTAAAATCCACTCACAACTCAACCTTATACAACCAACCTCACACTCCACCCAATAATCAAAGTTGTATTTCTCAACCTTTTCCCACTCCATTTCTCCTATTCAGTAGGAGTTATCTGGGAAAGATCTCTTACTCAAATGAGCTTGACAAATGCTGGGTTATACCAGGTTTCCTTGCTACCCGATGTCTCATAAATCTTAATAAATTAACCTGCATTGGCCACTGGGGTCAGGGAAGAACTCTTGCATGGTAAAACATCAGCTCTTTTTTTTTTTTGCTTAAAACAACACAAAATTTATTATCTTATGGTTCTGGAGGTCAGAAATCTAACCCAGGTCTCACTCAGAGAGAATCAGTCTATTGGCTAAACTCTGTTCCTTTCTTTTTTTTTTTTTTAAATTTTGAAATTCTTTTTTTTTCCTACTTCTTTTTTTTTTTTTTTTTTAGTTTTGCCATACAATGACATGATATCGCCATGGGTTTACATATGCTCCCCCTCCAGAACCCCCCTCTCTCCTCCCTCCCTCCTAAAACATCAGTTATTAACCCTATTTTGTTTCCAGCCCTTAATGGTCAATAGATACCTTTTGTTCCAAAAGATCTTGTAAATGAAGTGTCCTGCAAGCATTTAGGGAAACACTAGCATGAGACAACTTCTCCCTCATTTTACAACTCCTCTATCTTTGACTAACCAAAGAGCCCCTGGACTTCCAAATAGATCCTAATGGCACACTGGCAAACAGATGAAGATTTATCTCCCAACAACTGCAATATCCTATTCACCAAAATACTAAATTTTTTTCAGGAACCTATTTTCTCAAATATTTATGTCTGTTTCATGTGATTTCTATGCAAGCTTTGCTTTAAATGCACTCAAGATGTCTGTTTTAAAGTATGAGTTCCTCTCTCTCCTACACTACTGGTGGGAATTTAAGTTCATACAGCCAATACAGAAAACAGTATGGAGGTTCCTCAGAAAACTGAAGATAGAGTTACCATATGATCCAGCAATGCCACTCCTGGGCATACACTTGGACAAAATTATGATTCAAAAAAATACATGCCGGGATTCCCTGGTGGTCCAGTGTTTAGGACTATGTGCTCTCACTGCCAAAGGCCTGGGTTTAATCTGTGTCAGGGAACCAAGATCCCACAAGCCATGTGGCATGGCCAAAAAAAAAAAAAAAATACACACACCCCTATGTTGATAACAGCACTATTCACAATAGTCAAGACATGAAAACAACCTAAATGCCCATCAACAGATGAACAGATTAAGAAGATGTGGTACATGGGACTTCCCTGGTGATCCAGTGACTGAGACTCCAAGTTCCCACTGTAGGGGGCCCAGGTTTGTTCCTGGTCAAGGAACTAGATCCCTCATGCTGCAACAAAGAGTTCTCATGCCGCTAAAGATGCCACATACTGCCAAAAACAAAGACCCTGTGTGCCACAACTAAGTCCCAGTACAACCTAATAAATAAATAAACATGTTAAAAAGAAGATGTGGTACATATAAACAACAGAATACTACTCAGCCATTAAAAAAGAACAAAATAATGCATTTGCAGCAACATGGATACAACTAGATATTATCATACCAAATGAAGTAAGTCAGAAAGACAAAGACAAATACCACATGGCATCACTTATAAGTGGAACCTAAAATGTGGCACAAATGAACCTCTCTACAAAACAGAAACAGACTCACCGATATAGAGAACAGACTTGTGGTTGTCAAGGGAGAAAGGGGCAGAGAAGGGATGGATTGGGAGTCTGGGGTTAGTAGATGCTAACTATTACATTTAGAATGGATTAAAAACAAGGTCCTACTGTGTAACACAGGAAACTATATCCATCTCCTTGTACAGACCATAATGGAAAAGAATATTTAAAAAAAGAGTGTATATATGTGTATAACTGAGTCACTTTGCTTTATAGCAGAAAATCAGTACATTATAAATCAACTATACTCTAATAAAAAATTTTTAATATGTAAATAATGAGTTCCTAAAAGACCACTCCATGTGCCTTCTTCCGTTCTGCATCCAGGATGTCACCACCCACCACAAATAGAATATCTGTTGATACCCAAACAGCAAGAAAGAAATGGATAAGGACTCTTGTCCAGGGTGCCCCCACCATCCCAGTTTCCACAGTATGGTGGTACCCCAGTATTCCCCCCATGACCCTCTCAAGGTGTGTGTTATGGTCACAGTTGAGGTTTCTAAGAGTCAGAGAGCCTATGAGGCCTGTGTGTGTGTGTGTGTGTGTGTGTGTGTGTGTGTGTGTGTGTGCGCGCACACGCGTGCACTCAGTCATCTCCAGCTGTTTGTGACCCCACAGACAGTAGCCTGCCAGGCTCCTCTGTTCACGGGATTTTCTGGGCGAGAGTACTAGAGTGCGTTGCCATGCCCTCCTCCAGGGGATCTTCCCAACCCAGGGACTGAACCTGCATCTCTTGTGTTTCTTGCATTAGCTGCTGCTGCACTGGGAAGCCCCTATGAGGCTTGCCCAGAGCCAAACAGTGGAGAAGCAGCTTGGCTGGGATCTGAGCCCCAGAGCCACTCTCACAACAGTCACCACTGGGCTTTTTGAAACTCCAGCCTTAATCCTCTTCTCCAGCTCCTGCTTTCCCACACAGAGGGTTACACACAGTGTCACACACAGTGTCAAAGGGAATTTTAGTTCTTCCAGGAGAAGCAGACTCAAGTGGCAACCTGTGCTTTTACATGGCCCGAGGAAGCGGGCAAGTGGCAAGTGTAGACTCATCAGGGGAGTAATGCTTTGACTAAGCCAAGTTGGTCAGCTTGGGGTCCATCCAACCTTAAAAATTAGCTTAAGAATGAAGGGCTAATGACAAGTGTGAAGACGAAGGAGCTTATGCAGCCACCACCCAGAACTACTCAAAACTGCCTGGCCAGGGCTCACCCTGAAGTCTTCCAAACCTTGAGGGCACCTGAAACCCTCTTTGAACTCAGAAGAACAGCCTGGCAACTCCCCATTCACTCTCCTCCCTGAAAAACACAGAAGCACTCCCAAGAAAGGCATATGGACTCCATTCTACTATGGCCAAGTTAAGATGAAAAACTTACCTTAGATTAAAGAGATGAGAACTCACTCTTGTAGATCTCAGACTGGTATGGACTTTTCCATGGTCAAGGGTAGGAACGGCTCATATTTCCCCATTTGTTCAGGGGAGAAGGAGACCTCACACCACTCTACAACTCTAGAGCCTGCACCAGAGCCCCAGGCTCTTGGGCTGAAGTCAAAAGCCAGTTGCTGGAGGCCCACATCTGCCACCTGCCCAGAGTGGACAGTCAGTCCAGAATTTAAATTCCTACCCAGGATCTGAAACAGCCTGTGATTCAGATACATAAAGTCGTAGAGTAATAAAACAGTGAAACCTGAAGTTCAACTCCAGGCCATGCAAAACTAGTTCCTCAGGTTATATCATTGCTTTGCTCATGTCCTATCGAGATGATGGACATTGGCATCTGTTTTAAGAAATACTTGTAAGCAATGTAAATTCCTGCTATTCAGGAAGCATTTCCCAACCACCTGCTCCGTGCTATGTGATATCCACTACCCCAGTGCTTTGGGGACAGTTGTGTGCAAATATCATGGAAGTTTTCCCTTCTCCAGATGCCCCCCCAAAAGATAGGCAGATTCTTATAATAAATTAAGTTGAAAGAGGTTCTGAACCCTGAGACATCAACCGGAAGGGCTTTACAGCAAAGTCTCAGAACATAAAACTAGTCTCAACCACATCCTGTCTAGTCTTTCATGGGCTGGAAATACCTAACATGTTGGTTGGGCTCTCCTGGTAACTATTTATCAAAGGAAAAAAAATTCTGGAACAGGAAAAATGGCCAAAGGCTCTCTCAGCCTGTTCTCCTAGACTCCTCAGGGGCTCTGCCCACCCGCTGAGAACACAAAGGCAGATAAGATAACACCAGTCTGCAAAGAACTCATAATCTACAGATGAGTGACACCCTGCTTTTAATTAGACAGACCATGATCATGGCCACAACAGGGATGCTTCACAGTGGTGTGTGTGTGCACAGAGGCTAGCATACAGTCCATCTCTGTGGTGGGCAAAGCTACTCAAAGCAGTTCCTGGGCTTTTTACCACTGGAACCATTGGGAAAGTGAAGGAAAGTGTGTACTGGGCAGAGAAAATCATGTCATCAAATGTACCAGCGGATGAAAGTGACCAGTGTGTGTGGGTAGGGATACATGGGTACCAGCTGCTTGATAAGGAAATTATGTAGGAGATTCCCAGTCACCACAACAGCTCCTGGACTGAGGGGAGGACTCCTGGAAACTAGGTCACTGAGTCCTAAAAGAAGCACAATGCAGTTGCTACATCCTAACAGCAGATGAGTTTATTCGGTGTTTTAAGTTAAACTAACTTTACCAATGTTGTTCATAAAATAAAAATGGCTGAAATCATTTATGCCCAACACTGTTGGACACCATCTCTTGAAAAGCTCCCAAGAATGCCATAAAAGAGGTACCACTGTTATGGTAGTTTTACAGATCAGAAAACTGAGGCTCAGAGAAGTTCAGTAACTTACTCAAAATCACACAACTAGGAAGTGGAGGAGCTGGGATGTAAATTTCTTCAGTCCAGCTCCAAAGTCTATGTCTAATCATTTGTTAAATACTGTAAGATACAACAAATAACAGTTCTGTTGTGTTCTGATCTCTAGGGGAAAAAAAAACGCTTTTATTTGGGTTTCAGAGTTACCACATTCTCGCCCATCTTTTATATCGCCCAGCACACAACATATTACTAGACACCACTACTTATCATTCATCTTGATTTGTAAGAAACATGTAAGGTAACATTATACTGAAGTCCCGCTAGTAAAAGAAAAATGAGAGAAAGAGAGAGAAGGCCAGGGATTTGATCAATGGCTTGGTATGTCTGTCAGTCTGTACATCCATGTCTCTTTCTTTCTTCTCTCTCTCCCTCTCTCATTCTTTGTGTATCTTAATATGTCTCTCTTTCCACCTAGCTCCTCTTCACCTTTCAGTCTGTCACTGTCTTCATCTCTCTGTCTGTATGTGTGTGTGTGTGTTACTCTCTCTCCCCCTCACTCTTTCTCCTCTCCCCAGCCCCTTCCAGAGTGGCACAACACTTCCTCGAGCTCGAACAGACCAGTAACCTGAAATTGATTCGATATCATAAAACAGTCGCACGGGAAGCCTGGAGTCCCCAGGAACTCAAGTGAACCACAAAAGGGCCAGTGAGAGTAGCGGTAAATAATGAGAACTCACGAGGCAAACAGACTTAAACCCCTACACCTACACAACCTAGGGCGAGTTACAAACCTATTTGAACCTCAGATTCCTTACCTGTGAAATGGGTAGTGTTATAACCATCACAGGAGAAGGCAATGGCAACCCACTCCAGTACTCTTGCCTGGAAAATCCCACGGACAGAGGAGCCTGGTAGGCTGCAGTCAGTGGAGTCCCGAAGAGTCGGAACCGACTGAGCGACTTCACTTTCACTTTTCAGTTTCATGCATTGGAAAAGGAAATGGCAACCTACTCCAGTGTTCTTGCCTGGAGAACCCCAGGGATGGCGGAGCCTGGAGGGCTGCTGTCTATGGGGTCGCACAGAGTCGGATACAACTGAAGCGACTTAGCAGCAGCAGCAGCAACATAACCGTCACATACTGCTACTGTGAGGATTAAATGCAATAATGGATATAAAGTTCTTAATACAGAGTCTGATCTATGTTAAGTAACTAACAACAATGCCAGCTGCTATAGTTACTATTATTATTCACGGGGTCTTATTTGCCTTTAGACTCTCAGAATCTAGCGTAGCACGTGGCACACAACTGGAGTTCAACATCTGCTCAGAGAAACAAGACAGAGATAAGCATACTGAGACATACACAGAAAAACATGGGACAGAGAGAGTTACAGCCAGGTAAAGAGATGGAAAGAGAGATGGAGAGACAAAGACAGAGACACAGGAGAGGAAGGAGAAAGAGGTGGACAGCTGCACAGTCTGACATGCCTATCAACCCCCGACCAAGTCTCTTTCTTTCAGTCTAAATTTCCCTTTAGCAGTATGGGTCTCACATAATGTTTCCTTACTGGCTTCTCATAATTCAGTATAGACAAACAAGGAAGTCACATTCTCCATCCCACAACCAGGCTTCCCATGGCACAAATGGGGAGCTGAGGAATAGGGCGACTGGGTACTTACATCCATCATGACACCACAGAAGCAGTGAGTGGCCGCTATTCACTGGAGCAGAAGCAGGCTGTCCTGGCCCTTTCTGAGGCATTCCTTAAGGAGACTGATCCAGGGGGTATTGAATCCACGACCTTGAACTCACTTGCCTGGACCCTTTAATTGAACGAGAAGGACATTCTCTTCCCTCCCTGGCAGAGCTCCTAGGCAACACCATAGGAACCTTCCTCCACAAAGACAAAGGGCAAACTTTTATCCTCACATCAAGGGAAAAACAGAACTTCATGGTGATGCTGCAGATAAAAGTCCACCTGCCAATGAGGGGACATGGGTTGGATCCCTGGTCTCGGAAGATTTCACATGCCACGAAGCAACTAAGCCCATGTGCCACAACTCCTGAGTCGGTGATCAAGAGCCAGCAGGCTGAAGCTACTGAAGCCTGCACACCTTGCAGCCTGTGCTCCACAACAAGAGAAACCCCAGCAACGAGAGGCCCGTGCACCGAAACATAGAGCAGCACCTGCTTGCCAAAACTAGAGAAAGCCCAAGCGCAGCCAAGACGACCCAGCGCAACAAAAAATAATTGTTTCTTTTTAAAGGGCAAAACAACCCAGTCCTCCAAAGAAGATATTTAACTCAGTTAGGACACCAGCGTCCTCTCTTTGTTGTGTTGACCTTCGGTACCAGCTGTAAACTGTGAGCTTTGTAACATGTCATAGTACACTTTGATAAAACAAAGGTGATTACAAATGAGATCGCTTTTGGAACAAGGCCATCTTTAGGGAACGAGTATTGAGCAAACCATCGTGGAGATGGTATTTTCCACTCATGTGATCCCAGAGGAAAGAGCTGAAGCCCATCGGAGTTCTATGCTTGAAATTTCCAAACTCCTCTCCACCCTGCTCTCCTGTTCTGCTAAGGACATCTCTCAGCTTGCACAGGAAGGGGAAGTTTACATACAACTGGATATGAAGCTGACTTCAACCATTTGGACATGCTCTCTTGCCTCCAGTCAGCACGCCGGGTCAGTGCCCCTCTCACTCCCTGTGGACAGGTCCTGTGCCACCCCATCCCCTCCCAGCCCCCTCCCTACTCCCTCTTACCACTTCTGAGCGGCATCACGCAGGCAGCTGCAGCAGCCGACTCGGGCCATCAACACGGCGGCCACCCCGTCACTCAGCACCAAACATCCCCCAGCTCTGCAGTTCCAGCTGTTACAGAAATCTGGAACTCTCCTCTGCCCTCCAAATAAAACCCACTTTATCTGTCAGCCAAATCACACCTGTGAGGATCTGGAGGCTGGGCTGTAATGCACTACTGTGGATCCTGACAAGGCTCGTCTCCAATGGGGGCCTGTCCTAGGACCTTCTCATTTCATTTCAGAATCATTCCTTAGGGAAAAAAAAAAAAGAGGCTTCCTAGGAGGAAGGAGTCACTCAGTCCGCCTCCTGACTACAGATCCCTGGCAGAAGGAATCACCAAAGCCAGTAAACTGATAGTTTAGAAACACAGCTAATTTTAGAGATGGATGCTACTAATGGTTGCCCAAGAATGCGAATGTACTAATGCCACTGACCTGTACACTTAAGAAGGGCTAAGATGATTATATATATTTTATCACAATTTTTTTTTTGGTTACAAGGTTTTGGTTTTTTGGGGTTTTTTTTGATTTGTTGTTTTGCTATATGTTAGGTCCTCATTCATGATCCATCTTAAAAATAGCAGTGCGTGCAAGTCAGTCCCAAACTCCCAGATTCTCCCTCCACCACCCCCTGCCCCAGCCACCATTTTTCAAAGTGAAAAAAATTTTAAAAATTGAATGCAACACATTTTTTTAAAAAAGGAAGTACACCTAAGTCCCAGGTGGTCTAATAATCACTGACTTAGTATTATTCAATTTTCAATTGAAATATAGTTGCTATACAATATGATAAAAGTTACAGGTATACAATAGTGATTCACAATTTTTAAAGGTTATAGCTATAAAATATTGGCTCTATTCCCCATGTTGTACAATATATCCTTGTGGCTTGTTTTATACATTATAGTCTGTATTTCTGAATCTCCATCCCTATATTGTCCCTCCCTCCTTCCCTCTCCCCACTGGTATACTAGATTGTTCCCAATATCTGGGAGTCTGTTTCTTTTTCGTTATATTCACTAGTTTCTGTTTCTTTTTTGCTATATTCACTAGTTTGTCAAATTGTGTAGATTCCACATACAAGTGATACTACACAGTACTGGGGGCTTCCCAGGTGGGGCAGTGGTAAAGGATCGATCTGTCATTGCAACAGATGCAAGAGACTGGCTTTTGGTCCCTGGGTCAGGGAGATCCCCTGGAGGAGGAAATGACAACCCACTTCAGTATTCTTGCCTAGAAAATTCCATGAACAGAGGAGCCTGGTGGGCTACAACCCATGGGGTCGCAAAAAGTTGGACACAATTGAGCACACAAACATACATACATATAGTATTTGTCTTTCTCTGTCTGACTCAAAGTATTATTATTGTTAAAGAGAATCTCAGTAGCACAGAATGCTAACCAATAATGAGGGTTTGTGAAAATCAAAAGTAGGAAAACACATGCTCCTATAATCAAAAATGCCTTTAAATTAAAAATCAACACACTCTGTCTGGTGTATGAGTATTTTCTATGAGCATGATTTTCCAAAGAATGTCACAAAGCTTTTCTTTCAGAAACCGGTTCTTCCACAATTGGAACTTGAAGAACATTTGGATCACAGGAGTGGCCTATAAGGGTTTCCAGCTCTAACAGTAACATGTTCAACAGGCTACTTCCGTGGTTCAGTTCAGTTCAGTTGCTCAGTCATGTCCGACTCTTTGTGACCCCATGAACTGCAGCACGCCAGGCCTCCCTGTCCATCACCAATTCCCTGAGTCCACCCAAACCCATGTCCATTGGGTCGGTGATGCCATCCAGCCATCTCATCCTCTGTCATCCCCTTCTCCTCCTGTCCTCAATCCTTCCCAGAATCGGGGTCTTTTCCAATGTGTCAACTCTTCACATCAGGTGGCCAAAGTATTGGAGCTTCAGCTTCAACATCCATCCTTCCAATGAACACCCAGGACTGATCTCCTTTAGGATGAACTGGTTGGATCTCCTTGCAGTCCAAGGGATTCTCAAGAGTCTTCTCCAACACCACAGTTCAAAAGCATCAATTCTTTGGCACTCAGCTTTCTTTATAGTACAACTCTCACATCCATACATGATCACTGGAAAAACCATAGCCTTCACTAGATGGACCTTTGTTGGCAAAGTAATGTCTCTGCTTTTCAATATGCTATCTAGATTGGCCATAACTTTCCTTCCAAGGAGTAAGAGTCTTTTAATTTCATGCAATCACCATCTGCAGTGATTTTGGAGCCCAGTAAAATAAAGTCAGCCGCTGTTTCCACTGTTTCCCCATCTATCTGCCAAAAAGTGAAGGGACCCGATGCCATGATCTTAGTTTTCTGAATGTTGAGCTTTAAGCCAATTTTTTCACTTTCCTCTTTCACTTTCAGCAAGAGGCTCTTTAGTTCTTCGTCACTTTCTGCCATAAGGGTGGTTGTCGTCTGCATATCTGAGGCAATCTTGATTCCAGCTTGTGCTTCTTCCAGCCCAATGTTTCTCATGATGTACTCTGCATATAAGTTAAATAAGCAGGGTGACAATATATAGCCTTGACGTACTCCTTTTCCTATTTGGAACCAGTCTGTTGTTCCATGTCCAGTTCTAACTGTTGCTTCCTGACCTGCATAAAGATTTCTCAAGAGGAAGGTCAGGTGGTCTGGTATTCCCATCTCTTTAAGGATTTTCCACAGTTTATTGTGATCCACACAGTCAAAGGCTTTGGCATAGTCAAGAACGCAGAAATAGACATTTTTCTGGAACTCTCTTGCTTTTTTGATGATCCACTGGATGTTGGCAATTTGATCTCTGGTTCCTCTGCCTTTTCTAAATCCAGCTTGAACATCTGGAAGTTCACGGTTCACGTATTGCTGAAGCCTGGCTTGGAGAATTTTAAGCATTACTAGCGTGTGAGATGAGTGCAATTGTGCAGTAGTTTGAGCATTCTTTGGCAATGCCTTTCTTTGGGATCGGAATGAAAACTGATCTTTTCCAGTCCTGTGGCCACAGCTGAGTTTTCCATATTTGCTAGCATATTGAGTGCAGCACTTTCACAGTGTCATCTTCAGGATTTGAAATAGCTCAACTGGAATTCCATCACCTCCACAAGCTTTGTTCGTAGTGATGCTTCCTAAGGCCCACTTGACTTCACATTCCAGGATGTCTGGCTCTAGGTGAGTGATCACACCATCATGATTATCTGGGTCGCTCTCTGAAAATGAAGACACAGTCCTCCATTACATAAGTGGAAAATATTATGTGCATTGACAGATGGTAAAGTTAAGGCTTGAAAAATCTAAAAGACTGAACTGAAATCATCCCATGAGAAGAGAACTTCTGATTCTAGATCCTGAACTCCAGGCTCAGAGGCCATGCTTTCCCTGCCTTCTAGCTTGAGATCATTTAAGAAACAGAGGTCGCTCATTGTAAATTATTATAATAAACTTCAATAACTGTTCAGCCACATAAACACCTACTCTCTTGAAGCATGCCTATTAACTCACTCTTTGCCAGGAGACTCCAATACAAGAAGCCTCAAACTGGGGAAAAGCCCTGAATGAAGCTTACCTTTAGGAAAGGGAAAAGGTGTGATTAATTGCTCACACTTGTCAGTTTCACCCACAAAGAGTGCTGAGTGACCTGTAGAAGGTCTTAGGGGCAGGGCAGGGGAACAGCTCCAGCACAGGTCAGGTTCTAACATGTCAGGTACAAACAGCAGAGCACATCGGTCAGGAGCAATCACAGAGGCAGAAAGCCCAATGGCAAGCCCAAGAAAGAGAACAGATTATGACCATCTCTCAAGCAGCTATCCATAGAAAGAGTTTTTATCCTGATACCAAACCAAGATGGGCCAAGAAAAGAGAGAGAAATGCAATGCGCACAGTTCCCTGCCATTCTACCTACAAATATGTCTGCATCCACCCTGGATTTCACAACTTCCCTACAGTCTCTGCAGGAAAAAAAAAAAAAAACAAATATAAACCTCTTCCCGCAAAGGATAATAATTTCCTTTGAACTCTGGTTTCCACTTTCCCCTCCTCCTCAAAGGCATGAGCCACTATTTATCATCTCTATTTCTTTTACCTTTCCCTTTCTATTGCCACATTTCTTTCACCACTATGATTCTAAAGGTTTGTGGCTCAAAAGGCTCTTTCTTTGAGAAGTGACTAAGTTCTGCATGTCATTCCTAAGGGACTGATAGATTCCTAGGCTCCCTGAGCCCTCTTTCCAAAGAGACGAAAGTCTCTTCCATCTCAGACCTTAGCTGCTCGTGGACACCTCTCCTTCCTTTCCAAGAAGCTTCTAGCATACACACTTCTCCGCTCCCTATCTCCTATTTCCTCCTCCTCTATCCACTGCCCTCACTCACCAAAACTAATCCTGTAGTGTGCATGCTTAAGTGCTCAGTTGTGTCTGACTCTTTTACTACCCCATGGACTGTAGCCCACCAGGCTCCTCTGTCCATGGGATTTTCCCAGGTGAGAAAATAGAATCAAGAAAAAAAATTGAAATTAACAGCTGCAAAGTTGATTGAGTAAAGTATCAGTCACTCAGCTGTGTCCAGAGCTTTATGACCCCTGGACTGTAGACTGCCAGGCTCCTCTGTCCATGGAATTCTCCAGATACAAATACTATTCTCTTTTCCAGGGATCTTCCCAACCAAGGAAGTTCTTCCAACCAGGTCAGTTCTTCAAACCAGGTTTCTTTCCCTCATTGAAGGCAGATTTTTTTTTACCATCTGAGCCACCAGAGAAGCCTGCAAAGTTGATTTAGGCTAGGCTATATTTTAAAGATGAGAGATGCAGAATACGTATCACTTTGTAGAAAAGACCAGGATATATATGTATGTGTGTCACATCCATACATGACTACTGGAAAAACCATAGCTGACCTAAATCTCACCATGGTCCAGAATGTGTAGTGTCCTATAGAACATCTGGCCTGGACCTTCAAAGCCCTCAATGTCATGCAGACCAGAGGGAGGTGGAGGGAGAAGGGAGACTTTATAGACTGAGGCAACAGAAAGGTAACAGTCAAGTGCAAAGCACGAAACTTGAGTGGAGCCTAGATTTTAAAAAACTTCTTAAAAGAACAGTTTTAGGAATGTGAGTATAGACAAGATTTTGAATGTTATTGAAATAATAAATTGAAGTGTAAAAACAATGTCATACACATTGCTATTTATAAAATAGATAACTAAGAAAGACCTACTGTATAATATAGGAAGCTCTACTCAATAATCTGTAATTAACTATATGGAGAAAGAATCTAAAAAAAGAGTTGATATATGTATGCGTATGTGCTAAGTAGCTTCAGTAGTGTTCAGCTCTGTGTGACCCCATGGACTGTAGCCCACCAGGTTCCTCTGACCATGGAATTCTCCAGGCAAGAATACTGGAGTGGGTTGCCCTCCTCCAGGGGATCTTCCCAACTCAGGAATCAAACTCAAGTCTCTTATGTCTCCTGCATTGGCAGGCAGGTTCTTTACCACTAGCACCACCTAAGAAGCCCTGATATATGCGTATGTCCAACTAACTTACCTTGCTGTACATCTGAAATTAACACAACATTGTAAATCAATTTTACTCCAATAAAAGTTAAAACAAAACAAAACTCACAATATCATCATTGTCTAGGAAGACCTTCTTGCTCTTGAGAGAAGTTGAAATACTTAAGAGTTGAACTCATCTGGTATCTATAGCCTGGAGCTCTTTCCTTACCCCTCTTGTCTTCTGATTCTTCTAACTCAACTCTACTCATACTCATCTGCTCTACTCACATTTATGTACCACACCTATGGACAAGCAGAACTCCCTGGTCAGTATCTCCAGCTTGGAACTCTCTCTTCTTTGCTTCAGAACTGTGCAGCTCCCTTTTTATTCAACATTCACACCTAAATGTTCCAGCAGCTCCTCACACTCACATTATTCAAAGCCAAACACATCTTTCCCCTTTTCAATGCCTACCACCCTCCCCCCTCAAAAAGAAACCCTGCTGCTTTTTCTGTCTTCTCTTAGTATGTCAACTTAGTAATATCAAGTTGACCAAGCCAGAAACTTCCCCCGTCTTTCCCCAACACCAAATCCTGTGTACCTCATCAGTCTCTCTTCTCCATCTCCTCCTCACTGCACTATTCTTGCTGAATTGTCCTCCAAACTAAACATTATTGTCTCCCAAACTAAAGCATCCCAATTGGACTTTCTTGTCTCCAGTCTTGCTGCCCTCTATCCTCCACCCTTCCATCAGAGTAGATGTGTAGATTTTTCTAACATACGGGGAACTATATTCAATATTTTATAATAACCTATATAGGAAAAGAATCTGAAAAAGAAAAAAATGTATATTTATATATATCTGAATCACTTTGCTGTACACCTGAAAAAAACACAACATTGTAAATCAACTGTACTTCAATTTTTAAAAAACTATCGGTACACTGCTCAAAATTCTTCACTGCTTCCCTAGTGCCTCCAAGATAAAATCTAATAAACCTCTTCTGCATGACATTTGAGGTCTTTGGCGATCTTTGTCCCCACTTTCCTTCCAAGGCTCGTCTCCTTCAGCAGCTCACCGTTGCAGTCAGTTCTTCAAATATGCTATGCTCCTGTGGTCACTATGAGCATCCGTTATCCTCGAGAGCTGCTGGGCATTTACACATGCCACCCTCTGAGCTTGGATGCCATGCTCTGCAACCTCTGGACCAACCCCCCTCCACAATGCCTACAAACAATCCTACTGCAGAAGATAGGCGCGTGAGAATGCTGCCCAGGTCAACTTCTGAGCTTCATTCCTCCTATGGCCCCGTTGACACTGACACACAACCATTTTAAAGCAATTTAGCTTACTACATTAGTTTATTTCTTTACGTAATTGGTTTCCCTCAGATGAAAGATTCTTAATAACATGGGACTTTATTTTTAGTTTAGTTTTTTTTTTTTAAAGAACTAGTCCATTCCTATAAGTGGCAGACACTAAAAAATTATTGATTTTAAAAACTGACACAGGGTGGGAGGGATGAATAGGTGGAGCCCAGTGACTTTTTAGAGAGATGAAAGTGCTCTGTATGGTACTATACAATCGATATATGCCCTTAGATATGTATCCAAACCCAAACAATGTACAAAACCAAGAGTTAACATAAGCGACAGACCCTGAGTGATTATGATGTGTCAATGTAGGTTCATCAGTTGTACCAAATGTACCACTCAGCTGGGAGACATTGATAACAGAGTAGGCTGTATGTGTGTAGGAGCAGGGGGAATATAAGGAAACTCTGTACCTTCCATTCAGTTTTGCTGTGAACCTAAAACTGCTCATAAAAATTCTATTCAAAAAAATATATACACAGAGAGAGAAAAAGAGAATCACCTTTGAGGGAGAAAGTACAGAAACAGAGAAAGAGATGAGAAATCAAATCCCAGATGAGAACATATAAATCCCAGGGTGGACCAGTGGAAAGCAACTATTCAGTGCCAAAATGAAAAAAGAAATGGACAGCCAGAGATGACCATTGAGAAGAATTTGCTTAAAAACTAATTTAGCTGAATAACCATGAAAGTATTACTAACTAACGAGCAGGAAAATTTTGTGTGTGTGTGTGTGTTTCCAGAAGAGAAATTTAATCTAATTTACATATTTCTAGGTACATGGATAACCAAAATGTGGCCACTGAAAAAAGTTAAAAGGTCAATCGGCTCCCGGTTTCTAGCTGGCCCAGGATTGCAAAATAAAAAGATCCACGTTCCTTATTCTCTACACAAAACGCGTTTTTAAAAAAGTGAAAGGTCTAGGGAACTATACATAGAAAGCAACAGTGAAAAAAGGGAGGGGGGTGAGGGTGGGGAGGAAGAGTCCCACCCCCACCCCCTCCCAGGCCCCAGAGCCCCCAGGCTCTGGGGGGGGCCTTGACAAGGCGGCAGCTGTCAGCTCTGAGCTCTTCCAAGCAGGAAAATTTTAAGGGGGAAATTAGAAGTTCTGCCTCCTGCCTTCAACTTTAAGGGACAAGAAACTAGTCAAGTGGTAGAGATGAGAGATAAGCCAGGAATGAAGTGAACAATTTGAAAGTCCCTTGCACAGACATAGCAGGATAATTACTTAAACTGTGAAGGCAGTATTTTAGGTCTAAAATGTCATCACCATCAAGTCTAAGTTTTATTGTAGTCTGTTAGGGAAGGGTTCTCTCGGGATTATGAATAACTGCTTTTTGAAATGGAAACTGCAAAAACAATTGACATTTCTATAATCCTTAAGGAATCGGACTTAGAGGGAAAATGACTATGCAGGTGGCTCTCTGAACATCAGTGTCTGAATAGCTAATATTCATCCCTGCTTTATGCCAGCCTCATTAATCAGCTCCTATTAAAGATAATGCCATACATGTAATTATATGGCATAGCAGTATGCTAAATATTTAAGGCTTTCATATTGCACCATCTCTTAGGTGTGGTGATATACTGCCCCGATTTGATTCTGTCAATTTGTCATAGATTTCATCTATATTCATGGCTCAAGGCCCCTCAGCAAATTAATAACCAAAGAGAATGGACTCCTCTATTTATAAGTCTATAGTTGATTGCTTAGCATACTTCTCCATGCTTGCTTTCTCTCTCTAAGTCCTATTGGGCTTTCTAAAAACTATGCCTACCCTTTGCTTTCTAATTGCCCTAGTTCCCACATTAGATTTTTTTTCTAAATCTAATCACATGTAATTTCAAAATTGCATCACTCTTGTAAATTGAGTCATCAAAACAGATTATAAAGGAAATGAACAATACACTCTAAGTCAGATTAAACAAAATCCACGACCTTGCAGTAAAATCTCACTTATCTGCTTATCCTGCATTTTTAACACATAAAAAAATTCATCTTTATAAAGTTTCCAAGTGCTAACATGGTGTTTCATTCATTACTCCTTAGGAAAAAACCTTACAAAAAACAGTCAGCACTGTCCTAATTATATAATCAGGAAAACAGAGACGACAACAAACATTGGCCAATTTCCATGACAAATAGCTGAATGGAGATTAAAAGTCTGTGTTCACAGGCATTTTCACCTGCATACTTTTTTTGGTGAAAATTCTGTTGTCAGGTACCTGGCCTCCCCAAAGTTCTTCATATCAATCATTAACCACCATTAAATCAATAAACTCCTGCTGCTTCCACCCTAAGCCCAACACACCCTTGGGAGAAGCAGCATTGTCAGAATTCAGTGCCTGACACTGCTCTAAAAATGCCTGCCTCCCTGCTAAGGACCTCCTCCTTAGGAATTCCCTAAGTTCATTTCTTTTACCCTATCTTTTAAGTCAGACAAGCCAAAACATGCTTCTCCAATTTGATGAGAATCTATCCAGCTGACTTTATTTGTTGTAATAAAGAAAAGGCAGAAACTTTGTTCTATCCAAGTAGGTAATACTGTCCTGGACTCTGGGGCAAACCCTGTGGCTCATGTCCTAATGCAGTAAACTCTGCCTTGGTATGTGGTATTGATGAAAAGGCTAGATTATTTCTCCATCGGTGGCTTTAGAACAAGGTGCTTATTAAAATGCAGATTCCTAGGTTCCAAACTACCAAATCAGACTTTAGGGATGACAGTGCATTTAAACCAACATCACTGCAACTAGAGAAAGCCTGTGTGCAGCAATGAAGACCCAGAGTATCCATAAATAAATAAATAAAAATTAAACCACCAGCACTGTGATTCTTCTGCAATTGCAAAGAGGAAAGCCTTAGGCAGGACTAGGGTTTCTCACACTAGACTGCACGCTTCTGAGAACAGGAAGCAATTTTTTAATTAAATTAAATTAAATTAAATTATTTTTCCTTTACATTATCGTGTTGGTTTTGCCATACATTGACATGAATCTGCCACGGATATACATGTGTTCCCCTTCCAGAACCCTCCTCCCACCTCCCTCCCGATTCCATCTCTCTGGGTCATCCTAGTGCACCAGCCCTGAGCACCCTGTATCAAGTATCAAACCTGGGCTGGCGATTCATTTCACATATGGTAATTTACACGTTTCAATGCCGTTCTCCCATATCATCCCACCCTTGCCCTCTCCCATAGAATCCAAAAGACTGTTCTATACATCTGCGTCTCTTTTGCTGTCTCGCATACAGGGTTATCATTACCATCTTTCTAAATTCCATATATATGTGTTAGTATACTGTGTTGTTTTTCCTTCTGGCTTACTTCACTCTGGATAATAGGCTCCAGTTTCATCCACCTCAGTACAACTGATTCAAATGTATTCTTTTTAATGGCTGAGTAATATTCCGTTGTGTATATGTACCACAGCTTTCTTATCCATTCGTCAGTTGATGGGCATCTAGGTTGCTTCCATGTCCTGGCTATTGTAAACAATGCGGCGATGAACATTGGGGTACACATGGCTCTTTCAATTCTGGTTTCCTCGGTGTGTATGCCCAGCAGTGGGATTGCTGGGTCATATGGCAGGACTATTTGCAGCTTTTTAAGGAACCTCCATACTGTTTTCCATAGTGGCTGTACTAGTTTGCATTCCCACCAACAGTGTAGGAGAGTTTGTGGTGTGTAAACAAAACAGCTTCCGTGACAGGCTGCTGGGAGATACAGCAGGCCCTAGCTGCGGAGACCTCCCCCATCCTCACACCTCCCCATACCTTACTCTGTGACAGGCTGCTGTGATATACAGCCTGCCCTAGTTCCAGCGACCTCCTCCACCCTCACCTCATACCTCCCCCCACAAGCCAGGAAAGTCCCGTGCGCGCCAAGAATAGACCATCCAGGGCAGATGCGCAGTTTAAACTGACCAAACATTGACTGCCAGCTATACCAATGCTGTAACAAAGAACTGCCTGTATAAAAGCAACTGTGATCTGGAGCGCGGGGCTCTTGTCGGATTCCACTTCTTGGATGAGACTTGCGCCCTAGCCCGGCTAGCAATAAACCCCTTTATGCTTTTGCATTGCTATGTGGACTTGGTCTCTTCAGGGGCTTGGGACCCGGAGTTTGGACTTAACAAGTTCCCTTTTCTCCACATCCTCTCCAGCATTTATTGCTTGTAGATTTTTGGATTACAGCCATTCTGATTGGTGTAAAGTGATACCTCATTGTGGTTTTGATTTGCATTTCTCTGATAATGAGTGATGTTGAGCATCTTTTCATGTGTTTGTTAGCCATTTGTATTTCTTCTTTGGAGAAATGTCTGTTTAGTTCATCCTCACAGCCCCAGTATCCAGCTGAGGGGCTTAACAATGTTCAGTGATTGAACACATATGAATTAATTGTGGTAATTGGGTGTGCAATTTAAGTGTCCAGAATCTTTTGTTATAATTGGCTCATGCATAGTTACTTAGGAAGCAGTGTAAATACTTATAAACCCTTTGTACTGATGTTTAGCTTTGTCCTACTCCTGGTCTGCAGAGTGCAGTACTGAATAAGCCAAAGGCGTGACCTCTGCAAAGCTCACATGTAGACTTTCTCTGGGAAAGATTGAGGGCAGGAAGAGAAGGGGGTGACTGAGGATGAGATGGTTGGATGGCATTGTGGTGTGTAAACAAAACAGCTTCCGTGACAGGCTGCTGGGAGATACAGCAGGCCCTAGCTGCGGAGACCTCCCCCATCCTCACACCTCCCCATACCTTACTCCGTGACAGGCTGCTGTGATATACAGCCTGCCCTAGTTCCAGGGACCTCCCCCACCCTCATCTCATACCTCCCCCCACAAGCCAGGAAAGTCCCGTGCGCGCCAAGAGATAGACCATCCAGGGCAGATGCGCAGTTTAAACTGACCAAACATTGACTGCCAGCTATACCAATGCTGTAACAAAGAACTGCCTGTATAAAAGCAACTGTGATCTGGAGCGCGGGGCTCTTGTCGGATTCCACTTCTTGGATGAGACTTGCGCCCTAGCCCGGCTAGCAATAAACCCCTTTATGCTTTTGCATTGCTGTGTGGACTTGGTCTCTTCAGTGGTTTGGGACCCAGAGTTTGGACTTAACAGGCATCACTGACTCAATGGACATCAGTTTAAACAAACTCCAGGAGATAGAGGACAGGGAAGCCTGGCATGCTGCAGTCCTTGGAAGCGCAAAGAGTCAGACACAACTGAGTGACTGACAACGACAGACCTTCTCCACGGCAGCCTGAGGCCCAGAGACTCTCCAGTTACTCAGAACATTAAAGTCCTTTGGTCAGTTTAGACAAAAATTCTAGTCTGGTTGAAAAGCCAATCTCCAAACTCTCCTTCAGTTAAATCTTCTCCCTTCCTCCAACTAGTTGGGACCTACCTTTGCTGGGCAAACTGCTGAGAATGGGGTGGGTGGGTCACGCCACGCCACGCCACGCCACCCCACCCCACCCCCTTCAGTAGCTCCTCTGCCATGCCCTCTGCAGCCTCTGGATCCCCGGGGCCGAGAGAGCTGGGAGGGGAAAGAGGTGGGAACAGTGAAGTCTTCTTCCACTGGTGGACTTGTAATCCAAAAGCAGCCCTTGGCACAGCAGACACACAATTACCAACACTTCTTCCTTACAGGGGTATCTTCCTCCCCACTAAGGACCTGATGTAGTCGCCAGTACAGATGGTACTACTACCCAGTCCAAGCTGGTACTTCTCGCCACAGAACAAAGTTGTTGGGGCAAGAAACAGCCACTTTATTCCGAAAGCCATCAGACCAAGAAGATGGTGAACTTGTGCCCCCAAAGAACCAGTGAGGCCTTGAGTTAGAATTCAGGCCTCTTTTTTTTTTCCCTAGGCTTCTTTTATGCTAAAAGGGCTGGATGTAAAGTCAAGCATTTCCTGTTTCCAATCTATGTTATTTCTTCCTGCCTCCAGTTGTCCATAGATGGGCCTGGTCAGGCCCTCAGGTGAGTTAAAGGTATTTTAGCTTAACCCTCATTGCAGGGTTCCCAGAGATGGGCCATTGTGTATGATTTAATCTGAAAGGTAACACCCCTTTAGTGACTGACTTGTAATAGAATACAAAAGTTCTTCCCCGCTCTTGTGAGAAACAGGTAACAGTCCTTCCAACTGGAACTCTGAAGGCCCCAAGATTTGGCTTACTACCCGGGGAGCTCTCTCCCCTATCCCTGGGGAACACACACCGACAACCCTCTCTCCAAAGGAGTTTCACTGTCCACCAGATGGCATTGTCCCTCCTCTTCCCCTCACCTGGAGCACATGAGGGCAAATACTGTCCACACCAGATGGACAGTCTTAGCATGTCCCACATAGGTGGTCCAACATCTCACAAGGAAAAATTAATGGGAACATTTGTCACTCGTCGTAGTATCTGGGGAGACAGCTAACATCGAGTTACATTAGTCAGCCTCTTACTTACAAGTAAAAAGACTCACTCAATTCATCTTAATTAATGGTGGTTTGGGATAAGAATACTGGTGGAAATAAGGGACTCGAATAAAGCACGGCAGCCCAAGGGCAGACTTGGCGCACTCCGACTAGACTGCAGTTCAGAGTGTGGAACAGACCAAATGACCAGGAGCTCTGAACTGCCTCTCTGCTCCTGCTGCCATTTCTCCTTTTTTTTTTTTTTTTTGCTGTCTCGAATACAGGGCATCTTTTATTTTATTTATTAATTTATTTATTTTCTTTACATTATCGTGTTGGTTTTGCCATGCATTGACATGAATCCGCCATGGGTATACGTGTGTTCCCCTTCCAGAACCTCCCTCCTGATTCCATCTCTCTGGGTCATCCTGGTGCACCAGCCCTGAGCATCCTGTATCAAGCATCAAACCTGGGCTGGCAATTGATTTCACATATGATAATTTACATGTTTCAATGCCATTCTCCCATATCATCCCACCCTTGCCCTCTTTCATAGAGTCCAAAAGACTGTTCTATACATCTGCATCTCTTTTGCTGTCTCGCATACAGGGTTATCGTTACCTTCTTTCTAAATTTCATATATATGCATTACATTTCTCCTTTTGCTTCCACCCGCATGCCAGCTCCCACTCCCAATCTTGTTCCCTGGAACACAGTAAGACTCGAACAGGCGGGGGTTCTGTTGTCAAACACATCTGGGAAACACTTGAGTTTGAAGGAGGAAACAGAACAGGCTCTATCTTGAAAGTAGGACTCCATCTAGGGAGGACTGTGGACTTTGAGCTCTATGCCCAGTAGCTATGGAAACGACAAACCAACTGGAAAACAAGGCCCTCAGAAGGAAGAGCCCCAGGGCTCTCCATCACCTAAAAGAATACCCTAATTATCTGTGTGACCCAATAGAATCATACATTCTATTATGCTTACTGGGGCCTGGCCACAGGCCCATTGATATAGGCTTAAGGCATATGGATCACGGTTTACCTTTGATTGTATCTTTCTTTTTCCTTTGTTCAGATTAGTTTCAGGGAATTGGGGGAGGGGAGTTTGGGCACAGACGCTTAGGGTATATAAGGCTTTCACAAAAGTTGGTCCCAGTCCTCGGCTAAGAGGAAACTCTCCCTTTGGCCTGCCGGTGTAATACACTGCACTCTATACCTGCATTGACCTGAGGGAGTTTGCTTCCTGGAATGTGTGACTACAAGTTAAGAGTGTTTAGTCATTTTTATGTCTTCTTTGGAGAAATGTCTGTTAAGTTCTTTGGCCCACTTTTTGATTGGGTCGTTTATTTTTCTAGAATGGAGCTGCAGGAGTTGCTTGTATATTTTTGAGATTAATTGTTTGTCCGTTGCTTCATTGGCTATTATTTTCTCCCATTCTGAAGGCTGTCTTTTCACCTTGCTTATAGTTTCCTTTGTTGTGCAGAAGCTTTTAATTTTAATTAGGTCCCATTTGCTTATTTGTGCTTTTATTTCCGATATTCAGGGAGGTGGGTCACAGAGGATCCTGCTTTGGTTTATGTCGGAGAGTGTTTTGCCTATGCTATCCTCTAGGAGTTTTATAGTTTCTGGTCTTATGATTAGATCTTTGATCCATTTTGAGTTTATTTTTGTGTATGGTGTTAGAAAGACATTTCTCCAAAGAAGACATAAAAATGGCTAACAAACACATGAAAAGATGCTCAACATCACTCATTATCAGAGAAATGCAAATCAAAACCACAATGAGGTACCACTTTACACCAGTCAGAATGGCTTCAATCCAAAAATCTACAAGCAACAAATGCTGGAGAGGATGTGGAGAAAAGGGAACCCTCTTACACTGTTGGTGGGAATGCAAACTAGTACACCCACTATGGAAAACAGTGTGGAGATTCCTAAAAAACTGCAAATAGACCTGCCATATGACCCAGCAATCCCACTGCTGGGCATACACACCGAGGAAACCAGAATTGAAAGAGCCACGTGTACCCCAATGTTCATCGCTGCATTGTTTACAATAGCCAGGACATGGAAGCAACCTAGATGCCCATCAACTGACGAATGGATAAGAAAGCTGTGGTACATATACACAATGGAATATTACTCAGCATTAAAAAAAAATTCATTTGAATCAGTTCTACTCAGGTGGACAGAACTGGAGCCTATTATCCAGAGTGAAGTAAGCCAGAAGGAAAAACAACAATACACTATACTAACGCATATATATGGAATTTAGAAAGATGGTAATGAGAACCCTGCATGCGAGACAGCAAAAGGAACGCAGACGTATAGAACAGACTCGTGGACTCTGTGGATGAGGGCAAGGGTGGGAGGATATGGGAGAATGGCATTGAAACATGTTAATTATCACATGTGAAATCAATCGCCAGCCCAGGATTGATGCTCGGGGCTGGTGCACCGGGATGTCCCAGGGGGAGGTAATCGGGAGGGAGGAGGGAGGGGGGTTCTGGAGGGGGAACATATATATACCCATGGCGGATTCATGTCAATGTATGGCAAAACCAACACAATTAAAAAAAAAAAAAGGAAAAAAAATAAAAATAAAAAAGAGTGTTTAGACAAGTTTATTCCTGTGGGATCTTCAGAATCTTCAAAATGCTAACGCACCCTGCGACTTTCCAAGAGAGGAAATGGATGTGGTGTTTCCCAGGTGCTCTGGCCTCGGAAACCCCATTCAAGGGACATCTGCCCCCACGCTCAGGTGTGGCACACGCCCTTCCCCGCCGTCTGACGTCAGCTGACTCGTGGCTTTGGGGCCCTGTGGCAGACTGCCCTCTCGATGTATCCTCAGCTGCTGCTCCCACAACCAACCAGCTCTCTCTACAGCTTGATTCTTTGTCTTAAAGCCAAAGAAATGGCTTACGGCAGTGTCACTGCCATCAGGCCGGTGAGGGCAGTCTGGGCAGATCCTCGGTATTGAGCCACCTTATTCCCCGGGGCCACAAAGAGCTGGACACAACTTAGTGACTAAACAACCACACTAGGCCACTGATTGATCTGCAGCCTGACCCAGGTTGGTCTGGGTGCTCACCCTGACGAGGAGGGTAGAACAATACATGACCTGTCACCGTGAGCAGGAGGCTGAAGGGGACAACACCAATACTGACTATAAACTCCGCAGTCTCTGTAGGCCTTGGTGACAGCCAGCCTCTAATTGAAGGAGTATAACTGGGAGACTCAAGTCAAATAAATATTTCTCAGGTGCCTTGAGAGTACCACCCTCCCCACCCCCAGCCTAGTGAAGTGTACTGAGATCAAGATTAAATCAAGCTAGATATATTAAAAAAAACAGATGAATGACAGGGTCTTACTGTATAGCACAGGAAACTATATTCAATATACTATGATAAACCATAGTAGAAAAGATTATGGAAAAGAATATATAGGTATATTTTTACATGTATAGTTGACTTATTTGCTATACCTCCTTAAAAAAACAGTATAAATCAACTATAATTATTTTTTTTTAAAAGGCAAAGAGAATATACAAGTAGAGAAGCTACTTTTGTGGAGAATTAGGTTCTTCCAAATCTTGATTTCAAAAAATAAAAGAGATGCAACCAAGCTCCATATTAATGCCTCTAAGTTTCCTCACTGAATAGGTGAGCCACATTTTAAGTACAGAGCATTTTAACTGTGTGTCTGTGTATAAACGCATGCACTCTATAAGAGATAGAGGACATTTTAAATGTTGTTTTAGTCACTAAGTTGTACCTGAATCTTTGCGACCTCACAGGCTGTAGACCACCCAGCTCCTCTGTTTGTGGGATTCTCCACACAAGAATACTAAAGTGAAAAAGAAAAAAAAAGAATACTGAAGTGGATTGCCATTTCCTTCTCCAGGGTTTCTTCCTGACCCAGAAATCAAACTCATGTCTCCTGCATTTGTAGGTGGATTCGACCCTTGGTCTGGGAACTAGATCCCACATGCCACAACTAAAAAAGATCCTGCATGTCTCAGCAAAAATCAAAGATCCTGTGTGCTGCATCTAAGACCCAGAACAGTTAAACCATTTTATTTTTAATGGGAAAATTGTTTCAATGCTTTTGATTACTGCTTACCCATACACTTAGTGTCTTTAACAGCGAGTGGCAAACCCATTGTAAATGATTTTTTAATTTTAACAATACCAAGTAAAAGAATGGATGCAAAAATGTTTCGTAGGCCTCTGATTTTACAGATGCTTGGCCACACTGAATTGAAAATGACTGAAGGTGGATTTTTGGTCTCCCTGGCATGAACTCATGCAGCCCCCTTCCAGTTAAATAACTCGGCCCTCCTCATTTCACCTCAGCAGTCACATTCAGCCCATAGGAAAGTACTGGTTCATTAACCTCATTCCACTGACTGGATCATAAAAATGCAACTTCAACATTATAAAAACATTAAGTTGGCCAATGTGACCAAAGGTCAATTTAAAAAGTCATGCACTCTTCCGGTCATAGGGCCATCTGTGAGCCGTAATTAACATGCAATGTCAAGAGAGAGGACTCTCCACCCAGGAGGTAGTGAAGTACAAAGTACATGGGCCTGAACTCAGACAGATTAGCTCCATGACTTCGAGAGAGAGTGTTAAATTTTCTAAGCATCAGCTTCTTCTCATCCACAAAATGGTGAGTATCATGTGTAATGTTCTGAGAGGGGCTATATACATAAAGGACCTGCTCTGTATATAGAACTGTAGTTGTCCAATAAACAGTGATCGTGGCTGTCGTGGAGGTGATGATAGCAGTAGAGATATCTCTTTGGTTGCTTTTTTTTTTCTATCCAATATGACTTTCCACACTTAAATGCAGTTTGCAGTTTTTCCAACACATGTATTACTAGCCTCATCCCAGCTCTGTCTCCTTCCTAGTGATCCAGTTCCCAAATCCACAAGACTCCTTCTCTGAGATCAGAGATGCTAGTCCCAGCAGAGCTGAGCCCACTCCTCAGAGGTCTGAGCTCCACTCCACAGGTCCCTCTTCCAAAAGTCTTTATTTCAGTAATCCCAGTCTTTGCTCTGCAAACCCTGTGAGTGGTCGTTGCTTCCTGCAATTGTTATCTCTGTGATGCTTTGGTGTCTTTTTCCTGCCTTTTTGATTACTTAATTAACTTTATATCTAGTTAACAGTCTATATATTAAGTTCTCTTTGTCCAAACAGTTGGTATGGCATATGACTCAACTGGACAATGATGATACAAGTTGGGGTTTTTTGTTTGTTTTGTTTCTCTTATTTAATTGTTTTGCCACAGTGCACAGCATGTGGGATCTGAGTTCCCTGACCAAGAATCGAATCCATGCCCTCTGCACTGGAAGCACAGAGTCTTAACCACTGGACCACCAGGGAAGTCCCAAAATGTTTTTAATGTAAGTATAGAATTGGCTTGGATCCATATACCTTATAGGATCACTGAGTCATTTTTGCCCGGGTAGTCCCAGTTTCTGACCATCTGGCCCTTCATGTGATTGTGTAACCCAACCCCTAAACACCTTGATGTAATCAGGCCACCTAGGCCACCTGCACAAATTCTTTCCAGAATCTGAACTCCGCAGCTGGCCCCATTTGGGGACAGCCCAGAGGAACAGCCTAAGGCAACAGGACATGCACCTGGGTTTCATGTTGCCTCTTGCCTTCCTGAACTTAGTGGGGAAGAAAGAGGAGAGTCCGTAAGCCAAAGGGCAAGGGTTTATAGAACAAGGTTCCATCCATACCAACAGCAGAGAAGGAGGATGGCGACATCCCAGTGGACCACGGATTCTAGACAAAGCCTGGTTATTGTATATCCTGCCTTTCTGCCTAGGGGCCCTCCCCTTCCTTCCTTTCCCACTGAGACTAGGAAGGCAAGAGGCAACAGAAAAGACTGCTTGTGTTTTACCTGTACCCTACGTACTTCTGTCTTATCAAAAAGGCACTTTCATTTGGAGAAAAAAAACCTTATCTCTTTCCAGTTCCACCTCCAGAGCTCACCAACTAGTTCTGAACTAGTCAGACACAAATGGTGACTAGAATACAGCACCCATCCTCAAGGAGCCTCAGTCCACTGGGAAGACAGACCACAGGTTTGTAAAGAGAACACAGGTTCAGAGCGTGAAGTGGAGACCCAAAATTGCAATGAGTTAAATAAGTTTATTTCTCCTCATGCAACAGCCCAGATATAAGTGGAGAGCTGGTAGACTGCTTTATCCCATGAGGTTGTCCAGAGACCAAGGCTCTTTCTATCTTGTTGCACCACCATTCTTTGAGGGTTGCCACTGTCTACAAGCTCTAGGATGACCTGCTGCCATGTTCACGTTCCACTCAGCACAGTAAAAGAAGGGAAAGAAAGTACGCCCTTCTTTCTGGAAGCCACACACCACTTTCCCTCACATCCTAACTGGCCAGAATAGAATCATAGGGCCACAGCTAGCTGCAAAGGATGCAGGAAAATACAGCCTTTATTCTCAAGACAACCACACACTCAGCTAAAAATTAGAAATTCTATCTGTACGTTAGAAAGAGGGAAAAGGATATTGAGGGGAACTTCTGGTCTGTATAATAACAGACAATTATAAATAATGTGGAAGGTGCGGTGCAGTGAGGAAAAGGCCTGAGAAAGCTTAAAGGAGTCTTCATTTTCCTATACCCAAGAAACGCTTAGCATATTTTCCTTTAATAAATCTGGATAAACATAAAAATAAAGAGGAGTTCAGATGTAAACTAAACTGAAATCAAGTACCACCAAGCAAAAGCCAGTGGAAAAAAATACATAAAACGTTTGATCATGGCAGGGCTGGACATGAAGATATAAGATCTCTTCTTGCCCCGGCTTTCTCATTGTAATCGTAAATCCAGTATTGCCCACAGCTCAGTACTTTGAAGGAGACACCAGTAGGCTTTTACTTCAGACAAGCTAGAGCACAAACAGCTTGTCTCTGAGGGCTCCTCAAACTCATACAGATAACATCTTTAAATGAGGGATATCCAGATTACACCATCCTCATTTCTGCTCATGATTAAGGTATCCTTCAATGCTGGGACAAACAGAAAAATTAGTATTGGCTTCTCCTAACACAGTTTGCCTAGGGTTTTCTTCAAGGATGTTTTAAAGATGATCACTTGAAGTAGTCAAGAGGGTCACCAATAACAGATATTTCTTTCTCTCTCAAATTCGTTAAAAAGGAAAGGAAATCAAGTGTTTTGGCTAAGGATATAACTGATCTGCTACTAAATTTATAGAAGAAAACTCCTCTTGGCCAACTTAAGCTCCTTGAATCAAAACGGAAGTGCAAGGCCACTGTTTTTGTAGATAACAAATAGGATCAGTTAAGGAAAGACTGTAGATCTGACAAGGGAAAAATGGCATGCTCAAGAGAAGACGAATTTTTACCATATTTCATTATAGAAAACCACAATGAAAGAAAAATGACTTCATCAATCCCATTCTAGGAGCCCTGGTGATGCTAAGGATAAAAGAAGAAAGCCTCTGGAACTGGCTTCCTGTCAAACAAGCTGCATCCATCAATTCAGGGCAGCTTCAGAGAGGCACATGCAATCACTGCTGACAGTGGATAAATCACAATTATCATGACCTTATTAGCTATTGCCTTAGAGTTAAAGAGGATCATTTGCCTCTATCGGGTAGCAACCGATTGCTTTGTATGAGCTACAACTTATAAGGCCAAGGTCAAGGTATGGTGATGGAAAATCAGGTTAGATATCATAAATCCTCAGCACCAATCCTTTTATCTGAACAAGAGTGCTATAAACTGTTAACCCTGAAGACAGGTTTGTGGGAAATATAACAGAATCCAAAATCATAGTGAACTTTCTGATGGATAACACAGTATACCAGAAAAACCTAGAAAGACTGACCTTTCTTTACTTGATGAGAAGAAAAGAAAATTGAATTCATCCTGCCTTGATGCACATGGTTAATTCTTCAGACCAGCAACTACTCAACAAAAAGAGGAGGAAGAAGGAAGGTAGATACTTAATAGAGAGAATATCCTCTTATTTCCCCTCTTCTTCCCTTCCTGCTATAATCCAAGAGAACTCATGTTCGAAATGAATGGCTCACAAACAGCAGATACCTTGAGGTTGGCACTGACCAAAGTGAGGAGACAATTCTGTTACAAGGCCTTTTTATCCCTATAATTGATCACCAAGAGGAAAACTACCAAAAAAATTAACAGAAACAAAATATAATTCTCAACTGCCCAAGTAAAAGATGTAACTTTTTACAACTGTTAAAAAATAGTAACAGTAAACTGAGGTAAGAGGTACATGGTATTACTTCTCCCATTCATCCAACATTTCTGAATGACTGAAAAAAATTCTAATTTAAAAGTTGGGAAAAAATCTTATCATGGTTGGTACTAAAGTAAAAGTGGCTGTGATTTAATTATTAAAATAATTTTATGTGCTCCTGTATTTCTGTTTTTCTTATAGCTACTTGCCTTTTTACTGGCATAATAAGTGGCTTCCATTTTTATGTATATTGAAGTTGTTATACCTAGAATTGTACCAAATAAAAATATTTTTGAATCAGCGTTTTCATACTGATCACAACAAATATTCAATCAGTGAATCTACCTAGGTCCTTTTTGGCAAATTTAAAAAACTTTAAAGACAATAAGACACAAAGGCAAAAATTATCATCTTCTTTGATGACAGTTTTTAACATGGTTGAATCAAGCAAGAAAAAAAATGAATTCGTTTTCTAAACTTTTACATAGCTAAAAAAATAGAAGGTTTTATTGAGTTCATGAGATATTTTTCAAATGAATCTTGTTTAGAAATGTCAAAAACTGTTCTTAAAAACAATGGACAGTGAGAATCAATCTGATAAATTCTCCAGGTTCAGAAACAGGAACAAAAAAATGTAAATCCAAAGTTGTCTCTGGATTCTCAGCTAGTTGAACAAACCTTGACACTAAGTCAAATTTTGCTTAAATTAAAAATGAATTTTTCTATAGATTTCTAAAGAGGTAAAAGCAGGAAGCTTCAGAAACACATGAGCATGAAAACTTTCAAGGGTTAAACATTATTACTTTGCATCTCCCACTATTGTTGGACACTTCTATCTCCTTAAATGATCCACTGGAAATGCTAGATTTATCATCAACTACTATATCTCAGAGTCTCACTAGCCTACATATGGTTCTAATTACTCAGTGACAATTCATGCTTGCTCTAGTAACCTTTTCAGTTTGAAGTATAATTTTTGACAAGAATCTTGTATTTTAAAATACTGGGATCCTCCACTACCGTGTTGAATTAAAAATAAAACCCTGGCTGCACTGCTAACTGTAATAAATTTCAGAAGATTTAGGGAAGGTATAAAAGCTTTCTAGATTTACTTACGTTTTTACGTTAAGCTGAGGATTTAGTGAAAACAGGAAAACCGTCCCAGAAATGTAGTTTCTTCTGCTTGCTAAATCATAACTGGTAAATAACAATAAAGTGAGCTTTTTCTTTCCAGGCTCCTAACTAAAGAACCAATGTTTCAGGGAAGAGCCTTTTCAAAAAATTAGTATGACAGAAAGTAGGAGTGGAAGGCAAATTCCCAGCAACCCAAAAGGTGGGCAGCTTGTCTGTAAAGCGACGAGAGGTATCTAATAGCTCCACAAGCTCCATAGGTAAGCTGTGAAGCCCCAGAAAACCCCTGGAATCTCACCAGGACTCGGATACATACAGGCCTTGCTAGAGAGAAGGCCCAGATCCCACTCTCAAAGCATCTGGGGCCAGTGGTGAACTAATTCACTGGCTGCAAAACAAAAGTGCACACCCAGCTCAATGAGAGATCAGATTGACTCAGCCACTTAAGTAGCCTGGTATTTACCTTTCTGAAGGTGAATAGTATCTAGTATTTAAAAACTAAAATATTTAGTCCAATATTTTCTACTATTCCTTCACATTTAACATCCAGAATGCAATTTAAAAAATCACAAGGTATACCGAAAAACAAAAAAATGTGAACCCACTATCATAAAAGAAAATAGTCAGAAAAAGACTCCAGCCTGACCCACATGTTGAAATGATCAAACTAGAATTTTAAAGTAAGCATGGTAAAAATGCTGAAGTAACTTAGAAAAGAGGAAAACATGTTTGAAAAGATGAAGACTTCAACAGAAATATGGAAACTTTTTTTTTAAGAATCTAATGGAAATGCTAGAAATGAAAAATATGCTATCTGAAGTAAGTAAATCATTAGGTGGCTGTAACCACAGATCAAAGTAGAGGAGAGTATCACAGAGCCAAGTTTAAATCAATATAAATATCCAAACTGAAATGCAGAGGGGGAAAAAGAATGAGAGGAAAAAAATAAATAACCGAACTGATCTGTGGGGAAATATGAAATGGTCTAATATTAATGCAATCAGAGTCCTAGAACAGAGGAGGGAGAAAGTGAAGTAGAAGAAATATTTGAAGATAGGCTGACCAAGAACTTCCCCAAATTGATAAAAGACAACAATCCAAATATTTAAGACTCTCAATGAATTTCAAGCAGAGTACCCACAAAGAACTGATCTAATCATACCAAAATCAAATTTCCAAAAGTCAAAAATAAAAAGTACGTCTGAACGTTTTATTTTAAAAAAGTATTATTAAAGTCTTTTTTATTAAAAAATATTTGGTTTTATTAAAATATTATTAAAAGTATAATTAATACATGGTTTTATTAAAGTATTATTAAAATATCTCTGGACTTCCCTGGTCCAGTAGTTAAGAATCCACCTGCCAATGCAAGGGACATGGGTTCGATCCCTCGTCTGAGAAGATTCCACATGCCAAGGGGCAACTAAGCCCAAGAGCCGCAGCTGAGCTTATGCACCGCAACTATTGAAGCCCACATGCCTAGAGACCGCTCTGCTGCAACAGAAGCCACCGCAGTGAGAAGGCCAAGAACCACAACTACAGAGTAGCCCCGCTCACCGTAACTAGAGAAAGCCCATGCACAGCAACAAAGACCCAGCACTGCCAAAAATTAATATTTAAAAAAAAACTTATACCTACGGCAGGTTATTACATAAAAGTTTTGCCTTAAGTTAAATCTGATTTTCCAATAGAAACAATGGCATTAAAGAGGACGTTTTCCTATCTAAGGACTCAAATTCAAAGTCTCCCTCTTCTGCTCCCTGCTGAGTACACTCGCTGCTGAGCAGCAATGCCCCAAATCAGCAATGAATGCGCAGCCTGAGAGGAGGCCTCCCATCCTCAGTGCCCCCAATGACCTAACATGGCATCCCATCACCAGGTCAAAGCCACTGATGACACTCCTCCAACCACTTCCCTTCATCCCTCTTCTCCCACAGTCCAAGGCTCTCTGGCCCGTTGTTTTGCTGCAAAAACTTCTTTTGCACTTCTAGACTTCTGTACTTGTGCCCAGATGGGATGATTCTGTAGATCTATTTTGCAACTTTGTGATATTTGTTTTTAACTTACAATGTATTCTGGACATTTTGCCAAGTCATTTCAGAGAGTTAGCTCATTCTTTTCAGTAACTGTGTGGCCTTTTGCTGCATAGATGTACTATAATTTATCTATCAATCTCTACTGATGAACATTTCTAATTTTTTAATATTAAAAACAATGCTATAATTCACAAACACTGTTAATAGGGGTATAAATTAGCACAGCAGCATGGATAAACAAATTGTAGCATATATTCATAAACTGGAATAATATAGTGAAAATAAATGAATCACAGTTATATGTAGAATCAGGAATAATTATGCAAACATAAGCAAAAGAAGCAAGATATGAAAGAATGCATAAAGCATTTTCCATTTATATAAACTTGGCAAAAAACTATATTATATTACAGATGCATACACAGGTGGTAAAATTTTAAAGAAAAGGAAAAAAATTATCTAAAATTCAAGATAGTGATTACTTACAGAGCTGTACTGTACAATAAAAATATAACATGAGCCATGAAAACAAGCCATAAATGTGATGTTAAATTTTCTAGGAGTCACATAAACCATACATGGGGTGGGGGGAAGGTCCAAGTTCCCTTACCAGGGATCAGACCCATGCCGCCTGCAGTGGAAACATGGAACCTTAACTATTGGACCACCAGGCAAGTCCCTCCTTTTTTTTTTAAATGAACTTTCTTCTAACATGTTCTGTTTCATTAAAAAAAACTTTTAAAAATACTGAATGTATATTCTTATAACTCACTGTTATAAACATGAGCAAGTCTTTCTGAAGGATAAATTTATAGATATATAACTACTGGATCAAATGCTACAAACATTAAAACATTGAATAGTACTAAATTACCTTCCAAATGCTTGTATGAATTCTCACTCCAATAACAAGGAGTGAAAACTCCCATTTCTCCACATACTTAATAACACTGGGTTTTATTAATTTTAGGACATTTTGACAAGTATGTGTAAGAAGATATTTGAAGAGTTAGGGTCACTCAATGACTACTTCAAGAACTTACAAAGTATTCCATTCAGTACAAGTTCTCCTTTTACACATGTAGGCACTAACCATCAGCTTGTTGGTCTTTCTAGTGCCTCTGAAAAAGATGGGACACTTGTGTCCTTGGGTTACCATTGCCTTGCACCAGCACTTCTACCCTGCAGCTAGATATATTTGAAATGGCCTTTCCTTGAAAGTACGTACACCAACCTTCACTCTGAACCTTAGCATTTGATAGTTCGCCTCAGGGCTGTTCATTCTGTCTAGCTTTGACTTGAGTTGGGGCCAAAAGCAAAGACCTCAAGGCCAAAGATGACCTTGATTCCACAGAATGGAAAAAAAAAAAATAAAATCTTCCATCTTGGCACAATTCCAAACTTTCTGCTCTAATGGCATTATATCCTGTTTCATTTTATATGACATTTTTAAATGTTTAGAATATATGTTTGGGACTCCTGTAATAAAAATGTCTTCAGAGATGAATTATCAGCCACATAAGAAAAATGAGTCTTATTACTCTATAATCACAAAATACTAAAATACTCCTTTATTTGTCAGGTTCTTCTCTTTCTCCCCTTCTCTTTCCTCCTTCCTTTTCCTCTCCCTTCTCTCTCCCAGAATTGCATAGCTTAGTTCTGATCTCTCTTTCCTTGCTCTTCGAAGTCTGAGAATCCCAGAAGCAAGATGCCCCAGGACCAAAAAGTGGCCTGGAGACAAACTCAGATATTAACCACAGAAGGACTTAGCCAGAGCATTAGTAAGTAGATCTATACAAGAGGGCATCTATGTTTACTGCTTATTTGCTGGCAGGAGTCAATAAATGGGCACAAATAACTTGGCACCCACATGAATTAATCAGCATTTAATTCAGACCTGCTTGTACTTGTCTCTAAATTAATAAAAGAAAACTATCTGGTATTGTAGAACTATAATCATAGAACAGCATATCGGACTAGCAGGGATTTCCAGGCTCCACTGCAGATCTCCTGAATCAGATACACCATGGATTATCCTCCCTGGTTAAGAATCACTTCAGAGAGGGAGGCACACAGAGATTCAGCCTAGTAGCCCAAGGCATAGATCTACAGACACACACACACATAGAGGCCCATCACTTTTTATTAGCATCTGACTTTGCAAGTCATTATGAATCTTGCTTTCCTTATCTCTAAGACAGAGATGATGCCTACCATACAGGGCTAGTTTAAGGATTCTATGTGTAAAGCACTTGTACGTAACAGATTCTCAACAATAAATTCTTATGATAGTAATAAGGCGACTTTAACAAGATGATGAGTGGCATCCAATTTTTTTTTTGAAATTTTTTACAGTAAGCTCATATTTGTTATACTTAGGGGAAAAAATAAAGCTACTTCCATTTTTAATGGGTCTTGCTTTTTCAAGAGCATAGGCTTTAAGTATCTATTATAGAATCTGCTATTAAAATTTTAAAGAGGAGGGGAAGTATGGGTCAATTTCATGGAGAAGGAACTAGAGGAAATAATTCCCATCTCTTCACAATATAACATTTTTTCATCCCAGGTGTATTTACAGATATTGAAATAGAAATGAACAAGACAGATGCAAGATCTACACTCCAAGTCTTCATAGGGTAGTAGGAAAGCAGCAACTCATAATAGAAATCAACACAACTGTGCTAAGTGACACTGTGTCACAAGGCCCCTCACCAGGTCTAGAGGGTCAAAGGGGTTTCCTGTGGAAGAGAAGCTGGTGCTGCTGGGTAGAAAAGACAAAATCTAGAAGAAGGGTAGGGGAGCCCTCACCAGGCAGATGAAAAAGCCTGGGTAAACACCCTGTGGTGGAAAGAAGCACAGGAGAGGGAGGGGTAGTTGGTTGGGAACAATAAGAAGCTTGTAAAGCACAGAGTGGGAGGTCATCCAGGCCTTGTAGAAATGCTAAGGATTTGGGACTTGAACCCAAATGCATTACAAAGCCGTGAGGGGAGGAATTCGCGAGTGGTAGAATGGCTGGGACTCTGCAATCCCAATGCAGGAGCCTAGGTTCAATCCCTGGTCAGGGAACTAAATCACACATGCCACAACTAAAGATCCCACAGGCCACAATGAAGATCGAAGATCCTAAATGCTACAATAAAGACCTGCGCCAAATACATAAGTAAAAATAAATATTAAAAAAAAACAGTAGGTTAATGATGAAATCAAAAAGAAAATTCTAAGAATGAAAACTAGCTCTTTTTTAAAAAAAAAAGAAAAGAAGGCCATGGGTGGGTTTTAGGTGGAAGTGATATCATATGATCTGTTCCTTCATAGGTCAGTCTGGGTGCTACCATTTGATAGCATATTCTGGCTTGACCTGAACTCATTTGTCAGCAAAACCTTCTCTGGACTGATTGAAAGGTATTTATAGTTTTATTGACCTCGTTTACTGTGAATATTCATATAGTTCAATGCAGAGCTAAAAATATATTTGATAAACTACATATTGCCCAGGGTCTGACCAGGAACATTAAATGATATACACCATTTACCTTTCTAAAACCCTAAAAAAAAAAGAATTCTGAAAGATAGTCCCAAGTGTCTTTGATAAGGGGCTATGGGACTCCTTAATGATTTCTAAACTGTTTTTGTAGATTAGGAAAGTTAACATATTTTCATGGCTATTGCCAGCTTTTCCCCATTTTGCAACGGTCCAATCTATCTTATACTATTACAGGGCTTTTTAAATTACTAATTCATGTTTAAAGCAAAAAAAAAAAAATACTTCACATATAGATTTTAACAGTGGTTCCTTAACCCTCTCAAGCAATAGATGACTTTGAAAATCTGTGAAGTCATGGGAAAGCTCCCCCAGAAAATATACAAATAATTTTGCATATAATTTCAGGAGCTTTAGAAGCTCAAACACCAGATTAACAACTTCTGCCTTCTATGCTCTTCCTAGGAACTTTCATCCTTTCCTTCAACTTCAATCTTCAGCCCATATCCATTTCCTGATTATATCTCCATATTCATCAGACTACTAAACATCTCCCCTCAAATATTTCACTGACATTAAACTCAACACATCAAAAACTGGAATCATTTTCTGTTATGCTAAATCCATTTATCTCTTTGTATTAACTTTTAATGAATCAAAATTCATTAAAAATTCACTAACCACTCAGCTGAGTCAGCCAAAAATCTGGTCAGCAACCATGACTTCTAAATCTCCTCTACCCTTGACATCTCTCAATTTTATCAGCTTCTCATGTCCATCGCAACAAACTTAGTTTGGCCATCATGCGTTGCCTGAATTACTCTGACGCCTAAAATAGTTTTCCTACCGGAGTTTTTATATCCTCTGTGGGGAGAGAGCAAATTAGCCAAGCTGGCACGTTCAGGCTCTCTCACCCCATGTTTTATAAATAATGACTATGTAGCTGCTGAGATCATTTACAGCACTGCACATCATGAGATACTCACTTAGTCACAGCTTGTGTGTGGTGTGTCTGAATGAGCTTCACCCTGAAAGCCCTGGCTGCTGCTGCTGCATTCGGGCTAGACTGGCGCAACATCATGATTATGCTGTATGAAGCTATCTTATGGTTCCGTATGGCTATATTATGGTTATGTTGTGGCTGCTGCTCCAGCTGCTCTATCAGCCAGGAGAGAGGTGCCAGCCAGGAGAGAATAAATACGTCTGCAATTCCTAGGCCCCTTCAAGTCTTCTTCCAGCCTCTTAGCTCGCGCCTTGCCTACCCTGGGTTCAGCGAACAGGGCAGACAATGTGAACAGCGAGACAGTTGGCGCTATGAGCAAGATCAGCAATACACCCTCCAATCCATGTTTAATGTTGTAACCAGAATGACCTTTCTAAAATGCAAATCTGGAGAAGTTCCTGATGGTCCAGTGGTTTGACTCCATGCTTTTTCACTGTGGAGATTCCAGGTTCAATCCCTGGTTAAGGAACCAAGACCCCACAAGCCATGATGCATGACCAAAAAAAAAAAGCAAATCTGATATCTCCCTCATTTAAACTCTCCAATGACTCTCACTGCACTAGGGATTAAGTCCATACTCCTGAAAATGGCTTACAAAGTCCTTTATCATCTACAACTCACTAACTCCTGCATGATCACCCTCATATCTGATCATTACTCCCAAATGTTAGTGAATGTTACCAATTACCAAGTTACTCAAGACAGAAACCTGGACTCTCTGCTCCCCCTCACCCTTTGTACCTAATTAGTCACCATATCCTGTTTCTACCTCAGTGCCACCATCTTGGTCCAAGTTACCCTCTTTTTCTCACCTAGACTATGAAATTAGCCTTCTTTCATTGAGGAGGGCATGAAGAAGACAATTCTCATGAATAGCTTAACCAACCAGGCTTACTAAAGAGTTCAACTTTGTAAAAATGTTTGTATAAGTACATTTGACATATGCTTTTAAGTTCAGTTCAGTTCAGTTGCTCAGTTGTCTGACTCTTTGCAACCCCATAAATCGCAGCACACCAGGCCTCCCTGTCCATCACCAACTCCAGGAGTCTACCCAAACTCATGTCCATTGAATCGGTGATGCCATCCAGCCATCTCATCCTCTGTCGTCCCCTTCTCCTCCTGTCCCCAATCTTTCCCAGCATCAGGGTCTTTTCCAATGAGTCAGCTCTTCACATCAGGTGGCCAAAGTTTCAGCTTCAACATCTGTCCTTCCAATGAACACCCAGAACTGATCTCCTTTAGGTTGGACTGGTCGGATCTTCTTGCAGTCCAAGGGACTCTGAAGAGTCTCTTCCAACACCACAGTTAGAAAGCATCAATTCTTCAGCACTCAGCTTTTTTCACCGTCCAACTCTCACATCCATACATGACTACTGGAAAAACCATAGCCTTGACTAGACGGACCTTTGTTGGCAAAGTAATGTCTCTGCTTTTCAATATGCTATCTAGGTTTGCCATAACTTTCCTTCCAAGGAGTAAGAGTCTTTTAATTTCATGGCTGCAATCACTATCTGCAAGGATTTTGGAGCCCCCCAAAATAAAGTCTGACACTGGTTCCACTGTTTCCCCATCTATTTCCCATGAAGTGATGGGACCAGATGCCATGATCTTAGTTTTCTGAATGTTGAGATTTAAGCCAATTTTTTCACTTTCCTCTTTCACTTTCATCAAGAGGCTTTTTAGTTCCTCTTCACTTTCTGCCATAAGAGTGGTGTCCAAAAAAAAAAAAAAAAAAGAGTGGTGTCATCTGCATATCTGAGGTTACTGATATTTCTCCCAGCAATCTTGATTCCAGCTTGTGCTTCTTCCAGACCAGCATTTCTCATGATGTATTTGCATGTAAGTTAAATAAGTAGGGTGACAATATACAGTCTTGACGTACTCCTTTTCCTATTTGGAACCAGTCTGCTGTTCCATGTTCAGTTCTAACTGTTGCTTCTTGACCTGCATACAGGTTTCTCAAGAGACAGGTCAGATGGTCTACTCTGCCCATCTCTTTCAGAATTTTCCACAGTTTATTGTGATCCATGCAGTCAAAAGCTTTGGTATAGTCAATAAAGCAGAAATAGATGTTTTTCTGGAACTCTCTTGCTTTTTTGATGATCCACTGGATGTTGGCAATTTGATCTCTGGTTCCTCTGCCTTTTCTAAACCCAGTTTGAACATCTGGAAGCTCACGGTTCACGTATTACTGAAGCCTGGCTTGGAGAATTTTGAGCATTACTTTACTAGTGTGTGAGATGAGTACAATTGTGCAGTAGTTCGAGCATTCTTTGGCATTGCCTTTCTTTGGCACTGGAATGAAAACTGACCTTTTCTAGTCCTGTGGCCATTGCGGAGTTTTCCAAATTTGCTGACATATTGAGTGCAGCACTTTCACAGCATCATCTTTCAGGATTTGAAATAGCTCAACTGGAATTCCATCACCTCCACTAGCTTTGTTTGTAGTGATATTTTCCAAGGCCCACTTGACTTCACACTCCAGGACATCTGGCTCTCGGTGAGTGATCATACCATCGTGATTATCTGGGTCATGAAGATCTTTTTCGTACAGTTCTTCTGCGTATTCTTGCCACCTCTTCTTAATATCTCTGCTTCTGTTAGGTCCATACCATTTCTGTCCTTTATCGAACTCATCTTTGCATGATATGTTCCCTTGGTATCTCTAATTTTCTTGAAGAGATCTCTAGTCCTTCACATTCTATTGTTTTCCTCTATTTCTTTGCATTGATCGCTGAGGAAGGCTTTATCTCTCCTTGCTATTCTTTGGAACTCTGCATTTAGATGGGAATATCTTTCCTTTTCTCCTTTGCTTCTCATTTCTCTTCTTTTCACAGCTATTTGTAAGGCCTTCTCAGACAGCCATTTTGCTTTTTTGCATCTCTTTTCCATGGGGATGGTCTTAATTCCTGTCTCCTGTACAATGTCATGAACCTCCATCCATAGTTCATCAGGCATTCTGTCTATCATATCTAGTCCCTTAAATCTATTTCTCACTTTCACTGTATAATCATCAGGGATTTGATTTAGGTCATACCTGACTGGTCTAGTGGTTTTCCCTACTTTCTTCAATTTAAGTCTAAATTTGGCAAAAAAGAGTTCATGATCTGAGCCACAGTCAGCTCCCGGTCTTATTTTTGCTGACTGTATAGAGCTTCTTCATCTTTGGCTGCAAATAATATAATCAAGCTGATTTCAGTGTTGACCATCTGGTGATGTCCATGTGTAGAGTCTTCTCTTGTGTTGTTGGAAGAGGGTGTTTGCTATGACCAATGCGTTCTCTTGGCAAAACTCTATTAGCCTTTGCCCTGCTTCATTCTGGACTCCAAGCCCAAATTTGCCTGTTACTCCAGGTGTTTCCTGACTTCCTACTTTCGCATTCCAGTCCCCTATAATGAAAAGGACATCTTTTAGGGGTGTTAGTTCTAAAAGATCTTGTAGGTCTTCATAGAACTGTTCCACTTCAGCTTCTTCAGCATTACTGGTTGGGGCATAGGCTTGGATTACCATGATATTGAATGGTTTGCCTTGGAAATGAACAGAGATCATGCTGTCATTTTTGAGATTGCATCCAAGTACTGCATTTCAGACTCTTTTGCTGACCATGATGGCTACTCCATTTCTTCTAAGGGATTCCTGCCCACAGTAGTAGATATAATGGTCATCTGAGTTAAATTCACCCATTCCAGTCCATCTCAGTTCGCTGATTCCTAGAATGTCGACGTTCACTCTTGCCATCTCCTGTTTGACCACTTCCAATTTACCTTGATTCATGGACCTAAGATTCCAGGTTCCTGTGCAGTACTGCTCTTTATAGCATCAGACCTTGCTTCTGTCACCAGTCACATCCACAACTGGGTATTGTTTTTGGTTTGGCTCCATCCCTTCTTTCTTTCTGGAGTTATTTCTCCCCTGATCTCCACCAGCATATTGGGCACCTACCAACCTTGGGAGTTCATCTTTCAGTGTCCTATCTTTTTGCCTTTTCATACTGTTCATGGGGTTCTCAAGGCAAGAATACTGAAGTGGTTTGCCACTCCCTTCTCCAGTGAACCACACTGTGTCAGACCTCTCCACCATGACCCAACTGTCTTGGGTGGCCCTACGTGGCATGGCTTAGTTTCACTGAGTTAGACAAGGCTGTGGTCCGTGTGATCAGATTGGCTAGTTTTCTATTTTTATGGTTTCAGTGTGTCTGCCCTCTGATGCCCTCTTGCAACACCTACCATCTTACTTGGGTTTCACTTACCTTGGATGAGGGGTATCTCCTCACGGCCTCCCCTCCTGACCTTGAACGTGGAGTAGCTCCTCTCAGCCCTCCTGCACCTACACAGCCACCACTCCTTGGATGTGGGGTAGCTCCTCTGGCCGCCGCCCCTGAGCTTGGGCGTAGCTCCTCTCAGCCATGAATATTTAAGAATCATAGAAACTAGAGTTTCCATGTAACAACAAAATAAAAGAAAAACAAGATTGAGACTTTGTATATATTCCAAAGACTGAAAGCTGACAAATCAAGAAAACAAATACCAAGAAAAAATACTATGCTTTAATTAAACCGTGACACTATTTCATTACTCAAGGTCAATGCAGTAAAGAAGTTTATAAAGAAACTGAGATTTCATTCTGCTTGGTCTTTATTGCCCTCAGCAATAGCAGTAGCTGAAGGATAGCATTTTCTTGTTGAAAGAAAACAAGCTCTAATTCTAAGAGAGACACAGAGAGCCTAGGTGACATCATATATACATCATGTATACAGACAACAGGTTTCATTACAGATGAGAACCCCTGAGCTTCGAGGACCCAATTCTTTTTACACTGGATGGCAAGCATGTCTCCACTCTCTGCTCCAGAAGTGAACATTGTTACCATGCCAGGCTCCAAGCAAGCCTACCATTTACCCTAAAAGGAGACACTACATCTTCCAAGGCCTTTCCTTTAACAAATATCCTTGGAAAGATGGTCTAGAACAAAACCAGTCAGAACTACTCTTTGCAAGACATGCAGAAATGTGAGAGGCCCACACAGAACTATATCCCAACAATATCCATTCCATACATAGATTAGTCTCTATATGTAATTATGTTGCTCCAATGTCACTCTTATCAACAGAGGCGAGAACCAAATCAACTTCTCTAGCACAGCATTTAATTTCTACTTCTGCTTTATTGACTATGCCAAAGTCTTTGACTGTTTTGATCACAACAAACTATGGAAAATTCTTAAAGAGATGGGAAATACCAGACCACCTGACCCGCCTCCTGAAAAATCTGTATGCAGGTCAAGAAGGAACAGTTAGAACCGGACATGGAACAGACTGGTTCCAAATAGGAAAAGGAGTACATCAAGGCTGTATATTGTCACCCTACTTATTTAACTTATATGCAGAGTACATCATGTGAATTTCTGGCTTGGATAAAGCATAAGCTGGAATCAAGATTGCAGGGAGAAATATCAATAACCTCAGATATGCAGATGACACCACCCTTATGGCAGAAAGCAAAGAAGAACCAAAGAGCTTCTTGATGAAAGTTAAAGAGGAGAGTGAAAAAGTTGGCTTAAAACTCAACATTTAGAAAACTAAGATCATGGCATCCAGTCCCATCACTTCATGACAAACAGATGGAGAAACAATGGAAACAGAGACTGTTTTCTTAGGCTCCAAAATCACAGCAGATGGTGATTGCAACCATGAAATTAAGACACTTGCTCCTTGGAAGAAAAGCTATGACCAACCTAGACAGCATGTTAAAAAGCATGTTACTTTGCCAACAAGGTTCATCTAGTCAAAGCTATGGTTTTTCTAGTGGTCATGTATGGATGTGATAGTTGGGAGTATAAAGAAAGCTGAACGCCGAAGAATTGATGCTTTTGAACTGTGGTGTTGGAGGAGACTCTTGAGAGTCCCTTGGACTGCAAGGAGATCCAACCAGTCCATCCTAAAGGAAATCAGTCCTGAATATTCATTGGAAGGACTGATGCTGAAGCTGAAACTCTAACACTTTGGGCACCTGATGCGAAGAACTGACTCATTCAAAAAGATCCTGATGCTGGGAAAGATTGAAGGTGGGAGAGAAGGGGATGACAGAGGATGAGATGGTTGGATGGCATCACCAACTCGATGGACATGAGTTTGAGTAGGCTCTGGGAGTTGGTGGGAAGCCTACACAGGGAAGCCTGGCATGCCTCAGTCTATGGGGCCGCAAAGAGTTGGACATGACTGAGCAACTGAACTGAACTGTTAAATAGGATTCTGACAGGAAGCAGCCATCCTATATCAATCTCAACCATGGCCCCCAGGGTCTGAGAACCTACCAGCTTAACAAATCTCCACAACTATCAAAGTCTAATTTAGAAACCCATGTTTCTATAAAGACCATTCCACTCGGCCCAAGGCATTAATCCAGGCATAGCCAAATGTACTTGAGATTGCACAAAATCCAACTTGGCCCTTAAGAAGGAAGTCTAGCACAATTCTCTCATCCATAACAACCTTGCTTAATGAGCTGAGACCAGCCTGAAATCCCTCCAGAGTCAAGGCACTGTCATGGATCACTTCAACTAAAATCATGAAATTTTGTACCACCTTTTCTCATCAGATGACTCCTGGTACAGAGATCACGGCCCATAATGTATGCATGAATAATAAATCAGTTACCTTTCTGGAGAACCCTGTAGAGATATTTCTGCGGTCATCTGAGGGTCACATGATCTATTAGTGTTTCTTAACACTTGCAGGCAGGTCTCTTATGATTGTCCTGAAGGGTGTTTTTCAGGATACAAGTTAACGTCTTGCTTCCATAAAAGAAATAAAGTCCAGAAATCACATGAGGTATCCCTGGAAAGAAAATGTTACAATTGTTGGCCTCAAGTGAGACCTCCATCATTCAAAGGGCATAGGTTGACAGTTCCTCCAATGGGGCCTTCTGGCAAGCTAGTATACCTCAGCTAGGTTCACCATTCAGTTTGAATAACTGAATCCAGTCCTTACTTTTGGAGGGATTTCCTGAGGGCCAGCAGTCCAAACCGTCTTGTCAGTCCATGCCACTAGGAAGGTGGCATTTGTTCAGCCCCTAGAGACTGAGCAATGGCTTTGGGAATGGATGAAACCCAAAGGTGTTAACCAATGTTGTGCATGGAAGGTGCAGAAGCTGGGGCTACCTTGTGCTTTACTTGCGAGTCAGTTCTGAGAACAGCCCAGTAGTAAGCTCCTGGCTGTTTTTCAAACAGAGAGCCATTATCAGGGGGCAAGAGGACCCAGGAGTCCGAATATGGAAAGAGCACCTTAGATGGAAGATGTCTCTTTAATGCCAGACTCTAAATGGCTAAATCCTTAGTCATAGAGACCTGTAGTTCAAAGGGATCAGCAGAGTTGTGGAAATCCAAAGGTCCTAGTATTTCTCTACATATATCTCTTGCCAAATATGGGTATCATCTCCAGCACTTACAAGTATTCATAGCACAGACACAGATGCCAACTGCATACTCACCGTAGGAAGCCACAACAGTATACTGAATCGGCCCTAACAAGGTCACAGAAATTTCGCTTCTGCAATACAAAAACTGTCCCAACTCCACTAGTTAAATACTGGTGCCCCTTCTCCCACAGGAATGGGTAGGATAATGACTTGGATAAGTATATCCTACAGAGCCATCAAGTTTGACTCTCTCCCCTCTGTGAAACTCCCCAGCGTACTCAGGCAGGGTGCACTGGGTCTCACTTTTAATGAACCTGAAGCCAGGATCGGGGAGAAGGGGCACAGAGGGAGAGAGCAGCTCTGAGCCGATAAGCAAGGCTTTGCATTCAGTTCACCTGAATAAACGTAGAATGTTCCAGACCACCCAAATGTAAATAACATGCCCTCATGTTATTCAACAATTCAACAATCAATGTTGTCACCATTGATTTCCATCTGGAGGTTCTTTGACTTAGCAGTGACAGACACAATGTCTTAGAGCTGTCCCTTTATCACGAGGTTCCTTCTTCCAACTTCCCAGAGGAACATGACCAACCACCAAGGCACCAGTAAGCAGACTGGCACAATCATGTCTCTTGCTTCTCAGCTTCTAAGGATTAGTTAACAAGTAGGATAGCAGGGGACCCTGGTTCCCCTAACTCCCCCAACACTTGAGCAAGAGCGTTTATTACTGCATACCAGGGTGTGTCTCATCTCTGATCTGGCCTGTGGGGCCGTGGTCCACTCTCTTCTAGCAGACACCACGTCTCTTCGTTGCATTCTCACCACCAAAACTGTCAAGAGCTGCGAAGGGTTTGCAAGCTAACAAGTTAGTTAGTCATAGCTTTGTGGGTGCTGGCAGAAGGCTGAGGTCCAGGATCAGACACAAAAGACTGAGTTTTACACATAGAAATAGCCCAAATTTCACTTTCTTGTTTGGTTCCCAAGCTCCAGTCCCTGCAGGACAAAGCAAAGAGGGTCAGGTAACACCTGTGCATGCAGAGGGTCACATGACAGGAGAGGAATCCTGAGCACAGGGAACTCAAACTGTTTATGTCCATTGCCTCATAAGGAGACAGTCTGTACCTTCACCTTGCTAAGCTCTCAGCACACCTGCCCTTTGTTCTGGACAGAGATATTACCTCTTCTTTATCTTCTCTATCATACAAACATCCTTGAAAAATATTCCAGAAAAAAAGACAGTCAGTATCTCTGTTGAGAAGACACAAAAACATAAGCAACCTATAGAGAATTCTCTACTAAATACCTTCTTGCAAATAGGTAAAGTGAAATGATCTCCCCATTTGTTATTTACTGACAAATGGACCAGACCCTTGCACTAGTGGGTGAGAACATGCTTCCCTGATTACCTCAGTGGACCTGTTTCTATTTCTCTTTCTGACTCTTCTCAAAATTCTTTGTAAAGGTTTGGAAAAAAAAAGTCTTTTTTAATTCTCTGTAAGGCTAAACTTATCTTCCATCTATCTCTCAGGTCAGTGTTTCATAACAACCATTGGCTATACCATAGCAATTTAATGGATTTCATCAGAGTGAGGATGAATTAAAGATATAGGGTGAAGACAGATTATCTGGATACCCCTGTCAACTAATGATTCTTGACTTTTGTTTTCAGCTCAGCAGAGATCCTGATGTTAGAATCTACTTGTCAATGATTAAGAGAGGAGGGAGGATGTCAATAGGGAAAGCCAAATTTGAGCACTAATTGAATAAATTCAGACTTACGTCCTCATATTCATTATTTCACTTGAGATAATCTACTTTTAACCACTTCAAAAGCAAATTATATATTACCCTCACTCTCCCTATCTAATGGTGATGATACAAATTGGTTCTTTAAAAATACCAGGCTTGTCCATTGGGTCGCAAATATTTGGACATGACTGAGTGACTGAACTGAACTGATTAATGCCACAAACACTTACTGAGTGACGACTATGTGCTAGGTATTACTAAGGCATTATTCCAAAATACAGGAGACAACTGTAAGCCATTGAGACAAAGTACATTGAAGCAACACACGTTAAGTTACCCCCCTGAGCAGCCTAGAAGAGGAATGGAGACAGGCTAGCTCTATGACCTGATTCTTGACTGAAGTTTGCACTAGACAATTATCTCCTTGCATGAGTGTGAGGCCACCACTGTTGGCAATTCCTTGGGTTCTCTGAGTCCTATTTTCTCTATAGTAGAGTCTCCTCAGTAAACAGTTTAAAAATGACTAAAAATAAATAAATAAATAAAAATACCAGGCTTTCAAATATTACTTAGTACCTCTGGACTAGAAAACACTTCAAAAGTCTAATCTGATGGCAAAAAATATTTAAATTTTTCTAAAAAAAAAAGCAAAACATTCTGGGAGGCATGCTTTTAAAAAATGTCTATTTTTCTTAATTAGCAATACTTTTCTGTTGAGAGACATGTTAAAATATACTTACTGCTTATTGGTCCACAGCAATTAATTCATATTAGATCAATATTTAACCATCAATGGAAAAAAAATACTGCTATGTCAGCTGATTTTTCTCTCTTCGAATTTAATGAGTTTACATCAAAAAATTAGGTAGTCATCTTACATTTACGGAATAAAAATCTTTTTAAAAAAAAAAAATACAAAGAGTGAGAGGATTTTAACCAAGTTTACATTTCTTTTTGTTGTAGTTTTTAACAATTCATCTCATCATATTGCAATGTGCAAATGCATTCACAGCACCCATTACAATCATGAAACTAGGTTTAAGGAAGTACAGTGCTACTAACGACCCTCACAAGAAGCTCATTTACTTTCTGTTAAAAACTCTATGGTATATAAGCCTTACATAATAATGCTACTTAATCACCATTTGTCACAAGAACCATTATCAAAGTTTTCTGGAAATGAGTCCACACATTAATTAAATATTTAAAAGGTGAAATGTTTCTTATTTTAACTTTAGTGAGATCTTCCTTTTTCATTAAGAAACACTTTATAGTTTTAAAGCAAAAGCTGATAAGAGTCCAGATAACTAAAACTGTACTCCTGAGTTCAAACTTACAGATAAATCTTTTGTAAATAGTTCTCAATAAAATATCCTCCCTCCCCAACCCCCTTGCCCCAAATCTTGAATTTTTTTCTTACAAAACTTTGGTCAAGAGTATAAATATTTCCAGGCAGATATGTATGCCATAAGATAGCAAGAACAGTAAAGCCCAACTAATGACTTTAGGTTTTAGAAATAGAAGGCAATTAAAATGTACTCAAAGTTACATTAAGAAAAGCTTTCACTGGGTATATTGAAACAGTCACAAAGGTTAAGAAAATACTGATATCAAAGTACAAATGACTACAATGTTAAAATAGACAAAAACTACTATACAAGAGCCTCTTTTAAAATTAAAAATAAAGAACACAACACATGAGTCAGGATCGCTTTCCTGTTCTACTCATGAATTTTAGTCTTTATATTCATAGGGTTGGTTATGTTGACATCTAGGAGAGTTTCTTATGACATCTGATGAAGTCTCTTTCCAAATTCAGGCGATGGGTCTTCCCTAGGAGCTTCTTGACTTGGTCACACGTTGGTCATTGTACAATTTCAAAGTAGTGCAGTATGGCCATGATGTGCTGAGGCATGAAGACGTATCCTGTGTAAAGTGCCATCCCCACGATGGAAACCAGCATGGAATCTGAGTTGCAGTTAAGGAAACTTCATTTTTCTCAGTTTATCTAAAACTAAATTCCCCAATTTTCACAGCAACTATTCTGTGTGGAAGTACCCATTAATTCTTCCTCATCTCTATCAAGTATTTATAGAGAACAAATAACTATAATTATAGCTGCTCACCTGAACTATTCCTGACACCATTCTAAATATTTTTTTAACAATTTTATTTATTTGGCTGCCTCAGGTTTTAGTTGCAGAATGTGGGCTCATGTACTTGTGACGTGTGAACTCAGCTGCAGCATGAGAAGTCTTAGCTGCAGCATGTAGAATCTAGTTCCCTGACCAGGGACTGAACCTGGGGCCCATGCATTGGGAGTGATGAATCTTAGCCACTGGACCACCAGAGAAGTCCCCATTCTAAATTTTTTAAGCTCATTTTATCTTCACCATCACCTTACATGGGGCATACTATTACTCTCCCTGTTTTATTTCAAAACATTAGGCTACTTAAAATGAAGCAGAGAAAGTGACTGTTAACCTAAGGAACAGAAATGTATAGGAATAAAATTGTACAGTATTTAAGGACTGCAAAAGGTCTACCAACGTGAATAATAAGAATGTCTGATCCAAATATTTTAGAATTATTTAGACTAGAATGTGGTAAGATATTGACTTTAGGGCTAGAGATAAGATCAATCATATACTAGTGACATAAACTGATAATACCTGCTACTATTAAACACATATTATTCTCACTAAACTTTGCAATGTCAAACAAAAGTCATCTTGATAACCCAAACCACAAACATTCTGCACTGTGGTCCTTTCTCTGCATTCCAAAAGGAATTTAAACTGTATAGACACAAATCAACAGGGAGTCCCCCTGTTGGGCCACATGAAACAGTTAACAAAAATTATGTAAAACCTAAGGATTTTTAAGGGGAGTAACTGCTTCTGAACTAGGACTGTGTTTTAGTCACTCCTTTATTCATATTCTCAACCTCCCCTCCCTCTACCTCATCTTCCATACGTTCAGCTCTACATACTAGTAGTTCTATCATACCTTACATTCCTCTATGAGAAGATAGGGTTTAAATAAACAATGTGCTTACTACCAATCAATATTTGTATAACAGCTTAGAAAACACTGAGGGGGCTTGTCCAAGGCCACACAAAAAGCTATCTTTAGAGTCGGAGCGCAAACCTGACTCAAACCCTAAGTTCATTCGGCAAACATGGGTGAAAAGTATCCCACAGTGATTGCTTTTTGAAATGCAATTAAAATCACAATGATATGGGGACTTTCCTTGATGGTTCAGTGGTTAAGACTCCATGCTCCCAATGCAGGGGGCAAAGGTTCAATCCCTGGTTGGGAAATTTAGATCCCACATGCCACACAGCACAGCCTGAAAAAAAAAAAAATCATGATTTTATAGTGGGATCTCACAGTCTTCATGGGAGGGGTCAGCCTACATTCAGTCTTAGCTTTTAAGTGAAGGTTGGTCAAACTGTGGGTCCTGGGATGGGGAAGGCAAGTTCTTGATGATTAACAACCATTATTTGGGGATTTACATTTTTCTGGTGGGGTGGGGGAAGCAGTGGGGTGATAAGAGTTAGGAGGAAGACAGAGAGAGCCACAGTGGATGTTCTTAGTCCTTCAGTGTCCCTCACAGTACCCAGAATGGTTGACCCAGACAACCTGGACACAGGAACATCCTAAAGCGGGATTTATGAAGAAGACGGACAGGCCTTGGGAAATGAGTCACTAAAGATGGCAGTGGAGACCAGTGTCACATCTGGAGTGACACCAGGGACCCTCCTGGGGGTGCATGGGTGGCTGTTGCTGGCCCTGTGAAGAACCTCACAAGAGGAAGTGTTTGGAGGTTGCCCTGGGGGAGGTGGAGCTGGCTGCCTTGGTGGAGATGCAGATGTCAGGTGTAGGCAATGTCCACCCATGACAATCTTCTTACTTTTTAGCCCCTCCTTAATTCAGTTCTTTCTTAAACAACCACCCTGTATTTACCGATTTCTTTTTTAAAAAGGTGTATGTACTTGCTGTTTCCACATTACTGTTTATCATCCACACAACCAGATGCCTTCTATCCCTCCAGGTTATAGACACTCTCAGGTCATTGAGGACTTCCTACCAAACCCAATGGCTATTTGAATTGACGCCATTTTCATCTTTCCTCTTCAAAACTCCTTCAGCTCTGGGTTGAGGTACTTCTCTGGGGTTCTCCTTCCTTCTCTCACATCATTTTCCTATTTCACTGGCTCTTTTCCCCTGTCTGCCACTGATGTGTAAGATCGTTAATGTGCTTTTCTCCCAAATATCCACTCCATTCCTCCTTCTAGTACAGCTGTCATGTTCCTTGAGTGGGCCTTATGCTATCCCATCTCCAGGGACAAGCTCTTACTGACCTGAACCAATTAAGATCTTACTTCAACCAGTTCTAAGTTTAAGACCTCGCCAATCCTAAAAGAAATCAGTCCTGAATATTCATTGGAAGGGCTCTTGCTGAAGCCCCAATACTTGACCATCTGATACAAAGAGCTGACTCATTGGAAAAGACCTTAATGCTAGGAAAGATTGAGGGCAGGAAGAGAAGCGGGCAACAGAGAATGAGATAGTTGGATGGCATCATCAACTCAATGGATATGAATCTGAGCAAACTGCAGGAGACAATGAAGGACAGGGAAGTCTGGCATGCTACAATTCATGGGGGTCACAAAGTATTGTACACAACTCAGCAACTGAGCAACAAAGATAATAGCAGTAGCAGCTTTCATTCTGGGAATATCTAGTGTGCACCTGGAACTGCATTAAGCCCTTCAGTGAGTTGAAGTAACATCCCAAAATCAGAGTAAGCAATGGAGCCAATTCCAGACCAAATCAATCAAACCTCCAAAATGTGTTCTTCACCATTACACTATAATACCTTCCTATGAATGAAGTCCTATTCCTCCAAATAAAACCTCAGCAGCTCATCTCCTCTTAGATGAGGCTTTCCCTAGCACTCACTTTTTCCATTCTTACCCCAATGTCCTAACAGAATTACTCCCTGATGTTTGTCAAACTCTTTATTAAATGTCACAGTGCTTATATCCGTAGATTTATTTCATCCATATTATCAACTCCTTGAACAGAGGAACAATGTCTAATCATTTTTGTATCTTCAGTATCTAACATAACACATGCTTAATAAATGTGTGATGAATAAAGAAACTGCTCAAGAAACATTATTTGACTCTGGATTCACTGTAGTGCTTTCTACATATTCCACATATTTACTGTGACTGACAAACTCTATAGTGACTACAGCGAAGAAACACAAAATCTTTTTCTAATCTGTATTTTCAAGATGTTTTTGTTTTTTTACAGCTTTTACGTGAGACTTATGAATGTCTACCCCAAACAAATGAAATGACATAGTAATAAAATTCAGGTCGTTGGCTCAAATTCAAGTAAGAAGTAATTACTAAAAACAGCCATTTGAATGATTATATTACCTATTCTTTATGGCACTATAATCCTTCCATTTAGTATGGAGAATGTATCAGTTATGGAACATGCATAAATTTAGCTTAACAGAGATTGTTCCACATAAGATAGGAATCTGAAACTTAAGGTCAATTTTGCAAGCACTAAATTCTCAAATTTTTAAAATATTCTTTGCATATAAAATCAGGACATTTTTCTAAGTGAAACAAGATCTTATTGAAACTTGAAAAGATTTTTTGCCTGGTTAAGATATTAGACACTGGAGCTCATGACATTCTATAGCATTCTGTTGTGATGAATACATATGGAGTAAGAGGACATATGTATACCTGTGGCTGATTCATGCTGATGTTTGGCAGAGAACAACAAAACTCTGTAAAGCAATTATCCTTCAATTAAAAAAACAGTTAAAAAAAAAGAATAAATGGAAATTTTTAAGCAAAATTCAGGTTGTGGATACTTAATGGGGTGAAATGGGAAGAGGAAGAAGAGAGACCTGCAAGAAGGGGCGTAAAGGGGCTTCAAATGTATTAGTAATGTTTTTCTTCAACTAGTTGGTAGTATGGGCACACTTTCATTATATTATCCTTTACAGGGCTTTTCGCATGCTGGAATAGTCAATAACTTTTTTTAATAAGTAAAAATTGCAAAGGAAAATGTAACTGTATCTCATGCTAGACTAAAAGCTATTTTATTTGAAGGATCTTCCACCTTGACAAAGTTTGGGTTAGGCACCATTGGATCTAATTTGTTACTAGGAAGTAGAAACAGAATAAATAACTCTCAATTCTGACCAAAATAAACAGAAAATTACCAAAAGTCACTTGAACCAAGATGCAAATGCCAATTTATTAGCTGCTCCAAATAATAATAACCCTAAATTTTTACCCAGAGCCATTTATCAAACTTTTATTCTATTTCCCTGAAAAAGTTTCTATATTCTGACCCCAGTTCTCTTAAGTATCTTCAGAATCATAACTCTCTAAAAGTAAGTTTGCTATATAATTAAATGTTAAAATTATTTCCAAAAATTATCCTAAAGCTCAACCAGAAGAGAATATTTTTCTAGTTGAAGTACAGTTGATTTACAACATTTCAGGTATACAGCTAAGTGATTCAGATATACATATAGATTCTTTTGTAGATTCTTTTCCATTATAGGTTATTACAAGGTACTGAATATAGTTCCCTGTGCTATGCTAGATCTCTGCTTAACTACTTCATATATAGTAGTATCTGTTAAACCAAAATTCCTAATTTATCCCTCCACCAAATAAAAGACTATTTAAAACTGACTTAACTATATATAATGAAACTCATAATAAGTGAACAAATAAAACAATGGGACCATGAGGAATTTCTACTGGCCTTAATAATCACCTTGCAAACATGCAAAAAAAAAAAAAAGAAAGAAATGCCTTTTATAATAGCTTTCTACAAACGCAATTTAAGCAATTTCAGCCATGTAGTTGAAATAGCTCCAAAACACTGAGTTGAATATTCCCTGAGATTATGCTTGGCACCATTTATAGTGGCAGTCTATTGACACTCTTGGCCTTGGTTTTATTGTGACATTTGCAAGGTTGGGGAACATGTGACCTTCATCTCCTTAGAAATGGTCTCCCAAACAAAGCTAAAAGTATACTATCTAGAATATAACAGCTATTATTTGCTATCTGGGTCCTTGAGTGGATTTCTCAATCCACTGCATTCTTTTAATACATCTCTCAAATTTTAAAGTATCCTTGATACACTGTAAAGTACAAGAAGGGGATACTGGAATCACCACAGCACTAGACGAGACCTAGGTCTGAGCTGCAATTCTGCCAATCCCTGACTGTGCCAAAAACTATTTGATTACTAGTCTCTTTATCTATAATATGAGGATATACATAACTTACCTTTCAGGGTTGATATAAATCTATTCTTCAACAAAAGGTAACATAATCTTTATTGAAATTACTGTTTTAAGGCTTGGGCACTTAACATTACGACTCAGACCTCTCTTTGGAAATTGCCCAAGGTCACTCTATTAACTTGTTAATTTATAGTATAATCCTTGGGCATCACAACCTCTCTGAACCTAAGTTTCTTCTCCATAAAATGAAATCCCTTCCTGCATCAACATGTTCAGATTCCACTTGCTTGGAGAAGGCATTTAGGCACCATTTCTCAATCATCTAATGTAATCCTCTGTTTGAGACACTGACACACACACACAGAAAATGTAAATAATCAGTGCTACATAATACACATATATTAGAGGGTGACAAAATCTATATATAATGTTATATAATATACAAGGTGATAGAGTAATCTTCCCATTTGGGCTCTCCAGGTGGCTCAGTGCTAAAGAATCTGCCTTCCATTGTAGGAGACTTGGGTTCAATTCCTGGGTTGGGAAGATTCCCTGGAGGAGGAAATGGCAACCCATTCTAGTATCCTTGCCTGGAAAATCCCATGGACAGAGGAGCCTGGTGGGTCACAGTACAAGGGGTCAAAAGAGAGAGTTGGATAGGACTGAGCGACTAGACCACACACCTCTCCATATACCAAACCCTTACTGCTGTTTCCACAAGCATCAGTTAGCTGTACAAGACTGACCAGGTTCATGCTTTAAAGCTGGGTCTATGATTCAAGAAATACAGAACTAAGCTAGCAAAATCTAGACTAACAAACCAAAAACCTCAAGAACTAAAAAAAGTCTTTTCTGTTTTGTGTGTATGTAACTGCCTCTATCACTGATTTTTAAATGCTTAAGAGGGGGTGCCTCAGCTGCTCTTTGCTTCTAGCTGTAGTGCACTGTTAAGACAATGCTGGGACTTCATCAATCATCAAGAACTGAGCAAGTAATGTATAAAACAGATAACTAATGAGAACCTATTGTATAACCACAGGAACTCTACTCAGTGCTCCGCAGTGACCTAAATGTTTGGAAAGGAAATCAAGAAAAGAGGGGATATAGGTAAGCATATAGCTGATTCACTCTGCTATACAGCAGAGACACAACATTGTAAAGCAACCATACTCAAATACAAATTAAGAAAAAAAAGAACTGAGTGCCAGGATTATGCAGGCACTGCCAATAAATGTTTGTTCAAGGGCTGAGTGAAAAATTAGAGGTTATTTATAAACCTGGACATAACTTAAATATTTTATGAGTTCAGTGGATTAAAAAGCAAATGGATGTGAAACCATATATCTGTGTATTGTTTTCTGCTTTCTTTAACAAGAATCCCCAACTAATCATGAGCTGGTAAGTTTCCAGCTAGATCAGCAAAATAAACAAAAGAAGTTTTGCTCATACAAGGAATTGGCCACCCTAGGCCTTTTCCCAGCAACCTGGGAAAAAAAAAAAAAAAAAAAGGAAATGCTTTAAAACACAGTACATGAGAAGAAGACCGCAGAAACTAACATTTCCTGCCCTAACCAGTAACCTCACACTATCACCGCCTACCTTAGCAACCTGTTTGCAAGACTCTGGAGAAACCAAAGTTAGTTCCTCCCTGGGAAAAGGATAAAGGTTGTTGTTCCAGTGAGGATGATTTATTCCTCTTCACTAAACAGTTTTAATATTTTCAGTCTCTGATGGCCCTGGTCACATCAAAAAACAGAGCTAAAATGTCATTTTCCAATCTTCTATTAGTCAACCCAATCTTCAATTACTCAAATTCCTTTTGTAAAATCAACTCTTTAAATGCTACTTTTATCCTTAGACATATTCAGAAGTTTTGATAAATCTAATTTATTTTAAGGAACCATCTGAAAGAAAACAAAGCATCTGACAAAGTATAACCACAGGCTGTTTGGTGAAAAGCAGTCAAAGTTCTAAGAGAAAGAAGCTGTCGGCTGCTAAACAATGCTATGAAAAAGAATCTTCCTTACTACTGCAGGTTTTGTCCCTTGACCTAGAAAAGAAATGTGCTCAATCTTGGCTGACTCTCTGCAACCCCATGGACTGTAGCCCACCAGGCTCCTCTGTCCACAGGATTTTCCAGACAAGAATACTGGAGTGGGTTGCCATTTTCTTACTGCAGGTTTTGTCCCCTGACCTTGAAAAGAAATGCTAAGAAAGAAAGCTTATTTGGGGAATTCCCTGGCAGCCCAGTGGTTAGGACTCCATGCTTTCACTGCTGAGGGCAGGGTTTCATTTCCTGGTCAGGGACCTAAGATCCTGCAGCCTTAGAACACTGCCAAATGCTTAAAAAAAAATAACTTTTTTTTTGCCAAATATGTCACTTTTGATATTTCTGGTTGCCATTAATGAAAGCAAACAGAAGATACAGTCCAGTGTATGTCAGCCAATTTGATATTCTTGGGCCATAATAAAGGATGTCAAGGGCTTCCCTGGTGGCTCACTGGTAAAGAATCCGCCTGCCAGTGCAGGAGACATGGGTTCAAACGGTTGGGAAGATTCCCTGGAGAAGGAAATGGCAACCAACCCCAGCATTCTTGCCTGGAAAATCCCATAGACAGAGGAGCCTGGCAGGCCACAGTCCACAGAATTGCAGAGTCAGACACAACTTAGCGACTAAACAACAACAACGAAGAACATTACATCAGCATCAGAGGTTAATGATAGCATGCAAAACCCATTCTCTTGAGCTTTCTGTAGTGTTCATCGTACCGAAGTATGGAAATTGATTTCAGAACAACTTGATGATGAACTCTTTAAAAACTAAACAAACAAAAAAGTCTGCTGCTAAAACCAGCAACGATACTGTTCAACTCTGAACTGAAATCCTAGAAATGGTTTGTAGGTCTGAGCCCAGAGACACTGAAGCTATGTATGGCCATATCTCTTTTTAATTGGAGCTTCTGTTAATCTAACAAAGATCTGAAGTCCTGGGGTCAAGAGGTGGGGGGGGGCAGGTTTTGCTCTAAAATATAATCTTTTATGCTATAACACATTTCTGAAATGTCAGTCAGCTCATACGTAACTAGGATTTGTTTCATATGGGATTTTTTCATAAATTAGGGAAGCCAGATTAGTGAGAAAAGAATACTAATCTTCAGCAAGAAACATCCCTCAGCTCAGTGGCTGCAAGTCCTTATTGCTCTATTTTAAGAAAATTAAGAATCAGCATCTGCACCGGTTCTCCCTCTCCAGAAAGGTACACTTCCCAGCTGGAAAAGCTCTCCACAGATGACAGGGCTGCACTGTCTGCCTGCACCTCCTCCTCCAAGGCAGCCCACACCATCTCTGTCACACCCCAGCATTTCCAATCAACTCTGTCCATCAATTTTTAATGTCCCCTGGGGCAGCCTCCAGTCTGCTTGCCCTGGCTATCCAAGTTATCCCCCCAAATGCTAATCACTGTTCTCATTAGAAGTTGCATCAGTTTTAAGGCGTCCGCGCCAATGCTATTTTCCCATAAACTATCTTATTGAGAATTTTTTCAGGAACACATACGACACGTAATGGGGTTCACCGGTGGCTCAGCAGTAAAGTATCTGTCTGCCAATGCAGGAGACACAGGTTCAGTCCCTGGGTAGGGAAGATCCAGAGCTTGGCAACCCATTCCAGTATTCTTGCATGGAAAATCCCATGGACAGAGGAGCCTGGTAAGCTACAGTCCGTGGAGTTGCAAAGAGTCAGACACGACTGAGTGACTTCACTTTCGCTTTCTTTTTTCTTTCTTTTCATAACTATTGATCATAAATACTCCCTCTCATTCCATAATTGCTATTTTTTAAGCACTGCAATTCGTGAAAAGTATATATCCTCCACTAAGTAGGTCTTCTGGGACATGTAGCTTTAATCATTAAATTTGAGCATTGGGCTTTTTGTTTGTTTTTTTAATCTAAAGAATTTATCTTATCCTTACCCCTAAGCATCACAAATGTTAAAAACACTCAAACTCTGACCTGGGGTGGGGGGATGAGGTCACAAGGTCTTTAAGAATATGAAGCAGTAGAGAGAGGATCCACATTCACCTCTATTGAAAAATCACTGAAACACTGTAGATTACACGTGCTTTGTTCCCTCAACCATCAACTTCCCATGACTTTCCCTGACATCCTAGTACAGGAGACCTACTTTCTGTGTAGCACAGTTCTGGTCTTTTGTTTTCTTGTTGTTGTTTTGCTTTTATAGTCCATCTTTCTCAAAAGAAGAGGGATTCCCCCCCGCCACTAAGGGAAAATACTATCCTAAGGAGTACAGATAAGGATAGTCTAACATTCTTATGTAGCCAGCCAAGCGTCCAGGCAGTATGAAACAGGCAAGAGCATCGATTTTGAAACTAAAGCACTGGAGCCCTGGAGCAACTTTTCAAAGGGTTTGGTTCAGTTAGGGGAATCAGTTGATAAATCTTCAGCTTCCACTGTTTTCTCTCCTCCAGTTGATCTGAGAACTGTGATCTGCTAGTTCTCCTTGTCATCACCCCCTCCCCACTTACAATTTCACTTCTCCCACTTAACTTCCAGAATCTTACAATCATAAATTTCCCCAGGCTATAAAATAACCTCTGGGACAGCAAACAAAGGAATGGTAACTAACTTACTTTATTTCATTCAAGTTACAAACTTCTGGCACAGCTCCAAGCCTCATCTATCTGTGTAACAGCATGAATTTGGAAATGAGACAACTTTCCAATCTGGGCCCTACAAAATGCCTCCAGCAAACAGGATATAGAGAAGGGCCATTCTGCCGTCACTGAGGCAGTGGCCAGAGAATCCACTGCCAACATTGACAAGTGCACCCAAGGAGTCGGCGTCAAGAAGCGTGACCCTCAGGCATGAAAGAGATCCAGAAATCTGACATGAAGGAAAATAGGAAGTCAGATGTGGGCAGTGACACTGGTTTTAATAAAGCTGGCCAAAGGGATAAGGAATGTCTACACCATATTCATGTGTGGTGGTGCGGTTGTCCAGAAAACGTAATGAAGCTAAAAATCCACCAAACAAGCTCTATACATCGGTTACCTATGTACCTGTCACCACTTGCAAAAACCTAGAGTTAGTGTGGATGAGAACGAACCACTGATTGTCAGATAAAATAAATAAAAATGCAACAACAAAATTTTTTAAATATGAAACAGCAATAACAAGGTGAGACAGGAGTAAAGGTGTTTACATAAAATCATGTGGACAGGAGAATGACACTGAGTTTTTGTTTTTGTGATTGCACCATAGGGCACGCAGGATCTTAGTTCCCAGACCAGGGACTGAACTCATTCCCCTGCATGGGGAGTGTGGAGTCTTAACCACTGGACCACCAGGGAAGTCAGATGTTCAAGCTTTTCTGACAGAAATTTAAGACTGAGTTCACCTACCTGGCTTCAGAGTGAGGACCAGCTTTGCTAATCAGATCACGTAATGAACCATTTTCTATGAATTGTATATGGAAAAAAATCATAGTTTTAAGGTTTTAGCAAAAATACACGGTACTTTTTTAAAAAGAAAAAATAAATAAATAAACCTCTTGCTATTGTCTAAATTTACTATGAAAGATTTCAGATGTCAACTTAAATGAGAGGATACATAGTATGTGCTTTGTGTTCTTTTAGGGGATACACAAACAAAAAGTTTGAAAACCACTGGGCTGGAGAATTGGAAGTATTAATTTATCAGTTACAGTTTTTCCTACCTCTGCTTTCCTCACTGAGCCCCCTCTCTGACAATGGAAAACTGCCTTCATTCCTACAAAAGGAAGACAAAAAAGAAATGGCATAAAATACAAAAGAAAGACTGAAGATTGTTGGGGAAGCCCTACCTAAGTTGGAAGGTAGAACAGAATGTTCAGGTTATTTCGAGGAGGTTATTTGGAAATCATATTTGACTTGAAAGTACCTTGATAAAATCTTTCTAAAAGGCATTAAGCTTATTTACTAAGAATTTTTTTCTAGAAGTAACTTTCTGATATTAAGAATTTTGCCTAATCACATGCTGATTTTTACTGGAAACCTATTTAAATTGTCAGATGGTTCTATATTTACAAACATTTTCTTCAAAAAAGGAGCTCATTAAGAAAAAACAAGTTCTAGTAGAAGACTCTTGGTGAATTAGGGTTTTAATAATTTGCTGACTAGTTCAGAAAAAGCTCTACCAAAGAGACAGACAATGGTACCCACTGGCCTATATATAGGGGTTTTCTTTGTCAATTTTGCTTTGTGTGCTGTGTTTATTTGCAAAATATACTTAATATAGAAAATATACAAAAAAACAGAGACACTTAATTGTAGGGAACCATATCAATCATTATTACTATCTCCAAAAGGGCATAGCAAAATATATTCCTCAAACAATTCTCTATCAGCTTATAAAAGCTTTGATTTCACCAAACTACACACACCAAGACAATGCCTATTATTTTCCAGGTGTTCAAAGAATGAAGATGCACAGGTAGCTGATGACAATGGTTGCCTCAAGGTGGCTGGGGCAGGGGTGGAAGGAAGACTTTCACCATCTACACGTTTGCACCTTTTGCAAACATCCATGAGGATGTATAATCTATTTTTCATTTATAATTTAAGAAGGTGTATTTTCTAAACTCTCAAACACACTAATTATTCTAGTATATTCAGATGTAAAGAAAAATCCTTCTCAGTTCCAGCTTTAGGCATTTGAGGATACAGCAAAAATCTAAGAAAATAAACTAGTCACTACTGACAAGGACATGTGAAAGTGAAAGTGTTAGTAGCTCAGTCATATCCAACTCTTTGCAACCCCATGGTTCCCGACAGGCTCCTCTGCCCATGGAATTCTCCAGGTAAGAATACTGAAGTTGGTAGTATTCCCTTCACCAAGGGATCTTTCCAACCCAGGGATCGAACCTAGGTCGCCTGCATTACCAGCAGATTCTTCACCATCTGAGCCACCACTGAAAAGAACATACAGCTTAAAAAATGTAATGCTGGGGCTTCCCAGGTGGTCCAATAGCTAAATCTCTAAGCTCCCAGTCAGAGGGTCCAGGCTAGATCCTTGGTCAGGAAACTAGCTTTCACATGCTACTTTTAAAATAAGATTTCACATGCCACAACTAAAATTCAGTGCAATCAAATCAATAAACAAGTAACAAAATGCTGGGGAGGGAGGAGGGGAAACAGTGGTGGCGGAGTGAGCTGCTGCTGAGTCACTTCAGTCATGTCCGACTCTGTGCGACCCCATAGATGGCAGCCCACCAGGCTCCGCCGTCCATGGGGTTCTCCAGGCAAGAACACTGGAGTGGGTTGCCATTTCCTTCTCCAATGCGTGAAAGTGAAGTCGCTCAGTCCTGTCAGACTCTTAACGACCCCATGGACTGCAGCCTACCAGGCTCCTCTGTCCATGGGATTTCCCAGGCAAGAGTACTGGAGTGGGGTGCCATCGCCTTGTCCGGGGAAAGTGAGAGGTACAAACTATTGAGTGTAAGACAGGCTCAAGGCTGTACTGTACAATGTGGGGAACGTAGCCAATATATTGTAATAACTGTCAATGGAAAGCAACCTTTAAAGTTGTATCAAAAAATTTATTTACAACTTTTAAGTTAATTTTCTAATTTGAAAAAAAAATTTTAAGTAGTGCTTTTTTGATGATCATTCAAAGACTACCTCAATCTAAAACATCTACCTTTGCTTCCAGTCTTCCTTCCTCTAGCCACTCTTAATTTATTCCAAATCCTGCAAGCAAAGTAAACCTTCTCAAACTTATAAAGTCAAATTGAAGACTTCCCTGGGGGTACAGTGGCTAAGATTCTGTGCTCCCAATGCAGGAGGCCTGGGTTCGAGCCCTGGTTGGGGAACAAGATCCTACATGACCCAAGTAAGAGTTCGTACGCCACAGTGAAGATGGAAGACTGAAGATTCTGCATGCTGCAACTAAGACCTGGAGCAACCAAATAAGTAATTTTTCTTAAAGTTCTGACTGGATCACTCTTCTATCAGATCTTCCAAGAGCACACCTTTTTACCAAAATTAAACACCAAAGTCCTTGCAAAGACCTCCAGGACTTCCGAGTCTGACCTCGCCAACTACTACTCTCCCCAGCACTCACTCTGCTCCAGCCATACCTGCCTCAGTGCTGGCCTTCGGCCATGCCAGGCAGCTATGGACTCGGGGACTTTGCAACTGCTGTTCCTTCTGCCAGCTACTCTCTTCTGTCAGATTTCCACCCTTCATGTTTTCACTCTCAAGTATGCTTTCACAATGAAGCCTCTCCTGATATCTTCTTTAAAAATAGTAACTTCATCCTATCCACACGTTTCTTATCCCCTTTACCTACTTTTGTTTTCCATGCTTACCACCTAACATACTATATATTTCACAAGTGCAGAGTCCTAACCACTGGACCGCCACAGAATTCCCACATAGTTCACTTACTGTAAAAGTTCCCAAAGACAAGGATCTCTGTCTTCTTTGCTCACTGACACATCAGAAAAAGCACCTAGGCCAGCATCTGGCACAAAGCATACACACAGAAGTGTCCAATTAATAAACAGACTCAACCTGCTTTTTCAACTGTACTTCCCACCCACTCTGCCTTAAAGAATCTGTGTTCCAGCCAGTCAGCCTGGCATACTCACTCACCATCCTAATACATTTCTGTACCCCACTCCACACCTTCTTCCCACAGGGGGAAAATACAGCCAAACACTCAGATAGCTAGCTCCTTCTGCAATTTCTCTAATTGCTCTTCCTGTCCTGGGTCCCAAAGCACTCACTGCCCAGCTCTTTCAGCTGAATGGGGTGAGGGGGTAGGGGGAATCTGAGAATATGTGTAAATTCTAGTTTTTCCTAAACTTGGATTTAATTTCCCTGAAGGAAAAACTGAGGTTCATATTCTTGGAAACTCAGAACTCAGTACACAGAAAAAAAAATTAATTAAAAAAATTTAATTAAAATAAGTTTCAAAAATCCCATTCCTAGGGTGCACGCGTGCATGGTTTCCACTCAGAGTGAAAAGAGCTTTAAGTCTCAGTAGGAAAGGAAAAAAATGTATATTCCTATGTTTTCTTTTCCTACTTTATCCAATATTTAAATGTCAGGGAGAAAAAATGTCAGTGAGAAAACTGTTACTGGATCTGAGTGACTCTACTCAAAAGGTATGAGCACCTCCCTTCACCTCCAGAACTCGAACTCCTGTGCCCAGGAGGCCCTGCCGGATTGGCTCTGACCTCTCCTGCTACTCACCCCACTTTCCCCACCCCAATCCCACAGCTATCCCTGAAAAACGAAACACGCCCGACATGCTGGTGCTTCAGGGTATGGTTACCATTCCTGCTACCTGGAATGCTCAATCCCCTGGGATTTTCTCCCTCCTTAACTCTTTCTAAATGTCTCCTTCCTGACCACTGTAGCTAAAATCAAAGAACATGATGGCTTTTTAGTTCCTATCCTCATCTCTGTTGTATTTTGTCCTCCATAACATCTATAAGAACCTAATCATCTATATTTTTACTTATTTATCTAGTGGCATTAGAATATTTTTACGTTTTATTTTTAGATAAATCCTTACTCTCTAGAATGGGCTTCCCAGGTGGCGCATAGTATCTACCATTAGAAAGTATATAATACTTGTGGAATGAAGAATTCAACAACTGTACATATTTTACAAATGAGGGGACAACGATGCAAATTTTGTAAACATCTCCAAAATAAAAGAAATTCTTTCAACTGACAGCTTTTTCTACTTCTTTTAAGTTTGAATACTCTATAAGAACTGAATGTTGTTCATCACAAACAGTCCAGTTGCAAAGCTACTCTAAAAGTGGCTTAAAATCAGTACTTCTGCAACATATAAACAAATATTTGTCAAGCATTATTTGTGTGTAGTGTGTGGCTGAACAACAAAAAAAAACTCTTTCCTTGAAGAAATCATGATCTCTCAGGAGGAATCTAATTTCAAACATATACCAAAAAACTGCCCACATTTTGCTTAAAATAAACTAAAGTATAAAATGCCATGGAAACATAAGAAGCCATAGAAAGGTGGCAAGTATAATCCAGTGATAACAAAATACAAGTTTATTTAGTTTTTTTTAATTAAAAAACAAGGCTAAAATAACTTTCATATATGCTTCTAATTATTTTAACAAAGTATCTTTTAATTTTCCATCTCCCCTCAACAGCATGGTTACAATGTTATTCAGTGAGACACATTACAGGGAGTGTCTCACTGGTTACAAAACCGGTCTTGGTTACAAAACCTGGTCTTTTCCTTTTCCATTGACAACTTCCAGGAGGGAGAGGAGATTTACATGTTAAAGCTTTTCCTCAAGAGGTGGAAATCAAAAGTTCCCAGCAGATCTCTTTCTGGTTGTTGCAGATCTCATTATTTTCTGTTTTTTAGTTGAAATCATATGGTTACATAAACCAATGAGAAGTCAAATGCTTCAAAGGCAAAAATCTACAGAGGTACCACAGACAATTTCATAATTTATTTCTTCACACCAGGCCCCCAAAGCCATCATGGAGCTATTTATAGGATATTGTTACTATTGCAGCATAGTAGAAAAAAGCCTTAACACCACTGACACTGTAGCATTTATCTATAGGCCAAAAAAGCCTTCAAGATTAAAATCAAGAGTGTAGACTCTGATAGTGGGGCATTACATTCAACTTCTGATTTCTTAAAGAACTTCAATTTACCACAACACTGTTTAAATTCACTTTTTAGTAATTTTAACTAAGTCAAGAGGTGGTCTCTATTTTACTATACACTTTACAAGGATGACCTCATGCACTCCAACCTACAGAACTCAGAGTGAAATTAAACTGCAAAAAAAAATCCTAACTAAACTAGCTACAAGTAAATGGTTCAGGAAATTACAGCATGCTTTACATTCAGATTTTACATCCAAAATATGCATTCTGGTTCTTAAATTTCAGGTTTGGCAAGAAATGCCAGCAGTAATATAACTAAATGTCCTTGTAAAGCAGCTGAGATGCCTCAAAAGTGCTGAAACAAAAGACAGCTTTGAATACAGTCTTATGCTAGTTCAATACAAATAAACACTTTTAAGGCTTGGAATGAAATTATCTCACTCTATCACAATGCAACAATGTATTTGCAAAGTTGTTCTGAAGCTACTCCAACTAAACCACATTGAAGAGCGGCCCTCCATGAAGCAAGCATGCTTTGTAAAGTATTTGTCTCCTATTGGTCCTCAAGTCCTTTTTTTAAAAGTTCTATGTCATTATTAGTATTTATTCTGCAAGAATAATACCAAGGAACGTCAACGTAGATTCAGGAAGCCTTTCTTCACAACCATGATTTATTCATTGTGGTTATGAAAGTTAAGATACAGGAAAAGTGCTTAGCCCAGTTGTTTGGCTGGTAGTAAACGCTAAGTAGTCATTAACAAGTAGTTATTAGCTATCTATGAAAACACAGTTTCAAACACTATCTGCAAATAACCATAAATTCCTTTTCTGGCTCTACTGTTCTGGACTGTGCAAACAGAAAATTAATGAGTAAAACACTTTTAAAACCATCTTTAAGATCAAAAAAGGTACAATTAACAGAGCTGCTTTCAAAAACTGAATTGAGATGCCATAAACACAAATCCACAACCTCACCTGAAGGCTGATAAACTGGTTAGCATTCTCATTAGGATCGAAGCCAGCTAAATCAGGGACAGTTAAAGGTCAAAAGCGCCCAAGCCGGGAGCGGTCTGCTCTACTACCCGGTCCCCGCCTCCTACAGGAACAGGAGACCGAACCGACGGCTGGCGCGGCCGAAGAGCAGGCGAGGGCACACCCGGTAGACGCCTCCCTAGGGGATCTCCTCCAGGAATAAAGGCGCCTCTATCTCGGGTCCGGAGACACCCGCGACCGCTGATCTCAAGAGTTCTCGCCCTCCCGGCCGGCTCCCAACCGCAGGAACACCACCCGCGGGGCCCCCACACCTCGGCCCGCGTGTCCGTCGCGCAGAGGCGAGTCCGCGCGCAGCTCCCGCGGGGCCGGCCCTCCGCCCTTCCGCCTGCCAGGCCCGGAGCCCGAAAGGATGCCGCCCCGGCCCTCCGCGCCCCCACCGGCCCCGCGCCCGCAGCCCGGCAGGATACTGAACACAGTCCGCTCCCACGGCTCCAGCATGTAGAGCGCCGTGACCAGCAGGTACTGGTAGTAGAACCAGGACATCTGTTTCCAGGCCCGCGCCAGCGCCATCCCCGCCACGCGCCTCCCGCGTTGCAGTAAAACGTCAGTCTGTCCGGCCGGCCTCCCGCTAGCGTCCTACAGCCCCCCGGCCGCCAGGCCCGCCCGCCCGCCACCCCGCGCCCATTGGCCGGCCAAGCCCGGAGCGTCACCCGTGGGCACGCCCAGCCCCGCGCGCTCCCGGGCCGCCGGCGGCGAGCCCCGCCCTGCCGCGCTCATTGGCCAGGCCCGGCCTCGCGCCGCTCCCAGCCCTCGGCGCTTCCCACTCCCGGGGCAGCGCCCACGCGAGCCCGGGAACTGTCCCCGCGAGAGCGCCCCGCCCGGCCTCGCCCTGCCTAGCCGTTGGTGGGCGGGACCGTACTGCCAGCCGGCTCGAGTGCGGGGGCGGGCGCCCCCACTAGGGCCCAGAAACGCCGGTCGCAGAAATATCTGTGGCTTAGCAGTGACGCCTTAGGCGCCCTAATGGGCTCGGGCATTACAAGTTGAATAGGAACATATTAGGGTGCTTAACTCGCGCAGTTTACGATCTAGAGAGGGAGACAGGCATTCATCACATCAAAGCAATTAAAGCTGTGATCAGTGCAGAGGGAGAGAATAAGATGCTCCAAGAGAGTGTGGAGGAGAACATCCCCCACTCAAGGAGGTCATGAAAGACATCTGTGAAGAAGTGTCTGCCCACCTGTCTTAGCAGCTGTAGGTGCCCTGTAGGTCAAAGCCGGGAGAAGGACGCTGATCCGGTTGGTTCTGCAGATGACAGATTGCTTGAGATCTGTCGGTGGGGCAGATACTTCTGGAGATGCGCTCTTAAATGTTCAGATTTTCCCACTGACAAATGGGCCCCGATGTCACACCTTCAGGAATGAAGATTAACATGTGAAATGATACGATTAAATGGCCTGCTATTTAAATGTTAAAAGGTTTATATTAATAGGTTAAGTAGCTTTCTGCTACATTTTAAAGCTTTGATGGTTGACACTATTTATTTAGAAACATCAAGTACTTCTCAAGAGCTAAATAGTGGGTATAGAAATCCAGATAGACCGAGATCTGCCTTCATGAAGTACCCAGTAACTACTTGGGTAGAGAAACAAGTTAATTGATTACAGTGAGATGTGGTAAAGGGTATTTTTGTTTTGTGTAGGATGCTATGATAGCCTAGGAAAAATAACATTTGGATTGTAAAAGCCTTTGGGGAAATGGTGTTTGAGCTGAGGAAAAGTAGGAATGGAGGATGAATGGGGTGCAGTGGATATTACAAACAATGGACTATGGATCCCCTATATGAATGCCTATCGGATCTAGTCCCTTAAATCTATTTGTCACTTCAACTGTGTAATTGTAAAGGATTTGATTTAGGTCATACCTGAATGATATAGTGATTTTCCCTACTTTCTTCAGTTTAAGTCTGAATTTGGCAATAAGGAGTTCATAATCCGAGCCACAGTCAGCTCCTGGTCTTGTTTTTGCTGACAGCATAGAGCTTCTTCATCTTTGGCTGCAAATAATATAATCAAGCTGATTTCAGTGTTGACCATCTGGTGATGTCCATGTGTAGAGTCTTCTCTTGTGTTGTTGGAAGAGGGTGTTTGCTATGACCAATGCGTTCTCTTGGCAAAACTCTATTAGCCTTTGCCCTGCTTCATTCTGGACTCCAAGCCCAAATTTGCCTGTTACTCCAGGTGTTTCCTGACTTCCTACTTTTGCATTCCAGTCCCCTATAATGAAAAGGACATCTTTTTGGGGTGTTAGTTCTAAAAGATCTTGTAGGTCTTCATAGAACTGTTCCACTTCAGCTTTGTCAGTGTTACTGGTTGGGGCATAGGCTTGGATTACCGTGATATTGAATGGTTTGCCTTGGAAATGAACAGAGATCATGCTGTCATTTTTGAGATTGCATCCAAGTACTGCATTTCAGACTCTTTTGTTGACCATGATGGCTACTCCATTTCTTCTAAGGGATTCTTGCCCACAGTAGTAGATATAATGGTCATCTGAGTTAAATTCACCCATTCCAGTCCATCTCAGTTCGCTGATTCCTAGAATGTCAATGTTCACTCTTGCCATCTCCCATTGGACCACTTCCAATTTGCCTTGATTCATGGACCTAACATTCCAGGTTCCTATGCAATATTGCTCTTTACAACATCGGACCTTGCTTCTGTCACCAGTCACACACACAACTGGGTATCGATTTTGTTTTGGCTCCATCCTTTCATTCTTTCTGTAATTATTTCTCCACTGATCTCCAGTAGCATATTGGGCACCTACCGACTTGGGGAGTTCATCTTTTAGTTTCCTACCTTCTTGCCTTTTCATACTGTTCATGGGGTTCTCAAGGCAAGAATACTGAAGTGGTTTGCCATTCCCTTCTCCAGTGGACCACATTCTGTCAGACCTCTCCACCATGACCCTTCCATCTTGGGTGGCCCCACACGGCATGGCTTAGTTCCACTGAGTTAGACAAGGCTATGGTCGATGTGATCAGATTGGCTAGTTTTCTGTGATTATGGTTCTAGTATGTCTGCCCTCTGATGCCCTTTCGCAACACTTACCCTCTTGCTTTGGTTACTCCTACCTTGATAGACAGAGTGCCTGATAACTATGGACAGAGGTTCATGACATTGTACAAGAGACAGGGATTAAGACCATTTGCAAGAAAAAGAAATGCAAAAAAGCAAAATGGCTGTCTGAGGAGGCCTTACAAATAGCTGTGAAAAGAAGAGAATCGAAAAGCAAAGGAGAAAAGGAAAGATATTTCCATCTGAATGCAGAGTTCCAAAGAATAGCAAGGAGAGATAAGAAAGCCTTCCTTACCGATCAATGCAAAGAAATAGAGGAAAACAACAGTATGGGAAAGACTAGAGACTCAAGAAAATTAGAGATACCAAGGAAACATTTCATGCAAAGATGGGCTTGATAAAGAACAGAAATGGTATGGAACTAACAGAAGCAGAAGATATTAAGAGGTGGCAAGAATACACCAAAGAACTGTACAAAAAAGATCTTCACGACTCAGATAATCACGATGGTGTGATCACTCACCTAGCACCAGACATCCTGGAATGTGAAGTTAAGTGGGCCTTAGAAAGCATCACTACGAACAAAGCTAGTGGAGGTGATGGAATTCCAATTGAGCTATTTCAAATCCTAAAAGATGATGCTGTGAAAGTGCTGCATTCAATGTGCAATTGGGCACACGGGTCTGGAACTCAGTAGAGAAGCCTGAACAGGAGCTAGAGGCACGTGGATTTTCAGTACGTGATGGTAATTGAAGCCATGATTGCAGACAGGGCAGCCAGAGAAAGCAATCAGAGTGGGAAGAGCAGACTGCAGCAACTGCATTTAGGAGAAAGTCCAAAGGGAGCCAATAAAGGGAATTCAGAAGGAGCTAACAGATTTGACAGCAAACAGGACTAGACAAATAGGCAAAGCAAAAGAAGGAAAGGACAACCAGCAGATCAAATAGCTCAGGGAGGACAAGAAAAGGAGGAAGGGACTTGCCAATTTGTTTTGCCCACATGGGGCTCAACTGATGACTCATTCATTTCGGAGTGATAAGGGCAGAAACCAGATTAGAGAGAGAATGAGAGGTAACAAAGGAAGAGATCAGATCAGACTTATCTTTGCAGGAAGGAGAGAGAGGATGATGAGGGGTTTTTTTTGTTTGTTTAGTTTGATTTTCAGATGGGAAAGTGTAAGCAAGTTTATGAGCTTAGAATAAAGATATAAGTGAAAATGGTGGAATGGCAGGGATGGGGAGGGGGGGTGCAAATCTAAAGCCTTAATTAACAGGAATTGGTAGCTCTTTTCCTAAGAAGGGAAAAAGGGAGCCAGATGGACATGAACATAGGAGAGTAAGTTAAGAAACTCTCTATTTGACAACCTCAGTCTCAATCAGGCAGAAAGGACTTTAAGGCTTCTGTAGAGAGTGAGCAAGATGTTGAGGTAGACAGTTCGAAAAGGAAAAGAGGGAATGAGAGAAATTACCTAAACGTGCGGAGGGATCATCAGACAGAAAAAGCACATCAGTTTCAGCAACAAGCCATGGGACCCATGGATGGAACCAGAGAGGATGAATTAGAAGTCTTGCTCCAGGGTGGAGTCTGGCTGACTGAGTACAAGGGAGAAACAGGAAGCAAGAAGGTTGGTGGGAAGACAATCATTGGCATAAGGGCTGTGAGAATAGGATCAGAGATGGAAGTAAATGCAGAATAGTAAAAATGCGATTGTCAAGAGCTGTGCAAGATTGGGAACTGTAGGAGTACACAGTGGGAGAGCTTCTGTCCAGAGGAGATATCCTGCCGAAGCTTGAGATCATAGAGACGGGCCAGACAAGGCAAGGACAGGCACGAGCTGTAACCAGGGGACAGGCAGCCAGAGTAGGGTGGAGGGGAAGGAAGGGACTGTCATTGCCAACGGTGTCGGCAGGACTGGGCACATGAAAGTTGAAGTTATCCAGGATGGTGGCAGGACTAAGGGCAGAGACCAAACATCAAAGACTTCAGGGAGTGCAGAGAAAGCTCCAGAGAGAAGTGGAATGGACGGGGCAAAGCCCAGTGGCATGTAGTCTCTCTTAGGAAGCAGTAAGAAGGCCAACCCGCTCTGCCTCCGGCAGAGCTGAGATGGGCTCTTCCACAGAGGGCAGAGGAGAGGTGGAGTGCTCACGATGAGGTTAACAGCAGAGACTTTGTTTATATGGGAAAGGAGAACCTGGCCCAAGAGAGGGCTGTCTAGGAGGGCTCAGTGCAGGAATGTGTCTGGAAGAAAGAAATGTCAGAGCAGAATGGGAAGGTGGGAATTGGTACCCTAGGGAGGTAGTGCTAACAGCAACATGGGCCAGGCTAACCTCCAGATCTGGCTTCCAGAAACATCAGTGTGGATACAGCAGGACTGAAGTGGTGCTGATCTCTTTGATCTGGCATGGAGATCTACTTTGCTCTCCAGGCCAGAAACTATGTACCAGTTTTACTACGTATCTTTGTGTTCTCCCCACCCCCCAACCCCTGACTTCTCTCCCTAAGAGTAAGATGGAGTCATTCTACCAAGCATCATTTTTTTTTCTTTTTTTGGGGGGGTGGGGTGGAGCTGCAGAGCATGCAGGATCTTAGTTCCCCAATCAAGAAGTGATTTCCTGCCCTCTGCAGTGGAAACTTGGAGGACTCACTCCTGGACCACCAGCAAAGTCCCCGTCTCAGTCCCAAGTATCTTAGATTTGCCTCCTTTAGTAGGATCTGCACACAGTCTCACTCTTATCATGATGATGAGCTGGCCATTGTCATCCAAACTTTCCTTATCAACTACCATTGCCTACTTCTGCTTGAAAACTTTTCATTCTGAAAATATTTGCAGCCTATGAGAAAAGAATGGCAAGAGAAGAATTTTCAAGAAACTTGTTTGAATCCTGAAAGTTTTCACTTAAACCATCTTTTCAGTTAAAATGACTCAGTAGTTCACCAATCCATTCACTGATTGCCCGTAATATGGCAACTGTGCCAATGCTGGGTTACAGAAAGACCAATGCAATGTGACCTCTGCCCTCAAAGTTTATCGTCTAGTGAGAAACGTGTCCCTGTGTCCCATGGAAAGAATCTTACAATTTCATTTAAAACTGCAGCGGGTGTTTCTTCCCCAGCGGCTGTAGGAGGGGTAGGGCAGGTCACCTAGAGCCACACATGGCAAGGAAGTGTGGGATTCATCCTGCCCGCTAGGTTTTCACAATATTTCTGAACCAGTAGCCAAGTAACCTCCATGTTCTGGACCTAAGCCCCTCCTGCAGGGGCTGAGCAGAGCCTCTGGCGGCTGAACTGTGCCAGGAGCAATGAGGTTATCATCTGTGCATGAAGGAGAAAGAAAATGAGAGGGTGAGAAGCAGAGGCTCTGGGGTCAGTAAAGGTGAAAGCTGGTTCTGAGGGTAGAGAAAGTGCTGGTCTGGTGGCTTGGTGCAGAGAAGAAAGGGGTCGAGCAAGGCTAGTCAATGAGTATAAACTAAGGAAAACTCTCCAAACATGTTGAACAATGTCTCAAAACTCAGCACAGGCCTGGTACAATTTTTGTGCGTTTTCACTACAGCAAATACAGAGCAGCACAAAGCAGAAAGTTCACATTCATAATAAGATGACTATCAATACTTCCTCCATTGACAATTTGTTCAAATGGATTGTTTCTATGGAATAAGAATAGAGTTCAGCAAATGCACGTGCTTCCAAATGGGGTAGGATCCACTTTGGGGTTTCCCTCAGGACCTGGTGGCTCAGTGGTAAAGAATCTGCCTGCAATGCAGTAGACCTGGGTTCAATCCCTGGGTTGGAAAGATCCCCTAAAGAAGTGAATGGCTACCCACTCCAGTAGTCTGGCCAGGGAGAATGCCATGGACTATACAGTCCATGGGGTTGCAAAGAGTTGGACACAACTGAGCAACCTTCACTTTCAGCAATGTTATATGTAAAGGCAAATACACTTTACCAATCAGTTTCAATATGGCAAGTAATTTGATTCAACAAAAAGAAGCTACAAGAAAGTTGATTTAACCATGACATTTTTTCAATCATGCATACATTTAGCAAATCCTTATGCAATTCTTACTATGCACTAGGCATCAAAGACTGATTTCTAATACTCCCATCTATTTTGGCACTAGGAAAGCCAAGGAGAGAATGCAGTGGCCCTCGTAGATCAGGAACCCTGGCATCAGCCGACAGGAAGTCCAGATGCCAACGCTCTCTGTGGTTTCCTAGGAAATGAGCAGCAGGAAGCAAGGGCTTATTCCACAAACACAAAGGCTGCACCGTCAGCCCCATTCATCCCCACTAGGACTTCAAGTCCTCAAAGAAACAAAAATCTGCTTTGTTTCAAAGGGCACACCTCTTGAAGCTGCTGCAGGAAAATGGGGTGCAAGAGATGACCAGGTCCTAGGTGCTGGATGAGTCCTGGGATGGGCCATCAAGTGACGGTCCTTGGCTTGTCACAGGAAAGAATTTAAGAGGGCGCCAATGCAAAGGGAAAGCAAGTTGATTTAGACAGAAACATACTCCATAGGCAGAGTCTGGGCAGTCTGAGAAGCCCCAAGGTGTGGAGATGGTTAGTTTTTACGGTCTGGTTAATTTCATACTCTAATGAGTGGGAGGATTATTCCAACTTTTATCATTTTCGGGAAGGAGTGGGATTTCCAGGATTTGTGCACTTTTCGGTCTTTCGTGGCCGGCCTAGGAACTGTCTTGGCACCTGTGTATATGTATTTAGCTTACGCTAATGTATTACAATGAGTGTATAATGAAGTTCAAGGTTTACTGGAAGTTGAATCTTCCACCATCTCAGTCTTAACCAGTTCTAACCAGTTTATGTTGTATTCTGTTCTTAATGGTTGTATCATTCTTTTAATGGTGTGCCCTGCTCCCTTCCTTCCTGTCCCAATGCTGTCCACAGGTTTGGGGGACTAGAAGGATGATACAATCTTACCTTCCTACAGCCAGAGGTCAAATACTCAGATGAACCAACCAATTGTATGTCAGAGAGGGTAGTGGGGGCCTGAGGGAAGGCGACCCAGACGGTGGAAGGAAATGACCTCAAAGGAGACTGCAGCTTGAGAAGTTTGAGGCTGAGGATGCAAGGAGACTTGGGAGGTGGAGAAAGCTGAGGAGAAAGAGGTGCATAGGTTGCTGGGAAAAAAGAAAGGCAAGGCGCAGTGTCGAGCTGGAAAGGAGGGGTCATGAAGGTGGATCCAAAAACAAGAGCCAAAAGTACTCTTTCAGCTGCCCACTGTTGGAAACCTGCAAGTTTCTTGAGCAAATGAATGTAAACCAGAGGCCCCATTTAAGTCTCACATTAACAGCTCCTCAGTTCAGTTCAGTTGCTTAGTTAGGTCTGACTCTTTGCAACCCCATGGACTGCAGCAGGCCAGGCTTCCCTGTGCATCACCAACTGCAGAACTTGCTCAAACTCATGTCCATCAAGTTGTTGATGCCATCCAACCATTTCATTCTCTGTCATCCCCTTCTCCTCCTGCCTTCAATCTTCCCCAGCATCTGGGTATTTTCCAGTGAGTCAGTTCTTCGCATCAAGTGGCCGAAGTTGTGGAGTTTCAGCTTCAGCATCAGTCCTCCCAATGAATATTCAGGACTCATTTCCTTTAGGATTGACTGGTTTGATCTCCTTGCAGTCCAAGGGACTCTCAAGAGTCTTCTCCAACACAATAGTTCAAAAGCATCAGTTCAGCACTTGACTTTCTTTATGGTCCAACTCTCACATCCATACATGACTACTGGAAAAACCATAGCTTTGACTAGATTGACCTTTGTTGGCAAAGTCATGTCTCTGCTTTTTAATATGCTGTCTAGGCTGGTCATAGCTTTTCTTCCAAGGACCAAGTATCTTTTAATTTCATGGCTGCAGTCACCATCTGCAGTGATTTTGAGCCCAAGAAAATAATGTCTCACTGTTTCCATTGTTTCCCCATATATTTGCCATGAAGTAATGGGACCAGATGCCATGATCTTAGTTTTCTGAATGTTGAGTTTTAAGCCCGCTTTTTTGCTCTCCTCTTTCACTTTCATCAGGAGGCGCTTTAGTTCCTCTTCACTTTCTGGTATTATCTGCATATCTGAGGTTATTGATATTTCTCCCAGCAATCTTGATTCCAGCTTGTGCTTCATCCAGCCCAGCATTTTGCATGATATACTCTGCATATAAAGTAAATAAGCAGGGTGACAATATACAACCTTGATGTACTCCTTTCCCAATTTGGAACCAGTCTGTTGTTCCATGTCCCATTCTAACTGTTGCTTCTCGACCTACATACAGATTTCTCATGAGGCAGGTCAAGTGGTCTGGTATTCCCATCTCTTTAAGAATTTTCCACAGCTTGTTGTGATCTACAAAGTCAAAGGCTTTGGCATAATCAATAAGCAGATGTTTTTCTGGAATTTTCTTGCTTTTTCAATGATCCAGCAGATGTTGGCAATTTGATCTCTGGTTCCTCTGCCTTTTCTAAACCCAGCTTGGACATCTGGAAGTTCACGGTTCATGTACTGTTGAAGCCTGGCTTACAGAATTTTGAGCATTACTTTGCTAGTGTGTGAGATGACTGCAACTGTGCGGTAGTTTGAACATTCTTTGGCATTGCCTTTCTTTGGGATTGGGATGAAAACTGACCTTTTCCAGTCCTGTGGCTATTGCTGAGTTTTCCAAATTTGCTGGCATATTGAGTGCAGCACTTTAACAGCATCATCTTTTAGGATTTGAAATAGCTCAACTGGAATTCCATCACCTCCATTAGCTTTGTTCATAGTGACACTTTCTAAGCTCCTACTTTCTCTAATTCAATCTACTTTCCAAGTACAAATAGAATAATGATTTCACACTTAGTTTCCTCATATTGTAAATAAATACCTGTCCTTGTCAGTGGAGTCATTCTATGTAGTCTTTATAATAACTCCCCATATAAATATAAAAATGCAATTTTAAAACCCTGCTGTGTATAGATGCATGCATGCTAAGTCACTTCAGTTGTGTCTGACTCTTTGTGACCCTATGGATTGTAGCTCACCAGATTCCTCTGTCTGTGGGATTCTCCAGGCAAGAATATTGGAGTGGGTTGCCATGTCATCCTCCAGGGGACCTTCCTGACCTAGGGATCAAACCCTTGTCTCTTACATCTCCTGCATTGGCAGGCAGGTTCTTTACCACTAGTGCCACCTGGGAAGCCCAAGTGTGTGTGTGTGTTCTTTCAAACTCTAGTACAAAGGGATCTGTCAAATCTCTTCCTGCTAGATGTGAGGTCACTTAATGATATCTTGGCCACATTCCAAGGTTTTCTTGTTATTTTTGTCTATAGAAGAATCTAAAAGTGAATTATTTTGACAGATGATCATCAATTTTAGGGCCTGAAATTTTCAAGTCTAAAATTCACAGGCAGGGACTTCCCTAGTGGTCCAGTGATTAAGACTGCATGCTTCCAATGCAGGAGGTACAGGTTCGATCCCTGGTCAGAAAACTAAGAGCCCACAGACCACATGGCATGGCCAGAAAATAAAACTTTAAAAAATTAAAATTCACAGGCAAGAGATTTGGCTACTTAGGGAGATATTTAAACTGACCAGCAGTTCACTTGTGAGGCAGAATTCTACAAAATAATCATTTTGTAAATCCCCCTTATATGACTCTGAAAATTGTCAAATAAGTTTTGAACTGTGCTGTTTATTTCAGACATAAGTAAATCAACTTAAGGTCCTGGAAAAACTGGTTCAAAGCTTAAGGTGGATGAGGTTTCCAACTCTTTGCTTAAATTGCACATCTGCTCATTAAAACTAATTAGTATTTTCTGTCATTAATGCTAAAATACCAAGCTTTCTACTGCTGAATTTCAATCCCATCTGGAACATATATCATACAGGCCAGGGATTCAGAAGCAGTTGCTCTGTATCATTATGTCACATTACATGTTATCTCATTACAATTTTATAAATTATACGTATAATAAAAGCTAGATTGATGATCTGACATTGTCCTAACAAGTTCTAGGAATCAGTATCTCTGGTATTCTCCTAAAATAAATCTGCTAGCCAACTACTAATACTGAAATTCAACCAATGTCAACACAATCTGAAGACCTGTCAGAGTTCTCTCAGAGTCTTCAGATAAGCAGAGTAAGACAAGAAAAAAAAAATCTTTCTTCCAGTATTCAAAAATAAGAAAGGCTTCAGAGATTCATACGAAATTTATTTTAAAAAATAATAAAATTTTATTTAGGATACTGATTTAGGGCTGTTGTATTTTTATGCAAAGGATGTGTTCCTAAAGATTTCATATAATTTAAAAAACATTAATTTAAGACAGAGCCTGACAAATTATTTTGCTTATATGATAAAGAAGAAATGCCATGTAGCAATGCTTAAATGAAGTTTACAATTTACTAACTCCACTGAAACAGGGTGGAGGGGGCGAGGCAAAACCCTTAAAGAATGACAGAGCTCTTGAGGATACAGCATATACTGGTTAGAAACAACTAAGCCCAGGGTGGTGGAAGATTCATCTTCCAGTATATGCGCATTGTAAAAATTAGCATGTGCTAAATGCACACCTACAGGTACCATGACAGTTCTGAGGCCAGCCATAAAAGACCAAAAAGTGGGCAGCTGCCCAAATCCTGCAGATTCAGCCTGTTCCCCAAAATAGTTGGAATAATCCTCCACTTGTTAGCCTACGAAATTACCCAGCCCATAAAATGAAGCACTCCGTATTTCGGGGCAGCTCTTGCCTTTTGAGTGGGGCACCATTCTGTCCTTCTCAAATTTAATAATTCCCTGTTCTTTCAAAATGTAGTAACAGCTGCAGTGTGTGCCAGCTGTGGGGCTCTTCACTTGATTTTTTTTCTTACATTTTGGGTAACATCTTCACTCTGATCACGAAGTGTCCTCGCTAGCCCCTTTCCTTTCCCCACCATCCCAAACTAATTCCAAGTCTTGCTCCCTGTCTACCTTGCCCCTCCAGGCCTTCCAGAGGCAATAATCCTGGCCCTGAACACCACCCTCACCCGGCTTTCATTTCACTTTTCCCTGGTGCCCACCTGTTGCTACTGCCAGATGCCAAGAGGTTCAGCCCCCTGGCTGGGCCACCTCACACAGCCTCCTCCTGGTGGGCTCTGGCTTCCAACCTTCCCAGGCAGATGTAATATTCGTGACCACATTTCTGAATCCTCTGTAATTCAACCAAATGGATTAAACTTCTGCTAAATCCAGGTGTGTGAATGGTGGTGACTCGAAGGTGGGCAGGTGGGACCTCCATTAAGAGAGTGCACGGTCTACTGGGGAAAACAGTCTGTAAGAGGCTGTGACTCTCCTGCTTGGGGTGTGAGGGGGTCAGGAAGGCAGAGAGGTGACATTCCACCTGGGCCTCAAAAGGTGTGTCTGACTCCCCAGTTAGAAATGGGGAGAAGGGTGACACGTGGAGACATTCCAGGCAGAACACTGCTTGGGTTGGAGGCAGGGAGGACACGAAAGGCTTTGGTCTCTTCAGAATACCAGGCACACCAGTGCTGCTAGAGACTGAGTTCTCACTAAATGTCTCCGATTATGAAGTGTTTTCCCCATTCTAGGTAAGGGGAGAAAAGATTTTATAGGACAGAACTTGAGTGTGTGTTCATGCAGATCCTTACCAAGGGCAAACCTTATCCTTGAAAGTATTGAACAGATCCTTTTTGTAAATATCTCAAAGTCAATTTCAATCAGAGGACAATCCAGTCACTCGTGGGTTATCAAACTGGTTCACGCTCTAGGGAATAAGTAAAAATAGATGACCCAGTGAGTCTCTTTCATGCTCTATGGAGTAAAAAAGTAATGAAACTGATCTTCTTGACCTCATACAGAGACCCAGAGGCAATGTTAAAAGCTAGTGACCAAACTGGAAATATAGCAATCATCCTAGACCACTCCTTCAGCCCCTACCTTCACCTGAAATTACTAACCGAGATCTGTAATCATTTGCCTAACCACTGAATGGCTCCATTGTCCTGGCCACCTTCTTCCTTCCTTCTCATCCCCTACCTCAGGTTAATTCTTACCTGATGGACCAAAGGTACACCATGACTAACAGGTTATTTGATTGGCCAGTGAAGGGGAAACCACGTTGTCCTTTTCTATCTTGATGAGAAATGTTCAATTGTTATGTTCCTGTAGAACAAGCAGAACTGTGGGCTACATTTCAACAAGTACACGTACAGTCCATGTACTGGACAGTTATCACATTGCTGAGAGTTGTAAGTGTGTACAGGATACACACTACTATATATAAAATAGATAGATCATGAGTTCCTACTGTATAGTACAGGGAACTTGTATATATTCAATACCTTGTAATAACTTATAATGGAAAAGAATCACATATATATATAATTACATATATATATATTTATGAACTGAATTACTATATTGTATACCTGAAACTAACACAACATTGTAAATCAAGTATACTTCAATTTAAAGAACCTCTAGGAATTCAGGGAGGATGGTGCATATTCCCTTGAGCACCTCCCACCTCCCTAACCAGTTTGTGCAGAAAAGTATATTAGCCTCACACCTCATCTTTCTATTTTATCCCTGAAGCCAGTCCTTCCTCACTACTGCCAGAATCAACTTTCCAAGAACCTTTCCACAACTTTCTTCACCTCAGCGTGGTCGGCAAGGCTCCTCATGCTTCTGCCCTGCTGTTTCCCCCCCACCCCCTAGCCCACTGAGCTATCCCTGGGCTCTGTGGCACTCTCTTCTCACCCCCTCCCTACATAAAAACATTTTTATCCCCTCTGCCAGGAAGCAGAGCACTCACTCCTGCTCCTCCTGGCTCACTCCAGCTCACTCTTCAATGACCAGCTCCCCAGCTTCCTCCTGCAGGTGCCCTCACTGTCTCCTTCAGACCCCCAGCAGCCCTCCCTCCCCATGCAAGGAGCCAGCACTGTACTCCCCACCAGAGCACCTGCTACCTGAGCTGTCACTGTTGTCCCACCAATCAGTGAGCTCCTGGAGGATGGCCCTCGGCGTCTTCATCTTTATGTGCCCAGCAGTGTTTAGGACAAAACAGATTCTCAACAAATGTTTGAGAAGGAACAGAAAAATGAAGAGCTCTGAAAATATTTTAGCAACAACAGCATCAGAAAAACAAGCACACATGCATGCACACACACACACACACACACACACAAAAGACAGAAAGAGAAATAAGTACACAATTTCCCAAACTCAGTGCTATTAAAAATAAGATTATTTTAAAAGATAATGGCTATTGTAAACAATGCAGCGATGAACGTTGGGGTACACGTGGCTCTTTCAATTCTGGTTTCCTCGGTGTATATGCCCAGCAGTGGGATTGCTGGGTCATATGGCAGGTCTATTTGCAGCTTTTTAAGGAACCTCCACACTGTTTTCCATAGTGGTTGTACTAGTTTGCATTCCCACCAACAGTGTAAGAGGGTTCCCTTTTCTCCACATCCTCTCCAGCATTTATTGCTTGTAGACTTTTGGATGGCAGCCATTCTGACTGGTGTAAAGTGGTACCTCATTGTGGTTTTGATTTGCATTTCTCT
>ML661902.1:6386779-6423148 GCA_007570785.1 Antilocapra americana
CATATGTAAACCCATGGTGATATCATGACAATGTATGGCAAAAACAATTAAAAAAAATAATAAATAAAAAAATTTAAAAAAATAAATAAATAAAAGATAATGGCATGGCATACTTATATTGCATATTGCAGGCAGCAAGTCATGCTTTGACTTTTTTTAATATAAAAATTTCAGTGATATCATCTCCTGATTTTAAAGATATTTAAAGTGTGTTATACTTAAATATCTAATATGCTCAGTTGTGCATGCTCAGTAGCTCAGTCGTGTCTGACACTTTGCAACCCCATGGACTGTAGCCCACAAGGTTCCTCTGTCCACAGGATTTCCTAGCAAGAATACTGCAGTGGGATACCATTTCTTTCCAAGGGGATCTTCCCAACCCAGGGATCGAACCTGCATCTCTTGCATCTCCTGCATTGACAGGCAGATTTGTTACTTGGGAAGCCCCCAAATACCTAATAGTCATGACTAATTAAGCCAGAAATGATCACTTTCTTCTCCTTGTTCCAGCTTGAAGTAAAGATATAAATCAGAAGATACAAAAATTTGATGACTAGCAAATGCAAAAATCTGATGTACTGGTATCATTCTAAGTACTTAAGATATACATCAAACCAACCAACTACAAAGCATTTTTTGCCTTCTCTGCCAGCTTTTTCGCCTCCTTCTCAGGTCAGCCCAACTAACCGCTCATGCAGTGAACTTCATCAATGTGTTGTGCGGGCATTGAGCTAGGTGATCCCTACCCCTACCCCTCCCCAAGTCTGAGGAACAATAGGTCTAGTCTGAGAGACTTCCCTGGATGTAACTGCCCAGATGAAGGGCCCTTCCCATTCCAACCAAGAGCATCTTGCCATCTTCCTGGGCATGATTTGCTCATTCCCAACTTAGAGCCTCTATAAATGCTGTCCTCTGGAAAGGTTCTCTCCCAAGAAAGCCAACGTATCCTCCTCCTGTCAGTCAGTGGTTCCCATTCAGGGATGATTTTGCCCTCTAGGGAATATTTGGCCATATCTGGAGACACTTTTGGTTGTTAAAAGGGTTGCTCCTGGTATCTAGTGGGTAGAGGCCAGAGATGCTGCAAAATATCCTACAAAGCACAGGACATCCACATATATTGACAAAGAATTATCTGGCCCCAAAATGTCAACAGTACCCAGACTAAGAGTCTCTGCTCTAAGTTGAGCTTTAAATTCATCTCTTTGAATTTGGAAATATTCCCAAATTAACCACACCCAACTCTGATCATGAGCTTGTTTTGCATAACCACAGAATGTACAGAGTGATCTACAGTAACTTGGATGTGAGGTTGAGAATTCATAGTCTCTGGATAGAATAGGACTTCAAAAGTCATACAGTCTAACCACTTCCTTGTCAACACTGCTTTGTAAACTCCGTTTCAACTGCTGTCTTTCTTCAAAAAATTATAAGCAACTGCATTGAAAACTTCATGTCCATGCACTCTGCACGTCTTGAGCATCTACTATGAACCAAGCACTATTCTAGGCACTGAGGACACAGTGATAATTACACATTATCTATGCTCTTGTGGATATTAACTTTAGCAAAATAGATATATTTTTTAATTATATAACTTCCATAGTGATAAGTGTTCCAATGGGAAGAACATGGTTTACCTGATAACAGGAGCTCCTTAAACTGAGCTGTGACCAGACAAGGCTTCCCTGAGGACAGCACATTTAAGCACCTGGTAGGCATTCAGTCCACATTTGCTGAAAAAATAGAGGTGAAGCACAAAAGATGAATAGAAGTTATCCAGATAGTGTGCGGAGTTGGAAGGGAAGAGAAGGGGAGCTGAGTAGCCACAATGAGTTTAAGATGCCAATGAAACATCAAGACAGAGAAACCAGAGCCCAGATGGGAGGGGAGTTTGGGGGAGAATGGATACATGTACGCGGACAGCTGAGTCCCTTTGCTATTCACCTGAAATTATCATAACCTTGCTAATCAGCTAAACCCCAATACAAAATAAAGAGTTTAAAAGGGAGAGAGAGAGAAACCACTTGGTCTGTTGAATGTAATTGTATGGAGCCCAGAAAAAAAGGCTGGGACCACAGCCAGAGGATCTCTAATCCAACATGTAGGTCAGGAAGAGGAGGCAAAATCAATGAAAGACTAGTAATGAGAGGCCAGAGACACAAGTAGAAAACCAGGAAAGGCTGTGTCATAGAAGGAAACTTTTCAAGAAGCCAGTCAGCTTCCAAGATGGACGAGGAGGCCCATCCTCTTGCCACCCACATCTTCTCAATGCTGGGTATTGAGCAGTCTGTCCTGACTATAACAAGCATCCTATAGGATGAACTAACCACTGTTTTTTATTTTGAATTAGCATAAAATCTTTCTTCCTGATTAATTTTCTACTTCAAGTTTAACCATGTTGATATGAGTAGCAATCAGAGTTCAATTTTGTGGGTGTTTTCATTTATGACACTCAAATATTGAAAGATAAACTCTACCTAATCTAAGATTCCTTTTAGACCTTAGGGTTACAATGCTCTCCCAGCTAGAGTATCAAAGGGAAATAGTTTGGAGCCAGGATTTCAGTGGCTTAATAAACAAAACACACAATTAGATCTTGATTATCTGTGCCAGTGAGAGGTAGGAATATATGAATAAAATTAATGGAATCTAAAGTCCAGAGTTCAACCTTTTTTGCAATTAAATACTTATTCTTTAAATTAGTAAATAGCAGAAAATTTTAGAGTAATTTCACTGTCAGTTTCCTTTTACTCTAATCTGGAAAAGATAAAACCACTGAAAAGCCATCTAGATGAGGGTAAATAACATGCCAGATAACCTATAAATTGAAGAATCAACTCCTCAATAATGTTACCCCTTATTGTTTCAGGTTGGATTTCCAAAGAGTGCTTCTGTTTCTAACTTTTTAATAAGCTTTCATTGAATATTTTATCTAATACAGTACACATGCCAGAAGTATGAAATAAAAAAGATATTGTCTTGACCTGAGGGGTCTTAGATTCCACTAGTGAGAAAAGCTGCAAGGCTGAACATACTAAGTCTAACAGAATCTCAGACAAAATGGCAGAGCACAGCGGGAGGGAATGACTTCTATTGCAACGTGAGTAGCGCCTGGGGAAGGAAGTGGATCAGGGAGGCCTTTGCAGAACATGATGGGAAGGGTAGAACACTTAGCCTGAAAGAAGAGCAAGGACAGGACTTTCCAGTTACTCTGTGGGCCTGAGGTAAAACTCGTGATCAAATTGGCTGAAATGTGCAGATGCAGGAGGAAATGGTGGACGAGTGGGGAGGAAGATCTGTTACGGCCAAAACATGGGGGATCTTGAGGACGGACTGTATTTTTTTCATGAAAATAGGAAAGCTTTCTGAGAACGGAGATGCCAAGATGGGCTTTGTGAGACAGAAAGAAAAGTGTGGCAACAATATAAATCAGAGGTTTAGCAAAGAAGAGACTGGGGACCGGGAAAACCCCTTAGGCGGTTATTGAATGACCCAGTTCAGGGTTGCTCAACATCCTCCAAGGAACACTGGTATTCTCAAAAGAAAGGAGGGGGGAGGACAGTCTTCTTGGGGAGTTATAATGCATAGTAGCTGTTCTTAGAAGTCCTGCTGCTGCTGCTGCTAAGTAGCTTCAGTCGTGTTCGACTCTGTGCGACCCCATTGACGGCAGCCCACCAGGCTCCCCCGTCCCTGGGATTCTCCAGGCAAGAACACTGGAGTGGGTTGCCATTTCCTTCTCCAAAGCATGAAAGTGAAAAGTGAAAGTGAAGTCGTTCAGTTGTGTCCGACTCTTCGCAACCTCATGGACTGTAGCCCACCAGGCTCCTCCGTCCATGGGATTTTCCAGGCAAGAGTACTGGAGTGGGTTGCCACTGCCCTCTCCTACAAGTCCTGCAGTAATAATCTAACTTTGCACAACCCAGTGTATCTCAAACTCATTTGACCAAAGCATCTGTTGTAATAGATGTGCTGGTGGCCATAGAACATTTATTAATACTCGGCAAGAAGCTAGGGTTAAATAGGATGTAAATTGTGAAATGCAGTTCAGGTAGTAGATGACATTCTGAACTAGGATATAGCAGTATAAGATACAGCAATCACTCCTATTCCCAGGTAGCTCAGTAGCAAAGAATCCCCCTAAAAACGCAGGAGACACTGCTTGATCCTTGGGGCGGGAAGATCCCCCCAGGGGGAAATGGCAACCCACTCCAGCATTCTTGCCTGGAAAACCATGGACAGAGGAGCCTGGTGGGTTACAATGCATGGGGCCACAAAGTCAGACACGGCTGAGTGACTAAGAATGCACATACGCACCTATATTCTCTGTTTAAAATCTTGTAGTTTCAATATGATGATATATGCTGTACATAAAAATGAAAGAAAGTGTAAGAAAGTGTTAGTTGCTCAGTCGTGTCTGGCTCTTTGCGACCCCATGGATTATAGCTCACCCGGCTCCTCTGTCCATGGAATTTTCCAGGCAGGAATACTAGAGTGCATAATCGTTCCCTTCTCCAGGGGATCTTCCCAACCAAGGGATCACACCCAGGTCTCTCACACTGCAGCCAGATTCCTTACTGTTTAGCCACCAGGGAAGTCCCATCTCCTGTACATAGGAAAAGCCAAAGTTGAGAATTTGGGGCCATGTCAGGATCCTGACTTCTGCTGGAGGGCAGAGGGAGTGAGATGAGAGGCTGGGGACAAGAGAATTGGCTAAAAGGCTGCTTAAGAAGGTGTTTGGCACCAGCTCTCATCACCACCCTGAAAAGCCAAGTGACTTTCTCTTTCTCCCAACCCTGCAGGAAAGAGGAAGTAAAGACAAAATTTAACTTCAGGAAAAATACAATGTAGAAGAACTATAACCATCTTATACACTGCTTACTTCAGCCACACTAATGTAATCATTTAATATTGACATTAAAAAGAAAGCCTGCATTACGTTCATACTGAGAGGTGGCAGGGTATGAGAGTTCTAGGTCCTTGCTGGCCAGAGAGAAAGTAAACAATATGATCTAAGGTTGATGAGTCAGGAATCCATGGTATAAGCATATTATGTAGATAGAAGTGAATACCAGAAAAAAAGTTATATTAGAAAGAGATGTCTTTGGGTAGTAGCAGCATGGCTAAGGGCAGGGAACATGGTTTTTGTTGCATTTTAACACTATTTTATTCTTAAAATTTAAAAACTCTAACATTTGCTGTGATAAAGATCAAAAGCTTTATGCATTACCTAAAGATTAAGTTCATTCTTTTACTCAAGGCACATTGGCAAAAGGCACTTCTATGCTAGGATGGACCACCTGTGAAGAGCTCTCTTGAGATCCCCAGATAAAAGTTACTGAAGGCACAAGCTATATTTTGTCAGTGATTCTCCCTATGAATTACTTATCTTATTTTTATATAGCCGAAAACTACCTTGGCAACTGGTATATCATGATTACATTGTGGATACAGACAGTTAATAAACAGGAACTGCTATATTTGATTCAACAAAATAATTCTCAACCAGAAGCAGAAGTTACTTTACAAAGTAGCTTACCACAATAAAAAGAGAAAGGAAATCACTGTGGCCTGGGTACCTAGACCTCATAAAAGCTGCTATTTCCAAGTGTGCACAGGAATCCCAGGTCAAGAACCAGGCAACTGAAAACCCAAGAGAAAGAGATTTAACCTGAAAGCCTTTAAAGAGATTCATATTAGCTACTCCTATGACAACACGGATGGATTACATACTAAGAAGTTAGTTTAGGAAGCTAAGAGTTCATTTAAACATGAGACTGCTCCCTTTGAACTCTGTGAGGTGAAGAATCCATGACTGTTGCGTACCTGTTGACATTTTTTTTTATATATAAGGATCTTCCAGAAAAGCATCAACTCAACAGCCTGTGCCTGGAGGGAACTTTGGTACCAAACCAAAAGAAGGGTGTTTTTTACACATCTTGTTTGTAAAGGTGGGGCCAGAGATTCTGCAAAAAGCTCAGAACATGACTTTAGGCTCTGTGGAAGTCAGCTGATTTTTACATATATGCAAAAGACTTTCCTGCCATTCTTCACTAATCAACCATACCGAGAGCCAAGAGCACTTTTACAGTCCTAGGGACTCTAGGGACACACTGTTCAGGTGATAGGCAGTGCTTGCTACCTCCACCTTGGATGTGGCAGAGTGGCAGAGCAGTAAAGACTTAGGGGTGAGCCACCCTGATGACTCAGAACTGGGAGGACAAGGGGAATCTTCCAGATTCGTAAAGATGATTATATACCATTCTATTATAGAGGCATGCAGCTGATGCCAGGAGCAAGGAGGCCCACCAACTACCAGCTTCACAGAGGAGCGCCCCTCTTCATCAGACCCCTTTCTGCCTTTTGTCTACAGATCCCGCTTTATTATAATGTGAGCAATGAAAAAGTCAAAATTTAGTAGGACTGAGAACATTTGAAACCTGTCTTGCCATTCCCCAGGCCAGAATAACAGACACAGTAAAAGGCAGCGGCAAAATAACAAAAGCATCTCTCCCGATGATACATTACAGTTGTAAAGTATCAAATAACACATCTTTGCATGACTCCTGCTTTCTTATTCACTTGAAGCTTTTGTTCTCTGAAATTATTAATCAGCAGAAACTTTCCTATTTGAAATTAAATCTGTAGAAATGAAACATTCCATTACTGATTGAGCAGCCAAGTCACTCTGACACAGAGAAGCAGCCTTTATTTACAACCCCAGTGTAAAGCTTCAGGACAGGAGTTGTGCACATAGTATTCTACACCTAAACTTTTAGTTTCCAAGGAAACATCACTCCTGAGCTCACTCTAATAGTTTAAACCTGACACTGACCATGGCAGCCCTGTTTTGCTATCTGCCTGTCAAAAGACTGTTTCATCCACATTTTATCTCCACGCTTCCCTCAAATCCTGTATTCACTCTATACTTTATCTGATCCTCTAGTGTATAGCCTCCCCTACTGTAATACGTTAATAAACCTGTTTGTCAGACTACTGGTCTGTAGATGGGCTAAGACAGCATCATAATCTATCAGGGACTTGTTGATTTCCAGAATCCTATTGTAACAATCTAGATAGTATTGGGGATACGACTATACAACTGTGGCAAGGGGTTGTTCAGTCACTAAGTCGTGCGCAACTCTTTGCAACTCCATGGACTGCAGCACACCAGGCTTCCTGTCCTTCACCAACTCCCGGAGTTTGCTTAAACTCATGGCCATTGAGTCAGTGATGTTATCTAACCATCTCATCCTCTGGGGGAAAGATTAACAAATTTATACTTGAAGTCTGGGCTTTCCAGGTGACTCAGTGAGTAAAGAAACTGCCTGCAATGCAGGAGACACAGGTTTGAACCCTGGGTCAGGAAGATCTCCTGGAGGAGGGCATGGCAACCCACTTCAGTGTTCCTGCCTGGAGAATCCCATGATCAGAGGAGCCTGGCGGGCTACAGCCCATGGGGTCAGAGAGTCAGACATGACTGAGGATGAGCACACCTGCACAAGCCTGGCTTAGTTTCTTCGTAAATCTAGCCATTTCTTAACTTGAAATTTGAGTCCATGCTGAATTAAAATGACTGAAACGTGAAAATAGCCCTTAAAAAACCTTACCGTCTCATACAAAAAAAATAAGCTATATGGCAAGCATTTAGAGAAAAAAACTTTCACAAATAAGTGTTTGATGTAACAGAGTTAGCAACCCCAGAGGGTTAAATTCCTGGCCAATTCATACCAATTCTGTAAGACCCAGCTCAAGCCTTACCCCCTCTTCAGAGCTGTACCGAGTCCTTCCTTTTCCATACTCTGGTGGCACCTGGTGTTACATCTGTGCCATGGCACACATCACACAATACCGTGATTTCTTGGTTACCTGTTTTCCCTGTTCATCTTAACTCATTGAGAGCAGGTCCTTGTTCGTAAATTCCTAGCACCTGACACAATCCCAGGCAGAGAGGAGCTCAGTTCATGTTGATGAACAAACAAGTGAAGAGGAGACTGGGAGCAAGAAAACTGGTTGGCAAGTGGTAGTAATGGTTCAAAAGGGATAGAAATGACCTGGACTCAGCATGACTAGAAGGAAACGATAGATAAATGTGGGACATCTGAAAGGAAGATTTAATTTAAAAAAAGATTTGTATCAGAGAAGGCAATGGCAACCCACCCAGTCCTCTTGCCTGGAGAATCCCAGGGATGGCGGAGCCTGGTGGGCTGCCGCCTATGGGGTCGCACAGAGTCGGACACGGCTGAGGGGACTGAGCAGCAGCAGCAGCTATGCAATCTCTAACACAGAATGAATTATAACAAGAACTGAATGTTTTGTAGGTTGACATTTCACCTAACTATAGGTAAATCTGAGATGATTTTTTAGCTTCACTTTCTGCTATTAGAGTGGCATCCATCTGCATGTCTGAGGTTGTTGATATTTTTCCCAATAATCTTGATTCCACCTTGTGATTCATCCAACTCAGTATTTTGCATGATGCACTCTGCATATAAGATAAATAAACAGGTAACAATAAAAAATAATAGTAATAAAAAAAGATTTGTTAATTAAGTGGAAGTGGAAAACGAAGAAAAATTTTAAATCTCAAAACTACACAGAAGTGGATATCACAACCGGAATAAAGGAATCCTAGACTATTTTGCTGGACTTTTTTGGTTTTGATTTTTTTTCTTTTTTTGGCCTGTGCAGTATGCAGAATGTTAGTCTCCTGACTAAGGATGGAAACTGTGCCCCCTGCAGTGGAAGCTCAGAGTCTTAACGTTGGACCTCCAGGAAAGTCCCTATTCAGCTTTAGAAAAGCACATTTCTCAAGGTCCTAGGACAGTCCAGGGTGCTTCCAGACATTCAGAATTAGAGTCAAGGCTCAGAATACACTGGGAACTATTAGCATTGAGGCAAACTTTAAAAAGTGGATGAACTCTCCTCTGATGAAGACACTATGCACTGAACGGTTGAAGGACTGAAATTTGGAGAATGAAGTGTTCTAGAGGAAAAAAAGCAAAAAAGACAACAGAAAGAATTCAGGCACAGTATCCTGGACACCAGTGGAGAAGGGCTGCCTGATGGTAACAGGAGGACAACCCAAGAAAGTCACCTGAAAAACTGTGACAACTTGAAGTTCAGCACGGTAGTGGCTTACATCAGTGGCTTTCCTCCAGCTGTTACCTGTGAGAAAATATAATGGACAAAAGATACAATTTTCAATGGCAAAAACCAAACAAAAATACCTGGCAGTAAACTTTGAAAATGTGTGGTAATTTTTACTAATTTACAAAGACCAAGAGATTTTAATAACAAAGAGATGTGGTAGATGGGAAACATGATAAAATGAAATGTTGGTGTCCTCCAAATGGACACATTAAATAACAATTTAGAGCCAGAATAAATTGCAAGTGGACCAATGAGGTATTTGAAAAACAAAGAAAAACAGATAAAAGCGGCATAAATGGGGAGAAAGGGAGAACATTTTCTAGGCATAACCCCAAAAAGCAGGACTTAAAAAAAAGGATCAACAGATAAGACTGTGAACAAATGTGATCCTTGAGTCCAAGCCACACAGCTCAGGCCTTTCAAGTGTCCTTTTCAGTCCTTGGATCTGTGAGCATTACAATCCCCCCACCTCTACCCACCACAAACACACACTGCACCATCCCCACTGCCAACCCTGGCCTGGGCAGATGAATCATTTGTAAGGACTCACCAAGGATCTTCACAGTCCCGTGCTAGCTAGGTCAACACTGCAGATTTTCAACTTTCAAAACCACTCTCAAAGCCTTGTGATACAGCTAGCCCTCAGCTCTGGCTGAGAAATAGGATCAAGAGGAAAAAACAACCAGGCCATGGCTGCAGCTGCTAAGCCAAAAGCCAAGATTTGACACCACGAGTGTTTGGACTGAGGTTGTTTTGGCCCTGGAAGTAACAGCGACATGCCCCACCTGACCAAAAGTGGAGCCCAAAAGCAGGAGAAAGACAGCAGCAGGTATAAAATCTAGTAGGGTATATGTTCAAATGTTCTCTGGCTTGTTTTTTCCTTGACTTAAAAAAAAAAAAAGTCTATCATAGTGGTTCTCAAACTTCAGAGTGCATCAGAATCACCTGGAAGGCTTTTGTAAAAAGATGGCTGGGTACCACCACCACCCCGCCAAGTTTCTGATTTAGTTGGTTTGCAGTGGCACCTGAAGGTTTGCATGTCTACAGCTGAATTAAATCAAATTCTAAAATAAGTCAACACAATGACTTCCCTAATGGTCTGTCTCGTGGCTAAGACTCCACGCTCTCATTGCAGGGGGGCAGGGTTCAATCCCTGGTCAGGGAACTAGATCCCACACACCACAACTAAAGAAGATCCAGAATGCTGCTAAGAGCTGGTGCAGCCAAATAAAGACATGGAGGAAAGCTATGTGCACATGTGCCTATCTGTTTAAATAACCACTTTATATTAAATCAATGATAGCGGAAGTGCTTTTCAGGTACTTAGCCCTATGTTAATATCTTTTTCAGGTAGATCTAAATTTATTATGACTAAATAGAGGAATTCCTTGGTGGCTCAGTGGTTACGACTCTGCTCTCACTGCTAAGAGCCTGGGTTCAATCTGCGGTTGGGAAACTAAGATCACAAAAGCCCCACAGGGTGGTCAAAATAAAGAAATAAATAGAGTTACAAATATTTCATATAAATATGTGATTTTGTCTAGCTATGATTATAATGTATATCATAGATATATCATTTATATATGTCTCAAATCTTATTGACCAATAAAAATTAATAATACTGGGACTTCCCTGGCAGTCCAATGGTTAAGACTCCACATTTCCACCACAGGGGGCATGCGTTCAACCCCTGATCAGAGAACATGGCCACGTGCCATGTGCCATAGCCAAAATGCAAAATAATAATACCTAGCTTAGTTTACTATGCTTTATAAAACAATAGATGTTAACACAAAAAAAGCAATTCAGAATTATGATTAAAGTCATCATTTGCTTTATTAAAAAAGCAATTGCTCCTTCAATAGCTGAATGACTAAACAAACTGTAATACATCCAGAAAATGAAATAAAAAAGGAATGACCTATTGACACATGCAATGACTTGGATGGATCTTAAGGCATTTATATTGAGTGAAAAGAAAAAAATTCTCAAAAGACTATGTATTGTATGAGTCCATTCAGATAAATTCCTCAAAATGGTAAAATTACAGATATGAAGAATAGACTATTAACTACCAGGGTCTAAAAATAATACTCGAATGGCAGGTAGATAGATCCATAAATGGGCAGTATGAGGGAGAGCTTTGTGGTAATGGAATAGGTCTGTTTCTTGATAGCATTGATGGTTACAGGAATCCATACACTTGATAAAATGACACAGAACTATGCATATAGGTTGCACCAACGTCCATTTCTTGGCTTTGATACTGTACTATATCCACATAAGACAGAACTATTAGGAAACTGGGTGAAGAGTACATGGAACTCTCTATACTATTTTTACAACTTCCTATGAATCTACAATCATATAAAAATTAAAATTAAGAAAAAAAAGAAGTCGGGAATCCCCTGGCAGTCTCATGGTTAGGACTTGGCGCTTTAACTGCCATGGTCCAGGGTTCAGTCCTTGGTAGGAACTAAGATCCTGCAAGCTACATGGTATGGCGGAAAAAAAAAAAAGAGAGAGGAAAAAAAGTTAAAAAGCAGTTGCGTATCTATATAACAAAGTTAGAAAGCAATTTTTTTTAAGAGACAATTTAGGGGCTTCCCTGGTGGCTCAGTGGTGAAGAATCACCTGCCAATGCAGGAGACATGGGTTTGATCCCTGGTCCAGGAGAATCCCACATGCCTTGGAGCAACTAAGCCCACGCACAACTATTAAGCCTGTGCTCCAGAGCCCAGGAACTGCAACTACTGAACCCATGTATCCCAGAGCCCAGGCCCCACAAGAGAAGCCACTACAGTGAGAAGTCCCCACACTGCAACAGAGTAGCCCCTGCTCACCACAAGCAGAGAAAAGCCAGCGCAACAACAAAGACCCAGCACGGCCAAAAATAGACCATTTTAAATAAATAATAAAAATCATTAGTTACCTAGGAATTGTTCAGTCACTAAACCGTGTCTGACTCTTTGTAGCCCCACGGACTGCAGCACACCAGGCTCCCCTGTCCTCCCAGAGTTTGCTCAGATTCATGTCTATTGAGTCAGTGATACTATCTAACCATCTCATCCTCTGCTGCCCCCTTCTCCTTTTACGTTCAATCTTTCCCAGCATCAGGGTCTTTTCCAAAGAGTACCTGGAGCTGACTGTGGCTCAGATCATGAGCTCCTTATAATCTACAAAATAAATCTTTTTAAAAGGTATTCAAGAGTGGCATGTAAAAAATTATAAAACTTTATTGAAACATAAGTGGAGCAATATCATGTTCATTAATAGGAAGATTCAATATTGTAAAGATGTCAATTTCTTTAAAATGACCTCAAGATTAAATGAATTTCCAGTTAAGATCTCAAATAGGTTTACAGAACTTTTACTAGTTGCTTCTAAAATGTAATATCATGACTTACCATAAAGCCACAGAAATGAACACAGTACACTGCATTGGTACCAAACAAACAACCAATAAAACAGAATGGAGAGCCCAGAAGTAGATCCATGCACACTTGGAAATCTGGTAAGACAGAGATGCCATTTAGCTCACTGGAGAAAGAATGGACTTTTCAATAGAGAGTGCTAAGTATCCACAAGGAAAAAAGGAATCAGTGATATATAAAATAATTAGATATGAGTAGATATTTTGGAAACATTTCAAAGAAAATAGAGAATATCTGTGACCTCAGGGTTAGGAGAGAGCTATTAAACAAAACACAAAAAGCATTAACCATAAAATGACAAATTCGACCATCTTAAAAGAACTTTTTTTTCATTAAAAGAAACTATGAGGAAGGTGAAATGAGAGCCACAAAATGAGAGAAAGTATTTGCAATACATCACTCACAAAAGTCTGCTACTCACAATGTATTTTTAAAAGTAAAATAAAAAACATAATAACCAGGAAAATAAAATTGCAATGAAAAATTGGTAAAAATAAATATTTAGATTGGTAAAAATTAAATTTGTGAAGTATTAAGAATGAAGATTCTTATGGGAAGTTTGGGAGATTCTCAAATGGAATTTCTCTTTTTTGTTTAATGAATCCTGGCTCTGAGTCTTTTTTTTTTTGGTTGTGTTGGGTCTTCACTGCTGCACAGGCTTTTCTCTCATTTTGCGAGCAGCGGGGCTACTCTTTAGTTGCAGGCTTCTCATTGCAGTGGCTTCTCTTGCTTTTTTTTTTTTAATTTAATAAAGTTTTATTTTTCAAAATGTACAGTTGGTGGGACCTGCTCATGCATCTTCACCAGCAGCTGGGGCATCTCCACCTGGTGTAAATCACCTGAGCTCTGTGCTTTGAAACCAGTTTAATAAGTCCTTTAGTAAGGAGTTCCTGAAGGGCTACCCTGGCCAGGGAACCACGAATCTTCAGTCTCTAAGAGACGACAGTTATAAGCTTAGAACTGGGAACTTCTTTACAGAGTTTGTCATATATTGCTTTGTCAAACAAGAGTAGGTTATTGAGCTTGTCCTGAACTTTGCCTTTGGACCACTTCTTTTTGGCCTTGCCCCCAGATTTGTTCACTGGACCTTTGTCTTTCTTGGTCGACTTTCCGGCATCTTTCTTCCTCTTGTTGCCCTTGGGCAGCATATCGAAGTCCAGAGAGCGGCTGCGACCACTGCCGCCTCGCTAAGGTGTTGGACAAAAAGGCTGCAGTGGCTTCTCTCGTTGCAGAGCACAGGCTCTGGGCACACAGGCTCAGGAGTTGATGCTCCCCGGCTCTAGCACACAGACAGTCTCCACAGTTGTGGCCCCCGAGCTCAGCCGCTCCTCGCCATGTGGGATCTTTCCAGACTCGGGATTGAACCCATGTCTCCTACACTGGCAGGCAGATTCTTCACCACTGAGCCACCAGGGGAGCCCATTAAATGGAATTTCTTTTGTTCCCCTCATAGATGTAAATTGGTATAACTATTGTGGAAAACGATTTGGTACCATCCTGAAAACTAAACATTCACATACAGTATAACATACAATTAACACTCCTAGATTTAATCTTAAAATTCTTGGAAATAAACATCAAGAAATGTATATAAGAATGTTCAAAGCGTCAATGTTTTTAACAGCAAAATAAATAAACAGGAAGAAAAACAACCCAAACATCCATCTGCAGGAAAGTAACTCTTCTTCTCAATGGGCAGGTTTCAGCTCAAATGTCACTTCATTAGGCCTTCTCCAAGCTCTATTTAAATTTAAAACACACACTCTTATAGTAGCTACCCCCTTACTTTCACATCAAATCACAACTCTCAGTTACCATCTAAAGTCAGTGCATATTTTTTAAAGGTCTGTCTTCTCATGCTGGACAGTAAACTTCATGAAGAGAACATGTGTGTCATCTTACTCGATATGTCTAGGCCTTAGCACACAGTAACACTGAAAATAAAAAGGAAGGTGAAAGAGAAATAAAAAAAAAAGGGGGATAGTGAGGTGGAAGAAGAGTTCATTGAAAACTTACCTGCTGCTGCTGCTAAGTCACTTCAGTCGTGTCCGACTCTGTGCGACCCCGTAGATGGCAGCCCACCAGGCTCGCCGTCCCTGGGATTCTCCAGGCAAGAGCACTGGAGTGGGTTGCCATTTCCTTCTCCAATGCATGAAAGTGAAAAGTGAAAGTGAAGTCGCTCAGTCGTGTTCAGCTCTTAGCGACCCCATGGACTGCAGCCCACCAGGTTCCTCTGTCCCTGGAATTTTCCAGGAAGAGTACTGGAGTGGGGTGCCATTGCCGTCTCCATACCTACCAAAATAGAAACAGACTCACAGACAAAGAGAACTGACTTGTGGCTGCTAAGGAGAGAGGGAAAGGGGGAAGGATGGGTTGGGAGGCTGGGATTAGCAAATGCAACTATTATATATAGAATAAACAAGGTCCTACTGTACAATACAGGGAACTATATCCAATATTCTATAATAAACCATAATGGATAAGAATACCTATCTATCTATATATCTGAATTACACTGCTATAGAGCAGAGCACCATATTGTAAATCAACTCCACTTCCATAAAATTAGGTGTTTTTTTTTTTTTTTTCACTGAGACAATTTATTCTCTCCTCACGTCGGCACTGGGTCGCCTCTCCAGATGCCCGATGTCCTCTGCCAGCATTCAGTTCCTGTTTTTTGGAGTTTGCTCGGCCTTTAAAAGTTCTTTTGGTATATTTATTGGGGAGAGAGTGTTCTCCCCGTCCTATTCCTCCGCCATCTTAGTTTCTCCTCGGTGTTTTTTTTTTAAACAGTTCACTGAGATCTCAGACAAAATGGGAAAGGGAAGCCAAGTTACAGAATCTTCCACATGAAATGGAGCAACTCTGTATCTGAAAGGTATGCTTGTCATTTGAAAAAGGACTGAAGAAAGACAATATAAAGAAAAGATTTGGTTAAACAGGAAGAAAAAATCAAAATTTAGGGGGGAGGATCTGGAGGGTACAGGGTAAATCAAAATTGTTTCTGCTTTTGAGCTTAAGGTCTTACTCTTGCTATTGATATGTTTCACTGAGGGGTAGGAGGGCAGTATATTCCCACTGGAAGACAGTAGGAAAAAAGATTTACCTTAATTGAAGTATGCTTTATCATCAAGTTTGCTATTGCATAAAACAAAGGATGACAATTGTTATGCGCTTAATTGTATCTTCTCAAAATGCATATGTTGAAATCCGAACCCCTAGTGCATTGTAATATGACTGTGCTTAGAGACAGGATCTGTAGTGAAGTCATTACAATAAAATGAGGTCACATAGGTAGGCCCTAATCCATTGTAACTGCTTTTCTTATTAAGAAGAGATGAGCACAAACCTGCATACACACAGAGAAGAGTCATGTGAAAACACAGCAAGAAGGTGGCCTTCCGCTGGTCAGGGAAAGAAGACTCAAAACAAAATCAAAAAACCAAACCTGCTGACCTTGATCTTGGGCTTTCCACCTCCTGAACTGTCAGAAAATACATTTCTGTTGTTTAAGCCACCCAGTTTGTGGTATTTGGTTGTGGCAGTCCTGGCAATACATCACTCTAAATAACAACTACTCTGTCTAGAACCACTTTAATGCAAAAGAAATTTTCCTGTGCTTCCCTAGGTCCCGTTAGCCAACACCTATTAAAAGATAATAAAACCTGTCATGCTATTAATAATTATTGAAATTGCTTAATTATCTGAGTATGGGATGTTGATAAACTACTGCCAACTTTTTGTTCCCTTACTGATCTATAGGAAGACTTGATCAAATCCAATTTATCCATTTCACACTGCAGGCAGGAAGCCCAGGGCCTGTAAGCTTCTCCAGAAATGAAAACATACAAGAAAATGCCTGTGATCTAGGCATGAAAAGGGCAGAAACCAATTTAAGAAAATTAAACTACAAAATTAAAAAATGTTCCATTAAATTCATATATAAACTTAATTTTTCATTTTAAAACATACAAATTTCCTTACATTTGAAATTAATTAGCACATTAGATTTTTACATTTCTCAAGAATACTCACATACGCATGACTGCTTAAAACACCTATTAAATCATTAATGAGTCAACACAGTCAATTAATTTCCTAAACAAGGACAATCCATTCAGAAAGTTTTTTGAGAAAAGATATTCAACATTGGATATGCATGCATCTTAATATTTGATGACACCGGGTAGGGTCTCCCTTTTCTCCCTCCATTCCCTAACTGCCTGCCTCCTTCATTTCCAAATTAGTGATAAAGTTCAGAGGAGGGTGGCAGTGACTCCTACAAGGGAGAGCTAGGGGATTTTGAGGAGGAAACACCTAGGGGTAAGGAGAATAAGGGGCTCAGAAAAGAATCAATCACAGGAACTTCCTTGGTGGTCCAGTGGTTAAGAAACTTCAACACTTCCACTGCAGGGGACAAAAGGTTCATGAATGATATACATGAAAACACAAAACAGAAGCATAGATACATCCTAGCAGGCTTCTGGAGAGCAGCACCTGGCTTACATCCAGCAAGAAAACAGCACCCTCAGTCCCACAACCTCACAACCTGCAATAGCTTGGAAGTGCAGCAGTTAGCGGAATCTTCCCTGGGCAAGTCTTCAGATGAGAATACAACCTGGCCAACAATAGGATTACAACCTTCTTGGACCCTCAGTAGAAGATACTGCTAAGCCATACCCAGACTCTTGGCACAATGATAGTAAGACAGAAAGAGATCTTACAAAGCTACAGTAAGACAAATACAAGGTTAAAATAAGTAGACTAGTGGTGTTATTCTGTAATGTACTATCTGGCAATATGTTGAAACATTTAAAAGTATATACACTGAAACATTTAAAGGCATATATATTGAAACATTTAAAAGTATACATATTGCTTTCAACTGGATTGTTGTTGCTCAGTCCTGTCTGATTCTTTGCAACCTCGCAGACTGCAGTATGCCAGGCTTCCCTATCCTTCACTATCTCCCGGAGTTTGCTCAAACTCATGTCCACTGAGTCAACAATGCCATCCAACCATCTCATGCTCTGTCACCCCTTCTCCTCCTGCCCTCAATTTTTCCCAGCATCAGGGTCTTTTCAAATGAGTCAGCTCTTCTCATCAGGTGGCTAAAGAATTGGAGTTTCAGCTTCAACATCAGTCCTTCCAATGAATATTCAGGGTTGATTGTCCTTTAGGTTTGACTGGTTTGATCTCTGTGCAGTCCAAGGGACTCTCAAGAGTCTTCTCCAGCACCACAATTCAACTGGATAGATATCAGCATATCACAAAAATGATCAACTATGACATTAAGACACTGGAAACTTCCTAAAAGCAAATTCTTTATCATTCTGTCTCCATACAATTCCTATAAACATCACTAGTTTTGATAGTTCACTGGTTCCAGTTCACCTTATGTGTAACTTTTAAAAAGTGCAAAAGGCAGGGAGGTAGAAAGGATGTGTTTCCCCCCCTGGAGATATATCGTTCTCTGAAGAAGAAAGCAAAAGTCCCCCTCAAGCTCTGTTGAGCCCTGACCTCTGGAAAATCACTGCTCTTCTCTAATCTTTTCATTTTATAGATGAGAAAACTGGAGCTCACAAGAACAGACTTGCCAAAGATTAGCATGGTAAAGCCTGAATTAAAACCTATTTCCTGATTTCTTTTCACTCTACCACATCCTATTAAAATAACAAGAGGACTCTGAACTTCCTAATGTTGTTTTTGGAAAGAGTCCAATCATATTTTTTTTTAAAAGCTAAAATGTACAGATGCCTACACTGCAACTTCCTCCAAGCTGCCACTAATGATTTTTCTATTATTAAGAGCAAAAACAAATATACCTTGGTTGCTTGCAACAGCAATTCTGAAATAAATGGTAGCTCAATAGACAGCAACAGAATTTTTAAGTCTAAAGCTAGAGGGTGAGTTTGTTCTTCCTTACCACAAATTTCTATTTTACTATGCTAATTCATTAAGTTTAGAATACTGGTAAATATCATCCTTCTAAGGAAATACCTATGTTAATTACCTAAGGCACCCCCATACTAACTTTACCTAATTTTAACAGTTACTAAATACTGTTCACTCTATCCTATGGGGTAGAAAAGAAATAAACATATTTCTAAGCAAAAACAATATAGACAGAAGTGAGGAAACAGTTTCCAGTTTAAGTACACCAAGGGTATATCCAAAGTAGAAAGTAAAAGTAACACTCTGAAACAAAAGTTACCTGTAACTCTAGAACATTTTAATTCTAGAGAGCTTTAATAAATAAAAAGCCCCAGGTTCCAAATATCTATCAAAAAAAGAATGAATAATGAATCCCATCAGAACTGGGGAAATTTTCTTTTTCCTTAAAGGAAGGGGAGGGTTGAAAGCAGATAACCATTTTCTTTCAAAAAGATAAAAACACTGCTTCCTCAAATAACCTCAGAATGTCACTTGAGATGAGTAGGCAGGAAGAACATAACTGCATATTTGCCTCGTATACAGTACTGGGCAATTAAATGTCAACTTGGCTATTTAGGAATGGCTTGCTAAAACGTTGAAAAAATGGAAGACTTCATCCTTGTCATAGACCGCCACTTCAGTGGAACATTCGGTGCACATGACTGGGTGATAGATTTCTTCCACATCTGTCTCTGTCTCCTCCGCAGCACCTTCTAGGTTAGACCTCATCTTCTTATGGCCTCGCCTTTTCTTCCTCTTCTCTGGGGGTTTGTATCTCAGAATCTCTTCCTTGTTGACAGAACAATTCATGACAAACATTGCTCTATATTGAGTTTTATATGATTCATGCCTAAGAGGAAAATGAAATGGAGAATTTGGATTTATGTTCTATTTTAATAATTATACATTTAGATAAAAATTTAAGACTATCAAAAACTTACTGAAATACCAACCAAAGTTAAAACATGAGAACAAAACAAGAAATTCAAAAACTTTTTAAGAGTTAAGAATAGGAAGGGACCTGTTACAAAAATAGATAATAAAGAAAGAATATATTCTACTGCTCTAAAGCTAACTTTTACCTCAGTAAAAAAGTTTTTGATTTGCTCTTCCAACACAGAAAGACAGGAAAAGTTGTTGGAAACTTGAGAGGTCATGTTTGAAAATCTCTGACTGCATCTTCTCCTGCTGTGGCCTGAGGCTGCCCTCCTCTCAGTACAGTGCCCCTCTGGTCACTATTTTAGTAAAAGCTACACTTTGAAGAGCTTAACGAGCATCTGACTTTATAATGTCCGCCAAAGAATAAATAATGCTTTCTTTGTTCTCCTCAAATAACTTAATGTTTTCCTACTTTTCTCAACTTAGTAAGTTACTTTCCTTTTCTCCCCCTTAAACCTCATACAACAGAAATATCTATTTGGCTAAAAACAGTGAAGTCAAGCTATGCCTCCATTGGTTCTAAACACTGACCTTTTCCTCTTCCACCAACCACCAGGCTGGTGCATCTCTCGGTGAGACCATAAAAATTACATTTATATTCTACCATAGTGGAATCCTGTATTCATATGGAACACAATATTTACCAAGACCAATTTCTACGGTTAGATCATGAAGCAACTTCTTTTGGGTATAGGAATCCTGTAACACAGCAGCATGGTGTAATTTAAAAGAGAAGCAACTTAAGCACACAGGTACTTTACTTTTTCTTTATTTCCTATTCTAGGTGTCAATTTATATACAAAAAGCTTAAGAGTTCAAACGGAGAGTACAAAAATCCGTTGTTGCAGATGCTCAGAAAACCTGATTTATAACACGGACTAAGTTAGACATTTATAAGGCTATTGGGGAAAAAAGGGGGAAGAAAAGGGCAAGAGTATATTTGGATCAATAAAATGAAGGGAATAAAAAAAATATATGATTTTCTCAATTGATACATAAAAAGCATTTGAAAAATTCAATACTCTTTGATAATAAAAATACCCAAAAACTAATAGAAGGAAACCTCCTCAATATAATAAAGGCCATACATGAAAAATTCATAGCTAACATCATACTCAATGATGAAAGACTAAAAATTTTTCCTCTAAGACAAGGAACACAACAAAAAATACCTGATTTCACCACTTCTATCCAACTTGAAAGTTATAATAAGTGCAATTAGGTAAGAAAAAGAAATAAAAGGCATCCAAATTAGAAAGGAAGAAATAAAATCTTCTCTGTTCACAGATGACATGATATTGTATGTGAATACACAAAAATCTATCAGAGCTAATAAGTTAATGCAGCAAAGTTGCAGAATGCAAAATGAAGACATAAAGATCTGCTGTTTCTATACACTAGCAAAGAACAATCCAAAAGGAAAGTAGAATAGAGATTACCAGAGGCTGATGTAGGTAGGGATGGAGACTGGTGACTTACTGTCTAATGGGGAAAGTTTCTGTCTGGAGTGATGAAAAAGTTCTGCAAATGGAGAGTCATGACAGCTCTACAATTGTAACTGTAGTTCATGTCCCTGGATTGTACACTGGAAGGTCAGGTACACACACTGCTGTATTTAACATGGATAACCAACAAGGACCTATTGTATATAGCACAGGGAACTCTGCTCAACGTAATGTGCAAGCCTGGATGGGAAGGGGTTTGAGGGAGAATGAATAAATATAAATATAAATATATGGCTTAGTCCCTTCATTATTTATCTAAAACTACCACAACATCATCAATTGGCTATACCCCAAAGCAAAATAAAAAGTTTAAAGTTTAAAAAAAGGTTAAAACAGGCAACAAGATAAGAGTGTCCATTCTCACCGCTCCTAGTCAATATATTTCTAGAAATCTTAGTCAAAGCAATCAGGTTAAAAAAAGAAAAGGTAAAAAACAAAAGGCAAAAAAAAAGAAAAGGTAACCAAACAGAAAAGAAAGAAGTAAAATTATCCCTGTTTCCAGATGACATGATCATATGTATACAAAACTCTAAAGATTCCAACAGGAAAATGTTAGAATTAATAAATTCAGTAAAGATTCAGGATACAAAAGCAATCAGAAAAATCTGTTGCATTTTCACTAACAACAAACTGAGAAATTAAGAAAACATTCTCATTCACAATAACATAAAAATAATAAAATACTTAGGAATAAATTTAACCAAGGAGGTGAAGGATCTATACACTGAAAACTATGACGGTGATGAAAGAAATTGAAGAAAACACAAACAAATGTAAAGATATCCCATGCTCATAGACTGGAAGAATTAATACTGCTACAATGTCTATGCTACCCAGAGCCATTTTATAGATCCAATGCAACCCCTATCAAAATTTCAATGGCATTTTTCATAGAAACATAAAAAATTCTAAAATTTGTATGGAACCATAAAAGACCTCAAATAGCCAAAACAATCTTGAGAAATAAGAACAAAGCTAGAGGCATCACACTTCCTGATTTCTATCTATGCTACAAAGCTACAGTAATCAAAACAGTACGGGACTGGCATTAAAAATACAGACTCATTGGTCAACAGAAGAGAACCAAGAGCCCAGAATAAACCCATGTATATACCATAAACTAATATTTGGCAACAGAGTCAAGACTATTTAATGGGGAAAAGACAATCTCTTCAATAAATGGTATTGGGAAAACTGGATATTCATGGGCAAAAAAATAAAATCTGAAATAAAGAGTAAAATTTAAAATTTGAAATCATAAAACTCCTAAAAGAATACATAAAAAAAAGCTCCTTAACACTGGTCTTGGCAATGTTTTGGAGCTGACACATAAGGCACAAGCAACAAAAGCAAAAAATGGAACTACATCAAAGTAAAAAGCTTCTGCACAGCAAAGAAACAATCAACAAAATAAAAAGGCAACCTATGGAATGCGAAAAAATATTTGCCAATCATATATCTGATAAGAGGTTAATTTCCAAAATATATAAGGAACTCAATATAAAAAAAACCCAATTAATAAGTGGGCAAAGAACTTCAATAAACATTTTTCCAAAAAAGACATACAAATCATCAGGGAACTACATATCACAACTACTATAAGATTATCACCTCAAAACTACAGTAAGGTATCACCTCATAGAATAGATATGATCAAAAAGACAAGAGATAACAAAAGTGAATCCTTGCGTACTATTGGTAGGAATGTAAATTGGTACAGCCACCATGGAAAACTACAGAGGAGCCTCAAAAAGTTAAAAATAGAACTGTCATATGATCTAGCAATTCCACTGTTGGGAATGTATACAAAGGAATGAAAATACTATATCAAAGAGATATCTGAGCCCTCACCTCAGCCAGGTGATCAAGTTCAACATCAATAGCCATAAATCATGTTGATAGCTTGTTGCCTATGATATAATGTGATGAAAATGGCACTCTACTTCAGTGGTCTTCCTCCCAAAAACCCATCACAGCATTATTTACAACAATCAAGATGTGGAAACAACATACATGTCCATTGACTGATAAATGAATAAAGAATATATGGTATATACATGCAATAGAATATTATTCAGCCATTAAAAAGAAAAAAGAAAAAACCCTGCCATTTGTAACAACGTGGATGAAGCCTGAAGGAATTATGCTAAGTGAAATAAGTCAGAAAGAGAAAGACAAATAGTGTATGATCTCACTTATACGTGGAATCTGAAAAAGAAAAAACCAAACAACTGAACTCACAAAGTTGGTGGGGGAGGGTAGGTGGATGAAGGTGGTCAAAAGACACAAACTTCCAGTTATAATGATTAAGCTCTGGAGATGCATGTACAACATGATGACTATAGTTAACAATGTGCTGTGCTTAGTTGTGTGTGTGTGTGTGCGCGCGCTTAGTTGCTTAGTCATGTCCAACTCTTTGCAATCCCATGAACTGGAAGCCACCAGGCTCCTCTGTCCATAGGGATTCTCCAGATAAGAACGCTGAGTGGGTTGCCATGACCTCCTCCTGGGTATCTTCCCAACACAGGAATCAAACTCAAGTCTCCCACTGTATTACATACTTGAAAAATGCTGACAGATCTTAAAAGTGTTTACCACACAAAAAAGGGAACTATGTGAGGTGATGGCTGTGTTAACTAACCATATTGTGGTAATCATCCTACAATATATCTGAATATCTAATCATTACACTGTGTACTGTATACCTAAAGCTTATACAGTGGTTTATGCCAATTACATTGCAACAAAGATACGGAATGATTTTTTTAAATTCTTAAATGGTCTAGCTGACAATAAATTGAATATTCAAATGAAACACGCTTACAGCAACATTTTTAAATGCTTAATATAGTAAATTTTATGTTATCACAATAGGAAAAAAAATAAAGAGTCTGAGAGATTTCGTCATCCTACAACATATATGCAGTTTTACTGAATACTTATCAGCACTGGCAAGTACTTATTAGAAGAGCTAGTTTAGTTAGACTACATATAATCAAAATTATTTGTATAAAGATCAGCCATGCAGCACAAGTGATATATGAGGATAGAACTTTATCAGAATTCCTAAGTACCTCGAAAGTCTATTTCAGATTTAAACAAGGACCACCAAATGGTTTTATTTTCATGCATGTATGTGTATGTGTGTCATGTTACCCTTTATCAGTTACCTTTGGCAATCAAGACACAGTGTAGTCATGCAGGCAGGGCAATTCAAGACAGCATCGCTATTCGGAACAGGCTGCTGTTGTTGACGTGGTCGCTGTATTCCAAAACCATGGTAGCTAGAACAGAAAAAGAAAGAGGAAGGGTGAAGTATATTAAAGCCAGATCTTCCTTTCTAATGCCACTTTCCAATATAAGAAATTAGTACCCTTTAGAGAAACGGTTAATTCTAGGAATGGGGCACATAAAGTAGACCTGGAACATTCTGTAGTGCCAGAAAATAAGGCGGTGCTCAAAAAGAAAAAACAAAACTAAAAATCCACGAGACAAGTATGTTAAAGGGGCACAGGAGCCAACTCAAAGAGCCCCTGATGACTAAAATCAAAACAATTAGAGCACTGAAACAAAATATTGTTAAATCATAAGCAAAGTATAAATAAATACCCATGACTCAATGCTGACATAAATGACTTAATATGTAAATAAATGGGGGAGAACAGACACATCTCCCATATGTAAGAATTACAAATAATTTATGAAGATACTCTCCCCTCGAGGAGGTAGAACATAACTCTAGACTCCTTAAGTCTAGGTTAAATATAATGACATCCTTCCAAACAGAAGGTACAGAAAGGTGTGAAAAGAGTAACTTTACAGCCGAGAAACTAAATCATGCTTGAAAATATGTGCCCTCGATACAAAGTGATGAAAATGGCACTTCACCTCTATGGTCTTTCTCCCCAAAACCTCTAATTCCAGTTTGATCACGAGAAAAACATTAGATAAATTCCAATAGAGGAGTCTCCCACAATATTCCTGATCCATGCTCCTCAAAACTGTTAAAATCATCAAAACCAAGGAAAGTCTGAGAAACTCATAGCCAAGAAAAGCCTCAGTAGACATGACAACTAAACATAACATGGTATCCCAGATGGGCTCTTGGAAGAGAAAATGGGTATTAGGATACAAATTAAGGAAATCTGGGGGAATTCCCTGGCAGTCCAGTGGTCAAGTTGTCTTGCTGTTGGTGAGGGGAGTAATAAGGAAATTCTCTGTATTACCAGTTGGATTTTTCTGTAAATCTAAAATTATTCTAAAAAAGTCTACTAATGAAACACACACACATCAATAAAGCTACTTTTAAAAAGCAAGCATTGTAAGCTCTAAATGCCTAAGAATTTTGAGTCTGTTTTGTTCCCGTTTGTATTTCAAGAGTCTGGAACAGTGTCTGGCATATAGTTAAGTACTCAACAAATATGTGCTGATTGAAAAAATAAAGTATAAATCTACTTACAAAGACACTAAAATATAAAAGGATATATCCTTAAAAGGGGCTTACAGAAAACGTCACAAAATCATTTGGCATAACTTCCTAAACTCTTATTGGGAGGGAAAAAAACTGAGAACATGTGGTGTATATTTCATAATTGTTGTTAAATACCTCCAAATGCTTGAAAAATTTCAAACCCCCCCAAAATAACTAAATTATTCATTCAACAGATAGTGAGTGTCCATATAACATTGTGCAAGATGCTTGGGATACAGCACTGAACAAGACAGGTATGATCACTGTCCTTGTGGTGCTTAAAATGTACTGAATTCATTATCTGAAGCAGGTTTCTGTGGTCTTAAAAGGCAACTACTGCGTGACATAGGAATGTGAATAAGATACTAAGATGTTACTTCTCATGATAATGTAACAGTGAAAATACATTCCATCTTAAGTCACTGACAGCTTCTGTTACCCAAATCAGGAGCTAGATCATAAGCTCCTTAATTATTTCGACAGTACTCATAGCACTTAAAATGTTCATTTCACACTGTAGGTGTGAAAACTATCCATCACATAAATGCAAGAGGCAGCTGTAAGTGGTGCATGGGTGAAACTGGGAGAGGAAAAAAGGACATATTCCAAGAGTGGAAGCTAAAATGTGGTGCACAAAGACCCACACAGCATCACATTCCCTCTGGACTGGACAACTATAGATTCCTGGGCCCCACCCTCGAAGAATCAAAACCTCCCAGAGTAGGAGTCAAGGGTTTGCATTTCCCTCTCACCAGGTGATTCTGAAGCTCAGGCAGGCTAGGGTAACGTTAAGTAATAGTGATACGCTTTCAGCTTTCATTTTTATGATAAATTGATCTTTACCAAATCAAATTTGAAATAGAGTATGGCGTTTCCTCTTGGAATGATGGAAATGGTTTGAAATAAACATAGGTAGTGATTGCACACCACTGTGAATACACTAAATGCCACTGAACTGGTAACTTCAAAATGGTTAACAAGTCATGTGAATTTTACCTCAACTTTAAAAACTCAAATTTGTAAACATGATTCAAGTGTTCAAATAGAAAACAACATCTACTCTTCATCGACATAAATTCTTTCACTTTTGGCCATGCTGAAGCATGTAGGATCTTGGTTTTCCAACCAGGAATCAAACCTGAGCACCCTGAAGTGGAAACGTGGAGTCGTCACCACTGGACCCCCAGGGAATTTCCCATATAAACTTTTAATTTCTAAGTAAATTTATATTGCTTATTTGAAAAAAGTCAGCTTTGCTTCTTGAAAGGAGAGAGTTGACTAGCTACAGCAGTTTGAATTGAACAACAGTTTTTAATAAATAAATGGTCTAAAGAATGTATATATGTATATAACTGAGTAACTTTGCTGTACAGCAGAGATTGGCATAACACTGTGAATCAATTGTGTTGTTGCTGTTCAGTCTCTGAGTCGTGTCCAACTCTTTGTGACGTCATAGACTACAGCACACTACGCTTCTCTGTCTTTCACTATCGCCCAGAGTTTGCTCAGATTCATCATTGAGTCCATGATGCTATATTTCAAATAAAAATAAACAATCAACCAATGGCCTGACTGAAATTTGCTGTTCATTTTCAAAATATTCAGTATTTTTTTCTCAAACTTTCTTTATGCATGTCTGCATATGGAACCCGGGTCTCCTGCATCGAAGGCAGATCCTTTACCATCTTAGCCACCAGCAAAGTCCCTATAAACATACATACATACACTCAAAACATGAGTACAGTGAAAATCATCTTTTAATCACTTTCCCTAAAGATTTGAAATATTAAATTTAAGTTCTTACCCTCTTCTCTGTGCATCAACCCAGGCCTGATCTCTGTTATCTTTTTCAGGATCATATAGTAATTCATCATTTGTTGGAATTCTGTGTTGTTTCTTCTTTTTTTTCTTGGTCACTTGTGCTAATTTTGAAAATGTTAAGAATATGGCTAAGTAGCATGCCTAAAATTCACACCTTTTTTTACACAAAATGAATCCTCTTTTCCTAAGGTATACATTTTTTCTATTTTCCTAAGAAAAAAATTTCAAGCTAGTCCTCCAAATAAAGTTCAGAACCAAGTTCAAATAATGAGAAGTCACAATCTCAAAAGAGCTACTCAAATCAACTCAAGAATAGACACTAATTTTTTTTTTTTTTTTTTTTGGCTGCACTGCTTGGCTTGCAGAATCTTAGCTCCCAGACCAGGGATCAAACCCAGACTTCCAGAAGTGGAAGCATGGAGTCTCAACCATGTGACCACCAGGGAATTCCTTAGAAATGATTTTTGATGTTTTAAATTTTCCATAAGTTTTCATACATAAAATGCTGCTGAAATCAGAACAAAAATGAGTGGGGGTGGGGGGACCACTATTATCATCTACATACACTAGCCCTACCTGAGCAGGTCAGTATTTATGCAACAATATATAAAAATATAAAATCATTTCTTTACCTTATAAATATGTATGTACTCCATTATAACTATTGATATAATTAAGTTAGTTTTAGCTCTTGTCATTATGTTCAACTTTGCTCAAAATTTACACAAAATCAGGGGCTTCCCTGGTGGTCCAGTGGTTAAGAATGTGCCTTGCAATGCAAGAGACACCACTTCCATCCCTTGTCTGGGAAGTTCCCACATGCCACAGAGCAACTAAACCCTCAGCCCAGTGCCTAGAGCCTATGCTCCACAAGAGAAGCCACTGCAATAAGAAGCCCACTACCGCAGCCAAGAGTAGCCCCTGCTCGCCGCAACTAGGGAAAGCCTGCAGGCAGCAACAAAGACATACTGCAGCCAAAAAAAAATGTTTAATTTATACAAAATCAATTTCAAAGAACAGAGAGGTTGATTTTTTTTAAAAAAGCAACAACTTAGGGAAAATTCTACAAGAGAGTAAAATCTAGAAACTATCTGCAGTTATGAAAGCAAATGTGCTAAAGAACCCTGAAGGAAAAGGAGGCCGAGAGCCTTGAGGAGAGAGATACTGAGTCAGGACTTGCTTCCTCTCCCCAGATGTGCCTCTGCATGCCACCCTAGTCCCAGGCCCTCAGGTGTGTGTGTTGCCATCTGTTCTATGTACAATCCTGCTTTTGTTTTCACATCAACTGCTTGCAATTTCTTAAAAGATAAAACTCAAAGGGAAAACCTAATATCAAATTGCTAGGTAAAACTTCTTTCATAAAATATAACTGCTAAACCTGGTAAACATGTTCCTTACCTGCTTTGTCTTCATCTTCAGAATCAGAATCAAAATATATATTGTCATAGTACTTTGGCGGAGCTGTTCCAACTATCCCATCTCCTGAAGACCCTAGTCAAATCATAAGGGAAGTTTAAAGACTGAAACACACAGAATTGACAAAATAAAAAACTCCATACATTCTTCCATCACTTCAAACTGCTATCAGCTCATTCCTAATTTCATTTCAGTGGAAAAATATTTTCACGTCAATGACTTACTGTATTTCTGTGCCCTATGCAACTACAGAGAACTTGATTAAGTTCTTGAATAAGTGTTCCAAATCATGAGAAAATTATTCTCCTTCCCTTGCCAGAAAGAGACTGAAAGCACATATGATAATCATAAAAGCACATCTAATTAAACAAAACAGCCATATTTTCAAGTTACCAGCACATATATTTCTACCTTTCAGCCATGCAGTCTACTGTAGAGAACAGGAAATAAACACCTTGTTTTAAGGGACCTTAGAAAAAAGAGGATACGAGTTCTACAAAGAGTCAGGAGAAATGAGTCAAGGACATGTTCTTCCTCTCCTCAGTTGTGCCTAGTGACATTATATTACCTATACTTATGGCATCATATGCCTGCATCCCTAATTCTTCCTCTTAATTAATATCTGCCTTTGCTTTTATCATTATCATATATGCTTTCAATTCTTAAAAGTTAAAATATAGCATAACAACATGGAAACCAACGCTGAGTCCTACTTTCACAGTTTTCAAGTCAGGTACATTTTACATAACAGACCAAGCATCAAAATCAAGCATATTTCATTACTTACTAAAATAAGACAGGAATTTATGGTGACACATTACTCAATCTGCTATATCAGTGCTATATAACCTAAAAAGTACTTCTATAAGCTAATGTGTCTTTCCTTCTTTATCCTAGGGTAAAAAGTACAAAAAGAAATCATATAAGTTAACAACACTTAACAGTCTCTTTCCAGCACCACAGGAAAATTCTACACTAGCGACGAAAGAAAACTACGCTTAGGCTGCCAAGTGCATTTATTCATTCACTCAAGACGTGTTTACTGGGCACCGACTGAAAGCGCTGGGGACACACGAGAACGCAAACAAGCATCTCTGCCACTATGGAGCTTAGAAAAATATCTGTGTGAAAATCCAACTAAAAGTTTACCTGTTTCTAGAGAAGATAACTTGTCCTCCATTGTTTTTATGGTAGAATTTAATTCAGCTTCCATTTCCTTTTCAAATTCATCTTCACTAGAGGATTCACTTTCCCCAGTAAGGCATTCTCTGATAAGTTTTCGTTTTTGGTCAGGAGTTCCATGTAAAAGCACATCCACCTCATCTTCAGAACTAGAACACATTTAAATCACAAAGAACATGCTTAATCGAAGTATTAAAATAATTTAAAACACCTATCATCCCAATGCCCAACAATTTTAAGTTTTATAAGGTTGCATTGGATTCAGCTGTCATTACATACAGTTCTTCTTACTTCAACCATTTCTGCATATTTCCAAACGTATTTTTTAATGTCTGCATACTATTTCCTTTTGCAGATGCTGTATAGTTATTTGTCATTGCTATTAAACAAATACAATGAATAGCTCTGTATAATTTTTCCCCTGTTGATTTCCTTAGGTTAAATGTCTAAAATTAGACACAAACATCTTTCTGACTTCTGGAATTATCACACTACTTTCCAAGCGTATTGTACCAATTCATAATTCCATCAGCAATGAAAATTTTACTGGGCATTTGTTTTAAACTCTGGACACTTAAATAAAACTTAAAATATGTAACAGCTAATATATCCACACAAAATGTTAACAGACAGTAAGTAAATATTACAGTTTAAAAGGCACAGTGCTACAGAGAACTATAAAGAGAGAGAGACCTAAATTATATTCCAAATTCTCCTGAGCAATTTATGCCAATCGGGCCTTTTGTGTCTGGGTTTCCCCATCAATAGCAGTATGGAATTAAACCAGGTATTAGAAGAAATGAAATGTTATCAAGATGAAATGTCTAAGACATTTCTAATATAGTCAATAGTACATATACAATGTTCAATTATTCATGGTCTGATGAACAATTACACATTATTCATGGGTTTTGCTTCACTATTTTTCTCTTCTATTAATACACCAGAAGAAGGTAAATAAGAATAATATAACTCATGCCAATCAATACTGCTAATGACAGAGGCCTTATCCAGATTTTACTCCCAAGAAAAATCCCCATCCTAACCAGCATGCTCCCTTTCTCCATCACCTCCATATTCACTGAGATTCTCTTATCTCTGCCTGTACCACCAAGGCCTAAGGATCTCCAGGTCTCAAAATTTTTCTGCTTCCTTCCACCCTGAACCCTGATGCCAACATGTTATTCCTAAAGAACTCTTATCACATCATTACCCAAATCCAAAAGAAAATCATCCATGACCAAAACTCTGAGTACAGCATTCAAATAGGAGTTGGAAGCAAGAGCAACCAACACAAACGTGATGCTCAGACTGCTTGCTCTATTGTGAGGTGTCTCTTACTTGGAAGACTCATGTGTTCTGCCAGCTTCCATGAAACAGTAACAGGCAATAAAAGATTCACTTCTAGACAGAGTAAAATCAAATCCTGACAGACACTTCTTAAACACCTCTCTAACACAATTCCCGTTTCGAAAACAAGCATTGGATTCAACAGGCAATACCACCTAATAACATTGTTTTGTTTTCAAAGTATTTATATTTACAGTTACCTTACCAGTGGCAACTATCACAGGAATATAAAGTCTCCTTACAAATATTTAACTACATGGTAATTCCCTGATGATCCAGTGGTTACGATTCTGTGCTTCCACTGCTGGGGGCCCAGGTTCAATCCCTGGTTAGGGAACTAAGATCCCACAAACTGAGCCAAAAAAAAAAAAAACCCAAGGCATTTAACTACAAAAATGTAAACTGACTTAAAGAAAAATATTAATAAATAATAACAAGGGTGAATATGGGGATGATAATGGAAGAATAACTCAAGTTCAGGAAACACTGAAACCAATCAAACTGAATTACTAATTGAGGCCTACTTTCACAGACTGGGCCCATAAGTGAAACTCTTCATAAGGGAATCGTGGAATCCATCCTCACTTCCCACAACAGAAATCTTCACACCAGTCTGATCTCTCATGCCTATAAATCCGCCCCAGGATAGTATGAGAAAGCACTGTGATTAAAGAAAAAACAGTTTCACAGAAAACTAGTCGGATAGAACGTTTTAAAGTTTATGAACAGGATCTGCTGACAGCTTTTAAAATCGCTAAACTTTCCTGGAAATCTCTAGTCAACATAATTGCAAGTTTCCCCCAGGTAGGATTAATCCCTCCCTTCTGGGAATTCCCGTGGAACTTCATTTGTTAACTATCCCAGGTCATCTTTTTCTACAGCACTCTTCTGCAATACACGTTTATTTCCGAGACATACATCTCACAAGATACATATCTATCTTATGTCCCCTACTTTACCATTTAACCTGTCGAAGACAAAAATCTTATGTCTGATCTCTGTAGCCCACAGCAAGCATACAATAGATGCTCAAAAAAAAAAAAAAGGTTAATTATCCCCTAATTTCTGTTTATGGCAGTTTCATCTTCATGATGTTCACTTCACAGTAAGTCCCAACTGCCTCACAACAAACTCGCGATATGCTTATTTTACTTCCTTTTTATAAACGAGAAACCAACGATAAGGGACTTGCCCTCGGACACAGTGCCGGTAAGCTGCAGAAGCAGGATTCCACCTCATGGCTTCTGAATCTTACGCGTGATTCCAGAATATGGAGTATGGCCCTTTCCTGCGCCAATTTCGATCCCGCCTCCCCCGTGACTGCAAGACCTCACTAGAACCCCCAGCGGAGTCCCACAGACGACAGCGGGGTGCGACAGAGTCCCAAACCGCTGGACGGAGTATCCGCAAGGGCCCGACAAGCGCAGCGAGTCGGGAGACTGAGGTCTGATCTTGGTCCGAAGCCTCGGGGGCCGAGGAGAGACAGGCGGACGGGGCGGGACAGGGGCCCACCTGCTCAAAGCCGGCTCCTCGTCGCTAGGCTCCTCAACTGCGTACGGGTCATAGTCGTCTTGGAGGCGGTTCATGGTGGCCGACCACTCCGACACCATCGACAGGCGTCCGCCGAGTAACTGTTTACTCCGCAGGTCCCTTCCCTAAAGTGCTCCGACACAACTTCCGCCCGCACTTCCGCCCGCACTTCCGAGTCCTTTCTGCGCGCCTGCGCGGATATTCCCAGAGAAGGGCTGGTACGGCAGGCGGATTCCAAAGTCATGCTGCTGCCTTTCGCAACAGGAATATGTTCCTATTTGGAACAAAGGAAACCGCTACGTTATTACTGCAAGTTTCAGTCAGCACCCTCATAAGTGGCAGTATGTGAGGTGAACACTCTACTTGCCTTGTTTCACGTTGTGACGTGAAAAAGCAGAAATCTATATGCTGAGGCCTTAGATCAGGGCCAGTAGGTCTCCAGACACTAGCATTCGACGTCCCTCCAACCACGTCGCCTGAAACCCTTCTGCCTTTTTTTCACGCACAAATGCCTGGCTTTCACAGTTCTCCCTTCTTAGTCTGATTTTCGTCCTCCTCTGTCTTCCAAACAGTTGCTAAGGTGTCATTACTTACTTCCTAATTTGCCTTTCTTGACCTCTTCTTAGTCCCGACCTTTTCTCAGCTCTTACCTTACACATTTGCTGGATATGTGAAACAAGACAGATGACAGCATCTTGACTGTGAGACCGTTTCTTCTGTCTCTCTGTCAGCCTATACTCAAGTTTCTGCCCCTTAGGGACAAATATCCCCTCTTAATGATCCAATTCGGATGACTACTCTGTCTTATTTAATCCTTGCCCTTTCCTCTGATACTTTGTCGGATTTCCACTTGCTTGGCTAGATACCTCCACCTGCTGCAATTCAATCAATGTAGCCCCAAATCGGCACAGCATCTTCCACCCCATTCCTATGCCTCAGCCAATAGCTACTTTCACTCAATTTCTGCTCTTGCCACTTCCTGACATCCTTAGAGTTGCCATAGACTGAAAGTCTTGGATTCTAGTGGACTCCTTTGTCCCTCCTTTGCCAACAACGGGTGGTCTAGTCAAAGGTGTGGTTTTTTCAGTAGTCCTGTATGGATGTGAGAGTTGAAACGTAAAGAAAGCTGAGCGCCGAAGAACTGATGTTTTTGAACTGTCATGTTGGGAAAAACTCTTCAGAGTCACTTAGACTGCGAGGAGATCAAACGAGTCAATCCTAAATGAAATCAACCCTGAATGTTCATTGGAAAGACTGATGCTGACGCTGCGATAGAACTTTGGCCACCTGATGCGAAGAGCTGACTCATTGGAAAAGACCCTGATGCTGGGAAAGATTGAAGGCAGGAGGAAAAGCGGTGACAGAGGATGATGAGATAGTTGGATGGCCTCGCAGACTCAATGGACGTGAGCTTGAGCAACTCGGGGAGACCGTGAAGGACGGGTAAGCCTGGCGTGCTGCAGTCCGTGAGGTCGCAGAGTCAGGCACGGCTGAAACAGTAAGTGATTGTATAGATATTATATTTGTCTTCCTCTGATCTGCTTAGTATAACCTCTAACACCTAGTCAGTTCAGTTCGGTTCAGTCACTCAGTCGTGTCTGACTCTTTGAGACCCGGTGGACTACAGCACGCCAGATCTCCCTGTCCCACTCCCGGAGTTTACTCAAACTCCATGTCCATTGAGTCGGTGATGCCATCCAACCATCTCATCCTCTGGCGTCTCCTTCTCCCGCCTTCAGTCTTTCCCAGCATCAGAGTCTTTTCCAATGAGTCAGTTGTTCACATCAGGTGGCCAAAGTACTGCAGTTTCAGCTTCAGCATCAGTCCTTCCAATCAGCATTCGGGACTGATCTCCTTGCAGTGCAAGGGACTCTCAAGAGTCTCCTCCAACACCCCAGTTCAATTATTTGGCACTCAGCTTTCTTTATAGTCCAACTCACATCCATACGTGACTATTGGAAAAACCATGGCTTTGACTAGAGGGACCTTTGTTGGCAAAGTAACGTCTCTGCTATTTAATATGCTGTCTGGTTGGTCGTAACTTTTCTTCCAAGGAGCAAGCGTCTTTCAATTTCATGGCTGCAGTCACCATCTGCAGTGATTTTGGAGCCCCCCAAAATAAAGCCTGTCACTGTTTCCATTGTTTTGCCCATCTGTTTGCCATGAACTGATAGGACCAGTTGCCATGATCTTAGTTTTCTGAATCAACATTCAGTTTTAAGCCAGCTTTTTCTCTCCTCTTTCACTTTCATCAAGAGGCTCCTTAGTTCTTCTTCGTTTTCTGCCTTAAGGGTGGTGTCACCTGCATATCTGAGGATACTGATATTTCTCTACTCCTTTCACGATTTGGAACCAGTCTTGTTCCAAATCGTTGCTTCCTGACCTGCATACGGATTTCTCAAGAGGCAGGTCAGGTGGTCTGGTATTCCCATCTTTTTAACAATTTTCCAGAGTTTGTTGTGATCCACACAAGTCAAAGGCTTTGGCATAGTCAATAAAGCGGAAGTAGATGTTTTTCCTTGGAATGCTTGCTTTTCCCGATGACCCACCGGATGCTGGCAATCTGATCTCTGGTTCCTCTGCCTTTTCTAAAATCCAGCCTGCAGCTGGAAGCTCACGGTTCACGTACTGCTGAAGACTGGTTTGTTGAATTTTGAGCATTACACTTCACTAGTGTGTGAGATGAGCGCAGTTGCGCGGTAGTTTCAGCGTCCGAGGCCCGCCTATGCCCGGATGTCTGGCTCTAGATGAACGACCACACGTGTACACCATCGTCGTTTCTTGGGTTGGAAGATCTTCTCCTCCCGTAAAGACTTGCCCAAGTAAGGCTGACCTTGCTGACTAAGTTAAGGAAAGCTAAGTGCAGTCAGAAATATGACCCGGAAGGCTCATAGCCTAACAAGCGAGGCGCAGTTCACGTATGTGGGCACTGTAACACCAGGACCCCAGGAAAAAGAGCGCAACAGCCACAAAGACAAGCTGTGTAGCTGCCTTGTTTCGTCTGCCATTCGACCGCGTAAATCAGGGCAAAGCGCGAACGCAGTCCCCCTCTACCACAAATTATGCAGTCGAGTTTCCCACATTTGGGGAAATCGCAGGGGTCAGCACATCCGGAGTGCAATGGATAAGCCTCGCCCTGGGAAAACCACCTTCGTGATCATGGTATCTCTCCTGCCAGGTAAGTATGAATTGCTGCCCGCCCACCGCCCAGCACCCTCCAGCTCGCCCCACTCTGCACGCACGGTCACTTCCCTCGCGCCACCTCCGCACCCTCCGCCCCTGCGCGTCCCTCGGCCCGGCCTCGCCCACCCGGGGAACAACTTCAGGAACCCCCGCGCGTCCACACGCACGACGCCCAGGCCCGGGAGGAGCGGGACCAGCAGCGTCCGCGCGCCGCTCATCTGCATACGCCACGCCCCCTGTGCCGGCTGCGTGACCAACCAATCTCCAGTCGAGACAAGCTGCCGTGAGGTTTCTGGGCCCCAGGGTATGGGCGCGTAGCGAGGAGACGCGACCTGGAGGGGGGGCCCGGGAAAACAGGAGGTCTGGGCGGCCGGAACCCCGCATTTGAGGGTGCGGGTGTGAGCCGCGGCTCCGTTCTAGTCTCACCTTCCGGTTTTGTTTTCACAGCCAGACC
>ML661902.1:6441466-6606573 GCA_007570785.1 Antilocapra americana
GGGACAGCGGGGCACCCTTCCTGAAACCCCCTCAATGCCGGCTCAGTCCCCAGCTCTGCCCCCCAAAGGAGGGTCACAGTCTCTGTTTCTCTCAGTCACAGTCTTTCAACCTCCCAACCTCTGTCTCTCCGTCCCTGTCTTTCATATGTTCTCTGCGGTTGAAGACTTGGGGAGACAGACAATCTTCCCAATTATCTTAGTCTATTTGTGGAGCAGAGCTGCCACCCTGAGATCTTCAGAACCACTGCTAATGGAACATTAGTAAATGCGATGGAAACAGAAGACTGAAAAGCAGTTGCTTATCAGGACTTGCTCTTATTTGCGGTCCTGAGACCACCATGAGAAGAAAGAAGACTGACTTAGCCTATTGGAGAATGAAATACGGTAGTGACGATGAAATATGTCTGCTGAGGCCCTTAGACCAATCTTCGACAAGCTGACTGCAGCTGCGAAAGTGAGCCTAAATCAATGCACAGAACTGCCCAGCTGAGCCCAACTGCAATTGATAACCTAAAGGATGGTGGGCAAATAACACGGTTGCTATTTTTTAAATTAATTAATCACTTTATTTATTTGCCTGAGTCAGGTCTTAGTCACCATTGCCTAGGCTTAGTTTCTCTGCAATTCTTAACCACGGGACCAGGGAAGTCACCCACATGGTCACTATTTTAAATTGCTAACTTTTAGGGTAATTTGTTACACAGCAGTAGATGACTGATACACCATCCTAACCAAATAATGAATGTTAGCACCATCAATAACTGAACAAACTGGCTTCTCGTGCTTCCATTGTGATGCCCATAGGAGGACACTGGATTAACTTGATAGGGCTATCATAACAAAGTACTACTATCTGGGTGGTTTGAAACAACAAATTTATTCTTTCACAGTTACGGAAGTTAGAAATTCAAAATCAAGGTGTCAGCAGGACCAAGCTCCTTCTGAGATTCTGGGTAGAGTGTCCTTGCTTCTTCCTAGCTTCTAGTGGTGACAGTCAATCTGTGACTTGCAGCTACAAGTTATTGCAATACCACCACTACAAGACCACTGCAATCTGTCCTTTGTCATTACATGGCATTATCCTCATATTATCTCTGTCCTTACACAACAGTTTCCTCTTATAAGGGCAATATTCTTACTGGATTAGGGCCCACTTTACTGACATTTTACTGAATGAAAGCTGAGCGCCGAAGAATTGATACTTTTGAACTGTGGTGTTGGAGAAAACTCTTGAGAGTCCCTTTGGACTGCAAGATCAAACCAGTCAATCCTAAAGGAAATCAGTCCTGAATATTCATTGGAAGGACTGATGCTCAAGTTGGAACTCCAATACTTTGGCCACTTGATTCGAAGAACTGACTCATTAGAAAAGACCTTGATGCTGGGCAAGATTGAAGGGAGGAGACTGAGAAGGGGATGACAGAGGCTGAGATGGTTGGATGGCTTCATGGATTCGATGGACATGAGTCTGATCAAGCTCTGGGAGTTGGTGATGGATAAGGAAGCCTGGCCTGCTGCAGTCAATGGGGTCACAAAGAGTCGGGCACGACTGAGGGACTGGACTGACTTACTGACCTGACCTTAACTTGATTATATCTACAAAGATTCTATTTCCAAATAAGGTCATATTCATAGGCACAAGGGATTAGGATATCAACGTGTGTTGTTGTTTTTTTCCTGGAGCGGGGGACACAGACATAATTCAACCTGTAAATGGATACAGTATCATTTGTTTACCTGTCAAAAAATACATACTTGAATGTAATTATGAGGACGTACAGGACAATTTAAAAACCAAAGGATATTCTACATAATAATAACTGGCCTGTAATTTTTAAAAATGCCTGCATAACGAAATAAAAAAGACAGGGCTAGGAGTTATATCAGATTAAAGAAAGTTAATAAAGTCAGGATACATAATGTAACACGTGATTCTGAATTTTCCTTTGCTATAAAGGATTACTGGGAGAATTGAGCAAATGGAATAATGTCTATAGAATAAATAACGTATCAATGTTAATTTCTTGATTTTTATAATTACACTGGGGTTAGATAAGAAAATCCTTATTTTTAGGAAATATACACTAAGAAAGAAAACTTCCTGAGACAACCAATAATCAAAAACGGTGCTTGGGACTTCCCAGGTGGTCCAGTGGTTAAGACTCCGTACTTCCACTTCAGGGCGGGGCGGGGCGGGCGCGCGATTCCGTAGCATTGCCCCCACCAGACATCTCGGCAAAAAAAAAGAAAAAGAAAAAAGGGTGCTGTAACTCGTGTTCTAGGATCTTTGAGCAGTCAGGACCTCAGGAAGCCTTCCCTAATTATAAAATCGCCAATCATGCCTCTCGCCTCGCTTTGCTCCCTAGCACGGACCAACCCATGAGCGCACCACAGTTCCTTCAATCGTTTCGCTCATGTTTGGGGAGGAGCTACTTGATTCCGAGAAATAATCTTCATGTACGGAAGAGGAAAAGACAAATCTGGCTGTTGAAAAGGAAGCCTAGTCCTTCAGGATGAAAACGTGATATTTGCGTGCATTTGATTTTCAGGGACCGTTCAACACCCCACCCAGCCCATACACACCCCTTGCAGGGACGCTTTGCCCTGACAGTCTTTTTTTCTTTCGCTGTTGCAAGATTAGATTACTACATAATCTGAAAGAAATATCATGGACGAGGACTAAATTTCATGCTAAATTTATGACGAATCTCTGCTCTTAACTTTTTAACGCCCAACTGACATTCTGTTGCGTGTCAATTTCAGTAAAAGGAAGGTGAAACCAGACCCAAGTCCGGACCCACCGACCCACCCCCTCAACTGCGGGGCGCCGAACGCCGCGAGCTGGTCTTCCCCGGTCCCCTCTGCAGGTCCCGACTTGTCGTCACGCCCTCCCATCGGAGATATCGGCGCGTCTCGGGTGGGGTCAGTAGGCTCCGCGGTCCCCAAGACGAAGCAAAGGACGCCGGAGACACCCACGCAGGGGCGTGGCGTATGTAGATGAGCAGGCGCGCAGAGGTTGCTGGTCCCGCTTCACCTGCGCGTCCTGCGTGCGGTCACGCGGGAGCTCCTGGGTTTGCGCTGCGGCTGAGCGAGGCCGCGGCGACGGGCGTGCAAGGGCGGAGGGCCGGGAGTGTGCGGAGTCGGCTGAGGAAGTGACCGTGCCTGGAGAACGGAGCGAGCGCGAGGGTGCTGGGCGGCAACTCATACTTACCTGGCAGGGGAGGTTCCATGATCACGAAGGTGGTTTTCCCAGGGCGGTTTATTCATTGCACTCCGGATGTGCTGACCCCTGCGACTTCCCCCAGATGTGGGAAACTCGACTGCATGATTTGGAGTAGTAGGGGACTGCGTTCGCCTTTTCTCCTGGTAATTGTGAATACAGATAAAAAGAACTTATTTGGTGTCTGCAGTATGTATGTTTCAATGTTTTATACCCAAAGGGATTTGTAGCGGTGCTCTTTTGTGTCATTTAAATTTTCGTTTTCTGCTATAAACTTGCTTTCCGTTAGCTATTGTTGTTCAGTGCCTCAGTCCTGCTGATTCTTTGCCACCCCATGAACTGCACCATGGCATCTACCGAAGTTTGCTCAAACTCATGTCCATTGAATCAATGATGCCATCCAACCATCTCACCTTCTGTCGCCCCCTTCTTTTCTTAATCTATCTTTCCCAGCATCAGAGTCTTTTCCAATGGTACCAAGTATTGGAGCTTCAACTTTAGCATGTCTTTCCAATGAACATTCAGGGTTGATTTCCTTTAGGATTGACTGGTTTGATCTCGCTGCTGTCCAAGGGACTCTCAAGAGTCCTCTCCAGCACCATAGTTCCAAAGCATCAATTCTTTGGCCCTCCGCCTTCTTCATGGTCCAGTTCTCACGTGTGTACCTGACTGGAAAAACCAGCTTTCTATATGGACGTTTGTAAGCAAAGTGATGTCGCTGCTTTTGAAAAATATACTATCTAGATTTGTCATAGGTTTTCTTCAAGGAGCAAGCATCCTTTAATTTCATGGCTGCAGTCACCAACCGCAGAATTTTGGAGCCCAAGAAAATAGTCTGTCAGTTTTTTTTCCCCCATCTATTTGCCATGAAGGGATGGGACGAGATGTCATGATCTTTTTTTTTTGAATATTGAATTTGAAGCCAGCATTTTCACTCTTGTCATCAAGAGGCTCTTTAGTTCTTCACTTTCTGCCATAACAATGGGGTCATCTGCATACCTGTTATTGATTCTTCTCTACCCATAAGCAGTGAAAAATCAATTTCTTGACAGTTTTCCTTTTACACCCCCATGTGCCCACTGGAACAACTCTCTCATCCAGTTGGAGCCTCACTGGCCTCAGGCAGGCTTGACCCACTTTTTCACTGATTTCCTCTCCTGTCACCCTCCTTGCTCACCACATAAACTCCTAATCCCTCACACCCTTGGTTCCCACCACAACCAACAATGACTCCCTAAGCCATCTCTGCAGACCAGGTTGTTCTTCCTCTCAAAGCATAAACCATCTCCTGAGGGAAACCATTTTGTCCATTGCTGTCCTGTCTCTGCCACTAGGTGTCTTCCTCTTGCACCTTTGGGATGGTAAGTTTTATGAATGCCACAACTCAATCAATGGCAGTGAATCCAGGGTGGGCTATTTTTAACAGGGACTAACAGTGAGCTATGGAATAAATGTTTCAATTGTTCTGGAGGTACAAAGTAAACTTTTGCCATAGGACTGCAAAGGAGTAACACACATTCTTTCCCAAGACCCTTGGATAGTAATTAACTCATTTATACATGTATTAAGCACGCCTCACCTCCCCACACCCGTAACTGTTGCCTCCAGTTTACCCCCATTCCGTCAAGCATTCTAAAATGTAAGCCAAAAGGTCAGGGGATGTACTTTCCACTGTACTCCCTTCCTAGAAAAAGGCCATCTTGGTAAAAACAGATCAGTTGATGGCTCTGTAGAAAATCGTGAACTTGCTATTTTTTAGCATTGACACAGCATCTTCACATTTCCAAAGCACTGTACCAACATTTATTAATCCTCACAACACCCCTGTGAGGTAGGTCAGTATATCCTTTATGGTGGAGAAACAGGCAAAGAGCTCAAGTGAACCTTGAGGTCTGAGGCCACAAGGGCAGCTGGTGAAGGGACCACCCCTGAATCCAGAGGCTGGGGCCCTCCACCCCATGTTCACCCACTGGTGGGCATCATAGGGGCATAATCTCACCAGTGAAGGGGATATGGAGGACAAAACACAATCTCTCAGCCAGCACAAACATGGACGATTCAAACGCACTGAGGAACAACAGTTAAGTTAAGAGAGAGCAACACTGAGCAGCACACCAGTGAGGCAAGAGACAAGCAGCAGAGGAAGTCTGGAACCATAGTAACTAGCCCTGAGACCCAGGTAGGCGGTCTTCAGAATGGTTTGCAAAAACAATTACGAACACACTGAAGGGGTGACCAACCCAAATGCCCGTGGTTTCTACATGGGAGACAACTTAGAGTGGAAAAATCCAACCACTCATGCTAATTTTAAACTAGTAATAACATAATGGTCATTCACATTAGAAAGGTCAATAATATTTGTAAAGTAGCTACTGACATTACCTTCACTTTGTACCGTAACTTTTATTCCGAATATTCCAACCTTTCCCCACTGACAAGCGCTACTCCCTGCAGCAGGCCTCTCTCTCTCTACATATCAATCTGTACTCTGGCATAGGTCTCGTGGTTAATCGGCTGAGCTAGAGGCGGAATCCTGGAAATCATAACAGACCATAGTCTCTGTTCCAGTTTTAGAAACAGCGGTCTCTACCCTGTTTCTGCCCAATTCCATCTTACACAAGTGCTCAAAGCACCCAGAGAAGCAGTTCATTCTTTTGTAAAGCAGTGAACTTGGTTCCATATGCCATTTTAAAAGAAATAAAGAAAAGCTAAGACCTGCACTGTAAAAGCATAGTATAGGAGTACATTACAGCTCCTCCAAATTTCAGAGTGATACAATGACCACAGAGTTAAAGACTGTCACTGTTACCACTGTTTATTTGACAATAGATGGTTTAGTCTACAAGTTTAAGGCAAACATACTAATGCATTTGCTTTTCTTCAGAAATCATACTTATAAAGAGTACATAAAGCCTGTCCCAAAACTTCTAAGAAATGTTCATTAATTAAAATAAGTCTGATTAAGAAGCTTTACCAGGATACAAGAGTGAGCTAAGGTGGTGTATAATGTTTTTTTTAAACAAAATTAAAAAAAAAAATAAAGGTAACGGCAATCCTTATCTTTGTTTAAACCATGTATTTTTGAAAGGGTTAAACTTTTATTTAAAGGTAAATATGATTGGCAGCCAAAAGGAATACTATTCATAAAATAAACAAAGTTATAGAGGCTACTTAAAAAAGACAGAACTTTGGACTTCTCAAGAGGAGGAGGGCGCAATGATGGGCAATTGTCCAGGGTGCAGGTGCCACCATGCAGCCTGCAGACCCATGAGTGGCACTGATCCATTATTTTTCAGAAAAAGGGAGAGGAGATGCACTCTGTCAGTTGTTTCTTTCATTTCCAGTGAGCAGTAAATGCCTAACATCATTAAGAAAAAATAAAATCTGAAGGAAGGCAGCCCTTTTTAATTGGAAGGCAAGAGTGTGGCTTATGTGTCTCCATTGAGCACTGCCAGGCAGTTCTGCAGCAACTGTAGATTACCCTGAAAAGGAAGGGAACAGAAATAGTGAGGTTCAAACAGTGTGAAAGAATCTTACTGAAAACACATGGCATTAGAAATCACATTAAAATACCAGAATTGTGAAAACAGTCATTATGTAGAAATAAAGGTTTAAGGACATAAAATTATAGAATCTGTTCCATGCACAATAATATTTTCCACATACTAGATGCTTCAGTAAGTTTCTACCTAGACTAACATTAATATTTGGCATGCTCTAGTGAGGGTTATAAATATGCCCTTTTGTATACAGATTAAAGAAAACGAGAACTAAGAAGCCTCTTGATGAGATTGAGAGAGGAGAGTGAAAAAATTGGCCTAAAGCTCAACATTCAGAAAACTAAGATCATGGCATCTGGTCCCATCACTTCATGGCAAATAGATGGGGAAACAGTGGAAACAGTGACAGATTTTATTTTTCTGGGCTCCCAAATCACTGCAGATGGTGATTGCAGCCATGAAATTAAAAGATGCTTGCTCCTTGGAAGGAAAGTTATGACCAACCTAGACAGCATATTGAAAAGCAGAGACATTACTTTGCCAACAAAAGTCTGTCTAGTCAAGGCTATGGTTTTTCCAGTGGTCATGTATGGATGTGAGAGTTGGACTGTGGAGAAAGCTGAGCATCGAAGAATTGATGCTTTTGAACTGTGGTGCTGGAGAAGACTCTTGAGAGTCCCACGGACTGCAAGGAGATCCAACCAGTCCATCCTAAAGAAGATCAGTCCTGGGTGTTCATTGGAAGGACTGATGTTGAAGCTGAAATTCCAATACTTTGGCCACCTGATGCAGAGGTGACTCATTGGAAAAGACCCTGATGCTGGGAAGGATGGGGGGCAGGAGGAGAAGGGGATGACAGAGGATGAGATGGCTGGATGGCATCACCGACTCGATGGACATGAATCTGGGTAAACTCCGGGAGTTGGTGGTGAACAGGGAGGCCTGGCGTGCTGCGATTCATGGGGTAGCAAAGAGCCAGACACGACTGAGCAACTGAATTGAACTGAACTGAAACTACTGAGCATGTTCTGATTGTAAGGTAGGTTCTTATTCTTTAGCTATTAAAATGTACATTAGCTTAGACTTAAAGCAGTTTTATGCCAATACGGTAGCCATTAGCTATGTACAGTTGCATAATTAAAATGTTAATTAAAATTAAATAAAAACTCAGTCCCTCAGGTGCATTATCTACATTTCAAATGGTCAACAGCCACATGTGATAATGCCAACCACATCGGACAGTGCTAATGAGAGTACTTCCACCATGGCATGAAGTTCTACTGGTCAGTGCTGGTTGAATGATGGGGTATTTAACAGTCTCTAGTACCTCCCCACAGAATACCTCTTAATTCCAAAGTATAAAACAGCAACTTGGCCACTGTGAAGCCTGCAGACATCACGTTAAGCAAATGATCGATGTTGTACATGGCCAGGAAGGCAGCTAATCAACAGCATGTATCTCCTCACGTGCGATGCAATGAGACCATCTGGACATCACTTCTGGGTGGGACACCTGCCCAGAGTGCAGAACCCAAACCCAGGAATCAGGCAAACCCGAACTGAGGGCCATTCTACGGAACTGTATCCAATGCTATGAAGCACACAGACTCAGCAACTTCTCCAGACACCAGAAGTCTAAGACAACAGGTGCACTGAATACACACGATCTCTCAAATCTCCTTTTGCCATTAAGGACATTATTGGCACAACTAGGAAAATGTGAATACAGCTCTCTGGGTTAGATAATAGCATTCTGTCGATGTTGAAGATAATGTTAGATGATAGCATTCACCTTTGTAACTGTACCGAGTATTTTAAGAGAATTATTTGGTTTTAGGAAATTCACACTGAAACGTGTAAGAGGAAGAAGCATAGTATCTGCAACTTATTCATATGGTTTAAGACAAAAATAGGTGTGTACAGGGGTGCGTGTATAAAGAGAAACAAGGAAGAAGGGAGAGAAAAGGACAAAACAAGATGTGAAAACATGCACATTTGGGGAATCTGAGTGAAGAGTATTCAGGAGTTCTTTGTACTTCCCTTGCAATATTTCTGAAAGTCTAAAATTAAGTGAAAAATAAACATTTTTAGATGTTTAAGTTACTGTCAATTTTTGGCCAGTATAACAACAGAACTGTGACAAATGACTCTAAGCCTGCCTATCGTTATGAAATTACCTTCTTACAGCTGCATCCCTCAATGGGGACCGCTGAGTCACAAGATGTAGGTGCTGCAGGCTGACACCTGCCAAAATGCCCCGCACAAGGTGCACCTTCCTCTGCACCCACAATAGGGTATGTGGGGACTCACGTCACACCCTCAGTCGGCTCATCACTCTCTTCTGTTACTGCCCCTATTATACATTTTTATTTTTTATTTCAAATTTTTTATTTCCTTAATAAAGAATCTGAGCTTATTTTCAAGGACACAAAAGTGACCTAACTATTAAGTTTTCTGTTATAATTAGACTTCAATTATGTGGTAAAGTCATATATGTCAGTTATAATAAATAAAATCCAAAGTAGTTTCAAACATCTTGCTGTAAATTTAAGCATCATTTACTCTTTCTGGAATGGTTTACTTGGATTCTGGGACCAAAATGAGATTTTGTTCAGACTTACAAAATAGGTAAGAAATCTGAGACAACAGAGTTTTCCAACCTCAGGACCCCTGACATTGGGGCTGTGTGATCCTCTCTTGTGGGGGTTCTCTGGTACATCGGAGGATGCTGAGTAGCAACCCTGGCCTCTGGCCTCTACTTAACCTACCTATCCCGATTGGTGACAACCATAAATGTCTCCAGAAATTGCTAAATGTCTTCTGGGGGAGCAAAATCACTACCAGTTCAGAACAACTGGACTAGAACAGCTGTGAGAAACTGGAACCCAAGGAACACACCTCAGAAAGAATTTGAAAAAGTACAAAATCTGGAAACCAGAGGCTGACACCAATTTATAGCATGGGTCAGCAAACTTTTTTTGTAAAGTGCTAAACAGTAAACATTTTAGACTTTCAGAGACATTTGGTCTCAGTTTCAACTACTCAACGTTGCTGCAGTAGTATGAAAGCAATCATAGACAAAGCATAAGTGAATAATCTTGGCTGTATTTCAATATAACTTTATAGATTAAATTTGAGTTTCATATAATTATCATGTCAGGAAGTATTATTCTTTTGATCTTTTTATAATCATTTAAAAACATGAATGTTATTTCTGACTCACAGGCTGTACAAAAACAGGTTATAGCTTGTCAACTCATCCTTAATCTGTAACAAAATCCATGATAGTTTATAACTTCTTTAAAAAGAACATAAAATGTGAACATCAGAAAACCAACATAGGCTCGATCCTAATGTCCTTCACAGAGAAAATGGAGAAAAAGTGGTGGATATATAAATCAGTGAATTCATAACTATTCAAATAAATATAACCAAATAATAATAAGTTTATATCAATTAGTATATAAAGAACAGACGAGAACTAGAAGCTTTTTGGTGCCACTTACTTTTACAAATTAGATGAACAAACACTGACTCATTTAATCCTGATCAACCTTTTAAATCAAAACTTAGATGAAGACACAAAAGGGAAGTTCATACAAATTGCAAATATCAAACAACTGACAGGAAACTGGGGTCTCCTTCATTGCAGGTGGATTCTTTACCAGCTGAACCACAGGGGAACATATACATGCTACTACATATGAAATAAACAATAAGGACCTACTGTATAGCACAGGGAACTATACTCAATATTCTGTAATAATCTATAATGGAAAAGAATCTGAAAAAGAATATATACATATACGTATATAACGGAATCACTTTTCTGTACACATGAAATCAACAAAACATTCTACATCAACTATATACTTCAATTAAAAAAACATGCTGCAACAAGAAATGTGTACAATAACCATTTCACAAATGCAGAAGTGTTTCCATTTTCAGGTACAGTATTTTAAATGAGCAATGACAGTAGGGTAAAGAAAATTTATTTTTTTAACAAGTCAAAAAATGATACTGTTTCTCCATATTAGGTACTAGAGTCTTGCAGAGTGGACGATTAGAGACACTGCAGATACTATTCTTGTTAAAATTAGATAACCCTTAAAATCCTTTGCAAGTCTAAGATTTCCTATTTTTAAAATTAGTATAAAGTATCGTAACAGATTCATTCCTAAATTTTAAGTCACTTAAATTGTGAAATCTTTAATATGATACTACCTTTGCATGCTTCAGTTCTAACTCTGCCAGTTCCACTAAATTTTTTCTGAAAGCAGCAACTCTTCTTGTCTTAAAATCTATAAGTTCTGTGAACAAAAGAAATTAGGATTAACTAGTGTAACAGTGTAAAACATATCTGATGATTAAAGGTTAATATAAGAGTACCTTGCTTTGCAGATTCAGATATTTTTTCAAATTTCTGACAACATAACTGTTGGGATGTTTCAGCCTGCAGAACATCTTTATTTTTCGCTCTTGCTTTATCCAGTGCTTTATTGGCATTTTCATAATCCACTAATGACCTAGATCTTCGATAGAGGAGATCCTATAAAACAGAATGCTTCATGATAACATATGCTGCTTGTGTCTAGTGGCTGCTGCCAACCTCCCTCCCTCACCCCTAACAACCATCAGCGGAGCTAACACTTACACACTGAATGCCACAGGTCAGTTACTCTTCTAAATTTCTTTTGTAACAGCTTTACTGAGGTATAACTCATATCACCATATAACTTACCCATTTAAAGAGCACAATCAATCAGTATGCACACAGAGTTGTGTACCCATCACTATACTCAATTTTAGAACATCTCCATCACCCAAAAAGAAATCTCATATCCACTGGCGGTCACTCTCCATTTCCTCCCAAAGCCCCCTACCTCCAGTCATGGACAGCTACTCATCTGTTGTCTCTTATAGATTTGCCGATTTTCGACATTTCATTAAAAAAGGAATCCTGGGCTTGCCTGGTGGCTCAGGGGTCAAAAATGTGTCTGCCAATGCAAGAGATACGGCTTCCCTCCCTGATCCGGGAAGATCCCACATGTCGCAAGACAACCAACCCCAGGTGCCCCAACTGTTGAGTCTGTGCTCTCGAGCCAGGGAGCCACAGCTACCGAAGCGTGTGCACTGCAGAGCCTGTGCTCTGCAACAAGAGGAAGCACCTCAGTGAGAAGTCCGAGCAGTACAAGGGCAGAGGAGCCCCACTCGCCGCAGCTAGGGGAAAGCCTGCGGAGCAACAAAGACCCAGCACAGCCAAATAAAGGGATTTCTTAAAGGAATCATTTCATATGTTGCCTTCTGTGCCTGGCTTTTATTTATTTATTTTTTCCTTTTTTGGCTGCTTGCCTTGTGGGATCTTAGTTTTCTGACCAGGGACTGACCCTGGGCCCTCAGTAGTGAAAGAGACGAGTCCTAACCACTGGCCTGCCAGGGAACTCCCCTGTCTGGCTTTTTCACTTAGCACACAGTTTCAGGTTCATCTATTTGTAGCATGAATCAGTATTTCATCCCTTTTATTGCTAAATATCTCACTGCATGGATACGCCACACTGATTTATCCATTCCCCAGCACTCTATGTTGAACCTCTCGAGAAAATGCCAGACTCCTTTCAAAGTGACTGCACCATTTACATTTTTCCATCAAAACTATATGAGGGGTCTCACTTCTCCACATTCCTGTCAACATTGTTGTCTTTTTGATTAGAGGTACCTAGTGTTTGTGAAGAGTTGGACACGACTGAGCGGCTTCACTTTCCCTTTTCACTTTCATGCACTGGAGCAGGACATGGCAACCCACTCCAGTGTTCTTGCCTGGAGGATCCCAGGGACGGCGGAGCCTGGTGGGCTGCCGTCTATGGGGTCGCACAGAATTGGACCCGACTGACGTGACAGCAGCAGCAGTGTGTGTGTGAAGTGATATACCACCATGGTTTTGATGTGTACTTGGTGGCTCAGGGGCTCCCCTGATGGCTCAATCGATAAAGAATCTGCCTGGCATGCAGGCAACCCAGGTTCAATCCCTGGATTGGGAAGATCCCTTGAAGAAGGGAATGGCTACTCCCTCCAGTATTCTTGCCTGGAGAATCCCATGGACAGAGGAGCCTGACGGGCTACGGTCCACGAGGTCACAAAGAGTCAGACGTGACTGAGCGACTAACACTTTCCTTTCCTTTCCCTGACAGTTAAAAAATGTTGACAGAAAGAACTGTTATCCAGAACACACAAATAACTCTTTTTTTAAACAGGTAGTTCATCAAAGACACAGAGATGGCAAATAAGTTTGTGAAAAGATGCTTCACATCAAATGTTATCAGGGAAATGCAGATTAGAACAAGGTATCACTGCACACCTTGTTAGAATGGCCAAAATCTACAATACTGATAATACCAATTGCTGGTGAGGATGTTAAGCAACAGGAATTCTCATTCATTCTGGTGGGAATGCAATGATGTAGCCACTTTGGAAGACAGTTTGACAGAACATACTCTTACCATATGGTCAAGCAAATTCGTTCCTTGCTGTTTATTACTCAAAGGAGTTGAAAACTTATGTTAACACAAAAACCTGTACATGGATGTTTCTAACAGCTGTACTTATAACTGCCAAAACTTAGAAGCAACCGTTCAGTAAGGTGAGTAGATAAACAGACCTGACGGATAGACGCTATTAACTGCTAAAGAGATAAGAGCTATCAAGTCCTGAAAAGCATAGAGGAAACTTAAATGCACATTACCAGTGAAGAAACCAATGTGAAAAGACCCAACGATATGTCATCTTGGAAAAGGCAAAACTACAGAGGCAATTAAAGTATCAAAAAGCGTTAGGAGGAAGGTGAATGAACAGATGGAACACAGGATTTGGGGGCAGGAAAACTATTCTGTATGATACTTATGTCACCACACACTTGTCCAAATCCATAGAATGTACAACACCAAGAGTGTGAACGGTAACGTAAACTACAGTCTTTACTGCTGGGCTTCTTTCACTCAGCAAGATTATTTTGACAGTGACCCATCTTGTGGTATATATGCATAGCTTATTCCTTTTTATTTGTTGAGCAGCCTTCCCTTTTATGAATATATTACAAACAATTATATAATAATAAGTCTTAAAAAGTGAACAACTTATTTTAACCCTGCCCAACCAATGTTAAGTAACTCATAATACTCAGTCTGATTTAAAACAAATTCGATATGGAGAGTATATCTCCAAGTACTTAAGTCCTCAAAGTTAAAAGGGTTATTTATAATTTGATGAGAAATAAAAGGATATTCAAAGCACCGGTGACCAGATGGGAATTTTCTGTACATCTCAATTCATAAATTAACACTGAATTGGAGTATCTGAGTCACTAAGATTTCAGTGCTTTCAGAAGTTTTTGTTAAACATTTTTTTGATTAGTAAGAGTTTTAGTTTTACACATGGACAGATTTCCAAAAGGAAATTTGAGATGCCTGAAAATAAAACATATCCTTGTTTTATGACTCTCTCACCCTCAACAGAGGGCTTCCCTGGTGGTTCAGTGGTGAAGAATCTGCTCGCGATGCAGGAGACACAGGAGACATGGCTTTGATCCCTGGGTCAGGAAGGTCCCCTGGAGGAGAACATGGCAACCCACTCCAGTATTCTTGTTGGGAAAATCTCATGTAAAACTGAGCCTGGTGGGCTACAGTCCATGGGATCATAGAGTGTTGGACATAACTGAGCAACTGGGCAGACACCCTCAACAGAGAACTTAGAAAGGCCAAATTAGGAATCCTCTAGCTGTACAACTGATATTTGGGCATTTTCCTTTTGTCTTTGCAGGTATTTCACCTGGCTAAATATACCAAATTAAAAAAAAGATAAGTTCCAGACAAACTGTATCAGAAGTTAATAGAGGAGACTTTAATGTGGGGTTCCGTGACCTACAATCTATAAAAGGAGAAAAAAAATCATACTTGAAAATATAATTTAAAATCAAGAGATAAGTCATCTTAAACCATCTTAAGTCTAACAACTTCTAAAGAGATGATGGCTTTCTGTAAACCAGTCCATTTTACAACACAATGAATAAAGTTACCTTAGCAGCTTGGGATTCTCTTAAGTAATATTTTAAAAGGTCAGAAAGTTTGAGGTCCTCATCAGCTGACACTCGTGCTTCTATTTTCTAAAATAGGAAAAAAAAAAATCACGTATTTAATTGGTATTTACATTCTACACTCAGTACTTTCTTAAGTATTGAAAAAAAATTAAAGTTATACCATACACAAAAATAAACTCAAAATGGATTAAAGATCTAAATATACGACCAGATAGAGGAAAACATAGGTAGAACACTCTCTGACATAAATCACAGCAAGATGCTCTATGACCTACCTCCCAGAGTAATGGAAATAAAAACAAAAATAAACAAATGGGGCCTAATTAAACTTAAAAGCTTCTGCACAATGAAGAAAATTATAAGCAAGGTGAAAAGGCAGCCTTCAGAATGGGAGAAAATAATCGCACATGAAACAACTGACAAAGAATTAATCTCTAAAATATACAAGCAGCTCATGCAGCTCAATTCCAGAAAAATAAATGACCCAACCAAAGAGTAGGCCAATAGAACTAAACAGATATTTCTTCAAAGAAGACGTATAGATGGCTAACAAACATGTAAAAAGATGCTCAACATCACTCATTATCAGAGAAATGCAAATCAAAACCACAGTGAGGTACCATCTCATACCAGTCAGAATGGCTGCTATCAAGAAGTCTACGAACAATAAATGCTGGAGAGAGCGTGGAGAAAAGGGAACTCTCTTACACTGTTGGTAGAAATGCAAACTAGTATAGCCACAATGGAGAACAGTGTGGAGATTCCTTAAAAAACTGGAAACAGAACTGCCATATGACCCAGCAATCCCACTGCTGAGCATACACACTGAGGAAACCAGAATTCAAAGAGATACGTGTACCCCAATGTTCATCGCAGTACTGTTTACAATAGCCAGGACATGGAAGCAACCTAGATGTCCATCAGCAGACGAATGGATAAGGAAGTTGTGGTACAAATACACAATGGATTACTCAGCTATAAAATAGAATGCATTTGAGTCAGTTCTAATGAGGTGGATGAAACTGGAGCCTATTATACAGAGTGAAGTAAGTCAGAAATAGAAACAGCAAAACAATATATTAACGTATATATACGGATTTAGAAAGATGGTTAATGATGACCCTATATACAAGACAGCAAAAGAGACAGGTGTAAAGAACAGACTTTTGGACTATGGGAGAAGGTGAGGGTGGGCCAACTTGAGAGATTAGCGTTGAAACATCTATTACCATATGTAAAACAGATGACCAGTGCAAGTTCAAAGCAAGAAGCATGGCACTCAAAGCTGGTGTTCTGGGACAACTGAGGGATGGGGTGGGAAGGGAGGTGGGAGAGGGATTCAGGATGGAGGGACACGTGTACACTCATGGCTGATTCATGTAGATGTATGGCAAAAACCACCACAATACTGTAAGGTAATTAGCCTCCAATTAAATAAATTTTAAAAAAGAAAAAAAATGAAGATAATCAGTAACTACAGTATCAATTCCTATTTAAGCTAAGTTCCCTTCCATTCTTTCTATGAGCCTGTTACTTGTCTTTGTATGTAACTGACTGAAGTAATAGAGGCTGGCAGTAGTAATGGACTAGGTAATTCAAACCAATCCCCCTGCTGCAGACAACCACAAAACAACATTACAACACTAACAAAATGTGCCTGAAAACACCAGAGAGTAAAAGTAAGAACCCAGAAAACTAAAGCGGTGTGGTTAGTCTGAGGTGATGTAAAGTGGGAAGCAGAGCGTCAGACTAAAAAGATGAGAACTCTTCATTCACTCTGGAGAGGCAGAGGATAAAGAAGAATGTATTACGTCAATCAAATCTAATACGGGAGCCTCATTTGGATCCCGACTCAAAGAAAGTCCACTGTAAAAAGCCACTTATAAGACAACTGGGAACATTTGTAAAACAGATATTGATCACACTAAGGAGAATCACTGATAATCATCCTACTACATTAAAATTGATTCTTAGAAAACAACAAAATTCTGTAAAGCAATTATTCTTAAATTAAAAAATAAATTTAAAAAATTGATTATCTTTAAAAGAGAGAGAGAAATATACACAAAGGGCAAAAACCAATAAATACGGACTTTCTGGAATAAAATAACTTTAATATAGAAAATGTTAACTTTAAGGAAATCTGTATGCAGGACAAGAAGCGACAATTAGAACTGGACATGGAACAATAAACAGGTTCAAATTGGAAAAGGAGTACATCAAGGCATTATACTGTCATCCTGCTTATTTAACTTATATACATAGTAAATCATGCAAAATGCTGGGCTGGATGAATCACAAGCTGGAATCAAGATTGCTAGGGGAACTATCAACAATCTCAGATATGCAGATGATACCACTTTAATGGCAGAAAGTGAAGAGGAACTAAAGAGCCTCTTGATGAAGGTGAAAGAGGAGAGTGAAAAAGCTGACTTAAAACTCAACATTCAAAAAACAAAGATCATGGCATCTGGCCCCATCACTTCACGGCAAACAGATGGGGAAAAAGTGGAAACAGTGTCAGATTTCATTTTTTGGGCTCCAAAATCACTGCAGACAATGAATGCAGCCACAAAATTAAAAGATGCTTGCTCCTTAGAAGAAGAGCTATGACAAACCAAGATAGTGTATTAAAAAGCAGAGATATTGCTTTGCCAACAAAAGTCTGTTTAGTCAAACCTATGATGTTCCAGTAGTCATGTATGGATGTGAGAGTTGGAGTATAAAGAAAGCTGAGCGCCGAAGAATTGATGCTTTTGAACTGTGGTGTTGGGAGAAGACTCTTGAGAGTCCTCTGAAGTGCAAGGACACCAAACCAGTCAATCCTAAAGGAAATCAACCCTGAATGTTCATTGGAAAGACTGATGCTGAAGCTGAAGTTCCAATACTTTGGCCACCTGATGCGAAGAGCTGACTCACTGGAAAAGACCCTGATGCTGGGAAACAGTGATGGCAAGAGAAGGGGGTGACAGAGGATGAGATGGTTGGATGGCATCAAGGACTCAATGGACATGAATTTGAGCAAACTCTGGGAGATGGTGATGGATAAGGAAGCCTGGCTTGCTGCAGGTTCATGAGGTCACAGAGTTGGACAAGACTTAGTGACTGAATAACAACAAAAGGAAAGGAAATCTTGGTGACACATGTATGGGAATTCTTTGTACTATTCTTGCAATCTAAGTCAGAATTTGTTGTCAAAATAAAAATTTTAAATAAAAAAAAATCCTATACATTCACCAGAACAGCTAAGGTAAAAAAAGATACCAAATATTACGACCCTGTGCAGCAGTACAATGCTCACATTCATTCTGGTGGGAATGTAAGCTGGCACAATCACTATGGGCAACAGTTCACCTACAAAAGCTTTTCACATGGGTATCCCACAAACCATCACTTCTCCAAGTTACATACACCCAACAGAAATGTATACTTATGTTCAGCTGAAGATAAATAAAAAATGGTCTTAACAGTACTCTGTGTAAAGTACCTCAAACTGGCAACTATCCAAATGCCCACCAGTAGAACAAATAATAAGGTTAGGTATATTCTTGCAATTGAAAACAATACAGAAATAAGGATGTAGGAACTGTACCTACATGTAACACCACCAATGAATCTCATGTCCATAACAATAATTAAAAGAAACCAGACAAAGAATATATACTGCATATATATTTATATAAGATATGAAAATAAAACTAATTTTTGCTGTTAGAAGCTAGAACAGTGGTTAGTCTTGCAGGAGGTGGTGCCTCAGAAGGCAGCTGAAGGGGGAGTCGGGCACCTGAATTGCTGTAATGCTTAACTTCTTCATCCATATTCATTACGTGGGTGTGTGAAATACTAACATTTCACTGAGCTGTATGTTTCTGTTATGTGCTTTTTTCTACATGTATACAATACGTTAATAAAAACTTAGAAAAAACTTTAAGTTTCTTTGTGGAGGAACAAACTTAGCTTCCTGATATGCTAGTTAATGTTGCGTGCTTTTAAACGGGGCTCCTCTCCTGCCATTAAGAAGTAGGGTGTGTATCCTCTCTCTTTGAGTGTGGGCTCTAAGGGCTCTAAGACTGCTTGGCCAATACAGGAATGATGCCACGCCAGTTTCCAGGCCCCAGCTTCCTCTTCCCATCATTTGGGATGTTCACTTTGGGAACCTCTTTACCATGCTTTGAAGAAGCTTAAGCAGCTCCATGGGAAAGCCACATGTAGGTGTTACAGCCAACAGCCTGAGCAGAAGTTCCAGCTGCTAGCCAGTATCAACCCTCAGACATGGAATGACAGAGCCTTCAGACGATTCCAGGCCCTGGCCTTCATAACCTTCTGGTGGAGGTGCATCATGGAGCAGAGGCAACTGTCTCTGCTGCACCCTTTCTGATTTCCTGAACCAGAGTTCACTGGCTTAATCAAATGGTTGCTGTTTAAAGCTACTGATTTTAGGATGATTTGTAACACAGCCATAGTAACCAGAACACCATGCACATGCTAACGGAAATAAGAATTTGGGGGTTATCAAAATGTGCCACCCGGACCTCCGTCAAGAGAAATGCTTGCTGCAAGGAGTATAGCTGGCGGGCTATACATCTGGAATCATGTTCACACCAAAGTTATGTTCTATCCTCCCACCCAGCCCATTTTTGCCTGACGCAGAACTCCCCTAACAGGCAGCTCTGGCTTAGGGACTCCCCTGGGACCTGGATGAAGCTTTCTTAAACTTTCCATAGTCTGAAACCCTGCCTAGCCAGTCCTTCCTCTCCCTCTGCTGTCACAGGTGCAGACCGGCTCTGTCATCTGAAGGCTCCTCCTGTCTACTCCTGCTCCTTCCTTTTTGCTTTTCATAATAAATCTCTTGTGCATCTAATCCCATCTTTACATCTGCTTTTGAAACAACTGACACATAAGGCTATTTTGTGATAGATCCCTATTCTTTTGATGTAAATGCACAGACTCAAGAAAACAACTATATCTTTCCAGAAAATGTTCACTGATACAAACATCAAAGGCAGAATAATGGGCTATATATAGGACCCCAGTACAACATTTACGTATTTAAGAACTTGTTCCTTTGGCAGAGAATATTATTTTTTTCTACTTGTCTTCACTACACATAGCCCAAATGACAAGATCATGATGAAACCAAACTTCTACAATGGACTAGCCACCACTATCTTAACTAGCTAAGTACCACTAAACATTTAGTAAACATTTTCACTATATTCTATCAATTTGTAAAAACATTAAATATTATTTAACGATCATAATGATTATAAATAAACCCGACCCCTGAAAACCAAGACTGTATCAGTATTAAGTAATTACTACAATGAATTAAAACTTCATGAAGTTATGTATTTGCTTTACATGGATACAACTCACTTTTAACTCAGTATGTCATGGGGAATCAAAAACAATAATCTTGGTAAAGTTATAGTGAATTCAAGATTTTCTTCTAGCTTACAAAACCCCCAAGAAAAAATGATTTTTTCATAAAAATAAACCCAGTTTCCTACTGAACACATTTTCTGATCAAGAATTTGAACTTTTCCACCATAACAAAAAGTGAATTTCCTGAAAAACTCATTATTTTCAAATCTAAATCTGCCTCTTCATGCTTCTAAAGTATAACTCATCTTCCTCAATAAAGTTAAACACAGCCCAACACTATTGTTTGCAGAGATTTATACCCCCAAAGGTTAATTAATAGTACTTACTCTTGTCTTATCAAACAGTTCTGAAACTTTAAGAAAAAACCTGGAAAGGAAAAATATTTCATTGTAAGTTATCTTTGAAATAATTTTCTATTGCAAATGTTCAAAGAACACACCCCAAACTATTTTAATAATGAACATTCTTATCTCATTACAATAATATTTAATGATTTTTTTTCACTCCAGACTTCATCTAGCTCAACGAAAATCTTTCTTTGGACAAGCGTCCATATAACAGATTTCTCTTGATGTACTGTTATAGGAAAACCTCCCATTTCAAGGTAACAGTCTAAGCCACACATTAAGAACTTTGTCTTGGGAATCCCCTGGTGGTCCAGTGGTTAAGACTTCATGCTTGCAATGCAAGGGCCTAGGTTCAATCCCTGGTCAAGGAACTAGATCCGACAACTAAGACCCAGTGCAGCCAAATAAATATATTAAATACATATTTCAAAAAAAAACCTTTGTCTTGATATCCTTTAGTAATATGCTGCATAATATTAAACAAGGCCTATACCTTTAAATTACTACAGAAGTACAGAACAATCACATCCGAAGAACTACATTTTCAAATAGAGCTGCTTTATTTTGGAAAACAATAGAAACAAATAGCCATTTCTATTTCAGAATTCACTTTCACTTTTCTTGGGGTGCGTAGGGGGGTTGCACTTGCAGCTTGCAGGATGTTCCTGACCAGGGACTGAACTGGAGCCACCTCAGTGAAAGTCTGGACCCTAACCACCAGGCCACCAAGAAGTCCCCGCTGTTGCTTTTAACTAGGAAGTCCATCTTTCAAATGCTGATGCCAAATAAAAAAATATCCCAATGCCAAACTATTAAAGGGCATTCTGTAAAATATGACAGACAACATTATATTTGGATTAGGGCATATACTATTAAAAGCTAAATTTTATGAACTTCACTTTACTAAAAAGAACTTGCTTGGACAGGTTTATGTAAGATAACATATGGCAAGGTTGCCTTTTTCCCCATCTTATCAAAGACTTAAAGAACTAACTCTTTGGTAAAGTAGTATGTTAATTAGTTAATTAGTAGACTATGGTATCCTGCTTTGCTGAAAAATTTGATCTGACATGTATACTGAGACAGGATATACTAGAGAAAAGTTCAAGGATGTGGTTTAGAGAAAGGCATGGACTATGAAAATAGTTTTTCCTCTTAAAATTTTTAAAGTATGTTTGAGCTATTTTCAATGAGAGTTAGGTTTAAGCATTACATGAGCAACTAAGATTTATGGCTGGATTAAAACTTCAGTTCAATTCAGCTGCTTAGTCTTGTCTGACTCTTTGTGACCTCATAGACTGCAGCACACCAGGCTTCCCTGTCCACAACCAACTCCTGGAGCTTGCCCTAACTTATGTCCATTCAGTCGGTGATGCCATCCAACCATCTCATCCTCTGTCGTCCCCTTCTTCTCCTGCCTTCAATCTTTCCCAGCATCAGGGTCTTTTCCAGTGAGTTAGTTCTTTGCATCAGGTGGCCAAAGAGTAAAACTTGGCCTCCAACAAAATATACATTAATAGATATATTCTAATTCTAAAACAGCATTTCTTATTTAAAATAAACTTTATCAAAATTTAAGAACATTTTAATATAAATTCTGTTTCTCTCTCACACACACTAATTGGCAAATTTTCATCAACTAAAACACTGTAAATGTTAAAAATTATATATACTAAGGTCGATTTTTATTTCTTGGATTTAAAAAAGTAAGAGAAAAAAGGAAGAGAAAAATAACACCAACCTAAGTTTATAAAGAAGCGCTATATTGTCAATGTGTTTTGACAAAAATATTCCAAAACGCCTGCTGGGTCAGCAGTAGTGTGTGTGCCAGAGCTGCCAACAAAAATTTTGTTTTATTTAATGTTTTAAATCAGAATCCTTACTTGCATATATCTGTAGAATCCTGAGTTCCTAAAGCATATAATGAAGAACCAATTCTATTGTAATCATCTGCAGCACCTATGGAAAAAGTTTTAAGGATTTAATATATTTATTCATGGATTAAAAAACAGTTACTGATTACGTACCTGCCCAAAAATGTTTATGTAATATGAGATACCAAAGTCTAGAGAAAAAAACGACACAAGCTATAATACATTATGATGAATATGGAACTGGAAGTAGCTATAAACTACTTAAGGAGCAGAGGAAACAGATACTCCACCTGAGGATGTCAGGGAAGGATTTACAGACACTATAGCAGGAGTTGGAGGTTGCAGGGTGAGGAAATCTTTACTAGGCTAAGTGGAAGAAAGAGCATTCTAGATAAAGAGAAGGACATGGAAAGAGACCAAGGAGACACACAAGAGCAAAGAATATTCAGAGAGACTTCTGGGTCTATAGCAATGTACAGTACAGAGGGTTATTTTTTTTAAAAGTAAAACAAAAAAAATTAAAGTATTTACTTTTTTTTTTTCTTAAGGAAACCACTCAAACAGCATTCTCTCCCTCTTATTCTCCCAAAGGAGGAGGAGAACAATCATCAACAGCAAATAGCAACTGCAGAAGCAACACCATGAGCCGGCTTCAGGCTCAGGGGAGAATGCTGTGTGAAGTGTCTCTCCTGCTCGTGGTTTCAGGTGCTCTACATGTTCAGAGAAACTTCTAGAGAAACAAACTATAGAAACGATCCCTGAAAAGTACAGTCTTAATATTTACTATTTTGAAATACCAGTATTAAAATCATTATATGTTAACATACTATTTAAATGAAAAGTATTTAAAATCCGTGCCCATGGTGACACTTAGATTTCTGCAAATCTCTTTTTTGTGTGTGGATTAATAGCCAATAGTTCCCTTCTCTTATCTGCTTCTGCATTCACTCTTCTGTGACACAATATTTCTGCTCAAATATGTGAGAAAAAAAAATCTAGCTTCAAAAATATATGTCGTTAGAAAAGCAGGAGGCATTTTACTAATATTTTCAGGTAACTGTGGATACTCTACTCAACAAGCAGTAGTTTCCTTAAAGGGTTAGTCACACTGGGGAACCTAAAGTCCTATCAATGAAGAAGTCTGATGAAGAAGTCTGTGTAACTCCAATGATATGCGATATTCATCCCAAGAATATAAGATTGGTTTAGTATCTGAAAATCAATCGACATGATTAACCATATTAACAGACTAAAAAAATAAAAACCGTGTGGTTATCTTAATCATTGCAAAAAGAGCATCTGACAAAATCCAACATTCATTCCTGACTTAAACCTGATAAAAGGCATCTAAGAAAAACCTATACCTAACATCACAATTAAGATGGATGCTTTCCCAAGATAAGGAACAAGGTCAAACTGCTTGCCCTCATCACTTCTACCAACATGGTATTAGAGGGTACAGCTAAAGTATAATGGGTCAGGAAAAGAGAAAACAGCATTACAACTGGAAAGGAAGGAATGTAACTGTTTTTATTCACAGATGACCATTCATGTAGAAAATGCTAAGGAATCTACAAAATAGTTAATAAAATTAATAAGTGAGTTGATTTAGAAAGGCTGCAAGATATAAGCTCAATGCTGAAAACACAATGTATTTCTACATATTGGCAAAAAAACTAGAAACTGAAATGTAAAACATGCATCGTTTAGAATCGCATTAAAAAAAATAGAGATCTAACTAAAGATATATAAGAGCTTTACAAAGGAAGCTATAAAAAATTGCTGAGAGAAGACCAAAAGTAAATAGAGATATACCCTGTTCATGTATCAGAAGAACCAATACATCTGAGATCTTAATCCTCCCCAAATTGATCTATGTTCTACACAATCACTATCAAAAATCCCAGCAGGCATTTTTGTAGAAGGTGATGAGCTGATTCTAAAATCCATCCGAAAGAATAAAGAACCTAGAGGGGCCAAAACAACTTTGATAAAGAATAAAGCTGTATGTGAGATAGCAAAAGAGAGGCAGATGTATAGAACAGTCTTTTGGACTCTAAGGGAGAGGGCAAGGGCAGGATGATATGGGAGAACAGCAATGAAACATGTAAATTATCATACGTGAAATGAATCGCCAGCCCAGGTTTGATGCATGATACAGGGTGCTCAGGGCTGGTGCACCAGGATGACCCAGAAGGATGGAATCAGGAGGAAGGTGGGAGGGGGGTTCTGGAAGGGGAGCACATGTATACCCATGGTGGATTCATGTCAATGTATAGCAAAACCAACATGATAATGTAAAGAAAAAAATTAATTAATTAATTATTTTTAAAAAGAAAAAAGAATAAAGCTGAAAGGCTTACACAAGAAAAGAAGTTCAATATCATCAATCACTGAAATTAAAACCACACTAGCCTAACAGAATGGATAAAATTTAAGACTGACTTTGTTGGTGAGGCTATGAAGCAGCTGGAATTCTTATGCACAGCTGGTAGGAATGCAGAATGAAACAATCATTTTGGAAAAATGTTTGGCAATTTTTTTTAAAAAAGTTAATTTATACTCTTACATTTGACCTAGTCATTCTACTTCCAGGTACTACCCAAGAGAAATGAAAGCATATGTTCATACAAAGACTTACATATATCAGCTTTATTTTGAATGGGTGAAAGCTAGCAACAATCCAATTGTTCAGCAACAGCTGAATAGAAAACGGAGGAATATCTATACAATGGAATCACTCAGCAATAAAACAGAATGAACTACTGATGCATACAACAACATGGATGAAACTCAAAATAATTTTGTTGAATTTCAAAGCCAGAACATAAAAAGTACACACTGTATGATTCCATTTATATACAACTCTGTGTGGTGATGGACATGTCCATTATACTGTCTCTAGTGATGATGACACACATGTCAAAACTTATCCAACTGTAAACTCTGACACTGCAGCTTATTGATAGCAATTATACTTCAACACAGCTGTTAAAAAAAACCATTAGTCTATCGTGTACTTAACATGATTTTGATCATTTAGAAACTACTGGTTCAATGAATCACACAGATCTTCTAAATGCAGATGCACTTCAGTATATAAAAAGTATCACACTCAGTAATATCACCATCAGTCTCCTCAGACAAGTCTTTAATTACTGAAAAGCAAACTCATGGTGACTGATACAAGTTTTCCAAGATTCTAATAATTGCTGGAAAGCTTGATTTTTACCATTGTTAACAAATACTGCCAGATGTTTTCCATGAAGTATAAGGCTCATTTAATTAATTTTTGATCAAATGTCTACCAATACTTCAGTTTGCATAATAGTACCTTTTCTGTCAGTTGTTCTTTCAAGTAAAAAAGAAAAAAAACAGCCAGTTCAGTTGCAACTCAGTTGCTTTTCTAGAAAGAACCATCATACATCCATATGCAAAGTGCTTTATGTATACCTCCCTATCCATCACTAAGAATATTTAAAAAGTATACTCAAGGGAGGAGACTTCAATAAGTTTCATTGCTTCATCAAGGACATTCTTAATTGAATTTTTAAAATTTCAAATGCACTGTGGGAAAGAATACAAAGACTATTAGTACAGTTTGGTGCCACTGCTTTGATTTGTCCTAAGAAACCAGCAATTTATCCACCATGGCTTTTGCATCATTGGTGTAAATGCCAATATGGTGAAAAAGGACAAAAATCATCCTAGTATTATTATGAAAATAGTTTTGATCGCATTCTTAAAAGGGCCTTGAGATTAAAGCTTCATAGACCATAGTTTGAAAATTACTGCCCTATATATTAAGACTTTTACAAACTGTAAATAACAAAGTAACTTGATAATTATTCCATTAAACAATGTAAACTTGAGCCACAGAGAAAAACCTTACTTTTGTGGGATCTTGTCATCCTATCAGATTTAGCAGATGCATCCTTAACTCGGTTATGATATTCTAAAAGGAATGTTCGTTCATGCTCAAAGAAATCATCTACATCCTATGGGATCAAAAGAAAATATGAGCTTTTTTCACTTATCTGCTTTAATCTAACATGTAAATCACTTTGCTACCGTTATAATCATAAAAGATCATCATTAAACAGCATAGCTATCCTCTAATAATCAGCCATTATATTGATTTCATCAACAAGTTCAAACTTCAAAAACATGTGTTTCTCTATCAAGTAAGGAGTCTTCTACAGTTCTACAGCAGAAGGCTTATGGTCCCATAAGCTCCCATGCTGTATTCAAACCTATTTCAGCTTGTGCTCTTCCACTACAATCCTGCTTTTCCAACACATTTATTTCCTCCAGTGGGAGCAATCAATTGCTTTTGGGGAAAAAAAAAAAAGGAAAAAAAAGCCTGGCAGACAAGTAGAAATCTGCTTCTCTTGGTCTGTTATGCATTTTATGGATCATTCCTGAATGCTGCCAAACCTTAGTCATTGGCCCCCTCTGATTGCTTTGGGGAATCTGGCCAAATTAACTATCTGGGAGCAATTTTCGTATTAAACACTGTTTTCAGTCTTTTTTGGAACAAAGCTAGAAATACATTAAAACTAAAAACAGTGAATGAATTTCCTCCCTTCTAAAATAGCAATTGTTTACTGAAAAAGCACCAGCTGAAATGATGTAACTTGAGACCCATATTAACAGAACACAGTAGCAAAAGTTAGACAAAACGTGACTTAAAATCTGTTAATTCATGTGTACTAGTTTTCTTAACTGGAAAAACAGAGATAAAACTAACTTGCAGAGTTGTAGTGAAGATTAATGAAATGTGGGCTACCCAACATCACACTGCAAATGGTCAAAAAAATGTCAGCTATTACTTTAATAAAATTATCAAACTCGTAATCAACTTAGCGGTTTATACTTAATGTTAACCAAAAAGTTCAACATGAGCAGCATCAAAATGTAAATAATCTAAAAACAAAACAAAACAAAAAAACCAGCCTGAATCTTTTTTTGGTCTCTCACTGCATGATTTGTGGGATCTTAGTTTCTTGACCAGGGATTGAACCCAGGCCCTCTGCAGTGAAAGTGCTGAATCCTAACTACTAGACTGCCAGGGAATTCCCATGTCAACTCTTCAATTATTAAAGCAGCCACAGGACATGCACTATCAACATATCAACTGACCTGTCTCTACAAAATCAAAATATAAATCAAACAGTACTTTAAACCCAAGTTTTAGTGTAGATACATTTATAAAAACAGGCAATGATGACAAAGCATTATTTATTGCTTTATTATTAATTGCTTAATAATATTATTGGCATATGATATACCATCATATGATTCTATATAAACTTTGAAAACACATTCTGCAATAAGCATTTTTCTCTTAATATTTTAACGGTAAGAGTTTTCAGAAAAATCAATTCTTGCACCATTTTCAGACCATCATTAAGAAAAATCTAGGTGTTATCTAGGTAACTGTAAGTATATGCATACCTATTGTCTCATTATTTCTAAATCTAACTCAGTCTTTCTAAAAACCCTGTAGCTAGGTAGCATTACTAACCACGTTTTCAAAGTGGGAAACCTGAGATTTAGAGAAAGAAAAGTGACTTTCTCAAAGTCACGTAGCTACTATGAGACAAAGCCAAAACTTCAACTGAGCTCTTCTAACTTCAAATCTGAACCCAAGTCTGCCCCTAACATTTGCAAAGCCAAGGCTAAGTGTACAAACCAACGCAGCCCCTCGGTGCCCCACCCTGACTGTAAGGAACCCAGAGGGACCTCACGTGCATGTGGCCAGACGGTCATTCCATCCTGCATACTGCTCTTCTTCCCTGGGCTGTCCCTCTACTCCTTGGCTACCTGTGGAGGACAGACCACCAGTGGCATGGTCTACGCACCAGCAGATGAGTTCAAGGAAGAAGCCCAGGCAGGACTTGAAGGCAGGCTCGGAATTTGGGCAAGAAAATGTGGGGTTCTAGATAAAGAGAATGGTCTGGTTTGGAGGACAGGGGTGTGGGGTCTAGGTGGGCAAATCCCCTTGGGGCTGCAGACCTATCACCCCTTAGAGAAAGGAGCTCTCGGAAGAGGGGAACTCAGGGCAAGGGGTCCAGTTTCCCAGGCCCAAGAAATCTACTATCCAAACTTCTCTTTCATTCCAACATAACTGCCTACACATTAGAAAATCTCAAAGTGTCTTCCTCGTTCGTAAAAGAAGTCAATCCTCAAAGCAGTACCTCTGTTAACCAAATAGTGTCTTACCTTTACTCCAGAAACAATTACTCCATCTGCTGATTTAACCATGTTTTTAAAGAAATCTTCAAGTTTCTCTTTTTTATTTTTTCCTCGCACACTCAACTGAAAGAAAGGTAAATTTAAGTTAGTATTTAAGACTAGAAATGAGAAGTTAATACGGCCTTTATTCTCTGTCATCAAAACAGCAATCTCAAAAGGACTCCAGTTTTTAAACTTAATAAAATGGTAATTTCATTATGTATGATCAGTGATTTTCAAATTCTGGGAACTTAAAGAATCTGGCCTCACCCCCAAAGATTCAGGTTCAGGTGATCTACAGTAAGACTCAAAAGTGAAAGTGTTAGCCGCTCAGTCGTGGAATTTTCCAGGCAAGGATACTGGAGTGGATTGCCAGTCCCTTCTCCAGGGGATTTCCCAATACATGGATCAAACCTGGGTCTCCCACATTGCAGGCAGTCTTTACCGCTGAGCCACCAGGGAAGCCCCTCCAAATTGTGTAAGTATAGTTGATAATTCTGCTCTCAGGAGCCCTTTCATCATACTTTGTCAAACACTACTACATCATATAAAGTCAACTAAAAATTCACTCAGGAGTTTCTCTGAACATGTAAAATTTATTGGAGTACAATATACCATCATACGATTCTATAGAAACTCTGAAAATATATTTTGCAAATTTTTCACTCTGAACTCCAAATTTCATCTCCTGTCCTATTTTGGGGTCAGCAACTCACAAGACAAAGGACACAAAAGATGACTCTGAATGGCATCAACAGTATATATCTAAACGCAAAACTGAGAAGCTGTCAACTCTGACTTTACCACTTATTGCAGCAGGGCCCCATGAAGGAACATCTCATCTAACTTCCTTATCTGCTGCCATGGTTTCAATACTCACCATTAAGTAAGTGACTCATAGATCTCTATCACCACGCCTTGGCTCTTTCCTGAATCTTAGATTCTATTTCTAATTGCCTACATCATATTCTTTACATATATATTCTGCTAACTGCACATCAGAATATTTTTTAAAGTATTTATTATAATCTGATCTCTAAGTTTTCTCTCTTCTTGGTTCTCTCTTCATGGTTTTCTCATCTATAGAGTCTCTCAGATTCTCATCTGTGCCCTAAAACCCCATCAGTTCAGTCAGTTGAGTAGCTGTCATTCCAACTCTTTTCAACTCCATGGACTGCAGGATGCTAGGCTTCCCTGTCCTTCACTAACTCCCAGAGCTTGTTCAAACTCATGTCCAACGAGTCATTGATGCCATCCAACCATCTCATCCTCTGTCGTTTCTTTCTCCTCCTGCCTTCAATCTTTCCCAGCACCAGGGTCTTTTCAAATGAGTCAGTTCTTCATATCAGGTGGCCAAAGTATTGGAGCTTCAGCCTCAGCATCAATCCTTCCAATGAATATTCAGGACTGATTTCCTTTAGGATGGACTGGTTGGATCTCCTTGAAGTCCAAGGGACTCTCAACAGTCTTTTCCAACACCACAGCTCAAAAGCATCAATTCTTCGGCGCTCAGCTTTCCTTATAGTCCAACTCTTACATCCATACATGACTACTGGAAAAACCATAGCTTTGACTAGATGGACCTTTGTTGGCAAAATAACGTCTCTGCTTTTTAATGTGCTATCTAGGTTTATCATAGCTTTTCTTACAAGGAGCAAGTGTTTTTTAATTTAATGGCTGCAGTCATCAACTGCAGTGATTTTGGAGCCCAAGAAAATAGTCTCTGACTGTTTCCATTGTTTCCCCATCTATTTGCCATGTAGTGATGGGACCAGATGCCATGATCTTTGTTTTCTGAATGTTGAGTTTTAAGCCAGCTTTTTCACTTTCCTCTTTCACTTTCATCATGAGGCTCTAAAGTTCTTTGCTTTCTGCATATAAGTTAAATAAGCAGGGTGACAATATACAGTCTTGACGTACTCCTTTCCCAGGTTGGAACCAGTACATTGTTCCATGTTCGATTTTAACTGTTGCTTCTTGACCTACATACAGATTTCTCAGGAGGCACGTCAGGTGGTCTGGTATGCCCATCTCTTTCAGAATTTTCCAGTTTGTTGTGATCCACACAGTCAAAAGTTTTGGCATAGACAATAAAGCAGAAGTAGATGCTTTTCTGGAACTCTCCTGCTTTTCGATGATCCAGCAGATGTTGACAATTTGACCTCTGGTTCCTCTGCCTTTTCTAAATCCAGCTTGAACATCTGGAATTTCACGGCTCACATACTGTTGAAGCCTGGCTTGGAGGATTTTGAGTATTACTTTGCTAGTGTGTGAGGTGAGTGCAACTGTGTGGTAGTTTGAACATTCTCTGGCATTGCCTTTCTTTGGGATTGGAATGAGAACTGACCTTTTCCGGTCTTGTGACCACTGCTGAGTTTTCCAAACTTACTGGCATACTGAGTGCAGCACTTTCACAGCATCATCTTTTAGGATTTGAAACAGCTTAACTGGAATTTCATTACCTCCACTAGCTTTGTTCGTAGTGATGCTTTTTAAGGTCCACTTGACTTTGGACTCCAGGACGTCTGGCTCTAGGTGAGTGATCACACCATTGTGATTATCTGGGTCATGAACATCTTTTTTGTATAGCTCTTCTGTGTATTCTTGCCACCTCTTCTTAATATCTTCTGCTTTTGTTAGGTCCACAGCATTTCTGTCCTCTGTCGTGCCCATCTTTGCATGAAATATTCCCTTCGTATCTCTAATTTTCTTGAAGAAATATCTAGTCTTTCCCATTCTATTGTTTTCCTCTATTTCCTTGCACTGATCACTGAGGAAGGCTTTCTTATCTTTCCTTGCTATTCTCTGGAACTCTGCATTCAAATGGGTATATCTTCCCTTTTTTCCTTTGCCTTTAGCATCTCTTCTTTTCTCAGCAATCTGTAAGGCCTCCTCAGACAACCGTTTTGCCTTTTTGCATTTATTTTTCTTGGGGATGGTCTTGATCATTGCCTCCTGTTCAATGTCATGAACCTCCAGCAATAGTTCTTCAGGCACTCTATCAAATCGAATCCCTTGAATCTATTTGTCACTTCCACTGTATAACTGTTAAGGGATTTGATTTAGGTCATACCTGAATGGTCTAGTGGTATTCCCTATTTTCTTCAATTTAAGTCTGAATTTGACAATAAGGAGTTCATGATCTGAGCCACAGTCAGCTCTTGGTCTTATTTTTGCAGACTGTATAGGGCTTCTCCATCTTCAGCTGCAAAGAATATTATCAATCTGATTTCAGTATTGACCATCTGGAGATGTCCATGCGTAGGGTTATCTCTAGTGTCGTTGGAAGAGGGTGTTTGCTATGACCAGTTCCTTCTCTTGGCAAAATTCTGTTAGCCTTTGCCTTGCTTCATTTTGTACTCCAAAGCCAAACTTGCCTCTTACTCCTGGTATCTCTTGACTTTCTACTTTTGCATCCCAGTCCCCTATGATGAAAAGGACATCTTTTTGGGGTGTTAGTTCTAGAAGATCTTGTAGGTCTTCATAGAACTGTTTAACTTCAGCTTCTTCAGCATTAGTGGTTGGGACATGGACTTGGGATTACTGTGATACTGAATGGTGTGCCTTGGAAATGAACAGAGATCTCTCTGTCGTTTTTGAGATTGCACCCAAGTACTGCATTTCAGACTCTTTTGTTGACTATGAGGGCTACTCCAGTTCTTCCAAAGGATTCTTGCCCACAGTAGTAGATATAACCACCATCTGAATTAAACTCACCCATTCCAGTCCATTTTAGTTCACTGATTCCTAAAATGTCAATGTTCACTCTTGCCATCTCTTGTTTGATTCATAGATCTAACATTCCAGGTTCCTATGCAATATCGTTCTTTTATTGTTCTTTACAGCATTGGACTTAACTTCCATCACCAGTCACATCCACAACTGGGCACTGTTTTCACTTTGGCTCCGTCTCTTCATTCTTTCTAGTTATTTCCCCACTCTTCTCCAGTAGCATATCGGGCATGTACTGAGCTGGGGAGTTCATCTTTTAGTGTCATATTTTTTTGCCTTTTCATACTGTTCATGGGGTTCTCACAGCAAGAATACTGAAGTGGTTTGACATTCCCTTCTCCAGTGGACCACGTTTTGTCAGAGCTCTCCACTATGACCGGTCCATCTTGGGTGGCCCCACACGGCATGCCTCATAGTTTCACTGAGTTAGACAAGGATGTGGTCCATGTGATCAGTGTGATTCGTTTTCTGTGATTATGGTTTTCATTCTGTCTGCCCTCTGATGGAGAAGTATAAGAGACTTATGGAAGCTTCTTGATGGGAGAGACTGCGAAGGTATGAAAGTATGAAAACCCCATAACTTTCATTAAAAATCTTGACACAATCTACAACTTCTTTCTTTTTCCTTCCAAAAATCACACTTTGAGCATCTCTTCCATACTTATATAAGTTCACGGAGTTTCATAATGTTCAGAGACTGAATGCCAATCCCCTTAGCAAGGTACTCAACACTTTGAAAAAATCTAGTTCAGGTTACCTTTCTACCCCCACCCCCTATCCCTAAAGAGCCTTATGCTCCACATTGTTCTCAAAAGAGGCTCCGAACTCTTAGGTTCCTCTGTATCTGAAATGGTATCTCCTCTCCCACCAAAAACTCTATTCAGACTTTTAACATTCAAAATAAAAAACATCTCTTCATGAAACCCTTTCAAATTCCCAGTTAGTAGAATTCACTGCTCTATCTTAGGCCTCTCAAAGCACTCTAGATTTTTTTTAACCTTATTTTTTATATTAATTATTTCACTAATTCACTCATTTAACAAACTATAATGAAAGTATATTATAACCATGCACTGTGCTGGGTGTTACAAATATTAAGATGATTAAGAGGTGGTCCCTACTCTTAAAGTAACTTATGGTACAGAGGAGGACAGACAGAAGCAAACATATAATTACACACAGTATGAGAAGCACAGTGTTAAAGCTATTCATAGGGTATTAGCGAAGCACCCAAGGAACTCAATATGACTGAGGGGTTGAGAAAGCCAAGACAGGAGGTTGACTGACCAGTCAGGGTCTGCTTCAATATTCCAGGCAAAGGTTATCAAGGTCTGGACTAGTCTTTAGGTCTAGTGGTGGAGGGAAGTATGCACATTAAAATGAGACAGAGAGAATGTGGAGACTCCTGATAGAAACAGACAACAGGAGTCCTGAGTACTTTTCACAGTGGAAGGGACCGGGAGTTACTGATGCCTTCTTTGAGATAAGACAGAGTACAAAAGGAGGCATGGATTTAAAAGAAAGGTTCAGCTGAGGGTAAAAGGCCAAGGGGACATCTAAACAGAGATTATTCAGGGAGCTGTTTAATGAATAGTGCTGGGACTTAAGAGGGACACAGTTGGGGCAGGGGGAGCGGCCTGGTAGGGCTGTCCCATGCAGCTTGCGGTATCTGAGTTCTGTGGCCAGGGATCAAAAGTGTGCCCCCAGCAGTGGAAGCAGAGTCCTAACCACTGGACCACCAAAGAATTCCCATAGATTTCTAAGTTAATAGCATATTAGAATAGATGGAGCCACAGAAGCATGTATTAGAGAGAATTTACAGAATTAGAAGTCTTATAGACTTGTAGAGAACTCAATGAGGAACCTTGGAAGAATTAAATTTAAATGAATGGATACATGGAGGGAAAAGCCCATGAAACAGACTGGGAAGCAGCCATAGAGTTAAGAGGTGAACATATCAAGACGGATTCCCAGAGATACGCAAGAACATGGGAGTCAGCATAGCTAGAAAGGTATTTCAGTCAAAATGGAAAAGCATGATGTATTTCACCACATTAACAGAATAAAAAACATGATCATCTTAACAGATGTACTTTTTCATGATAAAAACACTCAACAAACTAGGAACAGAACTTCTTTAATGTGACAAAGGGTATTTATGTAAAAACCCACACTTAACATCACACTTGATAGTGAAGGAGTGATTTTTCCCTAAAGATTAGGGACAGAACATGGATGTCTGCTCTTATCATTTCCATTTAACACTGTACTGGAGGTTCCAGCCAGGGCAGTCAGGCAAGCAAAATTTAAAAAGGCATTCAGATTGGAAAGGAGGAAGTAAAAAAGAAAAAAGGAAAGAAAGCTATTAAATGAGTATGGCTGCCAAGGTGGTTGAAGCCTATGGGGGATACAAGAGGTTCGGGCATTTGCTTTCTGATTGGTGTCCACTCCCAGTGAACAAGCTCATTATCTGATCAAGAATTATTGAAATTAGCTTTAATGGAAAATGAAAGAGATCTGTCTAAAGTCATAACATTGCTATAAGTGATAGAGCAGGCACTCTAGGCAAGATAAGAAAGAAATAAACACAAAAGGGCTATTGACAGGGTCAGAGTGCCGGAGAAGTCAAGGGTCTAGATGCAGCAGTGAGTCAAAGACCAGATGCAGTGGGAACAGGGAAAAAGGGAGTTGTGAGGACAGAAGGCTAAGTTTGGAGTCCATAATATCAGGGTTTAAGAACTCAGGGATGAGATGAGGTCCTGGGTGTGGTCACTGATGCCACAGGAAGAAATGAATGAAGGTTAGAAAACATTTGTCTTCTGCTAAAATTATGAGTTAATCTTGTCATCCAAATAGAGACTCTAAGATCTGTGTCATCCATCCACTAAAAAGATTTTTTCAAGGACCACGAATGAAGAAACCTCTTAAGGCAGGGAGGGAGGGAGGAAAATTGGCAGCAACCAGCACTGAAGGAGGCAGGTTAAACAGATTGAGTCAACGATCAACCCAAAAGTAATTGGGAATTCTTTAGCTCAAAAAGGTCTCTGGAATTCTTCAAAAGGCTTCAGAAGCTTCCAAACTCAAAAGAAACATTAACCAATTTAATAACCCTATTTCTTAAGAAGTTCACAATTCAGGATCAAAATCAATATCCATGTAGTAACATAGTTTAGCATCATTTAAAAAATTAATCTACTCAAGTTCTACTGAAATACTGCATCATCATTAAAAGTCATATTAAACTGCCTTGAAAAATTAGAACATTTTATAAAATGCATTTATAAGCCTTTTCTAACTCCCTTCTCTTTTCAATGACTCTTTAAATCTTGATCATTGCTTTGATCAATTCAATACTCACATCTTGATTATATTCCAGGAAGACATGGAAATTTAAATCTTTCCTCAAAATGGGATGTGCAGCCACACGACATAGAAACACTTCATGCATTGCAACCGTCTTCTTGAATATTGCCAAATACTCACTAGAAATAATACACAAAATTAAAGGTAAAACACTGCAGAAAAACACCCACAACAGTTTTTTAAGCAAATACTAGGAATTATTCTAAATGCAAAACTAGAGGCACAAAGATATAATCCATGGAAACAAAGGTTTTAGTTGAACTGTTAACAAAATATATAAAACCCAGCTCTAAAAAGACTTCATGTTAGTTAATAGTATTTATTATATATAAATGTTAATATTTTTAGGTTTTATGAACTTCTCTTCCTATGCAAGTTGATGTTAAAGGTAACTACAGGGCTTTTTGTTTTCAGCTTCAGAGAAAATACACTACAAATTATAGCATACAATTTTAATGATTCAATTTCTAGATAATTACTACTTTAAAACATCTTCATACAAATAAATAAATAAAACAAACCTCAGTAAGCATATTTTCAACTTTAATAACTATTTTCATCTAAAGACCCAAGCACACAAGAAAGAAACATATCATGGAGAGACTAGTATTTTCCATTACACTGAAGAACTGTGTTTAAAACATTTTCATATCATCAGTGAATCACAGTGATCATATATAATACACGTCAGTTTGGAAAAAAAAAAAAAAAACACAACACTCAAGGAAAAGGCCCAATATTCTTGCTTCAACTACGTGCAAGGAGGTTAAGTTTTACATACCAGCAAACCAGCAGGACCAATGTTGGGAGAAGTTTGATCTCTGTGAGGGTAGTCATTCAGTGAAGACAAAAAAGAAGGATGCAGAGGATGGAGGTAGCAGTAGAATAAACCCAAGGTTCTCTGTTATCCAACCCCTAACCAGACCACAAAAGAATCATGATCAGGGCCACTGGAAAACCACAGATTCTTTCACTATTACTGTGTGCTGCTCATTTCCAGCTTTCAGGCTTATAAACTATAGAAGCTGTACCTGTCCACTGTCAGGCTACTGCTTGCACTCCGTATTGACAGAATTCTTAAAATATCTGTCAAGCTTACACTTTAACAAAGAAGACCTACTTTGTTAATTTCTCTTGTCAAGAGTTTAGCATTCTGAAGAAGAGTCTAGTAGCAGCGTGAATATATGCTTAAAAACTGAAATTCAGTGGAAGAGGAGAAAAGGAAATGCACAAATGGGAGAAATGACCAGAAAAAGTGATGGAGATGATGGTAATGCAAGGAAAGCTATTTCCTTGTTTAACTCTCAAAATACAGAAAACAATATGCAGCAATCCAAAATTATTTCAAATGTTTAAGAGAAGGGAAAAGACTCTATTTTCAGCGAATATGCTAAAAATGAAAACAATTTTTTCAAGAATTTAATGTATGTCTAGTATATATGAAACTAATAATCATTTAATAAAAAACACTAAAAACCTATTCTCTCATTGCTTTGCTCCTATTCTCATCCCTTCAGGCAGAAGCCATAGGCAGACAAAAGAGGAGGGGGAAAATTACATACACACGCATACACACACACACACACACACACACACACACACACACACTTTTTGAAAAAGAAAGAAAATATGCAGAGTTGCTTAGTGCATACTTATATGAGAAACAGAAATCTTGGTAGTATGCACTTGTCCAAACAAGAGAAACAGGTGGGTAATGACTAAGGCCTTGCAAGTAAAAATAAAATGATCTACATGCGTGTTTTAAAAAGTCATTGTTTCCCTTTCTACTATCGTTTATGAACTTGTGGATATTTGTTTTCAATGTTCAGAGTTTATTTAAAACAGCAATTTAAAGAATTTTACAATGCAGACCATTATTCTATAATTTTCCTGTAGGCTCTGATCATGATAGTTAACACTGGTTGTATGGCTTAAACCTGCATCTTCCAGAAAAGGTCACTGTGGTGAAATGACTGAAAGGATGGGATATCAGAGAGCAGAGAAACAAAAACAAAAACCAAACAACAACAACAAAAAAGGGCATAAAAACAAGCACAAGTAACAACAAAAGTCACATACGCTTCCAATTCCTGTTTCATCTTCGTGAATTCCTCCTTTGTCATAGACCCTTCTCCTTCTCCAAGTTTCTGTAGTTTCTCCCTCGAGGCATCAAAATCAGGTCTTGGTGGTGCCGGAGGGATCTGTCACAGAATAAAATCACTAGTTTTGTTTTGTTTTGACTGTGCCATGCAGCAGGAGGATCTTAGTTCCCGAAAAGGGATACATCCCACGCCTCCTGTAGTGAAAGCACAGACTCTTAACCACTGGACCATCAGGGAAGTCCTCTAAACCACTAGTTTTTAAAGATTTTTATTTCTTTCAGTAGTTGCACTATTGCCACAGTAAAAGACTGTTGTCAGTTCTCCCTTGGGCTGGCCTGCTGTTCTAACAGCATCTCCCACTCTAATAAACTTTATTTCCCTCTCAAAAAAAGAAAGACTGCTGTCTGAGAGAGCTAAAGACATCCTGAATGAATGAGGAATATCCTAATTAAGGTTAGAGAAGTTGATTAAGTCTAGAAATTAAGATTCTTGAGATCCTTAACACCAAGGAAGAAACAGAGAGCAGCACTATATTCTGGTATTAGATCAGCAGTACCCAAACTTTAGGAAGAGGAGTGCGTCAAGGCTATATACTGTCACCCTGCTTATTTAACTTCTATGCAGAGTACATCATGAGAAACGCTGGGCTGGAGGAAGCACAAGCTGGAATCAAGATTGCCGGGAGAAACATCAATAACCTCAGATATGCAGATAACACCACCTTATGGCAGAAAGTGAAGAAGAACTAAAGAGCCTCTTGATGAAAGTGAGAGAAAAAGAGTGAAAAAATTGGCTTAAAACTCAACATTCAGAAAACTAAGATCATGGCATCTGGTCCCATCACTTCATGGCAAATAAATAGGGAAACAGTGACAGACTTTATTTTTCTGGGCTCCCAAATCACTGCAGATGGTGATTGCAGTCATGAAATTAAGACACTTACTCCTTGGAAGGAAAGTTATGATTAACCTAGGCAGCATATTAAAAAGCAGAGACATTACTTTGCCAACAAAGGTTTGTCTAGTCAGGGCTATGGTTTTTCCAGTAGTCATGTATGGATGTGAGAGTTGAACAGTGAAGAAAGCTAAGCGCTGAAGAATTCATGCCTTTGAACTGTGGTGTTGGAGAAGACTCTTGAGAGTCCCCTGGACTGCAAGGAGATCCAACCAGTCCATCCTAAAGATCAGTCCTGGGTGTTCATTTGAAGGACTGATATTGAAGCTGAAACTCCTATACCTTGGCCACCTGATGCGAAGGGCTGACTCATTTGAAAAGACCCTGATGCTGGGAAAGATTGAAGGCGGGAGAAGGAGATGACAGAGGATGAGATGGCTGGATGGCATTACCGACTCAATGGACATGAGTTTGGTAAACTCCGGGAGTTGGTGATGGACAGTGAGGCCTGGCGTGCTGCGATTCATGGAGTCGCAAAGAGTCGGACACTACTGAGCGACTGAACTGAACTGAACCCAAACTTTAGTCTGCAGACTCCTATGTGACAACCTAGAGCTCTCAAATGTATATGCACATTAAGCTCTAAGCACACACTAATTAAATGTGTTGCAAATATGCATGCTATTTTTCCAAAGTATGTAAATGGTATGACTGGAGTGTACCAAAGGCAGAAAGCACTGACTTAACTACAAGAGAACAAGGCACAGACAAATGACTAACCTCCCCCTATTCTCCCACAGTGAGGGGGAAAGTAAGCACTTACCTTAAATAAAAATACAAGGTTTAAAAGAGACATATCACTCAAGGGAATGATATAGGGGGAAAAATCTATTTTAGAGGAAGAGCCTGCAAGTAAGAACTGTGAAGGCGAAATGATGGAAAGCAAAGATAGCAAGTAAGCAGAAGGAAAGGTAAGTAGGGGGAAATTAAAACAGCAACAACCAGAAGAAAAGGATTATACCAAGGAAAGCAACAAGGAAGGAAGCACCACGTACAGACTGGCACATATTCACTGCTGCCCACACACAACATCTACTATGTGCCAGGCGTGATGCTGAGCAACCAGCAGATAAAGATAAATAAGACACGGTCTTGATCTTTGAGTGTTTAGTCTATCTGAGAGAAAAAAGTAGTAAGAAAATAACACCATACAAGAAGATGAGGAGGAAAAGGGGAAACTGGAGAGTTTCCAGGCAAGTAAACACACTGACTTGCTGGGAAAATAGAAGGTGGTACATCCTTGAAAGGACATGAGAGAGTTCTTTGCTAACCCCTCACCCCAACATCTCATACTATGCATCTCTTCCACTGGGCTGTTCCTGAGTTGTATTCTTTACATAAACTGGCAATTAACAACAACAAAAGCACTGCCACTTGTGCACCAAACTGGAGTTGTACAAAGAAAAAAAAAAGCAAATGACTGAGAATAAGGGCCACAAGGATAAAGATGGAGATGGAATAAGGTCAGGATGATTTCAAGGAAATCAAATGAAACAGTTCCAGAAATCTGAGTGTGGTCAACAGCTGAGGCACAACACTGGGTGCATATTCACATGAGATAATCTCTCAGGAGCCCTCCAACTCTAAACATCTGTCTACCTAAGGGTTCAAGAACAATACGGTCTGTAACACCTCCTTAGTTATTACCTAAATTTATAGCTGGCAATTTAAAAAAATTACATTAGTTCACTAGAAGTGTTGAATAAGATTTCCACACATAATAAAGTATCCAAAAAGCTCCTAGAAAATAAGATTAAAATGGAACCTCAATACTTACAATGTAACCTGCATAGTCTTCATTTTCAATGAAGGAATCGTGAAGCCAGATAAATTCCTCATGTTGTCGAACAACAGAAAACTCGTTCTGTTTAAAATTTGGCAATGAACTCTGCAAAGACAGAGACTCCCTCAAATAAAAACTAAGATTAGACTATAAAGTCTTCTATGAACATTTTATACCTTATTTTCTAAAATTAGTCTTTTATGAAAAATAATAAGCAGCAGTGAATTATAAACTAAAATACAATTTCTAATTATGCTGAAAACCAAAATTCTAGTCAGTGTACTATTACACATGTAATAGCACAATAATTAAAATAACACAAGTAAAAAAAATCCCATTTACCTTTGTGTGAACAGTGAATTTTACTTTGTCTCTCTCACTCAGAGCATCAGAAATGTCCACCTGCAGAGCAGCATCACTCTGAAGATCTACATTTATTGCTTTAAGCTAGAAAAAAATAATACCTCAGTGAAAATTCTATAGGTTTTTATGCAAATTCATTCTTCTCCCAGACAATAAGACAGTGCAAAATCAAAACTAAAATACTGAATCTTAGATCTATCAAGTACGCAAGTTCATTTAATCTGTCTGTCTTCTGGGGGAGGTGCTTTGGGTATGTTATCTTAATCAATTTTCATTCTACGCCATTCAACCATCCTTTGTATGAGTCAATGTGCTAACTATGATTTATTATAGTTTCACCCAAAAAGTAAACTAGTAAACTATTTTCCAAACAGATGGTCCTTTACAAGTTCAAGTGTCCTAGAACTAAGAAACGTATCTACCTTTAAGAAAAATAATAAAAAAGAATACTGGCCAATCATTTAAATTTTATTGCTTATTTTAATTCAGGAATATATAATAAAACTAATAAGTTAAATGTATTATATATATGCAAAGTCCTAAGAAAAATGCTAACAAATAATAATTAACTCCTGTGATATGTATTAAATTTTACTCTACAGCTTCAGTACATTAGAAGAATTGGGTATATTCCCTATTTAGTGCTTCTATTTACTCATCTACAAGAGGACTTCATCTATAATTCTAATCACAATTGTACTCATTCTTAAATATCATTCATTTTTCTTCCCTTTTAAACAGATTAACACTCTAACATCTCAGGGTAATTTGGAGATTTACAAAAGAAGCAAATACACTAAAAGATAAAATCAAGTCTTAGCCAGATGTAAAGATACGAAATATTAAAAATCTAATTATCTAGCCTGCTTCAAATACTCTAGTTGTAAAAGCAGGATTGCCTTTGGAATCTTACCTAATCATTAGTGTTTTAAATTTCAATTATGATGCAAATGGAAAAAATGCTAGAAGCAAAATTGTTCTATGATCTCAATTATATTTTTAAAAAATGCATACATAAAATTATTATGTATAGGAAATACAACAAAATATGAGTTGCAGTGGATTTTCTTCTATGTTCTTTTATTCTCCCAGCTTTCCACAATATGCATGAAACACTTTTATAAAATTGGAAACAAGCCTTTAAGAATTTTGCAACTTATTAAAATATGAATTTTGTGAAGTTTCTCATTAAATAGAGTTGTTTATTAGTAATGAAAGTAAAATACTATTTCATTTTTGCACTACTAGTTCTATATTGAGTAGACATGTTTTTAAAAGAATACCATTACAATCTAACTTAACAGTTACAGAAGAAATGAATCATTATTTAAAATGCATTATACTATCTATGATGGCCTTTAACAAAAACTTTCCTGGTAACTTTAATAAGTTTATACTGAATTAAATTTCAACCGGCAATCGTATTTTTAAGTTAACACTATAAGTGTAAGTTTATCATAAAAATGTTTTAAAAATCACTATTGTACTCTGACACATGTAGCCACTGTCTGATAAAAGAAACTAAAGGCTGTTATGAATTACAAAGAAGTTTTCTTTTTCATTTTCCAATTACCTCCACTGCTTCCGCAATATTGGAAACATTAGAGAGTACTCTGTTCTTTGGTTTTCTTGCTTTTATTTAGTTTTATCAGGTCTTCAAACTGTTTCCTACCTCTTCTCTTACCCCTTATCTGAATTCTAATTTAAGAAATCTGTTTCCTTATTTCTTTTTACTCATACTGAGATGAGAGCCACTCTTGTTTATTGTGGTTGGCTGAATTATAGCTCCCCCAAAGACATCCATGTTCAAACCCCTATGGATGTCACCTTTTATGATAAAAAAAAAAAAAAGTGGAGTTTATCCTGGATTATCCAGGTGGGCCCTAAATACAATTACATGTATCTTTATAAGAGAGAGATTTGACACAGACAAAAGAAGAGAAAGCAACTTAACTAAGGAGGCAGAGATTAGAGTGGTAAAGCCACAAGCCAAGGAGTGCAGGCAGCCAGAGAAAGCTGGAAGAGACAAGTAACTAATTCTTCGCTAGAGCCTCAGGGAGCATGGCCCTGCCAACACCTTGATTTCAGCTCAGTGATACTGATCTCAGACTTCTGGCCTGCAGAATTGTGAGAATAAAATTCTGTTGTATTAACCCATCAAGTTTGTGGTAACTTGTTACAGCAGCCCCAGGAAACTAATAAGTTTATCGTATGGATTTTGGAATAGCAATCCTGGCAGCTCTTCATTTCTGTTTTCACTGCCTGGTCTAGCACTTCTCAGACAACTGGTAAGACTCAACTTGGATGCTTATTAAAACACAGAATCCCACGCCCTATCACAGACATATCAAAACAATGTTCAGAATAAGCTTCAAAAACCATATGAGGGAACGCTAGTCTAGATTTTCCGGACTGTCTTTACATTCTGTCAAAACTTTATCTCAGTTGCTAATATTTTATTTTTAATGATTATATAAAACACTTTGCCAGACTTCGGATCTCTAAGTACATTTTAATTTTCAGGTTTATATTATTTTTTTAACCATTGCACTATCAATTTGGAAACACACCTTTCAGGATTTCTACATATGAACAGCTGTTATTTATTCTTCCAATTAAAGATTATTTCAAATTAATATATTTCTCTTCCATTTCAGTATTCTTTTACACCACACCCACTATTTCCCTTTTTTTTTTTTTGGCTTTGTTTTGTCTGACAGTAAAACACTTGGCTTTTTAAAATTGCAACTCATCAATAAAAGTATTCCTATATACAAAAAGTATACCTGTATTACACATTCCTATATATCATGTTTGGTCTTGTACTTTATTTTTTTTAGGTACAGTTTACATATAATGAAATGCAGATTTTAAGCATATAATTTGAAAAGTTTTAACACATACATAGATTATACCCTTGTAATCATCACCATAATCAACATATGAAATATTTCCATCAGTCCCAGAAGTTCCCTCCTTTGCTTTTATTCCTCTAGTTCTTTCTAACCTTTCTATAAATTCTCTTCTTGTATGCTTTACTGAAGCATCCCATATAATAACCTTATTAGCTATTAATTCAACCTGCCATTTGCTTCTTGCATTCTTTTAACAACTGAGTTCTAGAACTGATCTCAGGAAAATGTACATGAATTACAAATGTGGTCACAGCAAAATGCTGATGGTATGATTCTGATTCTTCCTCTTTCTATCTCATAGGAAGTTTAGCTAAATATCCACAGAAGCATTCATTTTGACAGTGTATGTTCCTATGGTCAGTTTCCATATACACTTCAGACTGCAACTTTTTTCCATTTCCTGGGCCTATGGGAAGGATTATTTTGTCTGGCCACAAGATTTGTTTCACACACACGAGGGTTTGCCAGCCAATAAAATCATCTCCCACATCAATACAAAACTTTTGCTGAAAGATAATCTGGATGGATAAACAACAAGGTGCCACTGTGCAGCACAGGGAACTGCATTCAATACCCTAGGATAAGCCGTAATGGAAAACAATTAAAACAAAAAAAGAATGCCTGTTGGCGTATGGGTTTCCCTGACAGCTCAGTTGGTCAAGAATCCAACTGCAATGGAGGAGACCCCAGTTGGATTCCTAGGTCGGGAAGATCCACTGGAGAAGGGACAGGCTATCTACTCCAGTATTCTTGCGCTTCCCTTGCGGCTCAGCTGGTAAAGAATCCGCCTGCAATGCAGGAAACCTGAGAAGGCAAAGGGAAAGGCTACCTACCTTCAGTATTCTGGCCTGGAGAATTCCATGGGCTGTATAGTCCATGGGGTCCCAAAGAGTGGGACACAACTGAGCCATTTTCACTACTATATATGTATAACTGAGTCACTTTGCTGTATTGCAGGGGTTGACACAACACTGTAAATCAACTATACTTCAATAAAAAAAAATTAAGTTAAAAAAGAAAGATAATCTGATATATTTCAATTCCAGATGCATATTTTCCACATTTTAATGTATCTGAAATAAGGATGCCCTGTATTGATGACAAATTAGTAGTTTAGTTGGCTGTATTTTTTTTAGTTGTACATGTAAAAAAAATTTATCTTCCCATCAACTGCACCTTAGATTTAATAAAATATCATATTGTAAATTTAGTGTTTTGTTTTTTTTTTTCCTTTCTTGGCCCTGTTGTGTGGTTTGCAGGATCTTAGTTCCTCAGAGGGGGATGGAACCCAGCCCCCTGCAGTGGAATCACAGAGTCCTAACCCTGGACTGCAAGGAACTTCTGTAAATTTAGTGCTAACTAGATACAATGTACACAGATTTTGCCTGGAGAAGGAAATGGCAACCCACTCCAGTATCCTTGCCTGTAAAAATCCCATGGAGGGAGGAGCCTGGCAGGCTACATTCCATGGAGTCACAAAGAGTCGGACACTGAGTGACCACACACACACACACACACACAACTACACACACAACCACACACACACACACACACACAGATTTTGCAAGCAGAGTATCTTCTTTGTTTAGAGACAAATAAGTAAGGGGAGGAGTGAAACAAACAACTGTGATTCATTAACATTTAATTAACTTTGTGCAACTACTTGGGTCAGTTTGAGGATATTCTAATTAGACTACATTCATCAGTTTAATCCTTATCTGGGTCAATAAACTTTGTACTTTCTTTTGTCAAAGACTTACTAGGTTAAACATTTGTGTCATGGTCAAGAGAAAGCCCAGGCAGAGGAAATGGATTAAGCAACATAAATACACTATCCTTAGAAATATAAAGACCCTGCCTACTGCTGATAGAGTCTTCATGTCTAATTAGCAAAGACAACATTCACTACTAGTTTAGTACACCAATGTGTTTACACATTAAAGTACCTACTTTATGATACTCCTAAAAAACTGCTTATCTTTTGTCAGAAAAGCAAATACATGTACAGAGATAGACTGATGGAAGGAGGAGGAGGAAGGCAGCAAAGTAACTGATTACTGTCACAGCTTGCCAACCAGTCTCTTGCTTCTGTCCTCTTGCCTCTTCAATCTACACTCCATATAGAGCCACTGGAACAACACCACTAAGCCAGAACTCATTCCTCTGCTCAAAACCTAAGGAGTTCCTGCTTGGAGAAAAGCCTAGTCCTTACAGTGAGCTCCCAGGTCCTATTCTTCTGGCTCAATGCAGCCCTGAAAGAATAGTGCAAACCGTAATAGTGCTATGAAACTATTTCTAGGGAATTATAGTACAGTCAGTGAAAAACCCCATGAGACTGACAGAAATTCTGTTAAGTTCACTAGTTCTGACCAAAATTTATATCTAGTTTACTCCTAGTTCAGTTAGGATTTAAAAAAAAAATTTTTTTTTTCATTAAGTACAGCTGATTTACAGCCAGTTATAATTTTGGAGATGGTGAGGGACAGGGAGGCCTGGTGTGCTGTAGTCCATGGGGTGGCAAAGAGTTGGACATGATTTAGTGACTGAACAACAACAAATAATTTTGGAAGTCTTGTAATGAATTATTTCCATTATTATAGCCAGTGCACTCAGCAGTCAGATCAATGGTTGATTATACATATACTTTCTGGAAACTAGATTTCCTTTCATCTACCACACCAGAAATAAGTCACTTGATGTCACTCCAATGCCTTTCTCACACGTCTTGTCAACTCTCACTGCTCTCTGCCATACCACACTGGCAAATTCCCACCTGGAGGATCAATACAATTGACATTTTTTGCATTCTGAGCTGAGAGTAGCTAGAGGAAAGTCACAACTGTTTGCTGCACTCGTCCACTACAAATTACTCGTCTCCAAACTGCATTAGATCCTTAAAATCATTCAACAGCCCTAAGCCGATCTGCTCTGCTCCCCTTCTGACTCCCTGAGCAACTACCCCAAGCTTTACTGTCTCAAACCTCAACCACATTTCCACCCCTATGCTCAATAAGTGACACTGCCTCCCACATCTCCAAGAAATAAACACTAGCAGCTGTTACCCCTTCAGACCCACCAATAAACCTCTCTACAAATAGATTTGGACTCAACGCCTCTGCTTTCTCAGAAGACATGGTGTCCTACGGAGAGCTGAGCTTTCTGGCCACCTGGGCATGCAACCTTCCTGTCTGCCCTAGCACTGCTCTTCTCGTCAAATTAGCCCTGGTCTCACCAAATCTCCAGATGGTGAGGACCTAATTTCTAAATCCAATACTTTGCAGTCTCCTTGACCTCTCTTCGGTATTCTGCCTTAATGATCATTCTGACCCTTCCCCTTAAAACTCTCAGCTTCTGGGAAAGCTTCTCATTCTCTTCCCGCCCATCTCAGCCCCATCAATTAGTCCATTTTCTCCCCTTGGCATGTGAATCTTGTTTCCTCTGGGCATCAATCATAATCTCAGCCATTCTTGACTAATAACTCCTGAATTTATACCTTCAACTCACATCTCTTATTCTAAGTTCCCAATCATAATTTCAAGTTACCAACTAGATGTATCCACCTGGATGTATTTGTTGTTTAGTGTTTATGTATTTACTGCTTAATACTTATTGAACAACTGAGTGCCTTCAGTGTGCCAACTGCTTTTGGAGGTGCTAGGATGAAAAGACACAATCTTCGTCCATTCAGATCTTAGTTTGTAGTTTTGGGGGAAAGGGATTAGGCACTTCAAATACAGCCTATCTGAAAACCAAACCTATTATCTACCTTCTAACTCTACTCTTCTCTCCGATATTCCTCCTTATCTTCTCCTCTGCCCAGCCCATATATTTCTTAAGCCACTATACCCTGTCCATTCTATCTCCTAGACATCTGTTTGCTATGTCCTCTCCTTCATCCCTTCTCCCACTGCACGGCCTTAGTTCTACCTTTAACATTTCTCATCTGGACTGCCACAATGGCCTGGTAACTGCTTTCTGCAAGAAAGCAGCAATCCATCTTCCACACTGGAGTCATCTACAATGCTATTTTCATCTGGGTATATATCCTTCCCAGCTAAGAACCCTCAGGACTTCCCACTGGCTGGATTCTTTCTCATTATGCACTTTATCTGTACTACCAGTACTTACTCCTGCTTCCAATAAGAACAAGTGCTGCAGGTGGAATCAAATGACTTACCTACACGTTATCTTCTCTGCTGACAAGCCCTCCCCCTCCCTGACAGCCTACACCATTTCTGATCAACATTTAAGATTTAGCTCCTTTAGGAGACAGCACTATGGTTAACGGGTTCCCTGGTGGCTCAGTGGTAAAGAATCCACCTGCAATGCAAGAGATGCAGGTTTGATCCCTGGGTCAGAAAGATCCCCTGGAGAAGGAATTGGCAAACCACACCAGTATTCCTGCCTAGAGAATCCCATGCACAGAGGAGTCTGGTGGGCTACAGTCCGTGGGGTCACAAAACAGTAGGACATGACAGCCCAGGACCCATAGCTAAATTCCCTCTGAGTTTGAATCTATTTCATCCTGGCTGTAGGAATCTGGGCAAGTTCCTCTCTCTAAACTTCACTTTTCCTTTCCAAAGTAGGAATAACAGAAGCAGTTACTTCACAGGGATTTGAGAAGTGAGTTAATATATGGAAAGTCCCTGGCACGCAGCAAATGCTTCAGCAGTGTGTAACTATCGTTTCGTCTTCACCCTCCTTGGTACTCCCTCAGCACTTCACCGTAAGTCCCATACTACACTGCCGTGGTCCCAGGGCAGGAGCTTTCTCTTCTTCCTCTGCCAACATTCATCTTATCCTTTGCTAACACAATCTGTCACATTAATATCTGAAATAACTATCAATAAATGTGGAATGTATTCAAGCTAAATGCTGAGAAGGTACAAAAGAAAATGTAGACATCTGGGCCAAGTCTTGAAAGACAAGCCAAATTTCATGTGGAAAAAAAAGAGGTGAAGGGGAGAAAAACGACGACATTGACAAGCATGCATAAAATAGACATTAGAGAGGGCAGAGGTGCTTGAGCAATGACAAATAGACTAGAATATGCCTACAGTGTGTGTGTTGGGGACGGGGTGTCTGCTGGGGCATCTTGTGAATGAAGTTGGCCAGAAAGGATGATGAACGGTATTCAATGCTAGCATAAGGAGTGTGGACCTTACTGCAAAAAGAACTGGGTTCAAGTAAGTGCTCGTGACTACTGGTGCCGTATGATTCAATCATTTCAGTTAGATAAACCAGCAGTCATGTGAAGTCCAGACTGGAAAACCGAAAGACCAGAGACAGAGACCAGTAACAGATACTGCTGCAAGCCAGGCAAGAGATGGCAGGGACCTTAACTGGGGTCATGTAAACAAAAGAAGGGCTAAACAATATTTCTGAGGTGAAATTATCTGGCCTTGATGATTGTTGTGGTATGGGGATGAAGGATATGATTCAGAGGCTTCTTGCCTGCAGGAATGGAAATGATGACATTAATGAAGATAAGAAATACAGAGGGAGAAGCAAGACGAGGAGTCCAAGAGAGGTGCAGTTCCTCCACCTGAAGTAATTCTGACAACAATAAACATATTATTCAGAATTCAAATCAAATGCTAACAGAACTATGCCATCATGCTGGCACCTATTGCTCTATTTAACAAAGACATCAGGGCAAAATGCGTCCAGTTCAAAGGGCTCATTTGTTTACTAAATAATATGTTACTGTCCTGCCTTTGGGAAAGAAAAAAATACCCTATTATGCAGAGGTGTAACCAAAGAGATTAAACGTGACTAATATTTTCAATATTGTGTATTCTTAAAGTCTGCTTTTTATGTTTCTCATGAAACAGTATTTTCTTAAAGCTGTTAAGATTCTCTTCTGTTCCAAATATCACAATGAAAATTCAAGGCTGCTTATAAACATATTTAAAAATACTGTCTTTAATTTTGCTTACTTGCTGCTTTGAATGAAGTGATTACATTATTATTTTTGAATCTGTGATGTTCCCTGCAATCTGTATCAAATAGGTATTTCATGCTTTCTCTTTATCAAGACTTTCTTAAAAGGCTGAACAAGACAATCTGAACTAAAAGTGCAATGCCTAAAAGGTCTACTAATCTATTTCTATCAAGACAAACACAGCATAAGGAAATTTAAACAGGTCTGCAATTTGTTTCTGAAATGAGGAAAGAGCAGGATAACTTTGTGCAGCCATAATCAAACTTCATGTGCAATGGAATCTTCTTGCTTGTTAACGAAGTATAGTTTTCTTCCCTCCCCATCTCATGAGACCGATTTACTAGACAGTGGGCCCAGAACCTTTTGACTTCAGTTTTTCAAACACCCCAGGTGATTCTTTCTGATGCAAGTGTTTCAAGGAGACTTTGAGAAATATGTGCACTGGCTTTGATGTCAGCTATATGGTTTAAAGTCCACCTCTCTCACTCACTGACTATGTGACTTCAGACCATTAGTTTCCCTGAGGTTCAGATTTATCATCTGTAAAGGGGGGATACTAAAAGCTTCACAAGAATGATGAGAAGATACAAGGAAACAGTGCTTATACATGATCTGGCTGTGGCTATTACTATGATTCACTTAGTCGCACAGGACAAAAATAAGGAACAACTGGACATGGAGACATATTCATCATGACATTCTAAATGCTTTCAAATTCAAGGTAATGCTTGTTGGTTTTTGTTTTCCATTTTCATATTAAAACTTTCATCTGCAAGATTCTGTAAGAACCTCCTGATCACCCATGCCTTTCATCTCACTCTGCCTTTAATCTGTAATACAGGAAAAGTTTTGGGACACATTACTTAAGAGGTTCCAGTTCAATAAGCAAATCTCATCAAAGCCATAAGGCTTGGAACACAAGTATTCACCAGAAAATAACTCTATTTTTCACATCAACATAAATACTCAAAAAATTAATACTTTCACTGAACATCAGTCAGGTTTTACAAGAGAACAAATCTTGTTTGCTTTTCCTGTTTTGTGTAAACAGAGAAATGTATTAACTCGTCATCTATAAAAGTATACTGCACCCTGTGCATCTTTCTTACCATGTTAAAGCTTTATAAAGGTCATTGGTTAATACTAACTACTTTATCTTTAATTAAAAAAACAGGAATAAAATCTTAGAATACTTTTATCACCTGCCAAAAATCGACTAACAGACATGCCTCTCACATTATCAAAGATAAATAAGTAAAAGTAAAACAGAAAAGTAAAGCTCAGGCTGTTAAACGTGAAGGAACCATGGAACGCTGCTGAGTTGCAATCATCATGTATCACTATCTTTCAAGTGCTCACTTACAAGGCACTATACAGATTACCACCCTGCAGCCAAGGTAAACGGGGGCAGAGTGGAAGAGAGGAATCACAGCTCTGAAGGCCCTTTCTGAAGGGGAACTGCAGTTTGCCTCAAATCACCACTAAGGGATCTCCGCAAAAGATGTGTCTTTTGGACAGTAGGAAAAGTAAAGGTACTGTGTGGGCTATCAGCACTTTGCAAAATCTCGTAGGATACTGAAGAAGAGATAAGATCCGGCGACTGTAAAATCCCTTGCAAAAGGATAATTTACAACAAGCCAGTACTACAGTGCTTTACAGAGAGAGAGAGAAGGGTGGGCGGAGACGGGTTCGAGAGGTCCCCAAGGGGAAATTAAGGGTGCGGGCAGGAAGGTCTGACAATGGGTTTCAGAGCCCCCAAAGTGGGGCGGGGGGTGGGGACTGTCCAGCTTCCCCCTCCACCTCCCCACCTGCACCCGGAGCGGGCGGGGAAGGAGAGCCACGGGAGGGTCGGCGCCGGGGCGTGGGGCCGAGAGCGGCCGCGGGTCCCCGGGAAATCGGGACCGCACGGCCCCAAGGGAGGAGGGCTGCAGGAGGGCGGGGCGCGGGGCGGCGAGGAACCGGAGGGAGGCCGGCGGGGAGCGGGTGCCGCGCGGCCGGGGACCTCCTCCGGGACCCCACCCCGGGACCCGGGCGGGGGGCGGGGGTCCCGCGAGCCAGGAGGAGGCAAACTTACTCCGCGGTCCTCCTCCGAGAGGAAGTCGGGGCCGTCGTCCAGGCCTTCCTGCGGGTCGGCAGGGCCCGGCGCGCCGGGGGAGAGGACGGAGCGGGGGAGACACAAAGGGAGACGTTAGTGCCCGGCCGGCGCGGCCCCCGCGCCTGCCCCGCGCCCGCCGCCCCCACCGCGCGCCCCGGGCTCGGCGCCGCGAACACCCACCATCATGGCTGCTCCGAGGCGAGGGCCGGCGCAGGCGCGCACCGCACCGCGGGCCGGAGGGAGCCGGCGGCGGCTGCGGGCGGGGGCGGGGGCGGGGCCTCGGAGCAGCCCCGCCCCTCGCGCGCCCCGCCCCCCCGGGCGCCGCGGGCCGGGGTCTGAGGGCGCGGAGGGACTCAGCGCCCTCCGCCCGAGGTCGCAGCATCCTAGGCCGAGAGCGCCCAGGCCCAGGCGCACGTGCCTGGAGACTGCTCGCTGCTGGCCGGTTCAGATCCCGGAAGGGCCCAAGGCCACCCGGGGAGCTGTCCAGTTCCCTTTCCCTGAGGGCTGTAGCGAAAACCAAGCAAGTGCCCTCCGGGAGCCACGGGAAAACTTCTAGTCTTTGTATGGTGCCACACGATAATTAATCACAATTAATATTTTGCCTACAGATGTTGTGGAAACCAAGGCCCTTTACACAGTCATCGGTCAGGGGCGGTAATAAAGCTTTTACTGCTGGCAAGGTAATAACTACCTCAGGGTGTGGGCGCTAATAGCTGAGCGCTATATAAATGAGCTATTCACATTACTAGAGTATTCCTTTTCTTTATACCAAGAACTGTCCCCAGGCCCACTCTACCTGGCCAGTTCTATAGCACCACACAGGTGTCCACAGGCACTTGAAACAAGACAAAATCATTCCTCACCCCCTGCCCCACTTCTTCTGTTACACAGAAGTGCACACACATGTACAAACAAAAAAGCAGTCCTACGTTTCCATTCAGTTTATGGCATCAGCATGTTCAGATGTTCAGGCCAGAAACCTCAAAGTCCCATTCAAGTCCTTCCTTCCTTTCCCTCAGGCCTCACACTATTTAGTAACCAAATCCCATTACATCTGTAGTTGATTATCTGCCATTACCTCTTAAATTGGTCCCGTTCCTCCTTCCAACCCCCTTCCACAACAATTACCCTCAGCATCTCTTGTCTGGCCTGTTTTGTTTTTTTTTTTTACCTGTTTTTTAAAAACCTTTTTTGAAAACTGAAGTAGAGCCCCTAGTGTATAGCACAGGCTTCCCTGGTAGCTCAGGTGGTAAAGAATCCGCCTGCCAACACAAGAAACATGGGTTCGTTCCCTGGATCCGGAAGATCCCCTGGAGGAGGAAATGGCAACCTACTCCAGTATTCTTGCCTGGGAAATCCCATAGACAGAGGAACCTGGTGGGCTACAGTTCAGTTCAGTTCAGTCACTCAGTCACGTCCAACTCTTTGCAACTCCATAGACTGCAGCACACCAGGCTTCCCTGTTCATCACCAACTCCCAGAATTTACTCAAACTCCTGTCCATAGTCAGTGATGCCATCCAACAATCTCATCCTCTGTCGTCCCCTTCTCCTCCCGCCTTCAATCTTTCACAGCATCAGGGTCTTTTCAAATGAGTCAGCTCTTCACATCAGGTGGCCAAAGAATTGGGGCTTCAGCTTCAACATCCATCCTTCCAATGAATATTCAGGAATGATTTCCTTTAGGATGAACTGGTTGGATCTCCTTGCAGTCCAAGGGACTCTCAAGAGTCTTCTCCAACACCACAGTTCAAAAGCATCAATTCTTCGACCCTCAGCTTTCTTTACAGTCCAATTCTCATATCCATACATGACCACTGGCTATAGTTCATGGGGTCACACAGAGTGGCACACAACTGAGCTACTGATGATGAGTGCATACTACACAATAGATCCTTGTTGTTTATCTATTTGATACATAGCAGTGTGTACATGTTAATCCCAAACTCTGTATTTATCTCTCCCTACCCTTGTCCCACCCTTTGCAATACTCTAATAACTTCTCTTGCCATTCTATATATACTGCTGCCAGTTTTCCTCCTAAGACACAGATATTGATGATTATGTTACTACTCTGTTCAGTAATCTTCCCAGGTCTCTGTTATGTGAAGGTCCAGCTCTTCAGCCTGTAAGTCCCTATTTTGCCAGGCCGTCCCATCCTATCTTATTAAATGGAAGCTCTCAAAACAGTAGTGGGTTTTATTTTGCTTGGGGTTTTTTTTTTTTTTTTTGGTCAAGTTCGGTGGCTTGCAGGATCTTAGTTACCCAAGCAGGGATTGAACCTGTACTTTCTGCAGTGAAAGCACACAGTCCTAACCACTGGACTGCCAGGGATTTTCTACAAAACAATAATGTTAAACTTCCAGACATTTTCATGAGAAATTGTAGGTTTCATTTTATATGAGAATTGAGGCATAGAAAGATTTAAATTTTTGCCCCAACAAGGGTTATTCTCCAACTCGGGGCGGGGTGACTTTATTTTTTTGTTTCTTAGGGTGATGTTTTTCACTGGGAGTCATGAGGCATCATGTGGTGTCAGTGCAGTGTGATGAAATGTCAGGAGGAATGTCCCAGTAACTTGTTGCTGATAAAATGTGTCAATATTTCCCAATAATTTGGTTTTGGTTTTAAGATAATGCCTATAAGGTTACACTTCCTAGGTGGAGACAGAAGCGAGGAGCTACAATTAATGAGCTTAGGATTTGTACACAACTAGTAGGAGGGTCAGGTGTGTCCTTGTGGACAAAGATCAAAAAGTGCCACATAAGACATTTCAAATGCTTCTGCATTAACCAAGGGTTTTAAATTTCAATATTTAAGCCAAGTCCAGGAACACTATACAGAAACACTGAAATTCTCAAATGCCAAAACTTTAGGATGACTGGTTCTGGGGAAAAAAAAAAAAAGCAGGATTTAAGTTATGAGTAACTGGGACTTTCCTGGTGGTCCAGTGTCTAGGAATCTGAGCTCCCAGTGCAGGGGGACTGTGTCTGATTCCTGATCAGGGAACTAGATCCCATATGATGCAACTAAAAGCTCACATGCCACAACTAGGATTCGGTGCAGCCAAATAAAAATAAAATTTTAAAACAAGATATGAGTAACCAACTAAAATGATCAACAAAGACATATAGTAATTACTGTAGCTAATATCAATAGCTGAAAACTCACATGAATAGAGAACCCAATCTTGAAATAATAAAGTTGTTCATTAACATCTGAGCTTTCCTTTCTGAGCAAAGGTCTCAAGATATATTTTGTAAATGATAAAAAAAAAAAGGAGTTATAAGTAACTGAATCTAACAACTATCAAAAAGACAGCTGTAGAAGTTCAGGAATATGAAAAGAAATTAAGGTAGAAGTTTACATAACAGATTTTTCAACTACTTGTAAAATAAATCAAGAAGATATTAAAGTTAAACTGCTTTCCTAATACTTTTAACCAAATAATCAATCTTCATCTTGTTTTAATAGATTTCTATGAAATTACCTACTTTATATAAATTTCATGCAAATTATGTTGAATCACAATTTGATTACTTCACAGATTCAACAGGAAAGTAAAATGTTATAATTATGAATAGTTTCCCAGTGGTGTGCTTCAAAAGGCATGTATTGGGGGACTTCCCTGGTGGTACAGAGGCTAAGACTCAATACAGGGGGTGCAGGTTGGATTCCTGGTCAGGAAACTAAGATCAAACATGCTGCCTGATGCAGCCAAAAAAAAGACATGCATTGCAAGATTTTAAAGAAGAGTAAGATTTCAGAGAATAATGAATGAGTTACTTTGAAATTCTGGAAATAAACAATTGTACCGGTGTGAACATTTTTTGTCAAACAAAAGTCAAGTTTTTTTTTTCTAGAAGAAAAACTTTAAACATATGAAATAGTAATTGTTTAAATTAGATGAAGAAGGGGCTTCCCTGGTGGCTCAGTAGTGAAGAATCTGCCTGCTAATACAGGGGACCTGGGTTCAATTCCTGGTCAGGGAACTAGATCCCACATGCCACAACTAATATCCAGCACAGTCAAAAAATAAGTCAACAAAAGAATAAATTTAAGAAAAAGAAGCTTACTATCTGTTTTCTTCTAGGATTTTTATGGTCTCAGATTTTACCTTAAAATGTTTAATCCATTTTGAGTTAATTTTTTATACAGTGTAAGATAGTAGTCCACTTTCATTCTTTTGCGTGTGGCTATTTGGTTTTCCCAACACCATTTACTGAAGTGCCAGATGTTAATTGATGTGGTTTTTAAGGAGAAAGTTTAGAAAATAAGTTGAAGATTGTCTCTTCATACACATATATCTTGAAAAGTGGACTGTGATTGCCAAGGGCTGAAGGATGGGGAAATAAGGAATGACTGCTAAAGGGTATGTGGTTACATTTTTAGGGTGATGACGATGTTCTAAAATTAGTGGTTTTGGTTACACAAGGTGAATATACTAAAAACCATGGAATCATACACTTTAAAAGGGTGAATTTTATAGTATGTGAATTCCCTCTCAATTTAAAGAAGGAAGAAAGAAGTGATTTGGGGAATTTCTTTTTTAGGATCCTACACATGGTCTTTTAAAGAATGATATTCCAAAAGGTCACAGAATTCTTTTGTGAAAAGATAGCTGCATCTTTGCATAAAGGGAAGATGAGTAATATTTACAAATCCCAGGTCTTGCTCGGAAAACCTGCTGCTTCCCTACTGCTTTCATCTTTTGTTGGTGTTGTTTAGTCACTAAGTCATGTCTGACTCTTTGCATTCATCTTTTTAAGAGTAGCTTATCCTTTTGCTTAAGATCTAAAAGTACCTGGGCAAGAACCATTTTTCCAGCAAAGACTAATGGGCTTAAACGCCAGGAATCCTGTGAACTGACCTCAGCCTATGGCTATGTCATGGGAGTCTCAAGAAAGAAAACTTTCAGGAATCAGAAAACTCTCCGAGCTTCCCAAGCAAAAGGCCTAGAAATCCGTCCAAAAGGCTGAGCCCGAGGCCCTGCTCCTCCTTCTGTCTGTCTCTTCAGAAGTGTTTCTCAGCTCCAGCTGGCACAAGAGTATCCAGGCACATAAAGTTCTCCATTTTAGGAGTCAGTTTAGACACTGCACTCAGTAGGAATAAAATGACAGGTCCAGGAACCCTTCACTTAGTGGTGCTGAACTTTCCCTCTCATTGTAGGGAATAGAATCAGACTGTGTCTGGCCCAGAAAGGGGAGCTGCCCAGATTTTAGTCTGTGCAGGTGATGCAAAACCTTCCTGTTCTCACAGCCTGAACTCACTTCCCTCCTCATCTGTGCCTCCCCAACCTTACCATCCTTCAAAATGGGCCCAGAAGTTGCTTCCACCACCGCTTTCTTTACCTGGAATAGTTAGGAAAGAACATGGACTTTGGGGACAGTCTCCTGTCCAAATCTTGACCCTGCATCCTGTAACTGTGGGTGAAGAAAGTTGTCTTTCTGAGTCCATTTCCTTGCTTTGTAATATGGCAATGCTCACATAGACTCTGGAGTTAGATGGGCTGCTCGCCTTTGCCATTTGATTATCATGAAGCCTCAAACACTTTTCTAAACTTTTTTTGTTCTTTGGTTTCTTCTTTAAAATGAGAATAATAGCACACACCTATCTCAAAGTGGTTGAAGAGGTTTAAAATAATCCTTATAAAGCACACAGAAGAGTATCTGGCTTACAGTAAAAGCTCAGATATTTGTTTTGACACAATTATTATCATTTACTTACAACTATCTGTCCACTCAAGAGATAGTAGGCCTCCAAAACCATGTTTCAGTCATGGACAGTAAACCCCTGGTCACAGACGACTGGGCCAGAGAAGGACATCTCACTGAAGCTGGCTGGGCCAATCAGACTCTTCTGCATAAGGGTCTTAGAGACATGCGGCAACAGAGTTGGAAGCCCAGTCATGTTAATGGCAGGGCCTGTCAAAAGATGCAGGCACCCCAGAATACTGCTGAGGTTCCTAGAGCTGCTCTGACCCCAGTCCGTTAAGGTGCCTGATGGGTTACCTTACCTTTGTATCCAGTGAGATATCCCGGCTCTCCTCCAGTAACATCCCTTTCTTTGGTTAAGCTTTTGGTTACTTACAAGGAAAAGAAGTCTCAATGAATACAAATATATGTACTTTTGTATTGTTAGTTAATACAAGTGTATTTATAAATACAATTTAATGTTTAAGAGCTGTATTATTTGAGATTATGCCAACTGCTTTAATAGATAAACCTAAGACTTCAATGGTGTAACCCTATATAATTTACTTCTAACTTAGGCAAAATGTATTTGGCAGGGGTGGGGGTGTGGGGGGGCTATTTTGAAAGTCTCAGCTACATGAAGATTGATATTCAGGAACTCAGGCCTCCAATCCTGGGGTTCTGCATCCCTTTTAAGACAATCATGGTGGCCACAGATTTCAGAGAATCTGTAGACTTGGATGGGAAAAAATTTACATCTCTATTTTCTCTAGCCTTTACTGTAGGCAAAAAAATCTCGGTACCCATGACTGCTGTGGAGACAACTCGCAGATATTTTCGTGTTATACTACAGTTGTCACAGAATCTCAAAATAATGTTTATGTTCACTACTATGTCAAAATCAAGGTAGCTACTAGATCTAGTTATATAATGTGTTAAAAAAAGAAAAAGCACATAAACTATTGTATCACAGTTTAAAAAAACTCCAATTTGTTTTCTTTATAATCCTGTTTTATGTGTGTAAAACATTATTTTGGAATTCCACAGAATTCCTGACCAGTTCTCCTCAAAAGCACCTGTCAAAGTTATGAAAACCAGGAGAGACCAAGACATTGTCACGGACTGAAGGACGCTGAGGAGACATAACCACTAGAGAGACAATGTGGCATCCTGAATTAGATTCCAGAACAAAAAAGGGGTGTTAACGGAAAAACTTGTGAAATTAGAATAAATTCTGGAGTTTACTTAATAACACTGTATCAGTGCCAGTTTTGGCAAATGTACTGCAGTAATGTAAGATGATGACATCAGAGGAAACTAGAACTGAGTGGGCAGCATGTGGGAATTCTAGTTTCGATGGACTGAATGTTCATATCCCCCAGATCCATATCCTGAACCCAGGAGGTGGGTTCTTTGGGAGATGATTAGTGTCCCCATGAATGGGATTAGCACCCTCATAAACAAGGCCCTAAAGAGACCCCACACCCCTTCTCCCATGTGAGGCTACAGTAGGAAGATGACCATCTTCCTATAGTAGGAAGCAGGTCCTCACCAGACACCAAATCTGCTGGTGCCTTGATCTTAGACTTCCCAGCCTCCAAAACTGTGAGAAATAAATTTCTGTTGTTTATAAGCCCACTGGGTCTATATTTTGTAATAGCAGCCCAAATGGACTAAGATACTATCTTGGCCACTTCTCTGTAAATCTTAAATTATTCCAAAGTATAAAGTTTATGAAAAAAGAAAAAGGTTCTGAGAAGGAATGCAGGCATCATGGTACAAAATAAATAGGAATGCCTGCCCAGATGTTATTAAACAAGGGCAGAGAAAGCACCAGGATCAAATAGGAAGCTTTGGTGGCCCAGGCCTGGTAACAGGAACATCTCCTCTGCCCACATTCAGTCACGTGGCCCCTCCTGATGCAAGGGGTCTGGGAAATGACAGGAACCTCTGGGCTGAGCAGCGACAACTCCGTGCTTCGGAAGGGCGTGTGACTCAGCTAGCCATCTGCCACTGGAGTTCAAGCAGCAGAGTCACAGACTTCCTGTCTACCAGTCAAGATTCTAACAGGAAACAGATGTCACACTCCTTAAGAGATTCAAAAAGGGTTCATTTACAAAGTGAAAAAGTTCAAGGTTGAGGGTGGGGATAAGGCAGGACTAGGGCCAGCAGAACCCAAGCCAGCAGAAGTCCCCAAAGGACTTAAACCTTGAGGACAGGAATTAGTCCACCATAGCAACAGCACAGTAAGGAGTCCTTAATGGATCCTCAACAAATGGTACTGACTAAATTGCAACAAACTGGAATTTAAAAGCTGGGAAATATATATGGAATGGTCTCCAAGATACATTGTGGGAATTTTTAACTGATAGCTACATATGATACGAAATTAAAAGATACAAAAGTAAGAAAAATAAAAGCTGGGAAATGCGTTATAGAGTAAGGCTGATGATGAGCAAAAGAAAAAAAAAGGTTAAAGAATAACTCCTTCAAGTGCAAAGAACTGAGTCAGACAGAACTGTACTTGAGTACTTACTCTGTCATTTCTTGGTGAAATAGGACTTCTTTTTATAAATATTAAAACACTGAATATAAATATATCCCTAAGTTGTGTTCCCTAGCTTTCGACCTCTGACTTGAGTCTAGAGGGTGACTGCCCCAAGGCAAGAAAGAGTGGTCCCTTGCTCTCATTTGCAGGACACTCAGCTGGAGAAAGTAGTTATAACATAGACTGCCCACAACAGCTGAAACAAGATATATATATATATATATATTTTTTTTTTTTTTTAATTTTATGGCTGCACAGCAAGTGGGATCTTAGTTCTATGACCAGAGATTGAACTCCTGCTCCCTGCAGTAGAAACTCAGAATATTAACCACTGGACCACCAGGAAATTCCCTGACAATATGCTTGCCTGTTTCTAAGACTTTGCCATGGGGCTGGAGTGGAAAAGAATAGAGTATCACCAGTTCCTTTTAGCCTTGATGGAGAGAAAGGGAATCGAGAGGGGAAGAGAGCATGGACAGTGACAGGGGTCTTGAGTTGCTCTCTTCCGACTTTAGGCCTGGAAAGAGTGGGGCATCAGATACATGGGGCATAAGCTAATGTAGGGAGATGTTCTTGCTCAGTTTTAGGGTTGAGAGGGCTGCCCCTTTGTTAATCCAGCAGTTCAGCCCCACCAGGCAGAGAGAAGTCGTGAGTTTTTTTCTCTTGGGATATGATTGAGGCCCAGTTTCCCCACCCCTCAGCCCTTCCTCAAAGTCAGAAGACAGCTGACTTGGGTGCCAGCAAGTCTTTTATGGGCAAGGCACCTAGCAGATATTGGTATTGCGTATGTCAGCTATGAGGACTCAGACAATACCTTGAAAAGTTCTACACAGCCTTCTCCATGCTTAAAGATCCTAGAGCGGAACACATGATACCTTTCTGTCTCTACCCGCAATCACATACCTTCTGGCATGACTTCTATCTGGGCCTTCTCAGAAGCAGAGAGTTGGGCCAAACAACCTCTTGAGTTTTCTTTCTGCTCGCTGACTCAGAAAAGGTACTGAATTATTTACTCTTTTATGTTCTACAACCACATTTTTAGCCACTTCTCTGACCTTGCTATTTACACAATTTCCTTTGCCTTGCTTGCAGTTTCTAAAAAGGAAAGTTAGAACATGTTTATCATCAGTTTAAAGGCATCTTGGAAACATACACTAATTTCTGAATCTTTACTTCTTTTGCCCTCTTGCATTTAACTGAATGGAGATGTATAAACTTGGTACAGGAGGCTCCCAGAAATTCAGGTGAAAACCACCATCGCCCCTCATAGGATTCACTGCGAGACTGAGGCTGCGGTCACTGTAATGGTTGATGTGAGGCAGGAACGTGGTGCTTTTTAGGCACTAAAAGATACTCAGTTTGACTGGCTGGCTCCATGGTTTGGAAGCTTTCGTGAAAGGCGGTGGAAGAGACTGGCCAGATATTCACCAAACCCTCTTTTTTTCCAAGCCATTCGAGGAGATTACATTCCAGGGACCCCATCAACAGAGGAGTAACTGTGTGACTAAGTTGAATGAGCTGTGAGTGAAAATGGTGTGCACATGTCTGCCCCTGAAAAACCTCTTATGTAATTATATTATTTTTCTACTACTTCTGCAACAAATTACCGCAAACTTAGTCACTTAACACAACACAAATTTATTCTCATTTCTAGAGGCCATTCCTCCCAAATCAGTTTTACTAGCTAAAGTCAGGGTGTTGGCAGGACTCATTTATCCTGGAGGTTCTAGTGGGGAATCCGTCTCCTTGCATTTTTAGCTTCTGGAGGCTACCCGCTGCATTCCTTGACTCTTGATCCCTTCCTTATATGACTGAAATCTCTGATTTTTACATCTACTTACTTCTTTCTCCTTTGACTTTCTTGCCTCCCTCTAAAATGAGGACCCTGCTGCTGCTGCTGCTGAGTGATTACATTTAGGGTGCACCCAGATAATCCAGTGGGAGAAGAAAATGGCAACCCACTCCAGTGTTCTTGCCTAGAGAATCCCATGGACAGAGATGCCTGGCGGGATGCTGTCCATAGGGTCACACAGAGTCGGAATGACCTAAAGAGGATTTTAATATTTCTGAACTTAAAAATCTCTGGTCTGTTTATGGGATGCCAATTCATCCAATACCTGTTCCATCCACGTTGTGCTGGGTCCCTCTTGGGGTCACTGTTGGCCCAGATGACACTTTGGCGAACATTTTTTAAAAAGGCAGCCCTTCTTCAGCAGCCTTTGCAATATTCAGCACAACAACCAAAAGTGGGCCAGATTTCAGCATTGGTTTCCCTTCATCTTGCTTTAGTCTTCATCCTTCCCTTACTTACTGGTCCTCAATCCCTCAAATTCTCATTCATTTCTTACAGAGCAGGTTACCTCTTACTTTACAGGCTCCAGGCCATCCAAGTTATTCCCAAAGGTTTCATCTTCATAATTAATTTTAAAATGTGCTCAACTTTAACAATTATAACTCCGAAAGGAACCCAGGGGTGTTGACTTTTTTCTGTCACTACATGTACATCATGACAACGGTGATAACAACAATAACCCTTAAGTATATACAAGTTATCACATGAGGAGAAAAATGGTCTTTTCCAGGAAAATCAATAGTCCTTTCTTTGACATGTAAGAGGTTGTATATTATACCCCTGTATACCACAGAATAGAAACCAGAATCTCTAAAGTGCTTTAAGCTCTCAAAATTAAAAACGATGATCTCTGCAGATGCATTCTGTAAATGCATAAGTCTGGCAGAAAGCCAGCAAGTTCCTGGAAGACAAGAGGATGTCAGCCCAGCTTTATGAAGCATATGTATTGTCATCACGTTCTTTAACAGACCAAGAGGAAGCAGAGGCATGGGCCATGTCATTGACATAGTGTATTTCTGCAATTTTAAGGTGTACCAAGAGCATTGGGAGAAAGAGAAAAGGCAGTGCATTAGATGTTCACACCAGCTTTAGGTTACATCCATCCTGATTTCAGAACTTTAAAATGAGAACAATAAAACTGTATCTTAGAAGTAAGAAGTACTATCCTTTCTGTTTAGGTCTTCTATAGCACATTCCTCTATATCCTGAAGAAAAAGTTATTTCAGTAATGATTTTAGTAATGTATTTAGTAATAGTATTGCTAAATACATGTAAAATAAGCTTTCAGATAGAAATGAAAGAATCAGTATATTCAAAAGTAGGCATAATGTTAATCAAATAGTCTTTTTCTCGACTCAAACTACAGAATATAAAAAATTTGGTGAGGCTATGAATAGCAGAGAACAACTTCTCTAAATCTAGTTTTCTCATCTACAAAACAGGTAAAATAAAGTACCACTATCCTGATAGGTGTGAAGACTGAATGAAGTAACACATGTAAAGTGCTCAGCATAGTGCCTGGAACCCAGTACTGTCTCCTGCTCTGCAGAAATTCAGAAGGAACTGCAAAGAGAAGGCTGGGGTGTTACTTATTCCTGGTACCATTCAACCCAATCCAACAAATACTTCATGACTACCCACTTTATGCTAAGAATTGGGCTGGGAGGCACAATAGGAGAAAATAAAGAAGAGTTCTGTGCCTGTCTCATCTTAGGAAGAGAGAGCAGATGAGAAATATTGGGCACATTTAATTTTATTAACTGAACTTTGTATTTAAATATTGACTATGCTATACTTAAGTTATCAAATATATTAAACTTTAGGTATTAAGTAGGTTAGGGGCTTTCCTCTTGGCTCAGATGGTAAATAATCTGTCTGCAATGCAGAAGACCTGGGTTTGATCCCTTGCCCTGGAGAAGGGAATGGCAACTCACTCCAGTATTCTTGCCTAGAGAATTAATTCCATGGATTGAGGATCCCTGTGGGCTAAAGTTCATAGGGTCATAAAGAGTCAAACATGACTGAATGACTAACAGCACATTAAGTATGTTATGTTGCTTTAAATATACATACCTAATGTATACTATTTTATATACATGATTCTGAGATAATTCTGTATTGGTCAGTACATAAATAAATAACAAAAGAATATTTTTTTAAAGTGGTACTCACCCTTGCTTCCTCAAGAATATTGAAATAAATGAGCCAACTGAAGTAGAACCCTCAGCCCTAATTACTGGCCTTAGGAGTGAATGCAGGGACTGCAGCCATGGAGTTAAAAGATGCTTGCTCCTTGGAAGAAAACTAGTCAGTCCTAAAGGAAATCAACCCTGAATATTCACTGGAAGGACTGATGCTGAAGCTCCAATACTCTGGTCACCTGACGCAAAGAGCTGACTCAACCGACTTTAAAGACCCTGATTCTGGGAAAGACCGAGGGCAGGAGAAAGAGGCGACAGAGGATGAGATGGCTGGATGGTATCACTGACTCAGTGGACATGAATTTGAACAAACTTCAGGAGATAGTGAAGGACAGGGAAGCCTGGTGTGCTGCAGTCCATGGGGTCACAAAGAGTTGGACATGACTTAGCGACTGAACAATAAGAAGGAGTAAATGAATGAAAAAATACCCCTTATCTCTTTTTTCCCCATTTTTAAAGTCTTTATTGAATTTGCTACATTATTGCTTCTGTTTTATGTTTTGGCTTTTTGGGGGACAAGGCCTGTAGGATCTTAGCCCCCTGACTAGGGATTGAACCTGCACGCTCTGCACTGGAGGGCAGTCTTAACCACTGGAGCGCCAGGGAAGTCCCTACCCACTACTTCTGAAATAGCAAACTTGAAGATGTACTAGGACATGAAAGTGAAAGTGTTAGTTGCTCAGTCGTGTCCAACTCTTTTCGACAGTATGGACTGTAGCCCGCCAGGCTCCTCTGTCCATGGAATTCTCCAGGCAAGAATATTGGAGTGGGTAGCCATTCCCTCCTCCAGGTCTCCTGACCCAGGGATCAAACCCAGGTCTCCTGCATTGCAGGCAGATTCATTACTGTCTGAGCAGCCTGGCAGGTCCTTGTTCCTGATGATAAAGAGTAAATGACTTTGAAGGACACAAAGATTAGAGGTTATCCTAGAGACCTGTTTCCAAGAGGGCTCCTAGAGATCCTTGCTGCTGATAACAGCAGCCTCAGGCAAAATCTGATTGTATCCTCATGAACGAGTCCAAGCAAGAATTTCCTAGCCAAGCCCTTTCCAAATTCCTGACCCATGTGATTACTGTTGTTTGAAGCCACTACATTTTAGGATAACTCATTACAGATACAGAAAGTATTGAAGTGAGGTTAAGTCATTGAAGGTTATTAAGTGGAGCAGTAAATGGTCAGACATGCATCTAGAAATAATTCTGCCTTCGAGGTAGAATTTGGATGAAGGGGCTGGACACTGAAAAACTAAAGGTCAGACACTACTGAGGAAGGGATCCTACCATCCAGGGGTGAGGAAGTAGGGACTGAGACCACATGACAGTTAAGCTGGAGGTCAGAGAAGACTCCAGAAGCAGAGACCTGACTGAAATAAAAAGTGCTTATATGGGGTTTGTTAGGAGTGCTGCTGGGGAAACACGGGTTCTAAAAGAACTTGAATTGTGTTCTGCCATACTACAAAATGGGGGAGGCTTATAAAGGCAAAAACTGTAAGGTTAGAGTCACTTAAATGAGCTGTTTATCAAGAACTGTAATTGAAACTGCCAAGAAGTCAGGGTGCTTATTAATTAAGGATTGGTTGGGGGCTGAAATGGTCACACAGTTGCAAAGGGAGACCCTGAGACCATAAGGTTGCAGCTGGCCGGTGGTGTCCTTGGGTCCGGTACAGTTCAGTAAAATTCAGGTTCTCACTGATGCAGAGACTGCTAGCGACCAGATCCCAAACGGCTCCCTGACTCCATTTTTGTATGCCTGAGCTGTGATGATTCCATTATAATTTCTATTTGTCATCAGGATCAAGAAGCGTTTATCAAAGATAGAACTGCCTCCATTAACAAACTGATGGGCTGTGACAGGAAAGATAGAGACCAAAATGATTTCTGTGTTCTTTTTTTTTCCTTCTAGACTCTTGCCAAATGTATAGATTCCCCAGCTTTGACTATTTGCTGAAGAAAGAGTTAGTCCCATGCTATTTCTCCATCTCAGCTCAGAAATCTCCTTTTGAAGGTCTCACTCTTATCTAAGATAAATGTCTTAACCTAGCTGCACTTTGTAGATTTATAGTAAGTACTAGATAGAAATATCTTCCCATAACTTGGGGTTGGGAGTGGGGGATGTGAGTATTTTCCTTAAACTAAGTGTTCTTTAAAATATTTTGTTCTTCAAGGTTTTTCTTACATCAGCATTTTTCTATTTAAGAAACACTATAAACATGTAGTCTTCATTTCAAATGTTCTTTTAAGTTACTTAATATTTTTAAGACATCAATGATGCAATCTAGTTTTAATAGTACACTGACTTACTTTAAATTCAAGCTTACACCCATTTCTTATGCCCATTAAGAAATCAGCCAAGGCCTCCTTCGGCGTTCTCTTGTTAATGGCGGGGAATGGGACGCAGGTAAGCTCTGCCCACACAGGGAAGGTCTCCCTGCCTCCCGCTTGCCGCTTGCCGCTAGCGCCCAGGCTCGCCAGCGTGGCCGTGGGGCTGCCCAGTCGCTCGCAGAACGGCTGGCCCCAGGAGTCACCCCGTTCGGCAACAAGTGCATCCAGCAGACCAAGCCCCTCACCCTGGAGCGCACCATCCACCTGTACCTGCTTACCAATTCCACTTTTGGTACAAGAGGGCCCCTCTGTGAGAAGGACAGCTCTGTTGCAGCTAGATTTCAGCGCGTGAGGGAGGAATTTGATACAATTGGCGTGAGGAGGACTGTAGAAGGGGTGTTGATTATCCGTGAGCACGGGCTACCCCGTGTGTTACTGCTACAGTGGGGAACAACTTTCTTCAAATTACCTGGTCGTGAGCTTAACCCAGGAGATGAAGCTGAAGGACTAAAACGCTTAAAGACGGAGATATCGGGAGGGTCGTCAACATGGAGTCCTGCAAGACTGGGTCAATGGGAACTGCATTGGCAACTGGTGGAGACCAAATTTTGAACCTCCTCAGTATCCATATATTCCTGCACATACTACAAAACCTACGGAACATAAGAAGTTGTTTCGGTTCAGCTTCAAGAGAAAGCCTTGTGTGCAGTCCCTAAAAATTACAAGCTGGTAGCTGCACCACTGTTTGAACTGTGTAAGGAGGCACCTGGATATGCACCCATCATTTCTAGTCTCCCTCAGCTTTTGAGCAGGTTCAATTTTATAGACAACTGAATTGCTGCACAGCAGAGAAGTAAGATGGAGAAGGGAATGGCAACCCACTCCAGTATTCTTCATGGAGAATCCCAGGGACAGAGGAGCCTGGTGGGCTGCTGTCTATGGGGTCGCACAGGGCCGGACACGACTGAAGCGACATAGTAGTAGTAGAGAAATAAGAGAAGCCTTCTCTGTGAGCACAGTTATACACAATGTAGAATAAACGTCCGGGAAGAGCTTTTTCGGTATAATTCTTTCCCAGTCCTGAAATTACCACCTACTTTCTATTGTCTGAATAGTAAAGTTAATATGAAAAGCTAGATTGTGCTGTAAAAAAAAAGAAAAGAAAAGAAATTAGCCAAGAAAAAACAGGAACATTAATCTCCTAAATTTTTTTTTAAAGAAAAGGCTTTCTTTTTAACTTTGGAGAACTCTTTTGGGAATAACTAGTTTTTACTTTAAACAAACATTTATCTGTAGTTCAGTAATTCCTTCCATTTACCTCAGACTCCCCTCTTGACCTGTTGTGGCTTTGACCCTAAACATGACTCTCTTTGCTCAAGTGGTTCTGTTAGGAATTTCCCAGCTACCTGTGTGAACCTAAGAAACATAACACTCGTGCTTAAAAACCGTGTTTGAGCTCATGAAAAGAAAAGTGAAAGTGTTAGTAACTCAGTTGTGTCAGACTCTTTGTGACCCCATGGACTGTAGCCTGCTAAACTCTGTCCATGGAGTTCTCCAGGCAAGAATTCTGGAGTAGGTTGCCATTCCCTTCTCCAGGGGATCTTCGAAACTCAGGGATTGAACCCGTGACTCTTGCATTGCAGGCAGAATTCTTTACCATCTGAACCACTAGGGAAGCCCCCATTTGAGCTCATGCAAATCAATTAAAAAACAAACAAACACAAAAGCAACCCAATAAAAATGGGCAGAAGATCTAAATAGACATTTCTCCAAAGAAGACATACAGATGGCCAACAGACACATGAAAAGATGCTCAACATCGCTAATTATTAGAGAAATGCAAATCTAAACTCCAGTGAGATACCACCTCACACTGGTCAGAATAGCCATCATTAAAAAGTCTACAAATAACAAATGCTGGAGAGGGTGTGGAGAAAAGGGACCCTTCCTACACTGTTGGTGGAAATGTAAGTTGGTGCAGTCACTATGGAAAATAGTATGGATGTTCTTCAAAAAGATAAAAATAGAATTGTCATATGATTCAGCAGTCCTCCTCCTGGGCATATAATTTAAAAAGATACATGGACCTCTATGTTCATAGCAGTGCTAGTCACAATAACCAAGACCTGGAAATACTTAAATGTTCACTGACAGAATGAATGCAAAAGAAGCTGTGGTATATATATACAATGGAAAACTACTCTGCCATAAAAAAGAATAAAATAATGCCATTTGCAGCAACACAGATGAACATAGAGATTATCATACTAAGTGAAGCAAATCAGAAAGAAATACCATATGATATCACTTATATGTGGAATCTAAAATATGACACAAATGAATTTATCTATGAAACAGAAACAGACTCACAAACATAGAGAACAGGTGGGGCAGGAGAGGGATGGGTTGGGAGTTTGGGATTAGAAGATGCAAACTATTATATGCAGAATGGATAAACAACATCCTACTATCTAGCATAGGCAACTATATTCAATATTTTGTGATGAAACATAATGGAAAAGAATATGAAAAAGAATATATATAAATATGTGTGTGTGTGTGTGTGTGTGTGTATATATATATATATATATATATATATATGAGTCACTTTGCTATACAGCAGAAACTAACACAACACTGTAAATCAACTATAGTTGAATAAAAATTTTAAAATCTTTTTAAATACCTGTGGGGAATTCCCTAGTGGTCCAGTGTTTAAGACTTGGTGCTTTCATTGCCGTGGCCCTGGGTTTGATCTCTGGCCAGAGAACTAAGTTTCTGCAAGCTGCGGGTGTGGCCAGAAAAAAAAAATTCCTGTGTTTGAATCATTTCAAAGAAATATAGAGCACAGATTACAGTAAGGTTCATTCCAGGATAGGTTGTATAGTAAGAGTTCAGGGCACTTGGAAATCTCCCTTCCAGAGACTGATTCTCCTTTGTTTTTTCATATTCTGGGATCCCATTATTAGATAAGCATGATTCTAGCACTGTCTCTGATGGGTGGGTTTTTTCCCCACACTAAGCAAATTTCTGACATTAGCTGAGTGTCCTACAATTCAACTCAATTCTGACACTGTCTACCCAGATGCCATCAGATCCCACGGATGAGGGTTCAGTCCTGCAAGACTGCCCCTACTTCAGATACCAATCACAAGTCCAGGTAGTTGACCCAACAGCTAGAAATCAGAGGTTTCCATGACTCCCTCCTGGGGTACAATTAATTTTCTAGAGTGACTCAGGGAACTCATAAATTAGTTTACTCACTGGATTACTGGTTTATTACAAAGAATATTAAAGGACTGGAATCAACAGCCAGGTAATAGAGATATATAGGGGGAGGTCCTAAACAAAGGATCTTTTGTCCCCATGGAGTTTGGGGCCCAGCACAGTGGCATGTGAAAACATTATGGTTCACCAATGTAGAAGCTCTCCAAATTGTATCCTTTTGAGTTTTTACGGAAGCTTCATTACATAGGCATGATTGATTAAATCATTGGCCACTGGTGACTGATCAACCTCTAGCTCTCCTCTCCTCCCTGGACATGGAGGCATGGGACTGAAAGTTCCAATCCTCTTATTACTTGGTTAGTTCTCTTGGCCCGGAGAAGGCAATGGCAACCCACTCCAGTACTCTTGCATGGAAAATCCCATGGACGGAGGAGCCTGGTAAGCTGCAGTCCATGGGGTTGCTAGGAGTTGAACATGACTGAGTGACTTCTCTTTCACGCCTTGGAGAAGGAAACGACAACCCATTCCACTATTCTTGCCTGGATAATCCCAGGGATGGGGGAGCCTGGTGGGCTGCTGTCTATGGGGTTGCACAGAGTTGGACACGACTGACATGACTTAGCAGCAGCAGCAGCAGCAGCAGTTCTCTTGGTCTACTGCCTTCAATCTGAGGTGCAGCCCAAAAGTCACCACTCCATCACAAGAGACACCTTCGTCATTCTCTTCACTTGGGAAATTCCAAGGGTTTTAGGAGCTCTGTGCTAGAAGCAAGGATAAGACCAAATATATATTTCTGAGTATGAATGACATCACAGTGAATCATCATTAGATGACTCCAAGAGTCCCTTACTAAATTGTATGTGACCTTTGTCACATATGTCAATGAAAAAGGTCACATACAATTTAGTAATTAATCAATAGTAGATCTAAGAAAGCAGTGGAAAATTGTATTGCTGCCAACCTGAGGATTATAACCTGGGAAACAGTCTTTCAGAAAGCTCTGAGGGCTATTTCCTTCTTTAGAGGTCGAAGTACAGTCTTTAAGGCAAAGTCTTAATATAAGTCTTTAAGACAAAAGGCTATAGTCAATCAACAGTTTACACAATCCAGATTTGCACATGGCTCTTGGCCCCTTACAAGGTTAAGAAGGAAGGTTATCTCCTAAGGAGCTGTGAGCCTTTATGACATTAAGAAGGAATGTTATCTCCTAAAGAGAACTGGTTAAAGCAGATGCACAACATGCACTGAAGGAGAGCCCTGCGGCCCAAACAGGCAAAGAAAAAATTTTATGTTTAAATTTTTCTTGTCATAAAATATGAGTTTTATTTCAGCACCTTGTAGTAAGAGATTTTCCACTGCCCCCTAGGTTCACTTCCCTGGTGGACTTCCCTGGTGGCTCAGATGGTAAAGCGTCTGCCTACAATGTGGGAGACCCGGGTTCAATCCCTGGGTCGGGAAGATTTCCTGGAGAAGGAAATGGCAGCCCACTCTAGTCCTCTTGTCTGGAAAATCCCATGGATGAAGCAGCCTGGTAGGCTACAGTCCATGGGGTCACAAAGGGTCGGACACGACTGAGCGACTTCACTTTGACTAGGTTCACTCTCCACCCACCTTTGGCTTGCTCTGTAGGGTGGCTCAACTGCACTCATCTCACACGCTAGCAAAGGAATGCTCAAAATTCTCCAAGCCAGGCTTCAGCAATACGTGAACTGTGAACTTCCAGATGTTCAACCTGGTTTTAGAAAAGGCAGAGGAACCAGAGATCAAATTGCCAACATCTGCTGGATTATTGAAAAAGCAAGAGAGTTCCAGAAAAACATCTGCTTCTGCTTTATTGACTATGCCAAAGCTTTCGACTGTGTGGATCACAATAAAATGTGGGAAATTCTTAGATAGGAATACCAGACCATCTGACCAGTCTCTTGAGAAACCTGTATGCAGGTCAGGAAGCAACAGTTAGAACTGGACATGGAACAACAAACTGGTTCCAAATAGGAAAAGGAGTACATCAAGGCTGTATATTGTCACCATGCTTATTTAGCTTATATGGACAGTACATCATGAGAAATGCTGGGCTGGAAGAAGCACAAGATGGAATCAAGATTGCCAGGAGAAGTATCAATAATCTCAGATATGCAGATGACACCACCCTTACAGGACAAAGTGAAGAGGAACTGAAAAGCCTCTTGATGAAAATGAAAGAGGAGAGTGAAAAAATTGGCTTAAAGCTCAGAAAATTAAGATCATGGCATCTGGTCCCATCACTTCATGGGAAATAGATGGGGAAACAGTGGAAAAAGTGTCAGACTTTATTTTGGGGGGCTCCAAAATCGCTGCAGAAGGTGATTGCAGCCATGAAATTAAAAGACGCTTACTCCTTGGAAGGAAAATTATGACCAACCTAGATAGCATATGGAAACTTTGCCAACAAAGGTCTGTCTGGTCAAGGCTATGGTTTTGCCAGTAGTAATGTATGGATGTGAGAGTTGGACAGTGAAGAAAGCTGAGTGCCAAAGAATTGATGCTTTTGAACTGTGGTGTTGGAGAAGACTCTTGAGAGTCCCTTGGACTGCAAGGAGATCCAACCAGTCCCATCCTAAAGGAGATCAGTCCTGGGTGTTCATTGGAAGGACTGATATTGAAGCTGAAGTCCCAATACTTTGGCCACTTCATGCGAAGAGCTGACTCATTAGAAAAGACTCTAATGCTGGGAAGGATTGGGGGCAGAAGGAGAAGGGGACGATAGAGGATGAGATGGCTAGATGGCATCACCGACTTGATGGACATGGGTTTGGGTAAACTCTGGGAGGTGGTGATGGACAGGGAGGCCTGGCGTGCTGCAATTCATGGGGTCTCAAAGAATTGGACATGACTGAGCGACTGAACTGAACTGAATTGATTGGGTGGCTGACCCTGTTGGGTTCAACCAATGACGATCCAATGAGATCAGAGGAAGAGAGGACAGTGAAGCTGTTCAGGGAACCACTGGCTGAAATCACCTGCCCTGGCCAGGTACCACAGGAACCAGACACATGGGTTATCTTACAACAGGAGGTCTTGGTAAGGAATGTGAAACTAACAAGCTACCACCAACTGGAAGAATTCTGGAAAGGTCAAAATGAGAGAGGAGACTAGCCCACATGTCCTATCGACCTCCCAGAATCCTCACTGGAGTCCATCTTGGTTGAGTGATCCATGTGCCACCAGGAAGGACCTTGAGTCAGAATGATTGGCCAGAGAAAACTGGAGACTAACCAAATTACTATAAAACCTGAGACTTAGAGCCATGTGGCAGAGCAGTTCCCCTGGGTTCCCTTACCTTACTATTCTCCACCTGGGCACCTCTTCCCAAAAGTGTCTCTTGCTTCATCAGCACTTGTGTCTCCTCTGACAATTCATTTCCAAGTGGAAGATAAGAGCCCACTCGTAGGCCCAGGAGGTGCTATTATAACTGCCCAACTCCAAGCCTGAAAGGTCACCTTGGGCAGCTTGGGTCCCATGACCAAAGGTCATAGCTCCTCTTCTGGAAAGCTCCATGTCTCTAGAGAATCTGCTCACTCCCTGCATCCTTCTGGGAGTAGGGATGGGAATACCCTTGGGACTGCTGTCCCTTGTGGTCTCTCCTTACACACTACATGCACTTGTATAAATAGTACCTTTATTAAACCCACCTTGAATTATCCTAATTTGAGTGTGCCATCTGTTTCCTCCTGGGACTTTGACAGATACTCGATAGAAGCAATTTACTGAGCTATTATTGGCCATAAACATCCAATTATAAATTATGAGATTGCTTTTCAATGTATAACTACCTAAGGCTGAGCTCAGATGGAATGGGACTTGAGACAAATAAAGCTTCATAGAGATAAAAGAGAAATAACACAAAGCAACAGGAAGAGCAAGAGGTTTGAAATGAGGAGATTGCAGTTTGAGTTCCAGATCAGCAGTTTACAACATTTCTGGGCCTCATTTTTCAACAAAGTAAGAGTTTTTAAGTAGATCGGCAGTTTTCAATTTGCATTTCACAAACCCCCACAGATTGACACAGGTACCTCAATGTCCACTAGCTTGGAGGGGAGAGATGCAAAGAAAAAATAGGTAGACAGAGAAAGAGCCCCACCCCTGCACCAACCAGGGCAGCTGTGCTGTAAGCTTTACATGGAATGAGGTAACCAAGGATGTCACTGAGGAGTCCAGATTAAGGACAAGCTACTTTGCTCTGGAGATTTCTGAGGTCATGGATGCAAAACTGGGTATTCCTGCTGCCAGTCCTCTAAGGAAAAGTGGGCTTTGACGTGTGTGTGTTTAAAGGGCAGTTTGGGATTTCTGCCCTCTGTGTATAGTAACAGACTTCCCTGTGGCTTGGTGGTAAAGAAACTGCCTGCCACTGCAGGAGACCCAGGTTCGATCCCTGGGGCAGGAAGATCTCCTAGAAAAGGAAATGGAAACCCACTCCAGTATTCTTGCCTGGGAAATTTCAGGGACAGAGGAGCCTGGAAGACTACAGTCTGTGGGGTCACAAAGAGTCGGACATGACTGAGGGATGAACACACACAGAGTGTGGCACCCTTTCTGTCACAGAGCATGGAAGTCCTATCTGTGTGCCGTAGCACTGGGTGGGGACGGACATCCGCCCTCCCTCTTCTAGGACCCATTGCAGGTATCTGTCCTGGAGGACAATCAGGCAGTGCGTCCAGGGTGGTGGAAGCTGTCCAAATCTGATTTCCCACACCCACACTCCCAGTAGAGACCAGTGGGCAAGCTAAGTGCAGGACTGGGTCCCAGCATGAGTTTTAGCCCTCTGGTGTTCATGGATTTGTAACACAGAGGAATTTTGGAGAGGTAAGAAAGAAAGGATTTTCCTGAGACTGGTGTGTGCATGTGTTTGTGTGTTGTTTGGATGTTAAAAGGAATGTGATTAAATTTTAGACCCCTATTTGGTAGAAGTGACATATATTCATGACATATAGTGTGCAGTACATAATAGGTGCTCAATAACTGTGGGTAAGTGAATACATGGATGAAAAGTGGATAAATTTTGGGTCACACTGCATTAGAAGCTAAGAATTCTGCTTTTAAATATATGAATGAAAAGCAGTAAGCTAGTTCACATGGGCAATATGGTTTGCTCTGGCTGATGAGCATGCACATACCTGTTCTGGCTAGATTCCTCTTGCAGGTTCCTCAGGGACTATCAGGAAAAGCTACTGGCCACACTTCCTGGCCAGTAGCCAGGAAGAGTAGGGCAAGAAAAGGAGAGTAGGGCAATAAAAAGAACAGAAAAGTCAAAATTTCAACTGATGCACATTTTTGGTCTTTGTTATTTTCTTTCCATTACAGGTCAACAAGTTCAAAAAAAGATTTAAATGATTTAAAGCTGCAAGTAAACTCATTAGATTTTTTCCCCAACTTTTCATTTTGAAATAATTATAGATTTACAGGAAATTGAAAAGTTAGTACAGAGAGACTAGTGTATACTAGAAACTGTATACCCAACAACAAAATATATTTTTTTAATGTAAAATCTAGTTTTAAATATTTGGGGGCCACTTTACTCCATTTAATCTTTCTTCTGAAATGCTGATTACTTTAAAACTTAGGATCCAACAGACAAAACTGATATTCTTGCCTGCAGAATCCCATGGACAGAGGAGCCTGGAGAGCTACAGTCCATGGGGTCACAAAGAGTGGGACTCGACTGAGTGGCTAACAATTACTTACTTAAAATGGTATTTCTGATTAAGAAATCAAGTTGGAACAAAAAAAGCACTGCTTTCTCTCTTTCAGATGATAAGCCTTTAGAAAAAAGATTACTCAATAGGAAATATACAGATTAAGCCCTGTATTTACGTGTTTCCAAAAATTTTGAGTCTTCTGTGGAACTATTAGCTGCCTGGCTTTCTGGAAAGCAACCAGTAGAGGGCACTCTAGCCTCCAAAGACTGCAGAAAAAGCCCCAGAATTGCCACAAGCTTTATCTTTTACCTTCTCCAAGTTACTTCTCAACCTTATTATGAGCTTGCCTGTCCGATGACTGCTGAATTTTGCGCACGCATGTGTGTGTGTGTGTGTGATGAAAATAAAAAAATTATTAACTCCCAAATAGCCATGTTAATATTATAAACTAATTTTTTTAATTAAATTCAGTGTTCTTGCATCAGTGTTCCCCAGTTACTCAAATTTGCCTTTGAATTATTTTTATGATACAAGATTCCCAGAGATAACTTACATATACATGATTATTAGGATTTCATAATCCTGAACACTCTTGACTGAATCCACATCCGTTGCCTGAGCCTAAGTCCAATGCAGATGTATTTCTGCACCAGCCTTTAATTAACCTATAAAAACACTGATGCACTCCAAGCAGTTTGGCAGGGAAACAAAGCATGCTCTTTTTTCACCTTTTATCAACAGTGCACAGATAGGATTATAACTTCCCCACGAACATGCAGATGAAACTAGAATTTCACCAGAAATCAACATGTGCTTTAGATGCATTAAAGTTCCTCTGGAATTGGGAGGAAAACTATTTTTGCCAAAGACCCAGCATAGGTCAGGCACTTGCTAGGGGTTTCCTGGCCATAAGCTGCATTTTGGACTCCTATTGTCGAGCCTACCTTACCGCTGGGGAAGCGAAGATGCTCAAAGACATCCAGCTAGCTAGTGGCAGGGAGAGAAGCAAACCCACATGTTTCTGGTCCCGGGACCCTTTTCACCTGGGACTCTGGTCTGTGCTCAGCCACCCTGCCACACATTTCCCTGGCACTTTCTAGGATTGTATTTCACAAGGAGGTTCACTTTTAGTGATTTCTGGTTGTTTGTATTTTGGAATTTGCCTGTTGACTGAATATACCATCTGTTGTTATGAAACTGCCCCAAACCAGGGTAATAAAGGTTTAAAAAAAAAGAAAGAAAGAACTTTTTTATGTAGGGGCTGACTGTTGGGAGGGGGGGTTGGGCAAGGGCAGTGAAAGGAGACTTTTGTTTTTCACTCTGTTATTTCTGTAATGTTTGAATATTTTATGATTTGAACATATTCATGGAGTATTCTTTGCAGTATTTTTAACAGAGAAGGGGGAAAAAAGAACCTTTCCAGGAAAATATGAATAAAACAATGTAGAAAGGGCCACAATGCAGTATATGTTTTCTTTTTATGATACATTTATAGTAATTTGAAGATAAAGACCTCTTTTGAGAGAGGGAGAAAGAGGACCAAAGTCTCATTATATGGCTATTCTCTTCTCTTCATCCCTCACACCCTACACTCAGAAACACAAACAAAAGCCTCTTATTGTTTCCTCTGACGGAACAACATGACTAAGTGAATAAATCACCCAGTCACCAAAACTTCATTCCTAGTCATTTGACACCATTTAGGGAATACTATGTTGGAAATGTGCAGCTGTTCGAATCCCCATCAGCACCACCCCTTCAGATGAGCAGATCCGAGGAATAGGAAAGAACCTATTTGTAATCTCGAGTTTCTAAATGAACTGGTGGATGTTCCATGTCAACAATCACACTCTTAATTTGAAGTTGAAAACATGTTTCTTTCTCCCTATCTTCTCAACTCCAGCACAGATTATTTTCACACTAAATTGGAGGAAATAAGGTTACATATTTTTAGGGTTAAATTTACAGTCTGCTAAATTCAGGCACAGTCCTACAAACAACTTTAAAGTAAGGTTTGTGCCAGGAAACTGAAGCACAATGGGGTTAACTTTCAGAAGCGGAGAGGGTTGAATAACCTCTCCCTGGTGATTCAGTATCTGCTGAGAAGAGTTTACCGCAGAGAAACTCGACAGCAGGAATAGAGTCAGGACACTTCCCTCTCCTCTATTACTCATACTGTTTTGCAACCTTATTAAAGCTGGTGCATTGTGGAAGCTCTAGTTATTCTAGTTATTCTGTCACAAATTTCCTTGTTAGGTAGCAAGAGCACCTCGAACCTCTTTTCAACATTTAGTAGTCAGTATCCTATTTTCTCTTGCTCTTCCCCACTTGAATAATCTGGAATGCTTCTGTATTCAGCAGCGCCTCCTGTGTGGGGCACATTTTGTACATATATATTATTATATACACTCATGTGGGTATATACACATGCATGGCATAGACATGTATATACTTACGCGTATGTTATATGTCTTAAGAAACTGCCTACAGAGCAGACTTTGCTTTCACCTGCCTTTACTGGTTTTCTCTCTAATCCTTTTAAAATCGTTAAGCTGATAGGTTTGTTCTTCACAAAGTTTTCAAGGTAATCATGTGCATAAGATCTAGCCAACAAGCTGAATGGATTTGGGGTAGTCACTGTGACTATGTTCACCTATTTGATATCTTTAGGTTCTCAAGACTTCTTGGCAAATATGCTTTTCAGATAACTTCTTAATTCATCAATTTAAGGTGACCTCTTGTTTTCAATAGTATGAAAATTTATTGTTTTACGTAGCAAGAAGTCCAGAGGTGGGGCGGCTTAGGAGTTGGTTAGCTCAGTGGATCAATGATGTCAGGGACACAGATTCTTTCCACTGTTCCCTGGCCACCCCAACTGAATTGGCCTTCGTCCTCCCACTTGTCCCTTCATGGTTTCATCAGCAACTTCTCTTCCTGATGATTATTCTGGGTTCTTTCTCCCGTTTTCCTTACCTGAAGGAGCCCTGCCTCAGGAGATTTGAAGATCTGGGATTTTGCACCTCTAGCCTGCCCTCTACCTTTCCCCTCCGGAAAGTTACCTGATCTGACTCCAGCTGGCATAGGTCTGGGTCCCAAGGCCCCTTTTCTAGACACCTAATTTGCACCTTGGATTTAAAACCATGTGCAGCTCAGGGGTGGGACTCACTGTTTCCTCCTCATTACCTGGATGCCCCCACCCCTGCTTCTTCGGGGTCTCCGGCGTGCGCTGCTGCTCCTCTGGCCTGGAAGTCTTCCAGGGGTCAGAACATCTGTCCCCCAGGAAAGCCACCATCCTGTGGTTCCCCGCACCCCTCTGGGACTCTCTTCACCATCTCGTCATGGCCTGCTGGTCTTGTCACCTTCCTCTTCTGTCAGTTCTTTGACTTGAACGTGTCCCAAGCTGAGTTCCCCATTCCTTCTCCACCCAGACTTGCCATCAGATAGCTGCTGTTAACATGTGTCATTCTATTTCAATATGGTTTAAAGCTAAGATCTGAAAAATAGTGGGATTATATTCAGTACAAGTCATTTTTTCAAGAAGTACATGGGCCAAAAATGAAGATGACAAACTTCTGCATTTATTCATAAGTCCCACTGCTGTAAATAAAAATTAAGACAAAAACAATAGTTCTAGCTCCAAAAGGGAAAGGTCTTTGGATTTCAGAGTGAATGGATGACAATTAAATGCAATGTATGGTCTTTTTTCCTTTTCTTTCTTTTTGAAATCTAGATTTAAAGAAAAAAAAACCTACAAAACATTTTATTGGGACAAATGAAAGTATTTTAATACGGACTGTGTATCAGATTATACTAGTGCATTACTGTTAGATTTCCTGAGTGAGAGTCTTATTCCATGTGGGAGGAATGTCCTTGTTCTTAGGAAATACATGCTAACGTATTTCGGGATGAAGTGTCAGTGTCTATAATTAACTCTAAATGGTTCAGCCAGAAATGAAAAATTAAAAAGAGAGAAAGCAAATGGGGAAATTCAATTGATGAATCTAAATGAATGGTATATGGTGTTCATTGTACAACTTGTAACCTTTCTGTTTGCAATTTGTTTGAAATTTTCAAAATAAAAAGTTGAGGAAAAGCTGTGACTGGTGGAGAAAATCATCCTTCGGATTCAAGGACTCTGTGTGTGTATGTGTGTGTGTGTATGTGTGTAGGGTGTATCAAGGTTTAAGTTTAGATTTAGAAAAGTTGGAGGTATAATCACTCAAGAAACAGATGTGATCAGTGTCTATTTAAAACCAATAAAGTTCGAACTGTTTTAATGGTTGAAGGGCTGCTTAGCAACGCTGCTTCCCAAAGACAGGGGTTGCGTCAGTCTGCTCTCTGCAGGCCTCTACCACCTGGCAGACAGCTCTGTTAGCTGGACGTGAGCCCCATGAAGGAACTGGGCTGTAGATCTCACTGCAGTAGCCGTGCTCAGATACAGGCCTGGCTGCCTGGTTCTGTCCCAGGACTGGATCCCCATGGGAGGTGGGAAGTAACACTCTGATGCTGTCAGTTTTCAGGCTCTGTTCCAGGCTCTCATGGACATCATTTCTTTCTATCTGCACAGCTTCCTGGGAGGATAGGAACCATCATTCCCAGCTACGAATGAGAAAATGAAGCTCAAGCAAGATTAAGTTTTAGCCTAAAGCCATAAAATTGGGTAAGTGGAAAGGCTGAGATTCCAACTGGGTCTTTCCACTAGAGATAAGCCTAATAGCTTCTACTAAAGTTGGCCTCCCTGATTACATGCTGTTCCAATTAGAACAAGATGCACGAATTTTGGATAGCTTACAAAGTATCACCTTGGTTGTGGAGCCAATTTGTTAACTTACCAGGGAGAAACTAAGGTCGTGTAAGTCTGCCTATCGAGTAGAGCTGCCCACTATATTGCTGACACAAGCTGAGTCCCAGCAGTTCGGCTAAATCATTACCTGCTTGTGAACGGCTCTGAGGGGCCCTGCTCCAGCAGCTGCACTTAGTGTAGGGATTCATTTCACCTCTCTTTAGGTTGGTTGTTTTTTACTTTTTAGAAAGTGACCCAGGAATTAACTCCTGAATTTCAATGGTCTTTTTTCCTACAGCTGATTCTCCAGGTCCAGTAATCCTTCACTTTTTCAATGTTCCGAGTATGACTTTAAACTTTTTTTTCATTTTTGAAAATACTATTGAAAGTAGATATGGGTATTATTTCCATTTTTTTATTTCCAGAAGAAAGGTTTTCTAAATTTTAAAAGTAATATTTTTATCAGATTGACATCTATAACAAGAGCTGCTAGTTATTAATATGGCATAAAGAGGTCTAAGGGGTTTATGTGTTTTAGGTATTCCTCTGAGGGGAGAATGTTGCACAGCTCACTCAGCTACTAGGTGGCAGAGACAGAACTGGAACTGGAACTCAGATCAGGCTAACACCAAAGTCCATGTTCTTAATTACATGGCTCCTAATTATAAAAAAGTATGTGCTTATTATCAACACATTTGAAAAATACAGGAAGTCTAAGGAAGAAATAAATCCTTCTGAAATTCTGTCCACTAAAATAAATCACCAGTAACATTGTCTTCAACTTATTTCTTTGCTTTTATCTTATGCATACACAATATATTGATATATTGGCTTAAGTATTAAGTGAAAAGCATGACACAAAACTACACTTAATAATTCTACTTTTCAAAAATATGTGAAAAGGTAAATGAATAGGACTCTTATGCCATATTCATTTTTAAATCTAACATTATATAATGAATGTTTCAAGTGTCATTAAATATTACTCAGAAACATGATTTTTTTTTTTTGGAGAAACATGATTTTTTAAAGGCTACATATTTCATTGCGTACATTTTCTGTATTTTAGCCTTTATAATGATCTTTTTTATTATAAAATTGTGAGAAATATCTACATAAATTTTTGTTCTATTCTTATGAATGATCAAATATGTACTGAGCTCCTACTGTGTGCCAGCTACTGTGCTCAATGCGAAAGAGACAAAGGTGAACAAAATAAGCACAGTTCCACTCTTTGGGGAGTTAGCAACCTAGCCGGGGAGATTTAATAAACATTAAACCACTGATCACATACAGATTGTAAATATATTCTGTGATAAAAAGGAAAGGCATATGTTACTGGATGGCACATACCAGCAGAAAGACCTGCCCTAGTGTGTGTGGGGGATCATGGAAGTTTTCTCCAAAGAAGTAACATTGGGTTTGAGATCTGAGTGAAAAGTAGGCACTAGTTGAGCAAGGAGCTGGACAAGAGCATTCTAGGCAGTGGGAACAGTGGATGCAAAGGCCCTGTGACAGGAAGCAGCACAGGGCACTGGAGGAACAGTGGAGGAGGGGGTACAATCATGATGCTAGGTTAGAAATCTCTTTTCTTTTGTAAAGAACCAGTTTTTCCAATCTTGGTTTAATTTAAAATTTAGGAGCTGATTTCCACATATTCATGAATTTCCTAAATTTCTTTCCATTACTAATTTCTAATTCTACTCCGTTGTGACCAGAAAATACACTTTGTTTAAATCCACTGATTCAAACTAGGAAAGTGAAATAATCTTTTGTTTTGTTTCTGTTTAATCTTCCAGGACTTGGATGGCACATGGTGGCAGTGACTAGAAGGACCAGAGTATCACTCCCCACTGGTTATAGGGGAAAACATAGCTCTGTAAGGAGAAGGATCAGGCTGTGATCCATCGTATGACTGCACTGATCAATCTTGGCCTCAGTATTGGTGCGGCAACCAGACACTGTGTGGACCTGACACGATGTAGCACAAAGGACATAGTGTCGCCTATGAAGTACTCTTACCCAAAGCGTTTAACCTGAATCTAACCGACCTTTTATATCCAACTACCAGCTTACAAGGAATAGAGGAACAAGGGAAATGACATCCCAAGGAAATCATCAAAGTGATAAGGCATGAACATTTTTCAGGACATACAGAGGTTCTTGAACAAATCAATAGCATTTAAAAAAAAAAGTGTTGGAGACTATGCTAGATTGTAAGAGACTTATGAAGAATAAAACCAAATACAACATGTGGATTTTGTTGGATTTTGGTTTGAACACACCAGTTGTAAATGACCATTTGGGGACAACTGGGGAAATTTTCATATAGATCAGGTATTAGATAATATTAAGAAACTGCTAATTTTGTTAGGTGTGATAAAGGTCTCTGATGTACAGCCAGGGCTCAGAATCTCAGGTTCGGGCTCAGTGAGACTCGGGAGCCCCAGACCTAGGTGTTCACAAGATCAAGAGTAATAATACATAAAAATTCCAGTAAGTCCCACGGATTTTGGGGAAGCATGTGAATTTCACTGGACTGCAAACTGTTCTGAAGTCCCCAAGGAGCCAATATTATGATCAATTCTTCAGAAAAAGTCAATGATGAGTAGAGTCACGTGCTAGCCTATTTTCACCTGATATATGTCACTGTCCAGGTAGAAAGTAACCCTTCCTGTTGGGATTTTTGGTAAAAATTCAGTTTTGGTCAGTTCTCTCTCACAACTCCTTCCTCATGTCCATGCATGAAATGTGAGGATGTGAAAAAACTGGCATTAGTAAATGGGATTTCTTAATTTGCTTTCAATAGGCTTGTTTGTACATAACATGAGCTGAAGTTCATGCTACCTTAAAAAAAGTCATGATGGTTTGAATTGTTTGTTTTGTTTTCTGTTAATTTAACTATTCATAGGATCCATCACCCTAATAAAGGCAACCACAAATTAATCACCATGGTTTGGATGGCCACCCACCTAATTCCACTGACTTTGGTCCAGGAATATTGTACAAAGTAAGGTCCTTGAATCTCTATTTAAATCTCACTTCTCTTGATGTAGAGCTTGCAGCCCCAGATTCTACACAGTGTTTCTAAGCACTGGGAAAAAGAAGAAATTCACATTTATTGAGAAGCCATTAATGGCCAGGCATTATACCAACTACTTAATCTATTTTCACTCATTTAATTGCAAATGAATACAAAGTAGTAGTTAAGAAGACTGACTCTAAAAAAATGAAATCTGAGAGAGAAAAAGAGGGAGGAAGAAAAGAAGCAGGGATGTAAAATCGGTAAAATATTAACAATTATTGAATCTAAATGGAGGGTTTATAGGTACTCTGTACTATATTCAACTTTTGAAATTTTTCACAATAAAAAAGAATGTCCTTAAATGAATAAACATAGTTATTATGTGACCTAGAATACAACTGCTAGATACATAACCAAGAAAAATGAAAGCCTAAATTTGCACACAAGAACGCTTGTACACAAATGCTCACAGCCCCATTACTCCTGATAGGCAAAAAGTGAAAACAACCCAAAATTTGATGAATGGATAAATAAAAGTGGTATATCCATACAATGGCATATTATTTGGCAATAAAGAGGAATGAAGTTCTGAAATATGCAACAACATGGATACATTTTGAAAGCATTATGTTAAGTAAAAGAAGCAAATTATAAAGGAAAACATATTTTGTTATTGTATTTACATAAAATATTTAGAAAATGCAAATCTGTAGAAATATGAAATAGATTAGAGCTGCCTAGGGCTGGAAGCCAGAGAAGGCAATGGCAACCCATTCCAGTACTCTTGCCTGGAGAATCCCAGGGATGGAGGAGCCTGGTGGGCTGCAGTCCATGGGGTCGCTAAGAATTGGACATGACTGAAGTGACTTAGCAGCAGCAGCAGGGCTGGAAGCAGGGGATTAGGGTTGAAGTGATCGTTAATATATATGAGATATCTTTTAGGGGGGATAAAAATGTTTTTTAAAAATTTATTTCAGCTGTACTGGGTCTTAGTTGTGGCATGCAAACTCTCAGTTGTGGCACAAGGGATCTAGCTCCCTGACCAGGAATTGAACCCAGGCTATCTGCATTGGGAGTACAGAGTCTTAGCCACTGGGCTACCAGGGAAGTCCCTAGAGAGGATGAAAATGGTTTAAAATTAGATTTTAGGGATGACTGCATAGCTATGCATATACTAAAAACCCCTGAATTTTACACTTTAAGTGGGTGAATTGTACGACTTTAAGTGGGTGAATTGTGGATTGTATCTTGATAAAACTGTTTTTAAAAAAAGAATGAAGTCTGGAGTCAAGACTGCCTGAGCTTGCAGATAAATGTTAATATGTCTCACTATATGTTTTTTTTTTCCCTTATATTTCTTCTGGTTTTTGCTTTTGTTTCTTTGTTGTTAGGTGTCTAATGGTTTATGATGTCTACCTTCTTTGTGAACTAAATCTGTTATCATTAAAATACTCATCTTTGTTTCAAAGATAAACTCAAAATGGACTAAAGATCTAAATGCAAGACCAGAAACTATAAAAGTCTTAAGAGAAAAACATTAATAGAACACTTGATGATATAAATCAAAGCAAGATCCTCTATGACCCACCTTCTAAAGTAATGGCAATAAAAACAAAAATAAAAAAGTGGGACCTAATTAAACTTAAAAGCTTTTGCAAAGCAAAGGAAACTATAAGCAAGGTGAAAAGACAACCCTCAGAATGGGAGAAAATAATTGCAAATGAAACAACTGACAAAGAATTAATCTCCAAAATATACAAGCAGCTCATATAACTAAATACCAGAAACACAAGCAAAAATAAACAATCAAAAAGTGGGAAAAAGACCTAAACAGATATTTCCTCAAAGAAGACATACAAATGGCTAACAAACACATGAAAAGATGCTCAACACTACTCATTATTAAGGAAATGCAAATCAAAACTACAATTAGATAATCACCTCACACCAGTCAGAATGGCCATCATCAAAAAGTCTACCAACAATAAATGTTGGAGAGGGTGTGGAGAAAAGGAAACCCTCTTGCCTGTTGGTGGGAATATAAGTTGATATAGCCACTATAGAAGACAGTATGGAGATTCCTTAAAAGACTAGGAATAAAACCACTATATGACCCAGCAACCCACTACAAGGCATATGCCCAGAGGAAACCAAAATTGAAAAAGACCACATGTACCCCAGTGTTCACTGCAGCACTATTTACAATAGCTAGAACATGGAAGCAACTTAGATGTCCATTGACAGATGGATGCATGAGGAAGCTGTGGTACACATATACAATGGAATGTTACTCAGCCATAAAAAGCAACATATGTGAGTCAGTTCTAATGAGGTGGATGAACCTACAGCCTATTATACAGAGTGAAGTAAGTCAGAAAGAGAAAGAAAAATCTCATATACTAATGCATACATATGGAATCTAGAAAGATGGTACTGATGAAATTATTTGCAGGGCAGCAATGGAGACATGGACTATAAAGAAAAGACTTGTGGACCCAGTGTGGCGGGGGTCGGGGTGGAGGGGTGGAGGGAGAGGGTGGGGTGTATGGAGAGAATAACATGGAAACTTACATTAGCATATGTAAAACAGATAGCTAGAAGCAATTTGCTGTATGACTCAGGGAGCTCAAACAGGGACTCTGACAACCTAGAGAGGTGGAATGGGGAGGGAGATGGGAGGGAAGTTCAGGAGGGAAGGGACATGTGTGTGCCTGTGACTGATTAATGTTGATGTTAGGCAGAAAACAACAAAATTCTGTGAGGCAATTATCCTTCAATTAAAAAATAAATTAATAAAAATATATTTACCTTTGTTTCATTTAAAACAATAAATTAAAAAAAAAAAAGACTGCCTGAGTTTGGATCCTGTTTCTGCTGCTTTCTTTGTTATGCAACCTTGGGCAAGTTATTTAACCTCCAAGCAACTGTGGCTGTAGAGAAGCAGCAGCACCACTACTAGCCTTGTTTGAGGGGATGATCTATGAGAAAATCTATGTGAAGTGCCCAAAGTAAATGCTCAATATTAGCTATTATCAATATTCCTGATACTCCAACAACCCTATAAGTTGGCACTAATCCCATTTTTCACATCGGAACTTTGAGGCCCAAAAAAGTTAATAGTTTGCCTATGGTCATGAATCTAATAGCAAGTAAGAGTGGGCATTCTGATGACAGATGACTTGAAAACCCAGGCTTTTCCACCAATTGTGCCTGCCAGAGTAGAGATATCTTTAGTGGGTATAATATACATTTAAAGAAAGTGCTATAAGAATCATGTAACTCATATGAGAAAATAATATGCTGAAAAAACCCCACATAATTTTGACATAATTTTTTATGCCAAAGTGGTATTATTTATTTAATATTCCCCAAGCTTCTCTATTCCTGCTTCATTGACTATGCAAAAGGCTTTGATTGTGTGGATCACAACAAACTGTGGAAAATTCTTAAGAGATGGGACTACCAGACCACCTTACCTGTCTCCTGAGAAACCTATACGTGGGTCTAGAAGCAACAGTAAGAACCTTACATGGGACAACTGATGGTTCAAAATTGAGAAAGGAGTACAACAAGGCTATATATTGTCACACTGCTTATTTAACTTATATACAGAGTACATCATGTGAAATGCAGGGCTGAATGACTCAGAACTTGGAATCAAGGCTGCCGGAAGAAATATCAACCACCTCAGATATGCAGATGATACCACTCTAATGACAGAAAGTGAAGAGGAACTAAAGAGCCTCTTGATGAAGGTGAAAGAGGAGAGTGGAAAACTTGGCTTAAAACTCAACATTCAAAAAACTAAGATCATGGAATCTGGTCCCACTACTTACTGGCAAATAGAAGGGTAAGAAGCAGAAGCAGTGACAGATTTTATTTTCTTGAGCTCCAAAATCACTGAAGATGTTAACTGCAGCCATGAAATCAAAAGACACTTGCTCCTTGGAAGGAAAGCTATGACAAACCTAGACAGCATGTTAAAAAGCAGAGACATTACTTTGCCAACAAAGATCCATATAGCCAAAGTTATGGCTTTTTGAGTAGTCATGTATGGATGTGGGAGTTGGACCATAACCATGACTGAGAGTCAAAGAATTGATGCTTTCGAACTGTGGTGCTGGAGAAGACTCTTGGGAGTCCCTTGGACTGCAAGGAGATCCAACCAGTCCATCCTAGAGGAGATCAGTCCTGGGTGTTCCTTGGAAGGTCTGATGTTGAAGCTGAAACTCCAATCCTTTGGACACCTGATGTGAAGAGTTGACTCACTGGAAAAGACCCTTGTGCTGGGAAAGACTGAAGGCAAAAGGAGAAGAGGCTGGCAGAGAATGAGGTGGTTTGATAGTATCACTGACTCAATGGACAGGAGTTGAGTAAACTCCAGAAGATGCGTGAAGGACAGGGAAGCCTGGTGTACTGCAGTTCATGGGGTTTCAAAGAGTTGGACATGACTTAGTGACTAAACACATAAACTTCTCTAGGTTGATCTTATATAAAGAGGCACAGTAAGATCACAATTCGTCTTTGTGAGAAATAAGCAGACTTTCCTTCTATTCATGGGGTGTTTCTGAATGGTACTGGGCTATTTTTATGGCCAGGTGAATGGAATTAATAATGCATTATCTAAGCAAAGCACTGAACACATCCCACCTGTTATAGCTTCTGACATATTCTCTTCCTTTCTCCGTCAAGCTCTTTTAGAGATGTTAAGGATTTTAAACGTAGAATATACTCAGTAAATGGTTTTTGAATGAATTAATAAATGTATGAACAGATACATGCAAGCCACAACCTTTGGCAGTCATTGGGTCTAACGTGGCCAATAGATTTTCCTAGAGATTGAGAACTTCATACTAAGGACCAGATGGAGAATAGGATTTACAGCTAAGAGTCAAGGTCCTCCTCATCCCAGAAAGGAATAAAAAGTCATAATAATCCTTTTTAAGTTGTAAATTCAACTACCAACTTAATTGTAAATACAACTTTTAGTATTTCCCCAAAAATACTAACAGTTCTCATTTAATCACTTCTCTCTTTACTCTATTCACCAAACCAAACACACATACATAGCTGGGATCCTTAAATCTGTTAAATAATGCCTGATTAAGGTTAATAATCTAGTAAAGGATGAATCTGAGTGGCATGAGTGACTCACACTATGGAAAGCTTTCCAGCTATCATAGGAAACAAGTCCAGGTGAGCACTTAAATACACACGTCTAGACTACTACACCAGTTAGACCCAAGTTTCACACTTTCCAAGAGGGACATTATATATCTGACACATGTGTGTCTGGCACATATGATACATTCAGCAGTAAAAGTCTGCTGGCTGAAGGAAAGAAATTGTCCATTTTTCTTTGGTTCCTATTCATATTGCCCATATTTTAGATTAGAATTCTCATTTTTTTCAGGTACAAATTTGAGTTCTGCTGTGTGGGCCATAGGCACTGCTATAGATGAGAAAACAAGAGGAGGTTTGAAAATCATTCCCATCAGAGAAAGAGGAAAGTGAAGAGACTTATGAAAAACCAGAGTTCTTCATACTAAATGATACTCTTAAGTTTTAACTTGCTGCTCAATTCAGTTCTCCTTATTCTGTGGTCATGGTATGGCCCCAAAACTGTCTCATTTTTTGTTAATGTATGCCCATGAAGAGGGAAGAAGAGGCAAAGCAAGAGGAAAACACAATTCCAATTTTGAAAAACAAAACAAAAAACAAAACTCCTCAAAGCACAAGTCAGTTATGTCATCTTTGAAAAGAGAGGGCAATGATTTAATGCACTCAAAGACTGTGAAGACTATGGGCCTCCCTGGTAATTCCCTGACAAAACAGTTATCCAGAGATTAAAGAGGCAGGGTATTCTACTGTAAAATCTGGAAACACATGACCACCAAGATCCTCCACAGTTCATATGAAATTTTTTTTCAACATCCTTTTTTTGGTCACGTCATGTGGCCTATGGGATTTTAGTTCCCTGACCAGGGATTGAATCCTGGTCCTCAGCTGTGAGAGTGCAGAGTACAAACCATTGGACGGCCAGGGTATTCCCAACAACCTTTCAATATAAATGCTTTCTATGTACCAAGGAACAATTTTAGGTGTTGGGGATGCAAATTAAGGGCTGAAAAGAATGTGAAGCATGAAGAACATTTGGAGAGAGTTGTAAGAAATAATACTGGTAGAGACTTTCAATCCTTTAAAGGCCCCATAGAGCACTGGCTATTCTTCCTTGACAGGTAAGCATCTTGAAAGAATAATCTGTATGTTTACTATGCTTTCCGACAAGGCAACGGCACCCCACTCCAGTACTCTTGCCTGGAAAATCCTATGGACGGAGGAGCCTTATAGCCTGCAGTCCATGGGGTTGCTAAGAGTAGGACACAACTGAGCAACTTCACTTTCACTTTTCACTTTCATGCATTGGAGAAGGAAATGGCAACCCACTCGTGTTCTTGCCTGGAGAATCCCAGGGACTGCAGAACCTGGTGGGCTGCTGTCTATGGGGTCACACAGAGTCGGACACGACTGAGGTGACTCAGCAGCAGCAGCAGCAGCATCTATATCTCTGCAGCACCGATACCCTTTGCTTCTTTAACAGCAGAAACCATGTGCTCCTCTTATCCCTCTGACAACTCCTTCTCTGTCTTCTTTCCAGGCAACTCTTCTTCCTATTGTTAGGCATCTTGGGCTACACTCACACCTACTACTGGGCAACCTTATTGATGTTCCATACCTTCCAACTATATCCTGTTGACTTCTAAATCTCTATTTATCAACTTGATCATATACTAATGTACTGAGAATGTTTACAAAGGAAGTTAAAAAAAAAAGAATCAAGTTTCTTGTTTATAATTGTCTTCAAAATTCTATATTTAGTTCCAGAAACCATTTTTATTTCAAGTGAAATTTTATATGAAATTCTAACATATAAAGCAAAATAAAAGCAGTTTCTTTGAAATGAAGGTGACCCCTATTCATTCAGTCTTTTACTTCCTGGGGCTTCTAAGTAATCACTAAAGCACAGGATTTCTTAACTAGAGATCTTTGGACCCTGAAGGGATCCATGGAAAGAATTCAGAGGACCCATTAAGACTTCATTTTTAACCAACCATTATTTGAAATCTGCCAGTTCCTTCAATTATAAACTTAGGCCACACCACAGCAGGATCAACAGTATCTCCGCATTCATCACCAATAGAAATCACAGACTCATATAAATCATATCATGTGGTTGTAGATACCTCAAAGTATCATTTACTTTCATCAGGACATATTATGGTAGCTATTACTGAGAGATATTGTTGTACAATGTGTTAAGCAAAAGCATACATGTATCACTTATGATTGACACAAAGAAGTATACTGTTAGGGAGTTCCCTGCTCTGTGATAACCTAGAGAGGCTGGATGGTGAGGGGTGGGAGGGACAGGAGGGAGGAACAAGAGGGAGGGAATATATGTATACTTATAGTTGATTCATGTTGTTGTACAGCAGAAACTAACACAACACTGTAAAGCAATTATACACCAATTAAAAAATAAATTAGAAGAGCTTCATTGGCTTTACCAGACTGCCAAAGGGATTAATGGAACATGAAAAGGTTAACAACCCCTGTGGAAACTTAGGGCTCCATGACAATTTACTCACATTGAAGGCAGAACTTGCAGAGTAAGGTCTCTACTTTGGCTCCAGTACTCCAAAATGATCTAATGCAAGTTGTGATAAAAAGGCCCTTTCTGTTCTTGATCTTATGGAGACATTCTCAGAGAAGAGTGAGTCTCTTAGAACCTCATTTTAAGTAGTAATTGTATATTTGAAGTGAAAATATCTTAATTTTTAAAAAAACATTTCCTCTAAGTGCCATTTAAGACTCCTTTCTAGGAAATCTTTTTTTGATCCTTTTCCCCTGCATTCCCTCAATGGTTATTCAATTGTTTATCACTGAATACTTTTTAGTTCACAGGTCTATTTTGTTTCTCCAGCTGGATTATAAAAGTGCCCTTGAGAAGTTTATTTCTCAGGAGGGCCAGAATAGTGTTCTACAAATAGACACTCAATAAATGCTTCCTGATGAGTATAAGGCTTTTCAGAAACGTGAATTTATTTACCATAAAAGCATATTAAAAGCCAATATGGTTGAGAAATTTTATTATAAGGCGGTGAAAAAAGAGGAATCTCAGATTCTGGACAGTACTTGTGAAAGGAATTAAGACACCATGTTTATAAATAACTTTTATTTACTAGTAAGGATTAAAAGTCTTCTTTAATAGAAAGTGACCCCTCAGATGACCTGAAAATTCCATATTCTAACACCAGCAGAGTGGGCCAGGCTTTCTCTAATGAGCAGATTATGTGATGAAGAACATTGCTAAATTCTTTCTAAAATCTTTGATCCAGGAATTTACCACAGCTTATATGTGGACAGATATGAGTTTTATAATGAAAGCTCAAACACAGAATGAAAAAAAAACCAACTGTAATTTTTTAAAACTATAGGATACTTCAGTTCAAAGATGCTATTGTTATGGTAGTTAAAAATTTTTTTTTATCTATTGAAATCATTGTTACACAAAAATTACTACAAGTAAGCCTTGTAAATCTAAATTCAAACAGCAGACCTATGACATTTTAGTCAGTGATTTATTTCATGCTTTCAAAATGTTACCTTCATTAAAAATGTGTTTAATATTTTTTCTGTCCACATTCTCAAATTTCCTGTTAAGTTTTTCCCAAGACAATCTAATGATTAAATGATCTTAAATGTCAACAGTATTAAAAATATAGCTAACATTTTTCAAGATGATTAAAGCTTTTGTACCTTTATTTAATTATGAAATTAATCAAGCCCAGTCAATTCTCCTACATACCTCCCGAACACATCCACTCCAAGTGCACTTGCCACTGCCTCAATTCAGGCCTAACTGCTTCCAATTTCTTTCCTCTTCCATAGGTTCTCAACATCATCACGAAGTGATCAGATGTGTGCTTCAGAAGGATCACCCCATCCTTCTGCTCAAAACCCTGCTGTGGCTCCTCACCACGCACAGGTCTCATGTTTGTGAGCACGGTACCCACGGCTCTCAGTGATCTGGATCGTACCCACCTCTCCTGTCCTTCTCACCCAAGTGCTTCACGCTAGACTAACTGGCTAGAAGGGCTCTACACAGCTCTCCTTTCTCCAGGACCATCCTTTCACATTGAGTTCTGGTGGACTCCATCATCCTTCACAACCCAGCTCAAAGTGTCTTCTGTAAGGCCTTCTTGAAGTCCTTCCAACTCCAAACTTAATCACTCCCTCTTCTAAATCTTGTAATATTATCTTTTAGTTACCATGCTGTATTATAATTACTTGATTATATGCTTGCCTTTCCTTTATCAGTGTAAACCTTCTGAGATCATGAAAGGTGTTTCATGTTTGTTGAACTGAACTGAATTTGATCGAATGATCTGAGTAATTGGGAAACAGAGATGGAATGTTTCCAGAGTGATTCATAGTGGCCAAGATGATCATGCTTCACCACAGCAAACATAAATCATATGTTTCTTTAATCAGAGGGATTACCAGACCCTCTTGGAATAGCATACAAAACACAAACTCTTAAAAATAGGTTGAGTATATCTGGGTTAGTGCAAAATATATACATTATGTTCTACCTTAAATCTTCTGGCAGGGTTGTTGTTTAGTTGCTAACAGAGTCTGACATTTTTGAGACCCATGGACTGTAACCTGCCAGGCTCCTCTGTCCATGGGATTTTTCAGGCAAGAATACTGGAGTAGGTTGCCATATTCTCCTCCAGGCGATCTTCCGGATCAGTGTCTCCTGCATTTGCAGGCGGGTTCTTTACCACTAGCGCCACCCGGGAAGCCCAAAATAATTCCTCTGGGGAAGAATAAAAATTATGCAAAGGGTGCCTATTATTAAATGCCAATGGAAAAAAAGTAGTGGCATGAGAAATACAGGGACATTTTGTGGCTTCAAATATTTACAGTGGATGGCCCCAAGTCAGTCAGCAAACATTCAAGTGGGGACAATGCATAATTTTCAAGATCTAAATCTGCTCCTCTGTCTAGAGCCACAACAAAATTCTTTGTAGGGTGAAAAATACTAAGGAATATACACAAATAATATTTAAGGATAAAATCTCACCTCTGATCAGCATACATTAATAGTTTTAACTACAGGAATCTCTCAATTAGTCATAATAATTTAACATAAGAAATTAACTCATGATTTCACTTTCTTATTTGTTCCTTTCTGTATTTTACAGAGGTTCCACACTGAACATATTATTTTTGAAATTAAAACACAATTATTTTAAAGAGTTACCTGGCACCAATAAAAAAAATATTAACCTGCCCCAATTTTTAGGGTTTTCCTATAAGACTACCATTAGATCTTCTTTGTTTAACCTAAGGCTCAGTTTCAAAGATTCTATTATTTTGCATATTGCAAACAGAAAAACTGAGTGAAATAAAATATCTAGCTCAGAGAAGGAAATTTTTTTGTTACAGTAGCAGTGACACTTCAACTAATCCCCAAACCTTTTTTCCTAAAGCCAGGGCACAAGATACCTAATTCTTCAGTCACCTGCTATTTCTTAAGGACCGGTACACTACGATAACCACAAAGCATTTTTCTGTATCAGGTAGATTAAAATGAAACTAAAGAGGCAAGTATATATATATATATATATAACACAGAATCTAAAAGCACTTTAAATATTCTGTACTAAACAGACAAAAAAGCATACTTCATATAGCTCCTTCCTATACAGATTTTTATAGCACCTGGTGAAATCTTTATCTTTCGCTTCCCTTTATGTCTTCCCTTTTCTCTCTCAGGAGGGAAGTACTGTTAAATTACCTTCATATAATTCTAATGCAGTAATTATTCAAAGTGTACATATTACTCAATATGTAAAGGCATTGAAAATGGTAAATCAACAATTCTATTTTTTACTTTTAAAACTTAGTTAAATCTTAGGAAAAAACCCAGATATATTCTAAAACCTAAATATAGTTCAAAATAGGGAAATGATTAACACCACTTTTGCTAGCTCCTCATCCCTCTTTTCTTTCATGTAAAAGACTTTTTTTTAAAAATTTTCTTTACTTTATTGTGTTGGTTTTGCCAATGTAAAAGACTTTTTGAAATGAAAACTGTATTTCTATACATTCCTTCATAACACAGTTATCAAGAAGCAGTAATGAGTTAAGGAACTCTTTTTCTACCTTGAACCATAGCTATTTTACACACAAAAGGCTTAAATATTAATTTAATTTTCACATAAAATTATTTTCTACTTATTTCATAAAGCATACATCTCGTTCCTATCTTATTTCTTGTGTGGTACAGCGGAATTTTATGATTTCTAGAACAAATACTCTGCTACCACTTTTACATTTTATAAAAACTGTCAAATTATGCCAATTTGGGAACTGTCTTTCTTTTTAGCTGGTGATTTAGCTTACAGCTAATTAAAAAAGGGCCCCATTAGCTCACAGGAACACATAGAAGGTTTTGGGCCACATGCCCAGGAATTTTGTGATTCACTCAGTAACTATCATCTTCCCAAAGGAAATATTTGAAATTCCACTATTAAGAATACATAAAACAAGAAAAAAAGTGCTACTATAAAACATAATTAACATAAATGCTTTTTCATTTCTGTGAGAAAATTACACATTTGAAAAAAATCTGTTCCAAATTTTTGTTATGCCAAATAAAGTACCAAAATGTCATATACCGCATAATCAAATTAGTTGACAGAAGAGAGTAAATGAGAAGTATCTACATGTCTAGATGAAGAGTAATCAAAGCTACTTGCAAACTAAAAGAAATCAATTGGCATTTTATATTTTTAAAGATTTATCAAATGTTTGTTCTCAGATCCTATTACTGTTTCAATAATCCAGAAAAGCTGGATCAAGAATAAACCTTCTCTCTCTTAATAATGGGAACAAATTCTTTGTGTGTGCCTTTAACGACAAATCAAAAGCAAATATAACTTCTCTAATTAATGGTATTTTAGACAACTCACTGGAATACAGTAATGTTTCCTTTACCAACAGCTCAGATCTTATACAAACCTTACTGATAAAATAATAAAACCAAACCCAGACAACTTTCTCTGAACAGTTAAAAGGAATGTTAGAAGGCTCCTGTGCTCCATCAGGCATTTTGCTCTCAAGCCCTCACTCTGAGTCTACTGGGTTCCTTCTACACACGTCTAACAAACTTAGCTTTCCAAGTCCACACAAGATGAAAAGCAACAGTGAGAGAAGGTGCTATTGGCAAAGTATACTGAAAAGAGCAAAATGTAGTATCTGTGAGTCTAAAAGCATGAAAAACAAAAGAACAAAAAGGTCTAAAAAGCCAATATCAACCCTTTTGAGGTTAATTACTTAAAAGAAATCATATTCTTCAGGAGATTCCCAAGTTAGTATGCTAGTACATATAACTGAAATGATGATGACCTTGAGTTGTCAATAGTTTCTCTTTAACCATCACATGTTGCTATTAGCCTACTTTTCGATGGAGGAACACATCTGATTTGCTTTGGACTGTATCAGTTTAAGCCTGCTGTCTAGGTATAATTAATAATTATTAGCTCTCCCTTTCAGTCTCAAGGAGAATGGTTTGGACTAAATTTTAGGGTCATCCTGCTGCTAAGTCGCTTCAGTCGTGTCTGACTCTGTGCGACCCCATAGATGGCAGCCCACCAGGCTCCCCCGTCTCTGGGATTCCCCACTGGAGTGGGTTGCCATTTTCTTCTCCAATGCACGACAGTGAAATGTGAAAGCAAAGTCGCTCAGTCCTGTCCTGTCCGACTCCTGGCGACCCCATGGACTGCAGGCTACAAGGCTCCTCCGTCCGTGGGATTTTCCAGGCAAGAGTACTGGAGTGGGTTGCCACTGCCTTCTCCAAGGGTCATCCTACTAAATGCTTATTACATGCAGGAACTATTCCAATGGCTTTCATTTACCCTCACAGTACAATGAGATGAGGTATAATTATTATCCCCTTTTTTAGATGAACTAAAGGAACTAAGAGGTTAACTGATTTTCCTAAGATCATTCAATTAGAAAGTAGTAAACGTCTTAAAGGTCTATGTGTGAAGAACCCAGACAGTCTGATACCAAAGTCCTAGTATTTAACCACCATAATATACTGTACTATTTCTTAGAAAGGTGGGTACAGGAACAGAGGGAGGAAAATATCCAACATTTTGGATCAGGATTGAGAGGTATCAGCTTTCTAGAAAACATGTCTATACAATCCTTATGGTTTTCAAAAAATTTATGATACTGAAACATCTAAGAAAATATTTAAAGTATAAAAATATTTTCAGATTTTTATAAGTATGGGCTTTCTTAGAAAACAAAAATTCCAAGAATATTTTTCAGAGTCTTTGAGATGCTTTAAAAACATACTAATTAGTTATGCTCTGCTCAAAAAGTCAGATTATTCCATCTTTTAAAAAAGAAAATTAGTAACTCACTGTATGTTACAATATAGACGCAGAGTGAAAAGTGTACTGGACTGGAATCCATTTTGCTACTCAACAGCTTGGATGTCCCTTAACCTCTCCAAACGTCAGTTTCTTCATGTGCAGCAGAGAAATACGGTTTAGCTTGTTAAGAGGACCTAAGGAGATTAAACGGATTTCAAGTGCCTTGAGAACTATGAAACACTATCTAAACTTTTGAGTATTAATTAATAAACAGTCATAGATTTTCATCAACCTAGATCATATATTTATGCCAAATATTCCAAAACAAGAGTACCTCTTTATTCCCTCTTTACTTCAAAGTTTAGGGAAAAGAAGCTAGTCTCTCACTGATCACATGTGAAAAAGAAAATTACACTAAAAACATTAAGAGCAGTCATGAACAACTAGAGGACTACACTTGATACTCCATTCTGTGAAACAGTTGCAATTTATCAGCTAATTAGTCCTTAAAGAATCTGTAGATTAAATAGTTACAATAATGAAGAGGTTCAAAGGCTTACAATAAATCTTATTTTTAACACAGTTCTTAACTGTATATATTTAAGAGTGAAGCTTAAATAATTATATTTACATAGTATTTTCCTGTCTTCCAAAAAGTAATTCCATATTGATCCTCAGCAACCAGGTATAGTAGACAAATATCATCATTTTCATGAAGAAACTGAGGCTCAGAGAAATTAATTTGCCCAACTGCTTTTTGACAGGAAATTGGAAGTGGAAGGATGACTCCTGATCTACATGGAAAGAAAGCAATTATTTGGATGTTCCAGAGAAAAATAAAAACCTCAAACTTCTTTATTGGCTGAGGTGAGACACAGAACATTTGTCAACTCATGCTGTTTCAAAAGCAGTATTCATTGGAGCCTGTCTGCACATATCTAGTAGCTTTAATCTTCATAGAAAAATGAATATTCATGCTTGTTTGGAATCTCAAACTATTATTAAAAAACTAAAGCAGACTATTTTTCAGTGGCAAACCTAAGGAAAAGTGTTTCAAGCCTCCTATGATTACCATTGCTGAGATTATTCTTTAACAAGGAAAAAGAATTTTCTCCTACAGTTCATTTGCTGGATTCCATAAATTAGCTGTTACAAAGAATCCATATCAGAGAAATTCAAACCTAATGAGAGGCTTTTTTTTACATTATCAGAAAGGCATATTAAATACACAACGTTGGCTACATTATTTTTGATAATGATGGAAAACAACAGCTGATAGCCAGTTTGGGACAAATGCCAACTGTTCCCATTTGTCTGAAAAGCGTCAAAATTAATTGCAACAATACTTAGTTTTCAAAGGATATTGTTATCTATGGAGAAAGTATATCAACTAAAATCCTAAAAAGCAGACTAAAGATAATGGTGCCTCTCTGATTTGACACATTAGATTAAAAAAATTTTAGTGGCCCAAAGCATAAGTAAACACATCTCAACAGCTTTACATAGTTTCATATATTTTATTTTTTTAACACTTGTAATTTTGCAAGCTAGCAGTAAAATATTGTCCTTGATATTTTACTAATTAGCACCGTATATCTTTTAAAGCTAACTGGAACATTGTTTCAGATGTAAATGATTGTAAAGTAAAATGATCATTTCAAATGCCAAGTTAGTCTCAAGTAACATAACCATTAATTATCATTATTTTTGGCTTTATGCGCAAGGATGTATTTCAAAGATAAACTTAATATTAGTATCAGTTCTGTCAATCTAACAAATCAAAGTACCACAGTTAAAAGCAATATTTAACCTCTGAAATTATTATATAATTAAAGAGGCACATAAGAAAAGTTGAGAAATCAGCTATAAAAACACAAGAGACTACACAACTTTATAGACTCCCTTATTTTTTAGAATGAGGAAAACAATGAAAAATTTCATAGTACAAGTATTAGTTACACATATGGTTTAGTCTATGTCAGTATTCTCATGCTGTACTTATTAGTTTGGCCTTACCAAAAAGCCATCAAAACGTCCAGGATAATTCACAGGGACAGCTGGAAGCCTGAAATAAAACTGCTCAGTGCAAAAGATCCCAAGCCATTCATATAATTTTAAATGGAAACCTAGACATTTACCTCCTATTTTTGTTTTCATCTGAAAAACCTTTTGAAACATGGAAAAAAATAATTAAATTCAAATTACTTTCAGACATTAGAAAAAGGAGGGATTTTTCAGTTCCTGTTTTGTAATAAGAGCATTCTTCAGAGCTATGGGGTTAAATTCTAAGCTACAACCCACTGCTTACTAGCATGCCTGTTTTGCATACCAGTAGAATCAAGTCCAGTTTTGCCATTTGTGGACAACTATGACAAGATACAAAAGCATGTGTTTGCCATAAATAGCTCTGGCTAACAGCAAACTGCTCACACTGAACAGATCAAATTCTCTATAAGGAGAGCCGCCTGGACCACAGCCAAATTCCACTACTAATCTTTAAGATTGCTACATAAACTTTTTTTTTTGAATTTGTGAAATATATTAAGAAATAGTAGCTGAAATTAAAGTTCCTAAACAGGAGAAATACTATTAAACTTTTAAAGGACAACATCTTATACATTATTTTCATTACGACCAAACAGGCAATAAGAACTTCCTGTTTCTTCTACTGGTCAACTACCTAGAAATGCAAACGTGAATTAAAAAAATAACTACGCTAATTTATCCAGAGAACTAATCAGAGACTGAAGAGTATTTATGTCAAAGTGCAAAAAATAATTCCTGATCACCATATTAATACATAAGGAAATAAATAAAGCTTATAAAAGTATACCTCTGTAACAATATTTTATATTAGCTTTAGGATAGAATATTTTTTAAACCAAATAAAACCAACAAACTGGAAAATATCATGCAAGAATGTTGTACAAAAAAAAAAAAACTTGTTAATGACCAGTGCAGAGACAAATAATAGTTGTTTACCCTAGGAGTTGCTTCACATGGTATTTTGCAAAATGTCCAAGGAAAACAAGGCAACCATTCTGTAATATGCCACAATTTTTATTGCAACGTGGCCATTTTTGTGAGGGTAGGGAGTTTGATCTCAAAAACAATGTTCCATTTAAGGCTCTTTTATACAGAAATTGCCATCACGACTGATATTCAAAATATCTTTAGTGTTGCAAGACTTACATGGTAAACATAAAACTCCAACATGTATTCAGTAGTGTACACTCAATGGGGAAAAAAAGGCATTAATAATAGCTATTTCTTTTAAGAAGATACGCAGGTAAAAGGAATGAACACTGAGGTACTAGGATAAGCTGATGACACAGTTAACGCAACTTAATTGGCATTCTTTTTCTGGTGGGGGATTAAAGTTATTACAAAAAAAGTGCTTTTAATGCATAGTGTTATATCCGTGCTGCCATGTCACAAAAAAATAGGCTTGCCAAGGCAGGTGAGGTGTATGAATGCTCAAGCCTCACAGAACTGCAATCAAGTGCAACTATCAATAATACTGAATAAAGTTTACCATCTCACCAGTGGATAATACTTTCAAGGCATTCAATTAGCTTAACCCTTCGTAGTGTTCTAAGCTATTCACATTGACAATCACCGATTCACTGTAGTGTTTGCTGCAAAGGAGGCATATACCCAGTTGTTTTGGCTAAAATATGATGGGAAGGCATTCCTTGGGTTCTACATAAAAGTAACAGTATTAAACAGTCTAATGGCAATCACTGATAGGCTGCTTACATGAATATTTCCTTCATTCATTGTGTTGGAAGGACCCAGTGGGAAAAGGAAAAAAAAAAAGAAAACAAAACCTAATACTATTCCAATTGACTGAGCTGGAGAAATGGAAGCTCCTTTAAGATCCAGATGGCACTTGACTGATTTATAAGGGTTTTCCTTCAAGTGAAACTACTACGTTGCCTCCCAATTTCTCTCCAAGTGTTGAACGGTCCTTTATATCATCCAAGCCATTTACTTGCCACTCATGTTTTATACCTAAAAAGAAAAAAAAATTATCCAATTATTTATTATAATTAAGAAGGAGCAATTCTTTTGCACAAAATAGTCAATGCTTATACCTGTAAATTTCTTTTTAATGGCATCTTTAGAGCTAGCATATATCATCTTGCTTTTTAAAGGCGCACTTTCAGGAGCCCTACAGGGGGAAAAAAAAATTGTTGAATCCTATTTAAAAGAAAAACAAAGGCAAAACTGACTATGTTAATAATAATCCTTGCATTTTAAAAGTACTTTTTTCTTTTGTTTTTACACACCAGAATATAAATACTAGGTCTTCTTTCTTAGACTCTTTTGTTTCGTATGTGGCATCGTACAAAGCATATCGGCAATCATTCAGAGGTAGCAACTTCACAAAAGATGTGTAGGGGTCCTCTACAGTATCACCAATGTCACCCACCAAGATCTGCTTTGCTTCCTCTACAATTATTTGTCTTTTGTCATCGCTTAAACAGAAGAGAACTGCTTTCTTTCTTTTTTTGATCTCCTCTTGTGTAGAAGATTTCCTTACTTTCATATCATTAAAAACTTTGATGACTTCATCATTCACTGTAACTCCAGAAGCCTGAAAGTAAAGAAAGGACAGAAATTCAGAACAAGTAATTTGGTTTTAACCAAAATTATTGTTTGCTCTAGAGGATTCACTTTAGTTTGGACATCAAAAGTTGTATCATATCATGCAAGCAGTCTAATCACATTTGCCACATTTTAAGTATCAGTATATGATGCACCTAAGGGTTCTAACTCATCCTGCTCCATTCATCCTTTTTAAAAAAGGTGTGTGGAGGTTGAAGCAAGTGAAAGGTAGATGAAAAGGGACAAATACAGGCTGTCCCATCCCTGAAATGTTTCCTATTTCACTGGGTGATGTCAGAGCTTCAGGAGCAGCAGCAAAAATACCTTCTGTATTGTGTCAACCCGGCAGGCCTTAAAAAAACACTTTTGGATTTCAGTTAATGCTTCTACTATTTTTTTCTTTAAAGTCATCCTAGCCAGTGCCGTTTCCTCATAAGGAAAGAGAATCAAGTGTGAACTCCAAACCGCCCACGGCTACAATATAATTGCCTCACAGCTCAAAGGCAGGCACTTCAAAACTAACGGATCGCGTGTAAAAGGCTTTTTACGGCGAGAAAGCATTTTAAAGAGTTTTCCCACCTCCTTAATCTCCGCCTAAGGGTTTTATGACAGGCCCTCGAGGGGTTCTGCAGCACGTACCGAATTGAGAGCGCGCGTGGGAATGAAATAAGGAAGCGAAGGGCAAAGGCGGGGTGCTGCGTGGGGTGGGGGGCAACAGCTCGGCGGACCCTCCCGCGCCCCCGGGCTCCGCCCGCCCGGCTCGGGCCTCGACCCCGCGCGCGGCGCCCCCTGCCCGGGCCCTCCCCGCCCCCAGGAATCCGAAGCGCGGCCTCGCCGGGCCTGACGGCGAGAGGGCAGGCCCGCGGGGTGGAGAGAGAGCAGCGGGGCCGCGGCGCAGGAATGCCCACCCTGGAGGCCGAAATCGGGTTAAAATGGCGGCCTCAGGTCCAGGGCCCCGAGGAGCCGCGCGGGGGGCCGCACGCGCCCCGCCCCGGCCCCCCCGGTCCCCCGACCCTGCGACCCCAGGCCGGCGCGCCCGCCTTACCATAGCGCCCGCGGCTGAGGCTGCGGCGGCGGCTCGGGCTCCGGCGGTGTGGCGCGGCGAGGAGGAGGGGCGGGCGGGCGGCGAGTGCGGGGCACGCCGGGAGTGCGGCCCGGGCGGCGGCGGCGGCTCGGGGGGCTGCGGCGCGGGCGGGGCGGTCACGTGGGCACGCCCCGGGCCGGCCCTCCCGCCGGCCGGCCCCCTCACCCCCGCGCGTCCTCGGGCTGACCCCGCGCGCGCGCGGCCGCGGTGGGAGCCGCGGGCCCCGTCTGCCCGGCCCGGCGGGCTCCCGGGAGGGCGTCTCCGCGCCGCCTCCGGAGGGCCAGGCCGCGGTTCCCCGGGTTGGGCGCGTGTGAGGCGGACGGCGCTCAAGGTGTCTTTTCCTCGTTTGTGGTTTCCATTGGCTGCCTACGTTGTGGGTCGTTTTGGAAAACCCCCGTCAGAGATGGCGAAAATTATTTAGATCTCCTTCCATCAATTCAGTGAGAAGAAACACTGTGAAGGTTAACCTAGATGATTGAATTACTCAGCAAAAACACAATGATGAACAGAGGAGGGAAATCACTTTCTAAAAGTCTACGGTTAAAATAATAACAATGGGGAATTTGGGGTAGTATCAATAACATCCTTTAGTAATATTCTTCTATATTTTACTAGATTTAGTAGGATTGTACTCTCTGCTAATAGTCTTTTCCTCATGAGGGCCCCACCTTTGACAACTGGCATCAAATAAGTGGACCCAAGAATAGAGATTCCTCGCTCTTTTTGGCGATCACAGCCTTTCCTAGCAAAATCCATATGACTGAGCCAAGGCTCTTCTCTGACTAAGCCTTTTTGATACTTACTACAAGTATCCATTGCATTTATCATAGAAAAAATTGTCACCGTATACTTTGAGGACATTTTATATGAAGATTCGATGCTTTATGAGTTTATAATGAAAGAGTTTAAATGAAACACTTTATGTGGTTATGTTTAATACAATGAAAAATTAATGAAGTGTTTCATTCATGAGTTTGGGGGCTGATTTATATCACCTTTTCTCCTGAACATTTATCATTTCCACCTTACCTTCTTCATTTGTAAACTTGGCAAAATGAATTTAAAACTCTGATTTACAACTAACTTATTTTCAAGTGAAGAAGACTTGCTCCAAAAATGTAGAATTGTTAATGACTAAAACTTTTGGAAACAAAATAGTCCAGATAAACTTCAAGGTGAACTAAGCCAGAAGTGCAGGGTAAGAGCTAGGAGTTGAGAACCTAGTATTAATCTTGGCACTGCCCCATCTCTATAAATTGGAAGGACTTTCAACCCCCGAAGACCTTCTTCATCTGTATTATAATCTGTGGTTGTTGCTTAGTTGCTGTCTGACTCTCTTGCGACCCTATAGACTGCAGCCTGCCAGGCTTCTCTGTCCATGGGATGTCCCAGGCAAGAATACTGGAGTGGATTGCCGTTTCCTTCAGGGGATCTTCCCAACCCAGGGATTAAACACAGGTCTTCTGCGTTGCAGGCTGATTCTTTACCACTGAGCCACCTGGAAAGCCGCTGTGAATATCTTTGAAGTCTTTCCAGCTTTAAAATTCAGTTTCCTAGCATGCCAGTGTTTCTCAGGAAATAGTGTGTGTGTTCTCAGGATTAAGTAAATTTAGGGATGGAAAATCATAATGAGGGTTATTCCCTAGAATCTTCCTGTAATGCAGAAGACCTAAGTTCGATCCCTGGGTTAGAAAGATCCTCTGGAGAAGGAAATGGCAGTATTCTCCAGTATTTGTGCCTGGAGAATTCTATGGGCAGAGGAGCCTGGCAGGCTACAGTCCATGGGGTTACAAAGAGTGGGACACGACTTTAGTGACTTAGCATGCACATACAGATACTCAACAGATGATAAAATAACAACTTAAGGTGCTTTAGTGCTAGAAAGAGAACTAAAAGGGAGCGCCTCAAGACTGTGAGATCTTTCTACATGCCCTCATGAGGCCGGCTCTTAGGACATAGAAACCAGGAACAACTCTTCACACCTGTTATTTATAACCAGAACTTACCGCCCTTGCTAGAGAGACAGCATTACCAAGCATTGCTGCATGAATTTTGGCTGCTATGTGGTGGAGGGATCTGAGTGTCAGACATCATGTGTGTCAGTTTCCTGTGGCTGCTTAGCAAGCTACCACGTTTTAGTGGCTTAAAACGACACAAGTTTATTCTTACAGTTCTGGGGGCCAGAAGTGAGAAATGACTCATGGGACTAAAAGCAGCACTTCATTGCTTTTGAGGCTATAGGAGGAAAATCTGTGTCCTTGCCTTTTGAAGTTTTTAGAGGCTGCCCACATTCCTTGGTTTGTGGCCCCCAGAAAGCAGTACCATCACTTGCACCTCTGCTTCTGTCATCACATCCCTGATTCTCTCTGTCCTGCTTCCTCTTACACTGCTAAGAACCATTGCGATTACTTTGGATCCACTGGATAATTTAGGATCTCATCTCAAAATCATTTACTGAATCACATCCACAAAGCCCTTTTGGCTATGTAGGGTAACATAGTCACAGGACAGGGACATCTTTGGGAGGCCGTTATTCTGCCTACCATGCCACATCTGTTCTCTTTAGCCATCTCAAGCCCAAAGAAAAGATTAACAGGTGGGACAAAAGGACCCTAAACAATACTGTGTGCATGCAGGCTAAGTTGTTTCAGTGGTGTTCAACTCTTCACGACCCCATGGACTGTAGCCCTCCAGACTTTTCTGTCGTTGGGATTCTCCAGGCAAGAATACTGGAGTGGGTTGCCATGCCTTTCAGAGGGTCTTCCCGACCCAGGGATTGAACCCACATCTCTTATGTCTCTGTATTGGCAGGCGGGTTCTTTACCGCTAGTACCGCCAAAACTCTTAATTTTCCGTTTGCAGGATCACGCATGGGTGACAGCTGTAACAAATCATAGGAACTAAGTGAGGGTAACTTCAAAGAGGATGGATCGGAAAGGAATCTCAGCTCTGACACGGCAGTGGTGTAATCCTGGGCCATTTACTTAACTGCTCCACAGCTGTTTCCTCACGTGTGAAACGGGGATTATGTTACCACCTCCCTCTCAGGGTTGTGGTGAGGATCAAGTGAAATAGTGTATGTAAAGCTCCTTCCAGCACAGAAAAATGAACCCTGAGGCATTACCCCCAGTGCAGAGGGAAGGGGAGAGCATGATTTACCAACACACAGGCAGCTGTCCTGAAGCAATCCCAAACCTCACTGTTACTGATTTATGGGCTCAGCTAAAGTTTGTTTGCTGAAGATTTCTTATAAAATTGGAAAAGTGAACACCCCTTAATGCATATTCTCCCACAAAGCAGACAGTATGATTCCTGTGGCATGTAAAAGCTCAGAATCGTTTTTCAAGTCTTTTCTTCTCTCTCTTTAAAAAAAAAAATTATTTATTTATTTTAACTGGAGGCTAATTACTTTACAATATTATAGTGGTTTTTGCCATATATTGACATGAATCAGCCATGGGTGTACATGTGTTCCCCATCTTAAACCCTCCTCCCACCTCCCTCCCCATCCCATCAAGTCTTAACTGAAGCAATGCATTCCGAAGATTATGTAGATACATTCTGTTCGAGCCCCACTCTCTGTCAAGACACATCATATTCAGCTCCCACAGCTACTTCCTGACAAAGACAAATGTAAACGTAAAGATGCTCATCACTTCCAAATGTACCTTTCCACCCACATGCCTGCTTCATCTGACATCTTCATAAACCACGCCTGAGCTAAAACACTGGTCAGGAGGCAAGTCATGCATTTTTCTAAATCCAAATTTGAACTTAGAACTAGAAAATAAATGTAGTGGGAAATGTGTGTTGGAGTCTGATCTCTGTGACTCACTCCCTCATCCACAAAATTCATTTTGGATCTTCCATGTCTCATCTTCAGTTCTTTCTAATTTAGGAAAATGCCCTTACAATAAAAGAACTTAGTGTCTAGTCCAGGAAAGAGATGTTGAGGTACAGGGTAGCAGCAGTGAAATGCACTAAGTAGTGAAATGTAGTTCAAAATGGTCTCAAACTCTAAATTTATAAATGCTAGTTTCCATTTATTTACTCACAAGCACATTTATCAGATCCACCTATCCGTTATTTCTAATATTGACTGAATTCATGATAATAAGTAGCAACTGGTTATCTAAATTATACAAACCATACAAAAACAGCATCTGAGAAAAGAAACTTGCTTGTAGTTTATTTAAGGTGCAGAGCCTTTGTTTAGCTTACTTTATTACAAAAGTTGTGGATTTTTAGATTCTAGAGAATTATACAGAAATGTAATACAGAAAAAATGTAATATACCTACACTGTATGTTAACAGACATGAATAAGAGTAGGCAAGAGATCAAAAACCAAATTAATAATGAGAAGAATTTGTTCATTTCATTTATTCATTCATTCCTTTACATCATTTACTGAGAATTTCTGCCAGGGTAAGGAATACAAAGGTGAGAAAAACAAAATCCCCTCTTTGAAGAAAACAAGTTCTTTAAGGCAGCCAGTTTATGGAACAATCCAATGCATGCTCCAGTGGGGTACATACAAGATGCTTTGGAAACACAGAAGAGGACCCTCAGCTCAGTTTGGAGCAAGTTGGGTCTGAAGGGACAAGTGGAAGTTGACTAGGCAGATAGAGACAGGACATTCAAAGCAGAGGGAACTGAATGTACAAAGCCTCAGTAGCACCAATATAAAGCACAAGAAACCCCAAGTTGTTAGCTACAACTGGAGCCTGTGCCCCTGGTAGAGAATGAAGATAGAATGGTTGGAAGTACTAGCTCTTTTGAACCTTGTATACAAGTCCACAGTCAGAATTGTATTCTGCAGGAGATCAGGGAGGTAATAAAAGACTTTTTAGCAGTGTTTTGTTTTTTAAATAACAGCTATGTTGACATATTATTCACATACCATAAAATTCACCCCTTTAAATTGCACCACATTCAGTATTTTTTAGTGTATTCACAGTTGTGCAACCATCACCACAATCTAATTTTAGAACATTTTAATTATCTCCCAAATGCCATACACATTGGATGTTATAAGAAACCGAATCTAGGTTTGTAGACTTCTCTCTCTCTCTTTCTTTTTTTTTAAGAGTTTCATAGTTCCAGCTTCGGGAATAGGTCTTTGATCCATTTTGAGATTTCCTTTTTAGTATGTGGAAGTAGGGGGTCCAACTTCATTCTTTTGCATGTGGATATACAGTTGTCTCAGAACCATTTGTTGAAAGATTATTCTTTTCCTCAAATTTGCTTTTTAAATGCTGTTACAGATATACTGGCAATCACTTTGTAAAATGCTGTCAATTTTTGGATTTCTAATTGCTTGCTGATGAATTTAATTGGCTATAAGAGAGAGATTTCTCTTGTATTTCACAATTAGTTACTTGTGTGTCTGAAAATTGATCCCTTAATAAGCACGTCAGTAGGAATGTAGTTTTTCTTTTGTTTTTTAAGTACTGAATCTCTACTATGTGCCAGGAAATGTGCTAGGCGCTGAGTATAAGATGACCAAAATAGACACAGTCCCTTGCCTTTGTGGATCTTGTAGTCTCAGTTCAGTTCAGTCGCTCAGTCATATCCGACTCTTTGCGACCTCATGAATCGCAGCATGCCAGGCCTCCCTGTCCATTACCAACTTCCAGAGTCCACCCAAACCCATGTCCATCGAGTTGGTGATGCCATCTAGCCATCTCATCCTCTGTCGTCCCCTTCTCCTCCTGCCCCCAATCCTTCCCAGCATTAGGGTCTTTTCCAATGAGTCACCTCTTTGCATGAGGTGGCCAAAGTATTGGAGTTTCAGCTTCAACACCAGTCCTTCCAATGAATACCCACGACTGGTCTTCTTTAGGATGGACTGGTTGGATCTCCTTGCAGTCCAAGGGACTCTCAAGAGTCTTCTCCAACACCACAGTTCAAAAGCATCAATTCTTCGGTGCTCAGCTTTCTTCATCGTCCAACTCACATCCATACATGACTACTGGAAAAACCATAGCCTTGACTAGACTAGCGAGAAAGTAACCAGGGGCCCTGATATATTAACAGATTAGAGAAACTGAGGAAGGTTTCTCTGGTTGAAGAATCCCGCAAACATAACCACAGCATGAAAAAAAACACTAAACAAGGGAGGAGGCTGACTTTTGTGTGCTCAGTCACTCAGTCATGTCCTCCTCTCTGCCACCCCATGGGCAGTAGCCCGCCAGTCTACCCTTTTCTTTCCATGGGTTTCCTCAGGCAAGAATACTGGGGTGGGTTGCCAGTTCCTTCTCCAGAGCTTAACCTTTGGCGGAGGCGGGGGTGGGAGGGAGACGCCAGTGGTGCTAAAGTGTTCCAGACAAGGAGAGAAGTACAAGATGAAGCTGAAGAAGTGGTCAGGGCCAGTGAATGGACCTATAAACCGCGTGCCAAACTCTTAGAGGCGCCGCAGATGCTTTAAATTTTATGGGAAACATAGCGCCATCTGTCGGACACAACGGGAACTACTAAATTATTGGGTTTTACACTTGAATTTCAGATGCCTCTACAGTTCCATTCGAGAGGTTCTCCGCAGTTGGTGTGATAAAGAGCAAGTCCATCGAGAAAATCAGTGTGGAGCTTGAAATTAAGGTCATTGTGTCCAACATGATTCTAAGATTTGAGAACTTATGCAGTGTCCAGCAGGCGCAAAGCTGCTAAGATATAAATATTGTTTGGATGTAGCTACTTGATAAACAGAACTGTTAGGTATTTCTTCTGGCCCATGAGTGCTGTGAAAAAATTTTTACTATACCAAAGGCACTGTAAACGGAGAAGATTTGGGAGCCTCTACTGTTACAGATTTTGAAGTTTTATTCTAAATGTTACAGGCAATTATTAAAAGGTTTGAAATGGGGAGAGTGAGCTGGAGGCTTTGATGTTTTCTACTGAAATGATATTTTTAAAATTTAGACATTTTAGGTAAGTGATTTTGCTTTCAATTACTTGTTTAATTACAAAGATGTCTTTAGATTTAACTCCAATTAAGAACTCCAGTGTTTTCCTGCCAAAGAGAGAGGTTTGCCCCAAGGTTAGAGACCAATCAAGAACCCAAGCAGAAGTGGGCTTCTTTTATTGACTTAAAATAGTTTCTCCTTCCACAAACTGTCAACATAAAGGTGCAGAGGGGCAGGACCCAGTACTCTGATGACTCTTGGTTCACTTGAGGTTGTAAAGAATGGAATAGAAATCTAAACATAGATCATGCCAGGAAATCTGCCTCCTTTATAAGTGCTTGACATTTGTATCCTTTCAAATGGGTTTGATGATTGTGATAGAGATTACTGGTGCTGCCAGTGTCCATTGGCTCCCTTCTACTTTAGTAAACAAAAGAGCATCAGTCTCCGTTTTATTTGGAGTTAGGTCCCCCAGCTAACAGACTGAATTTTCCTGCCTCTTTTGACTAGATGTGGCCATGTGATCAATTGAACTGAAGTAATGTGGCCTTCCCTGAAGGCTGCTTCAAAGGAGCTGAGTCACCTGGAAGGTGTATTCTCTCTGCCCTTCCTTCTTTTGGCTTGTGGCACAGATTTCATAGAGTACTACCAGCTCTCCTGGACCATAAGTTGACCTTGAGAATGAAAGCCAGATGCTAGGATGATGGAGCAGAAAGATGGGGGAGCCGGCATCTCTGATGACTGTGGAGCCACCACAGTAGTCCTGGACAGTCGTTCTTGGAACTCATATTTGTTGTCCTAAAACAGATGGATGTTTCTCCAGCAAAGGTGGGTTTACTCAGGATCAGCAAAGAATTGCAATTCAGGATCTGCTACCATGCCGCTGCTCTGTGTGTGCTAAGTCGCTTCACTTGTGTCCAACTCGTTGTGACTCCATGGACTATAGCCCGGCAGGCTCCTCTGTCCATGGAATTCTCCAGGCAAGACTACTGGAGTGAGCTGCCATGCCCTCCTCCAGGGCATCTTCCCAACCCAGGGATCAAACCTGTGTCTCTTATGTACCCTGCATTGGCAGGGAAGTTCTTTTCCACTAGCGCCACCTGGGAAGCCCAACCTTGGTGCTAGCCACATGGAGTTCCTCTCAGGGCAAGGGAAGGAAAGTGCTTTTTATTTATTTACTTCAACTGTGTCAAGCAGCCTGTGGGGTGTGAGTTCCCTAGCTAAGGGATTGAACTTGGGCCACGACAGTGAAAGCGCAGTGCACAGTGTCCTAACCAACAGACCACCAGGGAACTCCAACCTCCTACCTCCCACCACCCCCACCCTGTCCCCCACCCCCCCATGCTTTTTATATGGAGGGAAGTGGGCAGGCTATATTAAACAAATGATCTATGGCTTTTCATTGGTTGAATCCTTGCCAGGAAAGAAATCTTTCTTCCTGTGGGCCTCTGCTATCCTCACAGGGCATGAGAGCTTCCCCTTCGGTCTTCCAACTTTATTTAATTGTGGTTTTTGTTGATTCACTTTTTACGTATAGGACAGAGAAATTTGTCTTATTCAAGCTGCTGTTACTTGGCCTGGACTGTTTTTTGTTTTATGGAACCAAATCTATCCTAATAGTCTGCATGTATGATTACTCAAAGTAAGGTTTCAATCTTTGAACCCTCTTCCCAAGTTGGGGATCACCACTTTCACAGATGGGTTTTATTCAGTATCAAAGGATATGTTTTTAATTGGGAACTATTTCAGCCTAAATTTATTCTAAATGATTTTAGCCAGTTCCTTCTTTTGCTATTATTTAGGCAAGAGAGAAAGAGAGAAGAGAGAGGAAGTCCTTTCTAATCTTGATATAAAAATATTTTCCTATACATTCTTCAAATAACATTAAAGTTGTTTTTCTATTTAGGCCTCTAATCCCGGATAACTTTGAAGGAACACCATAGAAGAATGGGAAAAGCATCAGAGAATGGGCTTTTATTTGGCTCCCCACACGTGCTCACGAGGAGTGCTTGTGTGGCTGGCTGGATTCTATGACATTTCTCTGTCATTGGAAAGCCCTTTCCAAATTAATGAGACAACTTGCCTTAGGTATGTAGAAACATGCTTTTGGACACAAATTTGAGAAATCCCTACGAAATAGGAATAACCAAAGGAAACATTTGAAATTATTAAAAGATTTTTAAATCTTTAGTTTCTTTTTGCCCACTTATGCCTTTTCAGTGATGTCAGAATATTTTAAAAAGTGTTATGAATGCCTGTTGATCTGTGTAAGATAATTTTGCTAAAGCCTTCATCTCAAAAGTTCACTCTTCAAGATTCTGCCCCCAAATTCCTACCGTCAAAGTAACACATACACTTAGAGAGACGAAGAGCTCCTGTTACGTTTGGGGTGGGGTGAGTGGCAGATGTTTTTGAATCTACTAGCAAAGAGTTCAAGCTCAGAGTCACTGATCTGCTCGGATTTCTAACCCACGTGAACCCTCAACACACTTTCTCTAATTCTACCAGATGTAGCCAAGCTGTTCAGATAGAGTTCATCAGCTCATAAGCTGCTTTAGTTACAGACTGCTTGCTTTATATTACATGGGCTGGATTTCCAGAAGTTCTTTTGTAGTTTGCTTCTTTTCTCCAAGAAATTGTCAAGAAATAGTCTGGACTGGTGGGCCCTTCATCTTTGTTTGCCCTAAGAGATGTTTAAAGTGTTAAAACACTTGGTAAGTTAAATACAATGTGGTGTAGATTCTGACATTGTTAGTTTAGACTTTAGAGAGAAAAAGCTCTGAGTTGAAATAGAGGAAGAGTAGCAGGGAAGAAGCATATGGCTTGAAAACAATTTTTTTCTTCCTCTGAAATAAAATGTGATTGCCCAACCTTATTGAGATCCAGGAAATCTCAGAATAAAGTTAAATATGCTCTTGTAATATAACCCAGCACAAAAGAAACCTGGCTTCCTTTCCTGCAGATTTAGAGGCCATGCTATTTTATTGAGAATCCCCTATGTGTTTGGTACTTTATTGGCCCAACTCTTTGTGCAAAAAGTCTTAACCAACCCCTTACCAACTCTAATGGCAAAGCAGAGAATTCAGTGATCATCCTGGCAGCAGATACAAGTGTTCAAAGAGGTACATTTGTTGTATCTGTGTCTTTATCCTTTCAATTAAGAATAGATACTTGAGATTTAGGAGACATTCTCATTTTCACCAATTCTTAACTTTTAACGACCAAAAATAAGCACCATTATAAAATGAGATAGAAAACATCAAAAACTCGTCTATCTCTGAAGCTTCCATTTTGCCCAGAGAGAGACAGAAGTACTTCATTGATGAGCTTATGTCACTGGCATATTTCTCTTCATCTGATCCTATAGCCTAGATCCGCATCTGAGAACTTGGAATGTGTTAGTCTTCTGCTACTGCATGTTGCAAAAGACTGAATCACTCAATCATATTGCTTCTTTTAACCCTTCAAATGGAAAGTTGCAGGCTTGGGATGAATATAGAAGAACAAGAGATGGAATATTGAATACAGTTCAGGAGTAGGATAGAGTTTGAAACAATGAGAAAGTGATCCATTTATTTATTTTTATTTATTTATTTGGCTGTGCTGGGTCTTGGTTGCCTCATGCCTAGTTGTAGCATGTGGGATCTAGTTCCCCGACCAGGGATCAAACCTGGGCTCCCTGCATTGGGAGCATGGAGTCTTAACCACTGGACCACCAGGAAACGCCTATTTATTAATTTACACTGAAAATTCTTCAAAAGGAGCTTAAACTTGCTTGAAAGACACAGAGTTGTGACTTCCCTGGTGGTCCAGTGGCTAAGACTCGGTGCTCTCAATACGGGGGGGCCTTGGTTTGATCCCTGGTCAGGGAACTAGACCCCACATGCTGCAGCTAAGAGTTAAGAGTTCAAATGCCATAGATTCCACGTACTGCTACAAAGATCCCATATGCCCCAACTAAGACCCAGTGCAGCCAAATAAATATTTTTTAAAAATAGCCACTCCTGGTTTTCTTTTGTCAATGTTTGCATGCTATATGTTTCCCATCCTTTTAACTTCTAAGCTACCTATACAGTTAAATTTGAAGTGACTTCTTGTAGAAACCAGCATACAGTTAGATCATATTTCTTAATCCATTTTGCCACTTTTTAAAATTAATAGACTATTTATTTGAGTACTTGGAGATTTATAGAAAAATAGAGCAGGAAGTACAGCATTCTCATATAGCTCCTAATCCTGGTTACCCGTATTAGTCTCTTCCACTTAGTGTGGTACACTTGTTACAGTTGATAAGTCACTATTGATACACTATTATTAACTAAAGCCCATGGTTTACATTAGGTTTCACTCTTTGTGTTGTTATGTTGTATGGGTTTTAACAAATCTATAATGACATGTAGCCATCATTATAGTATCATACAGATTAGTTTCCTGTCCTAAAACTAATCCCCTGTTCACAGCAAAATTGAGTGAAAGATTCAGATTCCCAATATACCCCTACCCCTACACATACATAGTCTCCCAAATTATCAACATACCCCATCAGACTTGTGTATTTGTTACAATTGATGAACCTATAATGACACATTATTATCACCCAAAGTCCACAGTTTATATTAGGGTTCACTCTTGGTGTACATTCTATGGATTTGGACAAATATTAATATAAAGATATGTTGTTGCTGTTTAGTTGCTAGGTCATGTCCAACTTTTTTGCAACTCCATGGACTGTGGCTGGTCAGGCTTCCCTGCCCATGGGATTTCCCAGGCAAGAGTACTGGAGTAGGAGGCCATTTCCTTCTCCAGGGGATCTCCTGGACCAGATATTGCACTTGTGTATCCTGCACTGGCAGACGGATTCTTTACCTTTGAGCCACCAGGGAAGGCCATGTGCACCATTACAGTATCATATGGAGCAGTTTCCCTGCCTCCTAAACCTCCTGAGCTCCACTTATTCATCCCACCCTTCTCCCTAACCTCTGGTGACCACTGAGACTTACTAGCTCAATAGGTTTGGCTTTTCCAGAATGTCATATAGTTGGTATCATATAGTATGGAGCCTTTTCAGATTGGCTGTTTTCACTTAGTGATATGTATTTAAGGTTCTTCCATGTCTTTAGATAGTTTGATAGCTCATTTCTTTTTAGTGTTGAATGATATTTCATTGTCTATTTGGACCACAGTTTATTCATCCACCTACTGAAGGATATCTTGGTTGCATCCAGGTTTTGTAATTACAAATAAAACTGCTTATAAACATTAGTATATATATCTTCATGTGGACATGTTTTAAGTTTTCAACTACTTTGTGTAAATAACAAGGAGTATAGTTGTTATGTTTTGTAAGAAACTGCCAAACTTTCTTCTAAAGCAGCTGAACCATTTTGCATTCCCACCAGCAATGAACGAAGAGTTCTTATTATTCCATATCCTCAGCAGCATTTGGTGTTGTCAGTGGTCTGGATTTTGGCCATCCTAAAGGTCTGTAGGGGTCTCATCATTGTTCAGTTTGCATGTCTTTAATATATGATGTGTGGCATCTCTTTACATGCTCATTTACCATCTATGTGTCTTCTTTGATGTCTAAAGGTCTTTGGCTCATCTTTAAATTGGGTTGTTCATTTTCCTATTGTTTCATTTTAAAGAGTTTTTTGTATATTTTGGATAAGTCCTCCAAAAACGTCCATGTCCTAATTTCTGGAATCCCTGTGAATATGTTCCCTTACATGGCAAAAGAGACTTTAAAATGTGAAAATTTAAGGACCTTGAATGGGGAAATTATCCTGAATTGTCTGAGTGGGCGTAATCTATTCATATGGGTCCTTAAAATTGGGATAACGCTTCCTGGCAGTGGACAAGTAAGGTGTGACTACTGAAGAAAGTACAGAGACTACTGAGAAACTACAAAGACATGTAACGGCAGCTTTGAAGATGGAGGAAGGGGGTCATGAGCCAAGGAATGTGGGTAACCTCTGAAATCTAGAAAAATCATGGAAATGGAGCCTCCAGAAAGGAAAGCAGCCCTTTGGAAACTATTTTAGCCCAGTGAGACTCCTGTCAGACTTCTAGAAATAACTTTGCATTGTCTAAGCTGCTAAATTGGTGGTAATTTGTTACAGTATCAATAGAAACCTAGTGCATTGAAATTTATTTTTTTCATGTTTCAAGTGTTTAAAATTGCTCATGAAGCATTTTTATCATGACATAAAATCGGTCAATTCTCACGTTATCTTGGTGTTGGTGTCTTTTTTCTCCATTCAATTTGAGCTTTCTGGCTCTCGGTATAAATTTTAATTGAATCATGGACATTTTTTGCATTATGAGACTCCAGATGCTATTTAAACTGTCTGTCAGCAGCTGGCCTTCCCTGACCCCGCTGACAGGAGAAGCTGGGGCTGAACCTTGAGACTGCCAGATGCAGGCGTAAGTTAAGGTTATCCACTCAGCCTGTGTTGCCACCAGAAATTGGGTGCTTCTCGTTATTGCTGGGTGAGTCCTGGCCCCACACCTCGTCTCCACGGACACCGTGCAGGGAGAGAGGGACCTGTCATTACTGGCTGATGGGGATGAAAGTCCAGGATCTCTACTCGGTCATCTGTGGCCCTATGCCAGTGGGGGTGTTGGCACTTCATTTTATCCTTATGAGGGTGAGGTCTAGGCTCCCTATTTTGTCTTCGCTGGTGTGGGTGTGAATAAGGCCAGTTTTTTTTTCTATGGCTAGAATAGACTGATTATTGTCTGAATAGGAGATAGCATTTATTTAAAAATTTTTTTTCAGAGTTGTTTCTTAACACAAGTGGGTATATTCCAAACTCTCTTTTTTCTTTTTAAAAATAATCCCTGGGATAGAATGTTACTGTTCTGACAGGAGGTATCTTACTCCTAAAGGGTTTGGGCAGAAAAGATTCAACTCACAGCTTGAGACTCAGGTACAATAAAACATTGGTTTCTATGGTTTGTATTTATCACATGTAAAACTCCAATTCTGATTTGTAAAAAATTCCACAAACTCAGAATAGTTGAAAAAAAGTATCATTTTATTTGTACACTTAAAAAGTTGTACATAGAAATTTATAATACAGTTGTGTAAAACTGAAAGAACTGTCAAGGAAAAGGGAAGGTGTTACCTTTACTGACTGATCATTAAGGAAGTTAGAGAAATAAAACAAAAACACAATGTTTAAAAAAATTAAAGAACATTTTCCAGGTACAAATTTTATAAATACAAAACAAATTCACAAATTACTTTGAATGCTAAATAAATATCTAGTTAATAAACTCATACTCAATACCTCCAGCCAGCACGGTACAGCACTTCAAGGATATAAAATTGGATTCATTCATGTGTAGTGTTGAAAGAATGTGCTCATTAAACAATTCTTAGATGTATACACTTTTTCCTAAACTGTGTTATAATGGAAGATTTTTCTGTGTAGATAAATCTCCCTTAATACCACACTTCTAAAAAAAGGTCAATGACAAAATAAATCATAGGTGAAAAAATATTTTCTGAGATATTGGGACACATGAATGATCTCAAAATGTACAAAAACCTCTGTAAACCAGTACTGTATCCAATACATCTATCAAACTTATTAGATACTGAACAAAACTGTAGCAAAGGAAATCCTTCCTACATTCTCCTGAGTGCTTAATATTAAAGTTGAGAATATAGTGCAGGCCACACTTCAATGTGGTCAATCAGTTGTTATTGCTTTATACATATATGTCTGCTTTAGAGCATGATTTAATGTTCCATTTTCATGAACAATTTGATTTCTTCATATCCTTTAGAAGGACAAAATTAGATTCGTGACTTTTTTGCAGCCGGTGGTGTGCTACCTTGATCCACATTCCCAGATGTGACATGGAGTCCAAGTTTTTGAGCCTGAATATGAAAAAATGCTTGAAGCCTAGTTCCAGCTTTTGCTTCACTTGTGTTACGAGGGTTGTACTCAAAGCAGTTCGAAAACATTAATTCAATATCATTGATAAACTCAGCTAGAATGAAAAAACCAAATGAGATTAGATGAAAGTCCATTATAAATATAATCTTTGTTGGTATCATATCTGGAAATCTCATTAAGAAAATTTAAGTCCACTTTTTTCTAAGAAATTGAAAACTGAAACAAGGTGGCAGAACTGAAGCTTAATATTTAATTAGATGTATTTTATATAATTGTACAGAACATCTATTAAGATCAGATTCTATAAAATATCTTTAACTCATCTAATCCCCATCCATCTTTCATTTCCATATATGCATGTATAAGCATTTTAAGGATTTCTTGGGATGCCATCTACACAATTACATTAATATGCATCATTGAAAGAAAAACAGCCTCTACTTCCTTAAAAATAATTAACAAAGAAAAACATAAATTACTCACATGCTAATTTATATTCACATTTGTTCACTTTTTCACGAATTATATTTAAGGCAATGGGCTTTTTGATGATGTCATAATAGTCTGGGACCTGTAAAATAATTCAAATGTATCTCTCCCATAGAAAATTTATTGAAGATAAGTAGTCAAATATATGCAAGTTTTACACTTAAAAGCAACTGAATATTAACCTCTGAATACTATTATTCTATTAAAATTACATAATACATTTTAGTCATTATAATGTAAAAGATTTGATACTGTAAAAGTCTCTCTCTCTATACATACATATATGTATCTATAAAAAACTTCTTTAATGAGCATGACTACATTTGTAATGAAGAATAAAATATGTATAACAAAATTTGGCACAAAAACTATTCAGGAAAAACAAGTTACAGTCCAACTTAGAGCTAATTTTTGTAAGATGCTATTTCAATTAACCCTTCACATTTTGGCTCCGTAAGTCTCAAAACAGAAATCTGACGATGTCACTTTTTCATTCAGAAGCCTTCACCTGATATTGACAAATGAGGCCCTTTACAATCCAGTTGTGTCTGAGCCCCTCTAATACACCCTCTGCTCCATTCAAACTATCTATCACTCCCATATTCTCATTTCTAGGTCTTTAACTTGCCCTCTCTCCCTAAAATGTCTTTATTCCATTTCTCACTGTTGAAATTCCACTTTTTTTCCATAAAAAAACTTTCTAATTCCTGCTATTTCCTCCCTCAGAAATGCTCAAATCTATCCTCTCTTTTCTACTTCTGCAAGACCAGTATGGCTTCCAGTACAGCACTCTAACACCGTCCTGTCTCTGCTATGGCACATCATATTCTTCCACACATATGTAAATAACCACAGCATCATCTCAAACCCCTTAGTTAGGTTATGCCATCTCTGTTAAGAGTACCTTTTACATCAATGTTTCTCAAAATGTGGTTCTCGGACCAGCATTATCAGCATCATTTGGGGACCTGTCAGTATGCACATGGTTGGGCATCATCCCAGACCTAGTGACTCAAGGACTCAGTCAGCTGTGCTTTAACAAGCCCTCCATTGATTCTGGTGTATGCTAAAGTTTAAGAAACACTGTTTTACATAAGGGAAGTACCAAAAATGGTACTTAGTTGAATCAACTCTATTCATATTCATTACATAGAATAAAAACAGTGAGGTTTACAACACACTGTCATCGTTTATAAGAATCAGTCACAGGACTAGGAGGGACTGAGGAGACTATGTTAACTTTGTTTTCTTCAATACAGGAACCAATTGTCCAAGTTTTGCCTTGTTTTCTAAGTAGACAGTGACTAAATAAGCATTTTGACTACCTCTAGTTGCCATGCAGACTAAATCAGATAATATACACAAATACATTTTATACAGTCCGGTATTATTACCTGAATTTTAGAAACGAGTTTCAAAAAAGGCCAGCTGTCATCATGCCGCACCAATTCCACAACAAGTTGTTCAAAAGCAGACAGTTCATGAACTCCTCCCTGTCGACCTGAACTCCTTCGATGAAGTGTCATAGGGGATGATTCTGAACAAATAATTATATTAACTTTAGGTGGTGATAAAATGAAGTATTTGGTCACCATAAGTTAAATAGGGCATATAAATACAAACTACATTCAGACAGAAAATCAACACTCTACACACTGAGATGTTAAACTAACATATATTCTGAGAGACAGATCCAGTAAATCTGGACCAAGTATTCATTATTTCCTTTTGATCTTAAAAATTTCAAATCGAAATAAATACTCATTGGGAACAGATTGGTGTAAAAAAAAGAGTATAATACAAAAGGTAATGCTAGAACACAAAGTTTTTGGGTTGTTCTAAAAATATGTTTTCAACTATAGTAAGATGAAAGCAAGTGATCATCTGGTATTTCCTGAAATACATCCTTAAGAAAATAACCTCTTCAGATCTAGAAACCTGGTCTCTTTATAAGTTACCTTGCATAGTAGAAAATATTTCTCAATGATGAAATAAAAGATTGTTCTTATAAATCTAACTTCACATGGAGAATTTTCTTAAAAGCAAAATGCTGTCTCATAAAATGTAAGGTATATAATGAGATCTAAGGTGTATGAATAGTCCATAGATGAATCTAGGTGTTTAAATTCCCTGTTTAAATGTAGATCCACATATTTCCCTGTTTATTTGTCCTTAGAACAGGTTAGTTAAGTTTACAAATTGGCTAAAAACAACTTTTTTTTTCCAGCAGGCTTTTTTTTAAAATAAAATTGATTCAGGTGTATTATTTTCCAAATAGCTTGGGGTTCAGGATTGTGGAAGAGCAAAGCTCAATTAGATCCTGGTACAAAGTTACCACATATCCACAACCCACCAAACCCGACAACCTGATGACTGCATTATGTTGCATTCTCTCATCAATGAATTAATCCTGTCATGCGTTTACGCAGTACAAGCTACCTAAAATTCTTCAAAGGACAGTAATTAGCATTAATTTTTTTTGTTGTTGTTGTTTATTTATTTGGCTGTGTTGGGTCTTGGGGCATGTGGGGTCTAGTTCCCTGACCAGGGATCAAACCTGGCTCCCCTGCATTGGGAGCTCAGAGTCTTAGCCACTGGACCACCAAGGAAGTCCCAGCATTAATTTTTTTTAATTGGAGGATAACTGCTTTACAATGCTGTGTATCAGCTATAAGTATACATATATCCCTTCCCTCTTGAGCCTTCCTCACACCTCCCCTGCCTCCCCCATCCCACCCCTTTAGGTGGTCACAGAGCACCGAGCTGAGCGCCTTGTGCTGTTCAGCGGCTTCCCGTTAGCTATCTATTTTACAAACAGTAGTGTATTTATGTCAATGACTAGTAGCATTTTTTATGTGTAACTTCTTTTTGAAATACGAAGGTTTTATTACCACTGATAAAGAAAAAAGAGGATAGCATTAAAGAGATTAATGGGTAAAGAGATTATTACACAGATAAATATGACAAATAATTTATCATGATAAATACAACATAAACCTATATAGTATGTAAACAATTTGTATATTATATATAAATATTAAAAACAATTATCAGAGTGAAAAAGAGAGCTGGTAATCACTCCCTAACAATATTGTTACCACCTCTCCCTTGCCCCCAAATTCAGTATGTCAGGTGGGAACCTTACCAAATTACCAATTGTACCTTGTCTAGGTGATGTTGAGTATGTGTGTTTTGAAGGAAGCAAAGGTGGGTGAGAATGAAATGTGTTATCATGTGATACATTGAGGCTGTTCAAGTATTGGCCAAATCTCTCCATTAAACACGAAACGCTGTTAGCAAATTTCTTTCAAGTACTCTGCCACACTACTACAAATACTAGCAGTGTAGAGGCCCTTTATTCCCCAAAGAGCTGCCCCTTCCTGGAACACTGTGCTTCAGGTCGGGTTGCTCCCTAAAAACTCTGTATAGTGGACAGCCTTTCAAAAATGATATAAACTATCTCAACATTCAATCTTTCCAGATTACTCAATTTTCTTAGGTGAAAACAGATTAGTTTAGACATCTTCATACCTGCAGATTGTCTTTTCCTGCCTCTTCTCTTGGATTCACTATCTCGGAGGGAAAGTTTTGAAGCAACATTTAGAGGGCTTGCCTGCTCACTTGACTTTGTGGCAATCACCCTGAAGTTAGGGAAGTTGGGACTATTTTCTGGTGTGTTATTAGCACTTTTCCTGCCTCTGCGCTTTCTACGAGGACTAAGTAGTTCCACGAATACATCTGCTTGCAGCGGGCCATGACTCTGGCGAGTAGAACGACTGGCGATTCTTAAAGATTTAGTTTCTGTAGGAGGAGCAGATTTTATCTTTCTTAGGCTTCTACCAGTAGTTTTAGAAGAAACAGTTGTTTTTGGTGTACTCTGCTGACTCCGTGAAGTGTATCTTCCAGGGTCTTGTCGTTGGCCACGACTTGAGAAAGAAGAGCTAAGTCTCCCTCTTGTTTTAATTGGTAATCTAACTTGTGGTCTTCCTCGTTTTGGTGGGCTATAAACAGTGTTAGAAAACAATTATTATACAGAGCAATGATGCACATATGATACTTCTATCCCCCTTGTTCTATTATTTAGCCAGTGAGTTTAACACATAACTTATGTGTTACTGAGACTTATCCTCAGTAACACATGGATAAGTAACATCCTTATACTCAGTTTTTTCCCCTGGTAGTTCAGATGGTAGAGAATCTTTGTGCAATGCAGGAGACCTGGGTTTGATCCCTGGGTCAGAAAGATCCCCTGGAGAAGGAAATGGCAACCCACTCCAGTGTTCTTTCTTGGAGAATTCTATGGACAGAAGAGCCTGGTGAGCTATGGTCCATGGGACAGCAAAGTGTTGGAAATGACTGAGTGACCAACTTTCACTTTTTTTTTTTAAAACTTAGAACTGATGAAATCTAAAATGTGCTTTCATTTATTTCTTTGTAATGCAAGGAGAACATGTAATAATTTCTCATTAACTCCAGGACATCACTGTGAAAATCAAATCCTAAGTCCTGAATAAACTGCAATCAGATCCTCAGGAGAACTGAATAAATGGACTTGATCATGCTGAAAACTTAAAATGCAAATCTTTAGTTTCCTTATGCTTTAGGAGACTGTCACTCTTCATTATTATTGATACTGAGGTAACCTACCGTTTTGGCCATGGGTCCCACAAAAGTAGGCCTTAAACCTACTATTCCTCAACACCAGGCCAAGAATCTCTTTGCTATATTTTGATGTTTACTGCAAGATACAAAACTATATTCAACCTTTTAATTGCCTTTACGTTGTAGACAAAGATGATACAATCCCATTAAGCCTCCTATATCCATCTCCCCACATACCTGAACCTCTGGTTTGCCTAAAATATTTCCAAGAATTTTCCAAGTTCTTTATTGTCTTTATGCTTAATATAATACTGTTGAGTTGGAGCTACTAAACAACTTGCTTGAAATAGAGGGGCTGGCTCTCTCTCCTCTCCCTCAGGCTGTGACCTTTCTGGACTGTGTCAGTTCCAGTTGCCCTTGCTGCACACTCACTTTCTTGATTCCACGTGTGTATGTGTGCATGCTCAGTTTGCTCAGCCCTGTCCGACTCTTTGCAACTCCATGGACTACAGCCCTCCAGGCTCCTCTCTGGTGGAATTTACCAGGCAAGAATACTGGAATGGGTTGCCATCTCCTACTCCAGGGGATCTTCCCGACTCATGGATTGAAGCTGCACCTCCTGTGTGGGCAGGTGGATTCTTTACCATGAGCCACCTGGGAAGCGATTCCACATGAATGGAGTTCAAATGTTGAAAAGGAATGGGAGACTCTTAGGGACAGACAAGAAGAGACTGCCCAGCAGGACCAAATCCACTCATTAGGCCTGGGTGACACAGCTTGGCCAAGCTGTCAAATACTTGGCTATGCAGTAGTATAGTATAGTAGCATAGTAGGTGCCGATGTGGCAGGACTAGAAAAACACAACGTGCTTCCTGGCATTTCTCTCTTTCCACTACCAAGATCATCAATATTTGGGTATAACTTCTTGAGAAAGTAAAAGATGCATCCAGGGCTGTGCTCATCTGTATCTCCTAGCTGTCCTCTGGACTGCTTGTTTGCTACTTTAAGTAAAAAATTAAGTAATATCAACCTTAGTGAGGCTCTGACTTGACATCCTATCCAAACTTAAACTCATACTTGACTTTGTTATTTGGCTAAGTTCACACAAGGACTATACTCCCTTGGGAATAATTTCATATGTTTATAATACATAAAAAACAAGGGGAACTTTATGACACTATACTGCACACTTGTTTTTTAAAAATTAGAGGCTCCAGCCATTCCATTTGTATTTGAAAAGTCAAGAGATTGCCTAGTCATGACTCACAAACTCTCATTTTATTGCATGCTAAGACTCACCTGAGTTCTTCTTCTTCTTGAGAATCATCTTCATCTTGTTCTACCTCATACTCTTCCTCTTCACTTTGACCCTCTTCTTCATCATCATCAACTTCATCATCCTCACCTTCCATACTACCTTCCATCTCATCATCACTTTCCAAGGATGGTCTCTGTCTAGAGGAGAGTCTTCTAGAACGCTGCTTTGGTCGACACTCTGGACAAAACCAGTCCCCTTCAGGCACCGTCTGATAAATCACAGAAATGATCAGTAATCATCTCTCACTCAAAACCTCAATTCTAATCGGAGAAGCAGAAGAAGAAAAAAAATACCTTGAGCTTCGGTCGAACACAGTAGGTGTGGTGACCCCGACCACAGCCGTCACACAGTACCATGCTTTCAGCATCACCCTTCTTTCGGCATATCTTGCAACGGGCATTCAGTATAGATTTAGACCATATCACACTACGATCCAGGGTGGCGAGATGAAGAAAGACTTGGGATAGACTAGCAGAAGAGAGGAGAGACTCTCTCCAACGGTCCAGGACTGTTTTATAAGAACGCCCACTGTCACTGGCATCTTAAATGAAAGGGAAAGTAATTAAAACTTATTAGGCAAACCCTAGACATCTCCTAGAACTATTTTTCTTGGTATTGTTAAATAGGTAAGAATTTAGAGTTCTTCTCTCCTAATACTTCACAAAAAGACCATGTTGATATTAAAAACAAAAAATTCATGATAAAGAAAATTTGCTGAGCCACACTTTGCTTGTGACGTGAAGCATTACTTAAATCTGTAAAACAAATGCTTGGGGATTTCAACAGTTAAAAGAGAAAAATAACTTAGGACAATGTGTTCTCAATCTAGAAATCTAGTTCTTTGTATCAAATCTTGATCTTATTTAGAAAGTTGGCTAAATACAATAACAAGTCAGCTACTATTCATATGAATCAAGAATGTTACTGCCTCATTTGCAGATAAAAGATGGATTGCTCTTTAAGTATCAATCATATTTGAGGTTTCTTTTGGGGCTAATGAAAATGTTCTGAAGTTAGACAGTGGTGGGGAACTGTACAATTGTGAATATATTAAAAACCACTAAACTGAACAATTTAAAAAGGGTGAATTTTATATATATGAAATACCGTTCAATAGAACTGTTACTAAAAATATCAATTATGTATAAATGCCAACTATATTGCCTTCTATATCTAAGGAAATATTATTTTTAAAATAAGGTAGATTTAAAAAATGTTAATATCCCCTTAAAAAGAACATTCAGTACCAATTTTTAAACAGAAACATTTGAATCTATTAAGAATCATTTGACTGGATGCTATTAATCTAGCTAGTCTATCATTTTACATTGGCATGTGATATTGACCTCGAACTGATCTTCACTACTGCAACTACCTTAGTTTTCCTAAGACGTTATACTTAACTATAAAGTGCCTACCACATCACGTCAAAATTCTGCAAGATATATCCTCAAATGAAATCTCATGGATAGTAGCTTGACAATTAAGAAAACATAGGCTATGGAGTCAATCTGCCTTGAGGTGAGTACCAGCTCCCCTATACAGCCTGGGCAAGTTCCTTAAGGTGCCTCGGGTGCCTCAGCAGCAGCATGTGGCTGGCTTATACCTCTGAGTGCTGTTGGGAAGACTGTATGAGACAATATACATGAGACATGTAAACTCTGCCACAGCATAAATGCTATTGTTGTTATCATTATTCCTGCATCGTATTTTCCCTCCAATATGCAGCATTTTAGAAGATACGAAACAAGTCCACTCTATGGCCCCTGCTCTTGAGAAAATTTTAATATAGCTGGGAGGATGAAGATGTACACAATGAGGTAAAGTCATAAAGCAAGAGACCTGTCAAACACTAGCAGATCTTGAACTTCTGTTAGGCAGGAGGAAGAGACAGGACGTGAAACCTAGGGCCCACTCAATGTGGTGAGTCCTCCCTTAAAGTTAGGGCCCTAAAAGGCTGCACCTGTAAGTGTCAGGGCGGAAATAGGTGCCACAAAAAAGGAAGTAGGCAAGGAAATCTGCTCATCTGGACCGTGGTATTGGGTGGAAAGGGGAAATAAATCTATTTTATGTAACTACAAGCAAAGCCTTGAACGAGTTTAAAACCTAAAAAAAAACAAGCTAAGATTTTAAAGTGGTCCAGGCGACCAGAGTTCCAGAAAAATGTCTACTACTGCTTTATTGACTATGCCAAAGCCTCTGACTGTGTGGGTCACAGTAAACTGTGGAAAACTCTGAAAGAGATGGGAATACCAGACCATCTGACCTGCCTCTTGAGAAACCTGTATGCAGGTCAGGAAGCAACAGTTAGAACTGGACATGGAACAACAGACTGGTTCCAAATAGGAAAAGGAGTATGTTAAGGCTGTATATTGTCACCGAGCTTATTTAGCTTATATGCAGAGTACATCATGAGAAATGTCAGGCTGATGAAGCACAAACTGAAATCAAGACTGCTGGGAGAAATACCAATAACCTCAGATATGCGCATGACACCACCCTTATGGCAGAAAATGAAGAAGAACTAAAGAGCCTCTTGATGAAAGTGAAAGAGGAGAGTGAAAAGGTAGGCTTAAAGCTCAACATTCAGAAAACTAAGATCATGGCACCTGGTCCCATCACTTCATGGCAAATAGGTGGGGAAACTGGAAACAGTGTCAGACTTTATTTTTTTGGGCTCCAAAATCACTGCAGATGGTGATTGCAGCCATGAAATTGAAAGACACTTACTCCTTGGAAGAAAAGTTATGACCAACCTTGATAGTATATTAAAAAGCAGAAACATTACTCTGCCAACAAAGGTCCATCTAGTCAAGGCTATGGTTTTTCCAGTAGTCATGTATGGATGTGAGAGTTGGATGATAAAGAAAGCTGAGTGCTGAAGAACTGATGCTTTTGAACTGTGGTGTTGGAGAAGACTCTTGAGAGTCCCTTGGACTGCAAGGAGATCCAACCAGTCTATCCTAAAGGAGATCAGTCCTGGGTGTTCATTGGAAGAACTGATGTTGAAGCTGAAGCCCCGATACTTTGGACACTTGATGTAAAGCGTGGACTCACTGGAAAAGACCCTGATGCTGGGAAAGACTGAGAGGGGAGAAGGGGACGACAGAGGATGAGATGGTTGGATGGTATCACTGATGCAATGGACATGAGTTTGAGTGGTCTCTGGGAGTCAGTGATGGACAAGGAGGCCTGGCGTGCTGTAGTCCCCAAGGTTGCAAAGAGTCAGACATGACTGAGTGAACCGAACTGGTGACCTCAGGTATGGCAGAGACAAGGGCAAATCTCTGCAATGAAGAAACTTCTGCAGATTAAGTTCTAAAGAATGAGTTAATAGTCAACACCCACAAGGCACATGCGGAAACAAAACACTGTAAGCAAGAGACTGCAGAATCTGACCCATAAAAAAGCATGAGACACAGAATCAGACACTATATAAAATAACTGTTTAACATGTCTTAAGAAATAAACATTTGAAAGTATGCATAAATGGCCAAGCCATTTGAAAAAGCATCTGGATCTCTAAAAATAATTGAGATTTATAACTCAATGAGAGGAGAAAAATGAATGGGTCAAATGACTCTTAGACAAAGCTAAAGAGAAATATTAGCAAAGAGGGACATAAATGCAGTAATATAGTTCATGTGATTTACTTCCATCCTCTCATGTTGTGCTTCTTTATCCTGATTTTCTAATGTAAGTCTTCATGGAAAATTCTGGTCTAAGTGGGACTCTCCAAGGAAGAAGGCAACAAGAGTTGCTAGTTCAAAGATCTTAAAGAAATATTTCTGGGTAAATCAGAGGGCATTCTTATTGGTAACGGTAAGAAATAAGATTGCAGAGACCAATGTGGAAGAATGGAAGAAAAATTATGACCTTTGGAACATTAAAAGTCAGTTTGACTGGTTCTTGACGCAAAGGCTAGTCAAACTATGGGTTTTGATCAAAGAGGTGCTTTAAGAAAATTAATCCAGAGGTAGCTCCATTTTTATCCCACCTACTCCAATCCATTTAAAATATTCTAAATATGAAATATAAGTGGACGTCCATATTTTTCTATTTTCATGTTAAGTACTTAAAAAAGGATAAAAAATAGTATATAAAATTGCTTCCATTTTTTTCTGTTAATTGTTTTCTCATCTTAAACCTTGCTTCTCCAGTTTATACCATTCTCAAGGCCAGAAACGTCTTTCATTTTCCATTAAGCTAGCACAGATAAATTCCTCAAGATCTTGCTAATTGAAAACATTTTATTAATATAAAATATTGGTAGATTCATATGATCAAATGTCACACCAGGAGATTTTATACTGTTAACTGCCTCTATACAGTAATTCATGTCACCACACCATGCAGGCTTCCCTACGAAATAAAACAATAACATCTCCTACTCCAGAATTCTCCCTAAGCTCATACTCAAGTCTCTCTCTCAATATGAGATCAAAAAGATATGGTTTAAAACAACTGTTTCTTCTAGTACCTCACTACTGAGATATAAACTATCTCCATATAATGATTTATAAATTAATTCAGTTTTTCAGAAAGACCACAGTGAACTAGAGGCAGTTATGATATGAAAATTTATTTGGAACTTGAAACATATTTTGCTAAAAACATAATGATGTTTCCTAGATTAGTCCTAAAAAGCACATTAATTTCATAGCTACTGAAACACTCATGATAGAATTATTTCTGTCATCCTAGCCATAGATTGTAGAGCACTTCCTCCTCTGTGTACCCTGAAACACTTGGTATTTCTGATTAAGCACTTCGTACACATGCTCAGGTGAGTGACCCACATTATTAAACCATACCCTTAATGGAGGGCGTTTAAGTAGTTTCTTTGAGGTTCTGTCTTAAATGACAATACATTTATGTATAGTGTTTGATTATTCAGGGTCTGGCGAGTCACAGGACTTGGTAATCTCTCTTTGGAAGAGGCATTCATAAAAGAAGAGACTGACAGAAATAGTTAAACAGACATTTGCTGAAATGAATGAATACCTAGAATAAATTTTTATTTTTTAATTTTTTTCCTAGAATAAAATTTTAAAGTATTATTAAATAAATCTCACCTGAAAGAACTTATATTTTAAAATGAAAATGTAATCTCATAATTTTCAAATTAGTTGATCAATTTTATTCTGTCAGCCAGTAAAGTTCTATTAATTAAGGGGTAATTGAAAAGCATTTAAAATAAAACATATTTTGAATTAAAAACAGATAACTTACCAAGCGGAGCTTTTAGAAAACGCCTCTCAATACCTTGTTCTATTTGAAAAAGTGCCATTGCAAGATGATGAACCACGTTGCTCACTGACTGTGGTGTACTGGCATTGGTTGAGACAGTACTTGGAGATTCTGTTTTTATGCCCAAAAGTCTACAATTAAAACATTGAAGAGTTTATAGAACTTAAAACCACTATTAGATGAAACCTGAGTCCACTGAGTTATCCAAAGCCTTACTTACACCTGTGTAAGAAACGGTTTCCTTAATCTCCAGGGAAGGGAGAGAAAAACATGAATCAAGAGCTAAACTATCATGTCATTTAGGCACATCACAAGGGTAAACACAGAGAGGGAGGAAGGTGGATGAGAGAAGGCTTAGAAGGCTTTAGGAAAGAAGACTTAGAAAGCTCTAAGGAAAGAAACCTTTCTTTAGCCGGCTAAGGAAAGGTGTCAGAGAGGTGATACCAGATGGGCCTTAAGCGAGGAGTAGCTCAGGCCGCTCGTCTCTATTTCTCGTGCTTCAACTTTTCCTTATAGCTGCCTCCTAGCTAACTAGTTCCTTGGCCTCCAATCTTACTCCCTTTGCAATAAATCTCCATGCTGCACCTAAAACAATCATTTAAAAGTACAAGCTCATTTACTCAAAACCTGAAAAAGTAAAAGTATCTGTCTATAGATAAATCAGTTCTGATTAATAACTCAAATAATATTTTAGTCTATTACAGTTTACCAAGTTTTCTAACAGAAAAGAAAAATGGATAATGTAAAGCTGCTTTCTGAAATTAATAAAACTGAAAGTTCAAAGACTTTTTAAAAACTTGAGTAACTATCATAATCCTAACAAGTTGTCTTCAGGCTGCTTTAGTACTAAGAGAGGTAACAGAGAACTTGTGTTTAGCAAAATCATCATTTCAGTGGTTATTAATGTCCTCACAATAAGATTTTAAGACAAGTTTTTGAAGAAAAAGAAACATTTTCTTAAAACAAACATTAAATGGCAAGAAAAAGTGATGGTTACTTTAGAAAAATCTTTTTGTACCTGTCCTTTACTATGACCTTTGCTTGCTCATCAATTTCCATCTCCTCTACATCTTCATTCACAGTTTTAATTATCCCGTTTTCTTTGTTTTCCTCATTTAACAGCTCATACCGTCCACTTTCTAACGCTGATCTCCAGACGTGTCGGTCTGTAACCTGTAACAAAACTCAAATTTACTAACCCTGAAAAATGGCATGTACTGTGCCTAAGAAGTATGAAGTTCGATGTACATATGAAAAATTCATGAATATTCTAGAACAGATTGTGAATCAAAAAGAGATCTAAAAATAAGGTTACTAAGTGGCCAAAATGGAGTTCATATCATTCATAGATGGAAGCTTTAATACCTTACTCTCTATATAGTGAAATTATAAATGACTCTAAGGTTGGTCACCTGACAGTAGCAAAAAAGTGACAGATGATAGCAAAGGAATGAACAGAACACACATATCAAGCATGAATTACTTACAGATTTTAAAAAGGTAACAAAGAAACCAATAAACAAACCAGACTCAGCAGAGCAGGCAGGAGCTAGTCAAGGAAGAAGAAAATATCCTTACACATTTCAACATCTTGGATGAAAATACCGTAAAACAGATATTTTTTAAATACCAAAAGTTAATATTAAAAAGATTTTAAGAAAGATTTTTATCTATCTATCTATCTATATATATAACTTGATACAGGGAAATAACATTAGTTATTATAAAAGATGCATCACTCCTGCTATTTATTTAGAACACACATGGCTTGACTATATCAAATAAGTTACCAAAATTCTCGTAATTAGGCAAGTTAAAAATGGGAACCGGTACAAACCTTGATTGCTCCTAATGTTCCTTGGTAAATTCTGTCTTCAATATCCAAAAGAAAATCTCTCAGCCTCAACTCAAGCTGTCTTTCTGCAGACATCTGGGATGAATCATACACATTGGAAGATCTTCCCCGACTATATGCAGCTTTGCTATCAGTTTGAGGTTTGTCTGAAATAGTTATCAAACATCTTTATTACGATTTTCTCATTAAAAAATATAATAACCCATATGACTGTATGATTGTGAGACAGAGGATATAAAAACACCTAGTAAGTCCTCAAGTATGGGGAAAAAAAGAAGCAAATGTTTGCACATCATTTATCTGATAAGGAACTTGTATCTATCCAACAGAATATATAAAGAACTCTTACAGCTCAATAAAAAGACAAATAATACAACTAAAAAATGAGCAAAGGATCTGAACACACTTTTCTTCCTCTCTCTCTCTCTCTTTTTTTTAGCTATGCCATGAAGCTTGCAGGATCTTAGTTTGATGACCAGGAATTAAATACAGGCCCATGGCAGTGAAAGTGCTGAGTCCTAACCACTTGGACCACCAGGGAATTTCCCTGAACACATTTTTCTTTGGCCAATAAAACCATGAAAAGATGCTTAACATCATTAGTCATTTGGGAAATGCACATCAAAACCACAATGAGCTACCACTTCACACCTCTACAACGGCTAGAATAAAAGAGTCTGATAACAAGCATTGAGAGGGATGTGGAGAAATTTAACCTTCAATATAAAATAGTGAGCCACTTCAGGAAACAGTCTGAGGACAGTTCCTCAAATGATCAGACAGAATTACCATAGTGCGTAGTGATGATGTGGGCATGCCAAGCTGCTGCAGTTGTATCCAACTCTTTGCAGCCCCATGGACTGTAGCCCACTAGGCTTCTCACGGGATTCTCCAGGCAAGAATACTGGAGTGGGTTGCCATGCCCTCCTCCAGGGGATCTTCCTGACCCAAGGATCAAACCTGAGTCTCTTGCACTGCAGGCAGATTCTTTACCACTTGAGCCACTTGAAGCCATATGACCCAGTAATTTCACTCTTAGGTGTATACCCAAGAGAAATGAAAACATGTGTCAGCAAAAATTTACACACAAATGTTCAAAGCAGCATTATCCATAATAGCCAAAAGGCAGAAACAATAGAAATGTCCATCAACTAACATATGGATAAGTAAAATGTACTAAAATGTAGTATACAATGAACATAAAGAGAATGAAGCAGTGATATATGGTACTACTTGAATGAACCTTGAGAACATTATGCTAAGTAAAAGAAGCCTGTCACAAAAGACCATATATTCTACAATACCAGTTTGGGGGATAACGAAAATATTCTAAAATTGACTGTGTAAGATATCTAAGAATATATAAAAAACTACTGAACTGTACACTTTAATTAAGGGTGAACTGTATGATACATGAATTAAATCTCAAAAAAGCTGTTAAAGAATTGTCATGGTAATAATATAACCCTAAATTTAAGATCACTCTACCTAGAAAACCCCATTTACACCTAAAAATGTCTTACTTCTTTCTCTTATCTGTCATCAACAGACCAGCCATCAAATAGGAAATACTGCTGCCTGAACTGTCCTTGCAGCCCATCTCCTAAGGTGTGATCACTAGCAGAATCTGTCCCTGGACCCTCAGCTAATACCTTTAGTGAGTGACCTCACTCACTATTAGATCTCAAAACTCGATGGTAACCCTAGTGCCTCAAGTATTCATTCTACTGATCAAACAATGGGCTCAGAAAGAGTATGTAACTTCTCATATTGTTAAGATATGTTTCTCATAATTCAAGTGGAACCCAGGAGAATCTAGAAAATCTTATTTTTCTAATTGGCAAATTTCTCTAACTCAAGAACTGAGAGCATTGTCCAAATGAAAGAGAAAGTGTTTTAAATACAGCTCTTGATGGTTTGAAAAATGTTTTCTCCTGAGCCAGAGATTACAGGAAAATAAAAATAAAGGAAATAGGTTTCATTGAAAATTTACCTGAAAAATGAAATTTCTCTTCAGAAAATCGGGCTAGCTGTGCACATATTCTACTTTTCTCTTGCAACAAAGTTTCTTTTAAGGCACTTTCTCTATGTCCTCTGGAGTTAAGGGCTTCAATCAGCTGATCCAGCTGTTCACAGGAACTGTAAAAGCACCACCGATTTGGCTTATGCACCGGTTTTGGCAGCTGCACAGTATCATCACATGGACTGTGGTCAATGCTGGAGGTAGATTCAGACATCAAAGAATCTCCAGTTTTAGTGGATACCTGAGGCGCTTGAGACTGTACATTATTCTGAAATGATGAAGGTCTAGGCAACAGCATGTCTTCAGTGAGACCAGAATAATCCTCTTCAATAAACAATCCAGGAATAGAAGGGAAAATCCAATACCGCCTGTACATGCGGTCACGGCCCAAGGGAAAGATATTGGTACATGCTATGGCACTTTGGATTTTTTCTAAGAGCTCTTTCTCTTTTCGTTGGTGTTCCTGTTTTAAAGCTTCTTCCTCCTCAGCAGTAAGAGGCTCTCTTGTTACACAGTTGACCTCTTCTTGCCTCGTAAATTCTTTAAATCCATTTTGTCCCCTTTTCCCTGTAATTGAAACCACCATATTTAAATTTTTCACTATAAAAACATGACACAAGCTACCCCAAGTTACTACACATTATGGCGTAAACTACATGCCGCTCCCACATACCCCCAATTTGTAGGCTGAAGTCCTAAACCCCAATGTGACTCAATTTGGAGACAGGGCCTTTAAGGAGGTAATTAAGGTCAGACCAGTGTCTTTAAACAAGAGGAAGGGAGACCAGGGCACTCTCTCTCTGCACGTGTGGGTGAGGAAAGGTCATATGAGGATGTAGTGAGGAGGTGCTATCACCAGCTGAGAAAGGCCTTGCCAGAAATTAACCCTGCTGGCACCCTGATCTTGTACCTCCAGTCTCCAGAACTGTGATAACAACTCTTGTTGTTTAAGCCACAGTCTGTAACATTTTGTTATGGCAGCATGAGTAGCCCAATATACTCTGTTAATAACAAACTGGCACACTTATATATAAAGAGACACACAAAAATCTTCTATCTCCATACTGGAGAGTGTGCCAGAGTCTGTTAGTTATTCTGCAAGATACAGTCAGTCCTTCTTCTAAGGCAGAAGTTAGCAAACCACTTCTATGAAGGGCTAACTAGTCAATAATTGAGGCTGTGTGGGTCACATGGTTTCCAACACAGCTACCCAACTCTGCAACTGTAGCAATGAAAGCCATCACAGACAATAAGCAAATGAATGAACATGGCTATTTCAATAAAACTTTATTTATGGTCACTGAGTCTGAATTTCACGTGATTTTCCCATGTCACAAGGTATCACTCTTTTCAATTTTTTTCCCAACTATTCAAAAATGTAAAAACCCTTTCAGGCTCATGGGTGACATTAAAACAGGGGGCGAGGCGGATTTGGCCAGTGGGCTGCACTTTAACGACCGCCGCTCTAAGGTGACAGAAGCCTTAATTATTAGCAGGCACCTAGCGATCCAAGAGAAGGGCATTTCCGAGACCCTCTTTCCCCAGTAAATATGGCTACATTAGAGACTACTGGTCAAAGAGATGGAAGCAGTAGCGTTGTATGTAACCTCTGGGTTATGCCTCTTTTCCCCCCTTCCCCTAGATAGAATGGAGACAGGGTGATAAATCATTTTGGAACAGGAGGATGGCAGCAAACCCTCGAGGATGGCAGCACCAACAAGAGAGAAGGAGCCTAGATTCCTGGATGGCCTTTTATGCTGTGTTGAAGAATTAGACTTCTCTCCTGTTTCAGTCATTGTCAAATTGTTTCAATGGTTGGGGGGGTTTCTTCTCTTTCTTTTGCCTGAAAGGGTTTGCATGAGATTGTAATTATCTGCTTCTTTGAAATTTGGCAGAATTCACCATAAAGTTGCCTAGGAATGATGTTTTCTTCGTAGGAAGGTTTCTAATACTAATTCAAGATCTTTAATGGTTTAGGACCATTCACATTTTTAATCTTTGTATTAATTCATTTCTGTAATTTGCATTTCTTCCCGGATTTCACTTTTTGTCCTCTACTTTAAAATCTACTGCTATTAAGTGTTTATCCCCTTATCTTTAAACTTCTACTCTATCTTTAGTTACACTGCTTCAATTTTTAGTCCTAATTTTGTTTATTGTGACCCCTCACCCCCCTGAAAGTCAATTCAACAAAGGTTTGTGTAGTTTGTGTCTTTTCCAAAGAACAAACTTTTGGCTTTGTTGTTTTTCTCTATTACAGTTTTATTTTCTATTAATCTCTACTCATATCTATTGTCTCTTTATATTTAGGGAGATTCTAGTTTTTACCTCTAACTTCTTAAATGAATGCCTAGTGCAATTTGCCTTTCTACCTTCCTAACATGTATTAAAGCTATAAATTTTCCTTTAAGTAGAGGGACTGTATCCAACAAGTATGGACTTGTATGGACTGTATCCATCAATATGCAGTATTAATTAGCTTTAAATATTTTAAAATTTCTATTAGGGCTTCTCCTTTGAAACTCTAATTACTTAGAAGCATGTCCTAAATTCTAATAGCATAAATTTGTTTTGGATTTCCAAATCAATTGCATTGTAGTCAGAGAATACAGCCTCCATGATACTGTAAAAGAGATTTTCTGTCCACTTGCAATAACCATTCAAAAATAATGTAAAAAAAGAGATACTGTCCAAATTATAGGCACAGAATTAACTTAAGTATCTTCTTTAATAGTTATCAAATGAAAATGGTTAGAGATCCTCAGAAGTAACTTGTATTACAAGCTTTCAAAAAATGTATTTCCTTTGATCCAGCAACTTCTGTGATTACTTCAAGGCAGCAGAGATTTCCAGTCTCAGCAATATGACACCAGTTGCAAGCATTACTGATCTCTGCATCTTTAGCATCTAAGAGGCATTCAATGTTGAATGGGTACATTATAGAATAAAAATTTCTATTTGGTCAACATAAAGTAGCAAATACAAAAAATCAACAACACAACTTGGAATCACAAATAGAAGTAACCTAATATATATTTCAGAATAGAGAATTATAAAATGCCTTATCAATTAAAAACAAGCAAGCATGCCCTTAAGAAATTCTGTATTACCTCTTCTGCCTCTTTTATGTGGTCCCGGGTCATCTTCATCTTCAGTAACTGTATCTTGATCTTGTTCCTTTTGCTCTATTTCTTTGCTCTCAGTGCTAGTATCAAAATCTTCCCTTTCTTCTTCCCTTAAGGAGAAAAAAATATTTATAATTCCATTCATGAAATATTTATTGCCTGCCTATGAAGTGCCAGGCTTTATCCTTCAGGAAGTAGTGAAGAAGATAATACAGAGTTTATAGTCTTGCAGATAATTATATAAATCATTGTAAAATTAAAATATGTAATAAATACTAAAAAAGAAGAAGTTCAAAATGCTATGAAAGCATTTTGAGGAGAACTTGATCCTTAGTCTCGGGGATCAAGAAACGCTCCTTAAAGAAGTGACGTTTAAACTGCAAGACTAAGGAGGCTGGGAGGGGTGAGGTGACAGGTAATAAGAAATCTTTGTTTCTAGAAAAAGGAATAACCTGTAAATGCACTGAGCTCAAGGGAAAAGGAAGGAGCTTGTAATTTTGACAAGACTGTAAACAAAAAAGAAGCAATTTAAGATATGAATGAGAAAAATCATGGCAAGATCATTCTGGGCATTGTAGGGCATTATTTAAAGAGCAATGGGGTTGGGTAGAGAAGCTACAGGGAAAAAGCGGGAGAGTTTAGAAAAGGGAAATCATCTGAGATAGAAAGCAGATGGGGGGAGACCAGTACACTGTAATTAGCCCAGGTAGATGGCTGGGAGATAATGGTGGCTCAGAGTATAAAAGCAGATAAGTAGACAAACAGTGGTGGTGGTGGGGTGGGGGGAGAAGTAGACAAATTCAGATACAGTAAGTAGGAACAATATGGATGTTTTATCACTGTATTGTCCAAATCAAAACTAATGTTGCATGGAATTTGAATTCCACCATTTATGTTCTACATTCAAAGAGCTTTGCAAGCTCAATGTATTCAGGAGCCAGAGGGATAATGTAATCGAGTGAGGTTAGAGGAGTACAAACATATGAAGTGGTGGGATCTATTACATGCCTAATTTCTTTTTTTAAAAAACTGAGCTAGCGCAAGGAAAAAATAATTGCAACTATATGAGGCAATGAATATTAACTAAATTACAGTAATCATTTAACAGTATATACATTTATCAAATCATTATTTTGTATACCTTAAATGAATACAGTATTTTATGTATAAATAACATAATTGGAAAAATGTTTATAAAGTGTAAAAAAAAATTTAAGACATAGTTTCATACCATAAAAATCACCATTTTAAAGTGTACAACTCAGTGGTTTTTAGTAATATTAACAAGCTTGTACAATTACTGCCTCTTGGGTACATACCTAGGAGTGGACTTGCTGGCTACCTGGTAACACATGGTTTAGACTGTTTGATGAACTGTCAAACTTATCCAAAGCAGCCACACTGTTTTACACAACCCTGTGAGCAATGTATGAGAGTTCTAATTTCTTTATTCTCACCAACATATGTTATCGTCCCTCAATTGAAATACCACCATCTTAGTGTGAAGTACTATCTCATCGTGGTTTTGATACGCATTTCCCTAATGACTAATGATGCTGAGTATCTTTTTATGTGCTTCATATAGATCTTCTTTGAAGAAATACCTTTTAAAATTCTTTGCCTATTTTTAAAACTGAGTTGTCTTTTTACTACTGAGTTGTACGAGTTCTTTATACATTCCGGATGTCAGACCATCATCAGATATATGATTTATAAATTTTTTTTTCTATTCTCTGAGTTGTTTTTTTTAACTTTCTCAACAGTGTTCTTTGAAACACAAAAGTTTTCAATTTTGGTGAAGTCTGTCTATTTTTTGTTTGGTTGCTTATAGTTCAGGTATCGTATCTATTACTAACTTTCTCAAGGTATCCAAATAAATTCCTTAAAGTATTACTGATGGCCATATGAAATACAACTGTTCCAAGTTTGTGACCTATGATCTTAAGATGTAACGGGTATTTTTTACATGTAAGTATAATCAAAAGCCAATATACTAGATTTGGAATACTGAGATTTTTAGAATTTCTTTTGCAGATTTTACTTTAGAATATTTATTTCTGCTAATTTTGAATATGATTTGCCATCCCACTTGTCTTCACAGCCAATCTTCATCCCTAATATGTCGATAATGTAATAAAATACTTAAGGCAGTCACTGAATTATTTAAGGTGCTGACATCTTCTCTCTCTACCTTCTACCAAAAGCTCCAATCTCTTCCTTAAAAGTCTTGAAGGAATTCTGCAAAACACAGAGTACAACTGTGATGATGGTGGTGGGAGAAATACTATTACTAATGCTAGAATGAGTTTTAGATTCCCTGAAAGTGCTTTAAAAAAAAAAAAAATGTATATCTGAGGACTGTCTGTATGTAAAGTTCATAGGCTTGCAGACACTATTACAAAACTACAGAAAATTAGCTTTCTAAAAATTTGGAAAGGATTTTAGAGTTTAAGGTGCTGATTTTTATTCTTTATGTCATCCAGATAACAGTGTAATTCAAACCATACCCAACAGATATATCTGTGATTGAATTTCTTTGCTCATCTTCCTTTAGTTTTTCTTGTTTCTCCTTCATTTTTTGTTCTTGTTCCTTAAGTTTTTCTTCTTTCCTTTTACGAATTCTGAAAGTTAAAATAAAATATTATAGTCTATATGATACTTTAAACTTTTAGTATGTTTAACCACCCAATTACAGAAAATGCTCCAAGTGTTATCACAAAACTATAAAGTAATCTATTTGTAACCTCTCAGTGGTAAGCCCGTGCCACATTACAGACCAACATGGTTTTATTTCTTTAATAAATTTTATTTTATTATTTTTCTTTTTTGCTGTGCTGTACAGTATGTATGGGATTTTAGCTCCCTCACGAGGGATTGAACCCATGTCCCCTGCATTGGGAGTGTGGAGTTGTAAGCGCTAGACTGCCAAGGAAGTCCCCAACATGTTTTTAGAGGCAAAGTAATAAACAGCTTTCATTAGCACAACGGACTATAATTATCTCTCACCTAGCAGCTGCTTCTTCCCTTTCTTTTCGATGTTGTTCTGCTTTTAACTCCCGGAACTCCTGTTTTGCTTGTCTTAATATGTCAACATAATCTTCAATGAAATCCCTAGTAGAAACTAGGGTCAGTAGTTTCCCACAGAGAGCATGAAGAATCTTCATCTTTTCTCCTGCCAAAAATTGGTAAATGACTTCTGGATTATCAATGACAAGAAAAAATTTAATTTGTGGCTCAATGTGAAACTATTTAATAAAGACTAGGGAAGAGTCTCTTTAAGATCAACTAGGCCAGTGGCATTTACGGAAAAAAGCAACTTTGAATCCAAACAACAGTTATGTGATATACAACGCATATCAAATACTAATAACTACCTTATATACTAGCTAAAGAGACACGAAAAACTTTCTAATTGCAAAGAGTTAATTTTTAAGTTTTAATTTTAGGTTTATATATGAAGTTCAAATCAAAACTAAGTTATAACCACATGAGACGCAAGATGTGGGTTCGATGCCTGGTACAGGATGATCCCCTGAAAGAAATGGCAACCACTCTAGTCTTGCCTGGAGAATCCCTTGGACAGAGGGGGTTTGACAGGCTACAGTCTACAGGGTTGCAAACAGACATGACTATGACTGAGCACGCATACTTGCACACACACAAATGGCAATAGGCAAATTGCTACTCAGAAAAGACTGCACAAAAACACTACCATAAATTTTAAAAATACCAACTATATCACAAAAAAATTTTTTTAAACTACATGACTCTTAGGAATTAGATACTCTTATTATATGTTTCCTTAAATAAGCATGATAAATTCAATACTATATATTTGTACATTACAATTTTTACTTTTATCTATAAAAGGAAGTAAAAAATAACTCTTAATTTTACATATTGTGCCTCACTGCTCAAACATTTACTCAACTGAATGTTAGAATTCTGCAGCTACAGCTTATATTTCTGATATACTAATAAATAAAAATTAAAGCCAGCTAATTCCCACTTATCCTTGTAGATTTGCTAGATGTAGTAAACTAACCACACATTTTTAAAGTAATAGAAAATCCAAAGAGATAAAGACAAGAAAATCATAAATAATTAAAGTTAAAATGAATAACAAGCATATGTAAACCCATGGTGATATCATGTCATTGTATGGCAAAACTAATAAAAAAAAAAAAGAAAGAAAACCAAAAAAAAAAAAAATGAATAACAACTGTAGTTAATTTAGGTCACTATTTGTATCACAACAATTTTTTTTTTTTTAAAAGACTGCTTTCTTTCTTTCTCTTTTAAAACTGAGTGTCATCTAAAATTTTCTCATCAGCTACCAAGTATTCTGGGCATAAGTAGGAAGGTTATACAAATTCTAACTTGCAAAGTTTACCTGGTGTCAAATCATACACTGAAGTGCTCGACAGTTTCTTCACTAGGCTGGGGTTGCTCAAACGAAGCTCCATGCAGGCATCATCTGTAGCATCAAACCCTCCTCGTTTCTGATACCTGTACTTTGCATTTGCTGATGTTACATCAGCACCTGAAGCTAAGATGTGTAGTCTGAGGATTTCAGAAAGAGTGCAGCTATCGAGATCCAAGCTTTTCAAACTGCAGCCTATAGTCGTTAAAAATGAAACAGTCATTTAGAATGTAAACAATAAATCCTCAGTAATGTAAAATATACCTTTATAAAAATAAAAAGGCAATCAAAAAAAAAAAAAACCCACACATACCCTGATGCAACTGCGGCCATGCAGCTGCCAAAGATGCAACTGCAGACAGTGCAGATTTTGTGGGGTCTGTATCTTCATCCAAAGCCTCTGTTAGATCTTTAAGGAAATAAATACTTTATTCTAGTGCAAATCAAAGCTTGAATACTTGGGAATAATGTCCTTTCAAAATGATGAAAGAAACAGCAAACAACTTAACATTCAGGAACCTCAAAAGAACTGACACTAGGTACCACAAACATCGTTCATATTCTGCCTAGGCTCCAACTAAAACTATAAATCCTAAGACATGCACCACACACTAATTTTCCCCTTACTTAACATAGAGCCAACAATTTCCAAGTTACCAACAAGATATACATACACATTCCAAAAAAATGGTAAAATACACTTTAAAATGAAAGACAAGTTTCCTTGCTCAATATAATTTAAAAAAAAAGTCTACTTTGAAAGTCAGAATCTATTTGAAGATAGCCAAATCTTTTATAAATATTCAATCACAAATACTGAATCATAACAAAGTATAAGTTGTAGTCATCACAAAACCAACACAGAAAAAGAGCTAAAAGAACTTAAAGACAATACTACTGTCACTTAACCACAGATTTATCTCTTCATTTAAATTGCCTGTTTTTATTTTGAAAACTCTCTGACCCATGAAACAATAGGAAGATATCCTTGTATTTTCTAAGTAAATTGCTTCAGCTTTGAAAACAGTGCTTGAGCTACAAATAGGACCAAAGAGCAAGTCTACTGACACAAATATATTTAAACCATTAGGATATACAATTATTCCTTACATAGATAGTAAAATTAAAATGTCACCAATGAAAAAAACTTTTAAGATGATAAAAAGCCCTTCGGCTCTACCACAGTAGACACAGCTTCAGACTAAGTCTCAGGTAATGTAAATTCTACTCTTAGCTCTGTCCATCCCTAGTCCCTACTTACATAGCCTTTAGATCAGTCATTTAATTGGCTTCACTTTTTTTTTTAATAGCGCTAAATTAAGATTAGCAGTTTTCAAATTCTTCAAGTATTTCTTGGAAGCACCATGTAAAGTGAATGGAGATGATAATCCTGCCCATTCATCTTCTCAACTCTCCTACACTAGCGGGGAGGAATCCCTGTACAATCTGTGGGTCTCCAGGGATTAGAGCTGGGAAATCACTGAGCTAACCTGGTTCTCTGGTTTCTTCACTTTATGATTCCCTCCTCAAAGTTCACAAGCTGAAAAAATGAACCTTAGAGAAAAGAACTGCTGTCCTTTACTAAAGGAAAAAGGCCCTTTGGGATTATGTATGATTACAGTTACTGACAATTCCACGGCATTTGAAGCAGAAACAGTACCACACAGGAGAAGCTACCTAACTAAATATTACATATATACATAAGTAATTCCTACCAGGCCATGAATTTAGTTGAAATGACAGACATTATAATGTTCCTCACCAGGGAAATACTAGATGTAAAACTTTTTTCAATTTTCATTTTACATACAAAGCCAAACAAACTTAAAGTTAATATAGGCATTCTAAAATTAACAAGTCCTAGTTAAAAAGCTGTATAAGTGTACTGGCTCTCTTCCTTTGCAGCAATTCAACTTATTTTATCTATAGTAAGTTATAATTTCCTAGGAGTAAGGCTGTAAAGGCCTTAGGAAATGAACAACCAACAAAATGACGGTTTACTTTTAGTTATGTTTAACATGCTAAAGAAAATACATATTCTTCAACTCAACTATCTACCAAATTGCTCTTTCAAGAAACTGTAAATATCATTCTAGGATTTATTTGCTGAGATAGTCACTTGGATACATCATACCAAAAGAATACAGCTAAACTGTGTGGGGGATGATCACCTGAAACAGATACATTAATCATCATCATGATCTAGAATCAGGTACACAGTCAACACTAAACAATAACACCTCAGCAATGCACAAAACTATTATATGTCAGGAGAATGCTTTTGTCCCTATACTTGTGAAAGGAATTTAAGTCCATGCTGTAAGACTAAAGAGAGGAACTCATATTTGTAATGTAAGAGTTAAAAAATTGCCGGTCAAAATTTCCAAGATTTAATATAAAAACAAAGAGGCCAAAAAAATTACATGTTCTTGACAGATAATTACTTCTTTGCCATATTAGAAGGTAATAAAATGTAATCATTACGAGGCTCCAGTCCAGAGTGCCTAAGTTTGTATCCATCACTTCTTGTTAGCCACATGTCTTTGGGCAAGTTAATTAAACTCCTGAAGACTAAGTTTCTTTTACATATAAAGGCAGAAAATAACTACATCTTCCTTATAACGGTGGTATGAGGATAAAACAACACATATATGGTGTCTTACTAGTCATGCAATCACTTACTCTCTATGTGATCTTCAGTAAATGACCTCACTGAACCTCATGTTTTTTCATCACTGAGGTAAATACATGCTTTTATTGTCTGCCCAATTTCCCCATTTCTAAAAGGAGCAAGAAACACCTTATATAATAAGGCTAGCTAATGAAGAAGTAAATAATATTCAATCCCATGTGATCATTCAGGTGCTTTCAGGAAGACTACGGAAAAGCCTTTTTGTTACTGAGATGGGAGAATATATGAAAAATACCCGGGGGAACAGTCTGGGGCCCTTAATGAAACTGAAGCCACCATTTAAAATGTGGTAATAGGCAAATGAGAGAAGGGTGAAATTTTTAAAGTAACTTTTTCTCCCTCCATAACACTTAAATAGTTTAAAAAGAAGCATTATTAATAGTCAATACTTATTCCAAGGTAGACTTTATAGACAGTTGATATAGGAGTAGAGCTATAAAAATTACAGGAACAACAAGTCATGAATAGAAAATAAAGTGGCAATACAAACATCAACAGTTACATATATTTTTCCTTTACATTAGCTGATTTTCCAATACAATTTCCTTTTGACCCCACTTTTTTGTCATTAAGGCTTCCAAAACTACAAAATTCACCTAATTCAAATCCTGAATTAAAGAAAGCTTCATGTCTTGTATTAAGGTCAGAATTTGGTCAAATAACCCTGGGATGTTAATTGGTCATTAAGACAGCCTAAAGGCTAAAAGAATGAATATATGTTACACAGTCTTCTTAGATCATCCATCTTTAGTGGTGGTACTTGTCATTAGGAAATCTTTGGATGTTTTATAAATGGATATACCCCTCTCCCTTCCCTTTCATGAAACTGACTAAATCATCTGAGATGACAGTGAAGACCACGTTGCTAAAATGGCCTTGATAAAGGAGCTAGAGTGATTAGCATTCAAGCAAGAAAATATATTTTGCTTGAACTTAGGCTGCAAAACCAAAAGACAACCGAACTGACTACATATTCTCCTACTGCTCCATCAACCAGGCATAAAGGAAATTAGCTCAGATTATCTAAAGCCAACCATGCTACCTGAATGGAGGAATGCCTCATTTTTTTTCCTACTAAGATTCTGCTATCAAGATGGCTCCAAACTATTTCTTACCGTGTATTTCTATGTAATACACTAGAGTTTATTTAATGGTCCTATCTCATAGGTGGCAAAATTCACAGAGAATATTACTCAGGAAGTCAAATAAACCTGTTAATATAAATGCTTAACAATTCCCTTGATTGAGGTAAATCCTAAATAAAACAGTGAACACTATACTCTGTATTAAAAATAAAAAAGATTTCTCCAAGAATTATTCCTATATTAATATGTACCACATGGACTCTAGATACTTAACTGTACAGAAATTAAAGAGCAAAATTTCTAGTTCAAACTAGCAAAATTTAAAAATTAAATGTTGCTTAACTCTGATCGAAAAATTGTCAGATATGAAATGAAATAAGTTGTAATACTTTTAACTTAAAGTATTAATAACAACAATTGAAGTATTTTCTTGGATGGGGACAAAAGCTCAGTGCTATTCAGTAAATTTCTTGGAATTACAGATAACTGGTCAATGAAATTTATAAGGTTCCTAAATCACAGGAGACATCTAAAGGAATAAAAAACAAGATAGATTGGCGGGGTGGGGGTTGCAGCATTTTTAAGGTCATCAGAAACAGGATATATTAAAACAAAGCTTTTGTAAAACAACTGATAATGTGCTGCTATGACTCAAAAATCAAGTAACTTGAACAACCATGTTTTATAACTGTAAAAGCCACGTAAATTTAAAATTTAACTAATCAAAAGTTTATTTCACTACAAAGCTACTATCAGCCAGCAATAATATTGAATTCTGACCTTTGGTGTCAGCATCAGTTATTTGCTCTTTGGCTACTTCCTCTTCTTCTTCAGCTATCGCCTGGAAGATGGCAGTCAGGAAGAAAAAAAGCAATTCACATAGTGGGCCTTCACTGTCATTTCCTACAAGAGCTTCCTCTAACACTTCTGTGAATAAAATGTTTAAAATGAATTTAAAGTTCTGGTCACGTACTGAAAAAACAACTCCATTGGAACAAATAAACATTTTAATCAACAATAGCCTGTGTAACTATTTTCTTAAGTGCCCATCAAAATAAAGCCAAGTATTATTTAAGGCAAAATCACAAAATATTTTTGAATAATTACAATAAAATCATGAGCCAAAAATCACTGCAGTCAAAGAAAGCCAAATTAGCCTCAGTTGATACAATATTTCATCTAAATTTAAGCCTAAGATGCAAATTAGTCATACATTAAAAATTATAATAATCTTACTCTAATTTGAGTGATGACACTAAACATGTTATTGTTGTCCCAGTGTTCTTAAGAGCTATGTGGGACATTACTGTTTACCAAATAGTAAACATAAGTAATCATCAGCATTAGCTGTAATCTTAATATTGTGTTCAGGTTATAAATGTTTCCCGTCTAATTCACCTACCCTAAACGTCTTACCTCAACCAGGGTTGTTTAGACCTTCTTGATCTGTAAGGCAGAGTGATTCATGCCTCACCTAGCTCATAAAGAAAAACTAAGGGAATGTGAAATCCCTCCTGAAGAATATAGTCAATAAATTAAGAGTAGCATTAAAATTCTTTTACAATTTTTATTTGGATCTAAAGAAGATTATTTTTCTATTGGTTAGCTAAAAATCTAAAATGGGATCTAGAGCCCTTCTCATATTAATTTAGCTCTTATAAATGATGTACATACAAAGTAACAGTATGTAAGTACAGAGGAGAAACAATCACAAGTTAGGCAGTAACTTGTCTTCAAATATGACTCTTAATCCCTCCCTTCTCTGCCTTTACATACCACGCCACCCTCCAGAAATGAGGTCTATTCCTTCACCTCCTTGAATCCCAGCAGGCCTAACTAATGGAATATGGCAGAAGCAAGGCTTGCCAGTTCTAGGCCTGGCCTTTAAGAAAAGTGACAGCTTCTGTTTCCAGCCCCTTGGAGCACTCAGCTGTCACATAAGAAGTGCAGGCTACTCTGATGAAGTGGGACACCCTGTGGAGAAACACCGAGGTACCAGGCATGTGTGTGAAGAAGTCACCTTGAACACTGAGCCAGGTGAGCCTTCAGGTGACTCCAGTCCCAGCCACTGTGACTGTAATCACATGAAGGACCCTAAGAGAGGACTCTGGATAGTTGGGTCCAGTGACACCACAGAACTTTGAGAGAGAATAATTTGTTCTTTTAAACCACTAATTTTAAGGTGAACTATCACATAGCAATAGCACTTGCCTAGGGTCACTCCTTCAGGAAACTCATCTTGAAGATCAAAAAGCTCCCCAAATGCATTAAGGAACTCCAAAACCATCAGAGCATCACCAAAGATTTCAGGAGGTAGTCTAGTTTTCACTGGAGTTGGTTCTGGAAGTTCCTGCAAGATTAAACAATTTATATAACTATTTGAACCAAGTACAGGAAATTGTACAAAGACAGATATGATATACTCTTTGCCTAATAAGAACTATTTCATGTTTCTCAACCCTGGATGTTCATTATAACCACTTTTGGAACTTTAAAAATTATAGATGCTGTGGCTTTAATTCAATTTTACTAAATCACAGTCTCCAAATCACTTACTAAATCACTTTTTCTTTCATTTAACTAATAGCATAACTTTAGGTTGAGCTGTACTTATGACTACATTTCCTAGTTATGAGCAACTCCTAACCTAGATTCTGAGGCTAAGGCATTAGCCATACCAATATGATCTCTAATGTGGTATTTTTCCTTAGGATATGGAACAAAATTGATCCAACATCTCTTATCTTAGAAATGGTTCCTTATAAAATGAGATGAATGAGTTTGGTATAGATACTATGATTATTTCTGGAGAGAGGCAGAATCTTTATCCAGTAATCAAATTAAATGTTTGCCTGGTCCCAGTGGTTACTAGACTACCAAGGATAGCAGAGATGGCCAATTATTTCCACAGGATAAGAATCATTATCAAAGCTTGTTATAAAATACCAAAATATACATATATTATACATACTTCGAACTCTAAATATACCTATTTGCTTAATTGGCTATCTCCTCTGTTACACAGGTGTGTGAAACATCACATAACACGCTTATACCTTAAGATCATCACATTCCATATCTTCTCTGGGTTTACTCCACTGTTTTAAGTATTCCATATACTTTTTCTTTTCTTCACGCAACTTCTCTCTTTCCTAAAATGAAAGGTCAATAAAAATTCTTACAAGATATTTATAAGGCAGAATTGGTATCACCTTGGAACTAGTAGGAAACACAAATACTTTCGTTCTACCTAGATCTCTTCAACTAGGAACTCTAGGGTTGGGACCCAGCAATTGATGATTTAGTAAGCTCTTTTGGGGATTCTGCTGTACGTAAAAGTGTTAAAACCACCGATCAAAACAATGCCTATCTGATAGAACTGCTACAAAGATGAAAGATGTTTGACACATAGCAACTCCTGGATAAATATTAATTCAATCTGACCTTGTCTATAACAGTGCTTTCTCTACTTTAAATCAATTAGATCTCAAGTGAAGAGATAAGAATATTAGAGTACCTAAAATAACTCCCCACCCACCATATTTGTAATACATTAGTTTTCAAGATTCATTTAAACCTGACTAACTGCCTAGAGACACACAGAGGGGACAGTAAGGAAACGCAATATTAGAGTACAACTGGTGGACTTTTTGCTCAGTTGGTCTTTTGACAACTTTTCTTCTTGGTTCTGGTATTTGAAACTGCAGGATAAATATTGACCCAAAAAAGTCTCTGGTAAAGAAGAATGTAAAAATATTTTGTTATAATTTCTTCCAATAAATATATGTTAATGATGTAATAATATATATGTTTAATGCATGTTAATACTCTTTCTTGAAATTTAGTAACACTGAAAGTAAACAGATGTACACTTCTCAAGTTTAACAAAAAACATCTAGATAGTTACAGAACTTAACTGTGCTTTGAGTGGCCTGCTGAAATAAGCCCTCCCTTCACCCAAACAATTCTTTTAGGGTGTAATAAGATGGGTATTTTCATTCACTGTTGCTAAGAGTATACGTAAGTACAACACATTTGACAAACAAATATCTATGTTCACCAGGTACAGAAAGTTTTTAACATGTTCTTACCCTTTGACCTAATATTTCACTTCTACAAATTAATCCAGAGACACAATCCAAAACCAGGAAAGACTTCTGTTCGTAAATTTGAACAAAGCATCCTTGTTTATGAGCAAAAATTTGTAAAGTGCTTACCTGTACCTATTTGACTAAATATTACATGCAGTCACTAAAAATTTCACATTACTTAGTTTATTTAGTAGCAGGACAGAATGTTTATAATAATGTTAAACAAAAAATATATATACAAAATTATAAATGCTGGATCTTATTCTTTAAGTGCCACAATAAAGATCAGAAATAAATTAATCAAAGCAATAATGCTATCTCTAAATATTACCATTTAGATTACAAGTTGGTTTTTTTTCTTGTATTCTACACTTTCTAGAGTAAACACATATCAGACACTCCCTACTTCCACCCAAGGGCCTATCTGAAATAATTCAATAAACACATGCAATTTAAAAGAACATAATATATAACATGATCACCCAGGGTACTTGTGGTGGTTTAGTCGCTAAGTTGTGTCCAACTCTTGCGACCCCATGGGGTGTAGATCACTAGGTTCCTCTGTCCATGGGATTCTCCAGGTAAGAATACTGGAGTGGGTTGCCATGTCCTTCTCCAAGGATACTTGTGAATATCCAGAAAACCAATGACAATGACGGACTTCAGAAGAAACCAGCTATAGAATTCTCTAAGAAATATCTACCATTGAAGATGATAATCAAAGATTTGCTGAAACAAACATACTTTATTCTTCAAGGAAAATAAGAACACTATACTAATTCTTATTGCTCATACATTTTATTGTATTTTTCTAACAATGTAGTTTACTTCTCAAAGTTTTACTTTCCTAAATATGGAAGTCTAAACAATGAAGAAAAGCAATAATTGTACTTTGGAAGAGGCTCTGAGGTGTAAAGTCACTCATATATGTTGAACCTTAAATCATTCGTTAAATTTTCCAAGGAAAATGGAGATATCCCAATACCATTTTTCAGTGCTCTATGCACAACTACAAATGTAAATGAAAGTGATAAAAGTGTTTTAAAATTAACCATGAATTTAAATATATAAAGTGTTGAATACTATTTACTATTTGTGGAGAGTATAACTAATATACTTGGATATACCTTTTCTCTTTCTATTTTAAGCCTCTCTTTTTCTTCTTTCTTCTTCAGTCTCTCTTCTTCAACGATTTTCTTCAATTCTTCCTTCTTTTTCTCTTTATCCTCCTTTTCTTTTTTCTTTGCCTCTAGGGCATCTGCTCTTTCTCTTTTTAATTTAGCCTTTTCAAAAGCTGTGGAGAAGATCAGACTTAGAATTGTACACAGACAGAAAATAACACACTTTTTAAATGTAACAAAAGAACCTCAGAAATATCTTAAGGTTTAAATGAGATCAAGAGAAACTCAGAGGGAGTCAGCTGGTGATTAAAATGGGAAGAGCAAGTTCCCTCTGTTTAAGACAATCGACTGCCCGAGGACCAACACACACCTGCCTTTGGAAGCCTTGCTGCTCAAAGCGTGGTCCTAAGACCAGCAGCAAGGTACCACCTTGTTGGAAATGCAGAATCTCTTCTCCCACCCAGGCCTACTATTTTAGAATCTTCATTTTAGTTAAGATTCCCAAGTGATTCATGTATATAGTCACGTTTGGGAAGCAATGTTTTATAAGGCTGTAGGAAGCAAACAAAAATGGCTAGAAACTGCCAACCTGTGCTTAATCTAGCATTAGGTCAGTTTAACAGAGGATATGTTATTCCTTGAAATGTTGTTTTAAGAGATAAACAGACGTCTCATTCATCAAAGAAATTAACAGTTATCTGAGGGAAAAAACTAATCTTAAGAAAGACAAAACCAGAAATAAGCCATTTTAGAAACATCCCTTACCTAGGCACAGAGAAATACATTTTCCTATAACTGAACAGTTTTTGGAGACAAAAAAAGGTATTAAGAGGGCAGACAACAAATGAAGGTGAAGGAATCGGAGACATTTACTAAGCCTCTTCTGTTTGCCAAGATCTTTGGTATATCCTTCACATTAAAACTCACCCAGTGATTTCATTTCTTCTTGTTTTAAAAGTTTGTCTCTTTCTTTAGTAGTTTTGTTCCTATAACCTGCAGTAATCTGTTTACTGGCAATGCTGTCCTCCTAAAAAAAAAAAAAAAATTAAATTAAAAACAAAACACACACATAAAAACCAAGAAACTAAAGTTGTAGAACCACAGCCTTTACAAACTAGTCTACTTTTTTCTTACACTTAAAAAATGAAAAATGTAAAGCCGTCATCAATTATACTTTATACTAACGTTTTATTCTAAAATATAATTGAACTTTTAATAACTCTAATCATAGTAACTAACATATAGAATATCAGTTAATTCTGTAGTTCTATAAATTAGTACAATAACCTCCCAGAAAAAACAACCAGTAATACATAAGGGGAGCCTTAAAAATATGCATTAGAAAAACAAACAAAAATATTCCAGGGTACTTAAATTAGCTGGTGTAGACATCAAATAAGAAAGAGGCAGAGTAAACACACGTCAGAGACATTTTTGTAGTTAATATTATAGATATCAAGTTTATTTTTACTTTCTTTCTTGGGATATTAAGGTCTCTAGCCTGATTAATTGTGATATTATCTCATACATTTTAAATGATATTTACATTTCAGTTCCATAATTTATTCCCTGTATTTCATCCTGCTTTACATTTTAGCAACTGCTTACATTTCAGTACGAAACCCCTGTGGCATGAGACTCATGTCTAACTCACACCTAAAACTTCTACCACCCTCACTGCTAAGCAGCTGTCAACATACAGTACATCCTGTTCTTGTGTGAAGGAAAGTGTTCCTTCCTACAGGGTCCAGGGGTGAAGGGAGCCAAACCCTTCTCTTAATTTTGGTTAATTTTATTAAGAATTACTGTGTATTTTTTATCTATTCTCTATTTACCTGACTAACAGATACTCGTTTGGGAGGTCTCCCTCTTCTTCTGTTAGCTGAACTGAAGATAAATGTGGGTGGATCATCAGGGAAGAAGTAAGAAAAATCTTGTTCTGCTATTTTATATGTTGAAAGAGATGATGCCTTCATTAAAAAAAAAAGAAGATAAAGGGTACAATAATAACACATTAGTAAATCATATATAGATAAGCTCTGACATGTCATATGATTACTGTTAAAAACCAGGTCAAAAGCATTAGAATTTTATGTGTACTGTGTAGTAACATACATTTTATTTCTTGATCCTTTTAAAAATCACATAATTGATCAGCTTTACCAGGAAGAAAATCGTAATTCAAAGGATTTCTTCACCATAAAATATTCAAGAATGCGTCAATGGTATCCTGAATTCTAAAACTATCTCAAAATTTCACTTATACAATAATCTTTTTTGTTTGCTTTTGACTAATTTTGTTAGAGGCTTTCTAGTAAATAAATAAACCATATATTAAATATTAAAAAATCTACTATATTAAATCAATAAATTTTTATTAGCCTAACTGCTGAACATTTAGATCCCCCCTCCAGTTTGAAGTAATAACTTAAATACTTTATGTATCAAATTTTAAAGCTGGTCTGGATAAAAGCAGAAATATTGAGAAATTTCTATAAAGTTTCAACTCAAAATTTAAGTTCATAGAAGTCAGCCTCATTTTTACTGTAAGTTGTGTGGTTCCTGGATATCTGCTAAAATCAAGAGTTTCTTTCCTTCTACTTTCATCCATGTCCAATTCTAAACTTATTTTTAATTAGCAATTCTGAAGATAAGTTTTGGTCTAACAGCAAAGATTATCTTCTTCCTCTCCAAAAAAAATGCTATTTACAGAAATACAGAAAATTGATGATATAAAATTTTAAGTTATTAATAAAAGCGGATTGCTTCTACTGGGAATTTAATTTACTATATAATATTTTTACTTTTGGTAGAACATAGCTTTTAATACCTAACACAGTAAATGAAGAATTCATTAAGATTTCACATTAAATTCCATTAAGATGGCTGTCTACTGTCCCACTTAAATAACCTGTGAATATTCCACATGCAGTATGGAAGACTGGGTTCCATCCCTAAGTTGAGAAGATCCCCCAGAGAAGGGAATGGCTACCCACTCCAATATTCTGGCCTGGAGAATTCCATGGACTGTATAGCCCATGTGGTTGTAAAGAGTCAGAGACGACTGAGCAACTTTCACTTCACAGAGAACAGTACTTTAAGTATGAGCAGACGGCTTCTTCTGAAATACATATCCAAAAGGGTCAAAGAAGCTTTAATACATTAACTGCCAGGGTATCCTTATTCACACACACAACACACACAGTAAAAAAATCCCACATCTTTGTTTTCTTGCAGGTATTCCTAACAACAGTCTACATTCACCATACTGGGTATCAAACTTGGTTGTTTTAAGGATGTGTGTGTGTATACAAGTATACTAGAATAGCCACTAGCCATCTTTCATTATCCTCATAAGAGAAAAATGTTTACTATAACCTTAATTTTTATTTATTTATTTTTGCTTTCTAGATTAATTTTTTTTTATTTATTTATTCATTTAGATTTTCTTTACATTATCGTGTTGGTTTTGCCATACATTGACATGAATCTGCCATGGGTATACATGTGCTCCCCTTCCAGAACCCCCCTCCCACTTCCCTCCCGATTCCCTCTCTCTGGGTCATCCCAGTGCACCAGCCCTGAGCATCAAACCTGGGCTGGCGATTGATTTCACATATGATGATTAACATGTTTCAATGCCGTTCTTTATTTATTTATTAAGTAAAGTTGAACTTTTCAAACTTATTGACTTTATTTTCCTGGGTGAAAACTTATGTCCATCACCATTTTTTCTTTAATTGAGCTATTTTTGTTTGCTGATGTGGAAGAAATCTTATAAAATTAGGTGAACTGGCCAACTGGCTATCTATGATACACATAAGCAGCTATACATATATTTATTGGCTGTCTATCAAATGTCAGGCACTGTTCTAGCGATTTATCACAAGTGTCTAAATCAACTTTTTGTAAGCATCATTTTATATGACTACCCGTTCAACACTATAGGCAGAAGAATGCTTAAATCCTGTTCTCTTATCAAGACACAAATACTTTAAAAATTCTTTCAGATGATTTTACCTTACATGTTTTCAAGTTTTTATACTTCATCCACTGTAAATTTTGATCATGTCTATTTTTCTAATGGAGTACTCATGTTTTAGAATTGATTTGAGCTCCTCAATGTATTCACTGAAAGTATCTTTCCTCCAGCACTTGCCCTTCAAATCTGTTCATGGAGTTTTTAATCCTACATAAGATCATATTGTCAAATCAATCTCATCTTTGGTATTTCTTTTCTATTGTTCCACCTAAGTACTTTAGCATAAATAACATTAAGATTTATGTCATTTTTATTTTTTGAGTTAGCCCCAACATTTTTCCAAATAGACCCAACTATTTTCCAAGTAGTTAACCAAGTGTCCCAGTTCTATTTATCTTTGTCTCCAGAGATGTGAAATACTACTTTTCATAAACTCAAATATCCTTTTCCTTCATATCTTTTCTTTTGATGTAATATATACATATGATGAAATGCACAAATCTTAGGCATACAGTAGCTGACTTTTGATGCATACATTTCTCTAATCCATTCTATTGTTTTCCTTGGATAATGTCTCTCTCCCAATATAAGTATTTCTTATTTAAAAAAAATTAGTTTTAGTTTTATCATTTAACTTTTTACTTGAGTGTAAAATATGAGATTCCTAACTTGATTTTTTCCCTCTAAATAGTTATTAATGAAATATAATCTATCTGCTTAGTATTGGTCTCTGAGATTCTTTTTATTATATATATTATCTTCTTACCTAGTAGGATCTATTTTAGCATTGTTCTTTGAATCTATTTTTCTGAGTCAGCATTACACTATTAGAAAACTCTAGTTGCCCTATCCATTCACCTTTTTTTTTGGCCATGCAACTTGTGGGATCTTAGTTCCCTGACCAGGGATAGAACCTGAGCCCCCTGTAGTGGAGATGAAGAATTCTAACCACTGTACTGCCAGGGAATTTCCCCCATAGTTTTCCATCTACTCTCATCTATCGTGGCTGACCTTTTTATACAAGGAGAACAGTGGACGTAACTGAGGCAGCTAGCATTTCTAGCAATTGCATAAAACGGTATTTAATGCAATGAATACAAAGAAAATTACCAAAAACTGGCTCCAGATAAAGAGAGCTATTTTCAAGGAACCTTGGAGTAACATTTCTGCAATGTTACAACCTTATAACACTACTCATTTTTCTCTTTCTTCCCTCTTTTCAACAAATAATATCACTGTTCTAACTACCTTAATTTTAATGACTCCATCCTGTGGTTCACAGTGTTGCTTCAGAAAAAGCTTTAGTTTATCACGAGAAAATAGGTGTTTTCTCCGGCTATAAGGAAAAGGAGGAGAAAGAAGAAAGTGTTAATATCCAAAAATTCAATCTGAGCTCCATAATCTCTTTAGATCCATAATTCAATTTCAAACCTAGGAAAAGAACATTTCATTTTCCAATAGTATTTATAAGTTACAAGAAACTTATACAGAAGTATTTATGTTACTCTTTCATTAAACAAAAAAGAGAGAGAATATATATATTTATATATAAAGAAGTATTTATATAGAATGTTATAAGATCTAGCATAAAAGTCTATTACAAAAACAGTATATACATGTTGCTTAGGAACAACTTAGAAATCAAATAAACCTCAAGGAAAATATACTACACAGAGTAAACCAAATTTTATAAAATTAGATGATCATCCCTACAAGTATCACCATTAAAATTCTTAACATTATCAAAATTCACAGACTACTATGTATCACATAGTGCTACATAAATCAACATTCAAATGTATACTGTGAACAGAAGTAAACATGGGTTTTATCAAATTATAAACAAAAAAATAAACATACAAGTATTTCTAGAAAGGTTCTGGAAAGAAAGCAAATATTTCAATTGAATTTAATGTATTCCTTTTAAGAAAAAGCTAAGTTAAAAGTTTCTATGAGTAAACAAACAAGAAGAAAATGAGTTAATAAGACAGTCACCAAGATATAGCAGAATTATATTCAAAGTGTAAGTCAAGAATTAAATATGAAAGTGAAAAATATTAAATAGAGGATTACATTATATAAAAAACATATCGTGAGCTAAAAGCACAAAAAGGAAAAAACTCAGTAATGAATAAGGAAAACACTGGTCATCTCAACTATACTATTCATTAGCCCATAAACTGAACAATATAATTATTCTACTTTAAACCAGCATAGAGAAGATATAGAATTTTACCTGATTTGTGTTGCCTTAACAATAGCACACTCATACAGTTCTTTTTTAGTGGATTGCACCTTGTACTTGAATAATAAAGGATCAATTACATCTTTTTTCTTTCTAAAAAAAGCAAAGATATGAATAAGTTAATAATTTGTTTGGAAATAAGATATTTTAAATGAAATCCAGTTTTGAAAAATATACTAAAACAGAATTTAATGCGTTTAACTTTTAATTATGATTTTATAAGTTACTGATATGCCTCACCATTTTATTAGCCAAAATAGTGCAAAGTGCTATTTTATGTTAGATAGGTACTTTAATTGCTCATTCAATAAGTTTTCCTTGAGTGAAGAAATTAACTACAAATAAATAAGCAGAATACCCAGTTTAGGTTAGATAAATTTATAAACAAACAAATAGCTCTGGATTTACTTCTTCTTGGATTTACTTTCTTCTTCATAGCTACTGGATTTACTTTCTTCTTCATAGCTATGTAATCCAAGAGCAAAAGTGGATAATATAGTTTACCTTGTTTCAAGAACTAGCAAAGAGGCTACATATTTAATTCCTACCCCTACCAATTTCTCAGTTTTTCCTCCCTTTGAGGGTACATGCATTCATCCCTCCATTCATCCACTTACTAAATAGTTAAGAGCCTAAAATGTGCTATGAAGGGAATAGAGTACTCAGAGTGAAAGGTCCCTATGTCACATAGGGTGATGGTCCCCAATAAATTGATCAGGTAGGCCTTCCAAAAAGTTGACATGTAAGCACAGATCTGAAAAAAATGAGTGAGCAACTCATGAGAAAAACCTCAGGGATATGAGTTTTTAAAGTAAGAGAGAAAGAGTGTCTAAAGGTCCTGACAGAGAAGCATGCATAGTTTGCACAAGCAGAATAAATAGGGAGAAAAAAAAGAAGGTCCAGTCAGAGAGGTAAAAGCAGGGACAGATGATGGGGTCACCATGAAGGGCTTTAAATTTTACTCTGATAAAGAAACCAGAGGATTCTGAATACTGGAGTGATGATGATTTAACTCAACACTTCTGAAGGATCATCTTGGCTGTGAACAGAGGGATAGAGTGAAAACAGGGACATCAGTTAGAAAACTGCAATGCAATAGACTAAGTGGGAAAAAATGTTGGTAGGACAGAAGAAGAGGGTAGTAGAGAGAAATGGTTAGATTCCAGAAAAGCTGCCTCTAGAATGCCAGTGTATATGCAAAGGGGATATCAGTGGAGGTAATAGAGAAAAAAATGATATGAAAGGGTGATAAAGAGAAGCACTGGGCAACGTGATACAAATACAGTACACAAACTGCAGAGTCAATCTATGCGGATTTATATGACTTTCTCTGAGAACACTCCACTAACCAAAACTGTCAATTGACTAAATTTCACAGTTAGTTTCTTTACTATAAGGTACTATAAAATGAAACATAAAGCTCAGAAAGTTACAGTTGCCTTACTATATACACCATAAAGTGAAAAATAAAGTGCAGAATGAATTATCCCAAGTAAACAAAAGTGGAATGTATAAGTGTAAGTGAATGAAGTGAGCTTCAATTGCTCTTCAATAGCTGACGAGAATTAACTAGGTAAATTTCAGTTTTGCAAATTCTAACATGTGTTGTTGAACCACATTGTTTAGATGCACAGCGTATACCAGTGTTGGGCTAGAAAGAAGAAAAAGTTACTTCAATGGGTTACCAGTACCCAATCTGACATACATACATACATAATATATATATTTGATTATTTATTTAAACTGTGTGTGGCTTGTGGGAATTTAGTTCCCCAACCAGGGGATGAACCCTGGGCCCCTGGCAGTGAAAATGTGGACAGCCAAAGAATTCAAACATTTTAAAAGTTGATAAAAATCACTAACCCATTTTGAAAAGAACTGTTTTGTGTTTCTGAATCATCACTATCACTGATGATAATAGTTTCTCCATCTATACTGCTGACATGTCCATTAGCAAAACCATTTTGGTGTGATGGAGGGAGGACTTCCAAAATCCTACACTGTAATCTGAAAAAAAATGAGACATTTAAAAATATAAATCATTTGATATTTTATAATCAAACATTTCAGAGCAATCTATTTTGAACAAGTAAAAAGCAATTTTGTAGAAACTATGGCTGATAAATATAACCAATTCAGTACAAAAGAAAACCATCAATTTAAGAAACATCCAATTTAAGTAAAGGTTAGCTACGATTTAAAACTATAGAAACTTATTTTAAAAGTCAGTGTATCAAGATTCTTAGCAATTATATTTATCACCAAAGTTTAGAAAATCAAATATTGCATAATGTATCATTATACAGATTGGTATTGTGAGAGTTTTCAGACTTACCACAATTGAAATATTCCTCAATCTCATTTTTACTGTGCCAATTTTCAGTGATAAGTAATTTAAACTTGGTATAGTCCTACAATGGAACATTATTCAGCAAAAAATAGGAATGAAATACTGATGCACGCTATAGTATGGATGAACCTTTAAAACATTATGGTAAATTAAGGAAACAAGACTGAAAAGGTCATATAATATATGATCACATTTATAAAAAATATTCAGAACAAGGAAAGTAGACGAGTGGTTGCAAGGAACCTGAAGGTAAAAGGGAATAAGGAAGAAGGTGGAAGAGGAGCGTAATGGGCAGTGACTGCTAATGAGTACAGGCTTCCTTTGCGGAGTGTTAAGAATGTTCAAAATTAGTTTGTAGTTGTACAATTCTATGAATATACTAAAAGTCATTGAACTATATACTTTAAATGGGTGACTTTCATGGTATGTGAAATATATCCTAAGTTGCTAAAATACAAAAGTCACAAGTAATAGCCAGGTACAGGTGGTGCAGAGAGTAGAGAATCTGCCTGCAATGCAGGAAACCTGAGTTCGATTCCTGGGTTGCGAAGATCTCCTGGAGAAGGAAATGGCAACCCACTCCAGTATTCTTGTCTGGAAAACCCCATGGACAGAGGAGCCTGGTGGGCTACAGTCCATGGGGTCGCAAAGAGTCGAATATGACTGAGTGACTAACACACGCTAACTAAAAAAAAGAGAGCATTTCTGGAATTTTATCTATGGCACCTCTACAAGTCTCAGGCAATCCAGGGTATTAACTAACTAAGAATATGTAAGGCACATATACACCTATCAATGGGGTAAATCCCTAGTCTCTGAGAAACAGTGGCTCAAAATTAGACAATTTACTCATTCTATCATTCATTTGGTTATCCCATACCATAAACAAGTTTTGATACATTGTGGGCATTCTCAAAACTGCCTGTCCACTCAGCCCTCCTCTTCCAGGAACTTCATTCCCTCCATACTCCACCTCTATTAACAGTAGAGCTGACATGCTTCCACAAAACCCTGGCCAGAGTCAGTTGCTACCCAGTGGGTATCTTTTTGCTGAGTCAATATATCTTTTCCAAGATTTAAACATTTGCAATCAAGAAAGTAAAAATCAGCTCCTCTCCCATCATGGAATCTGTACGATGTAAAATTCCAGGGCTGCCAGCAGCCATATTTTCTGCCATGTGCAACACGTCATTGAGGAGTGAGGGAGAAGAGGAGAGACGGCGAGGGTTCTAGAGGCAATTCGTTCTCTTATTCCTGCTGCACCTCGCCCAATTTCAAGTTTACTTGTTTGTAATCTTTCCTTTGATCCTATAAACTGATAACTTGGTCTTTTGCCTACATTTTCAAAATAAAATCCTGTATTTATAGTCCAAACAGAAGCATACAATTCCAGGAAGACAAATAGCATATTTAGAGCTGATTCATTTTGGGAAGCTGATTGATTTTTACAAGATAACTTATTTTCATCAGTGTACATTTTAGCATATGCTTGCTTATATTCTCCTTTAGGAGAACATCTTAAGTATCCCTAACAAAATCTAATATTGCTATTTGTTGTGGTTTCATCACTAAATCATGTCTGACTCCTTTGTGACCCCATAGATTATAGCCCACCAGGCTCTTCTGTCCATGAGATTTCCCAGGGTAGAATACTGGAATGGGTTGGCAGAGGAAATCAAGACCATGGATTCTCTGCTAGGAATTTTGCACTGTACACAAATAGAAGGAAACAACGGATTTCATGGAACCCTGAGGTTTAAGAATCAATAAAATATAGACTATGTGGGTGAACACAAAACCCTCAAGCATTTTATCTTCCTCCCTCAATTCATTTCAAGCATCATATATGACTCCTTACTAATCTACTTCTAAAAAAGAATTGAGGAAAAACTCAAATTATTAAAACCAGAAGTAAAAGTTGGAAAAGACTATGAGAATATCATGAACTGTATGCTAACAAACTGGATAACCTAGATGAAATGGGTAAGTTCTTAAAGAAATGCACAGAACCAGATGGTTTCACTGATAGGTTCTACCAAACTTTTAAAGAATTAATACCAATTCTTCTCAAAATCTTTCAAAAGACTAAAAAGGAGAGAACTGTTCTGAACTCATTTCCTAAGGCTAGTATTACCCTGATACACAAACCAGACAAAAGAACAAAAGAAACCTTAAAACTAAAACAAAACAAAAACCAAACTAATTGAAAAATGGGCCAAGGATCTAAAGACATTTCTCCAAAAAGGATAAAAACGGCCAATAAGCACATGAAAAAATGCTCAGCATCATCAGTCATAAAGGAAATGAAAAACCAAAATTGCAATGAGATACCATTTCATACCCACTAAGATGGCTATTATTTAAAAAAAGAAAGTATTGAGAAGGATAGAGAAACTGGACACTACTGGTGGGAATGTAAACTGATGCAGCTGCTATGGAAAACATGGCAGTTCCTAAAAAAATTAGAGAATTATCATATGACCCAGCAATTCCCCTTCTACATGTATGTATATATACATATACACACACATATATGTGTATGTATATGTGTACATACCCTAAAGAACTGAAAATAGGAACTCAACAGATACTTGTACACCAATGTTCATAATGACATTATTCACAACAGCCAAAAGGTAGAAACAACTCAAGTATCTATCAACAAATGAATAGATTAAACAACGCAGTATATATACATACAATGGAATAGTATTCAGCCACAAAAAGGGATAAAATTCTGATACATATTACAACACAGATGAACCTTGAAAACATTATGCTCAGTGAAATAAGCCAAACACAAAAAAACAAATATTGTATGACTTCACTTATTTAAGTATCTGGGCAAATTCGCAGAGACAAAGTAGAATAAAGGTTACCAGGGGCAGAAAGGAGGTAGAAATGGAGAGTTATTGCTTAATGGGTACAGAGTTTCTGTTTGGGATGATGAAAAAGTTCTTGAAATAGTAGTGATGGTTACACAACACCGTGAATGTACTTAATGTCACTTAGCTATACACTTAGAAATGATTACAATGGTAAAGTTTATGTTTATTGACCACAACTGAAAAAAAAAACAAACTTTTTTTTTGCCCAACAGTAAAGGTAAAGAAGGCCCAATTACCAAGCCTACCAAGCAAATGGAAATGGTGTCAAAAGAACTGCAGATCAACCTTCACCACTGGCTGATAAAAACAAACTAGTGTTTCTAAAGAGGAACATCTACAGGAAATTGTGTAGTCTGATGGTTAAAAAGTTCTGTAATTTAGTGACATGAACTGCACAGAAATAAGCAATAATCAAATGGAACCAACTTTGAAGGGCCTAGGTATGATATGCAGGGATCATATGACTCAAAGTTACAGGAGGTGATAAAGAAGGCTTTTCATGAACCTACAACAAGCTTCTTCAAATTAGAAAAAGAGGTGGTTTTCATTTGGCAGAGTCCAGGTGCATGCCCCTAAGCAGCAGGAGTGGCTGCCATCAGAGAAAAAATAAATGCATCTATGCTGGGTACAGGGACAGTTGGTGTGGTGCCTAAATGGTATGACAGCCCACTGACGGGAATAGCCTATGATCCTTGCAGGGCCCACAGAGCTAAGATAATTTAAGAACTAATTAATTTAAAACTAACAGAAAATTAACAGAAATGCAATTCCCTGGTAGAGAAATAAGGGAGAAGGAAATCAGTACAGCTTTATAGAGACATTGCGTCAGTTCAATTCAGTTCAGCTCAGTTGCTCAGTCATGTCTGACACTGCGACCCCATGAACTGCAGCACGCCAGACCTCCCTGTCCATCACCAACTGCTGGAGTTTATCCAAACTCATGTCGGTTGAGTTAGTGATGCCATCCAACCATCTCATCCTGTGTTGTCCCCTTCTCCTCCTGCCCCCAATCCTTACCAGCATCAGGGTCTTTTCCAATGAGTCAATTCTTTCAAAGTACTGGAGTTTCAGCTTCAACATCAGTCCTTCCAATGAACACCCAGGACCGATTTCCTTTAGGATGGACTGGTTGGGTCTCCTTGCAGTCCAAGAGACTCTCAAGAATCTTCTCCAACACTACAGGTCAAAAGCATCAGTGCTTCTGTGCTCAGCTTTCTTTATAGTCCAACTCTCACAGCCATACATGACTACTGGAAAAACCATAGCCTTGACTAGATGGACCTTTGTTGACAAAGTAATGTCTCTGCTTTTTAATATGCTGTCTAGGTTGGTCGTAACTTTCCTTCCAAGGACTAAGAGTCTTTTACCATCTGCAGTGATTTTGGAGCCCTCAAAAATAAAGTCTGACACTGTTTGCCATCTATTTGCCATGAAGTGATGGGACCAGATGCCATGATCTTAGTTTTCTGAATGTTGAGTTGTAAGCCAACTTTTTTCACTCTCCTCTTTCACTTTCATCAAGAGGCTCTTTAGTTCTTCTTCATTTTCTGCCATAAGGGTGGTATCACCTGCATATCTGAGGTTATTGATGTTTCTCCCGGCAGTCTTGATTCCAGCTTGTACTTCATCCAGTCCAGCGTTTCTCATGATGTACTCTGCATGTAAGTTAAATAAGCAGGGTGACAACATACAGCCTTGATGTACTTCTTTTCCTATTTGGAACCAGTCTGTTGTTCTGTGTCCAGTTCTAACTTTTGCTTCTGACCTGCATACAGGTTTGTCAAGAGGCAAGGCAGGTGGTCTGGTATGTCCATCTCTTTCAGAATTTTCCACAGTTTATTGTGATCCACACAATCAAACGTTTTGGCATAGTCAATAAAGCAGAAGCAGATGTTTTTCTGGAACTTTCTTTTTTGATGATCCATCGGATGTTGGCAATTTGATCTCTGGTTCCTCTGCCTTTTTTAAAACCAGCTTGAACATCTGGAAGTTCATGGTTCACATATTGCTGAAACCTGGCTAGGAGAATTTTGAGCATTACTTTACTAGCGTGTGAGATGTGTGCAATTGTGCGGTAGTTTGAGCATTCTTTGGCATTGCCTTTCTTTGGGATTGGAATGAAAAGTGACCTTTTCCAGTTCTGTGGCCACTGCTGAGCTTTCCAAGAGACATTGCTTATAATGTATTAAATGTTTTATATATAAATTATACTAGTTACTATCAGTGCTAGTATAACTTTGCGCCACACCCAAACTATAGGTCAAGTTTTGTTAATCTAATCAAGGCTGGGCCTCTCATTGGTGCCTGGCTAAACTTCAGTTAACTGCAACATGTTAAGTCAATGTGCTCTAATAGATTTCCAAAGAGACTCTCTTTCAAATCCACTTGCTGTAATTTCTTAGTTCTAGGGAGTTCAAAAAAGACTGGGGTTTAAAAAAAGGTTAAAGAATCATGAAATATGTTAATTATCATATGTGAAATCAATCGCCAGTCCAGGATTGATGCTCAGGGCTGGTGCACCAAGATGTCCCAGGGGGAGGGAATCAGGAGGGAGGAGGGAGGGGGGTTCTGGAGGAGGAGCATATGTAAACCCATGGTGGTTTCATGTCATTGTATGGCAAAACCAACACAATAAATTAAAGAAAATTAAAAAAAAAAAAAAGAATCATGAAATAAGACCCAGCTAGTGGGTCTTGGAGAGTATGTCCATTATTTAAGGACAGAGTAGAGAATGACAATCAAGAGACAGTCCTTATTATTACTAGAGCTCCTGTGTGCCAGATAAGTACATAACTGACACAAAGTTCTCTCCTCGTATCATCTACTCAAGGGACACATTTTTCTGAAGATGAAATTCAGAGTCAGAGAAGTTAAATCATTTGCTTATAGTCACATAACCAATAATGGTATGATGTGACTCTGAAGCCCATATATTTTCTAATCTTCCACTCTTACTGGAGGTAAGGGGAACACAACACTATACTGACACAGGGTAGTTCAGAGCTTTAAGCCCAAGTAGTCCAGAGGCACTTCTGGAGCCTCTCTAAAACACATTTCAAACTTAAAACAGGTTTCAGAAGGAAAGCAAGTCTGTGGAAAAGCAGCAAGCACAGAATGAGGATATAGCAGAAGTTAGTCACAAATTTCTAACAGTGACCAGCTAAAATGGAAACAGTGTTTTATGAGAATATTCTGGTGGTATATGTCTCTCCCCACAAAAGTTGTTTTTGTTTTAACAGTCATTTAATAACAGTTATAGTTCAGTTTGGGGCTTCCCATGTGGTACTAGTGGTAAAGAACATGTCTGCCAATGCAGGAGACATAAGAAATGTGGATTCGATCCCTGGGTTGGGAAGATACCCTGAAAGAGGGCATGGCTGGAAAATCCCATGGACAGAGGAACCTGGTGGAATATATAGTTCATGGGTCACAGAGTTAGGCGTGACTGAAGCAACTTTGCACACATGCATGCACATAGTTCAATTTATATCCCAAAATTCAAATTAATTAATATAAAAGTAAATTCTAGAATTGAAACATGCATTTACAAGGCATTTGGGTAGAAGATAAATAATTAACAGTAAAAGAAAAGAAGACTAGAAACCCAGGGAGACCTGCTTGACATAAAAGATTGCCCTTCTCCGTCTGAGTCTCTAAAAATGGGAAATGCTGAACTGATGGCATGCTTCACACCTGCTTACCTGTGCTACCTTTTATTTCCTCGAAATACAGGTGCCAAGAACATTTATTTTAAAAATGGTATGCTTGAATAATTACTTCAAGTTTATAGGTAGAAACAGAGTAAAACCTGCTTAATTTGAAGTTTAGAGTTTAAAAAGCTCAAAGTTAAGTGATACCTTGAGGAAACTAGACCACTCAACAAGTCTGCTACTTCAAACAAAAAGACTGAATTATGTTGATTACTTGTCAGTGGGAAAGAAGAGGTCAGGAAAGGTTGCTTTGTTTGTAATCTCTCACTTTTTATTTATTTTCTTTAAATTTTATTTATTTATTTTTTCCTTTACATTATCGGGTTGGTTTTGCCTTACACTGACATGAATCCGCCATGGGTGTACGTGTGTTCCCCTTCAGAACCCCCCTCCCACCTCCCTCCTGATTCCATCCCTCTGGGTCATCCCGGAGCACCAGCCCTGAGCACCCTGTATCATGCTCAGGGCTGGCGATTCATTTCACATATGATAATTTACATGTTTCAGTGCCATTCTCCCATATCATCCCACCCTTGCCCTCTCCCATAGAGTCCAAAAGACTATTCTATACATCTGTGTCTCTTTTGCTGTCTCACATACAGGGTTATCATTACCATCTTTCTAAATTCCATACATATGTGTTAGTATACTGTATTGTTGTTTT
>ML661902.1:6611573-6829775 GCA_007570785.1 Antilocapra americana
GAAGTAAGCCAGAAGGAAAAACAACAATACAGTATACTAACACATATATATGGAATTTAGAAAGATGGTAATGATAACCCTGTATGTGAGACAGCAAAAGAGACATAGATGTATAGAATAGTCTTTTGGACTCTATGGGAGAGAGCAAGGGTGGGATGATATGGGAAACAGCACTGAAACATGTAAATTATCATATGTGAAATCAATTGCCAGCCCAGGTTTGATGCTTGATACAGGGTGCTCAGGGCTGGTGCTCCGGGATGGCCCAGAGGGATGGAATCAGGAGGGAGGTGGGAGGGGGGTTCTGAAGGGGAACATATGTATACCCATGGCGGATTCATGTCAATGTATGGCAAAACCAACACAATAATATAAGGAAAATTAAAAAAAAAAAGGCAATGCCAAAGAATGCTCAAACTACAGCACAATTGCACTCACCTCATGTGCTAGTAAAGTAATGCTCAAAATTCTCCAAGCCAGGCTTCAACAGTATGTGAACCATGAACTTCCAGATGTTCAGGTTGGATTTAGAATAGCCAGAGGAACCAGAGATCAAATTGCCAACATCCATTGGATCATTGAAAAAGCAAGAGAGTTCCAACCAGACCATCTGACCTGCCTCTTGAGAAATGTGGATGCGGGTCAGGAAGCAACAGTGAGAACTAGACATGGAAAGACTGGTTCCAAATGGGGAAAGGAGTATGTCAAGGCTGCATATTGTCACCCTATTTATTTAATTTATACGCAGAGTAGATCATGAGAAACGCTGGGCTGGATGAAGCACAAGCTGGAATCAAGATTGCCAGGAGAAATATCAATAACATCAGCTATGCAGATGACACCACCCTTACGGTAGAAAGCGAAGAAGAACTAAAGAGCCTCTTGATGAAAGTTTAAGAGGAGAGTGAAAAAGTTGGCTTACAACTCAACATTCAGAAAACTAAGATCATGGCATCTAGTCCCATCACTTCATGGCAAATAGACAGGGTAACTGTGCAAACAGTGACAGATTTTATTTTCCTGGGCTCCAAAATCACTGCAGATGGTGATTGCAGCCATGAAATTAAAAGACGCTTGCTCATTGGAAGGAAAGTTGTAGCCAACCTAGACAGCATATTGAAAAGCAGAGACATTACTTTGCCATCAAAGGTCCGTCTGGTCAAAGCTATGGTTTTTCGAGTAGTCATGTATAGATGTGAGAGTTGGACTATAAAGATAGCTGAGCACTGAAGAATTGATGCTTTTGAACTGTGGTGTTGGAGAAGACTCTTGAGAGTCCCTTGGACTGCAAGGAGACCCAACCAGTCCATCCTAAAGGAAATCAGTCCAGGGTGTTCATTGGAAGGACTGATGCTGAAGCTGAAACTCCAATACTTTGGCCACCTGATGCAAAGAACTGACTCATTTGAAAAGACCCTAATGCTGCGAAAGATTGAAGGCAGGAGGAGAAGGGGATGACAGAGAATGAGATGGTTAGATGGCATTACCAACTCAATGGACATGAGTGTGAGTGAATCCCAGAATTTTTGATGGACAGGGAGGTCTGGCGTGCTGCAGTCCATGGGGTCGCAGAGTCGGACACAACTGAGTGACTGGACTGAACTGGACTGACCTGTATCACTGTGTAAGCTTAAATATACAACATGCTGGTTTGATTTACATATATAGTGAAATGATTACCACAATAGGTTCTGCTAACATTCAGCATCTCATAACACCCAGCGTTTCATAAGTTAAAAAAAGAGAGAGAGAGAGAGAGAGAGAAAATTCTCCTTGTGATGAGAATTTTTGGGTTTACTTTTAACAACTTTCCTGTATATCATAGAGCAGTGTTAACTATAGTCTTCATATTGCACATTACATTCCTAGTACTTATTAATATTATAACTGGTAGTGTGTACCTTCTGACTATTGCCGTCTAGTTGCTAAGTCCTGTCTGACTCTTCCGTGACCCCACGGATTGTAGTCCACCAGGCATATCTGTCCATGGCATTTCCCAGGCCAGAACACTGGAGAGTTACCAGTTCCTTCTTCAGGGGATCTTCCTGACCAGGGATGGAGCTCATATCTCCTGCATTGGCAGGCGGATTCTTTACCACTGAGCTACCAAGGAAGCCCACCTCCACTACCCTTCCTCCATTCTCCTTCCCTCTATGTCCTCTTAATGCATTTATCTTATTCAGTCCTTCATTAGTCATTCATACGTATTTTGCTTATCTTTGCCCTAAAAATTCTACTCCTACTACCAACAGGCTATATAATGCTAAGAGAAGAATAAGTACTAATGCTTTTCTGACGCTTGATTAACCACTTGCATCTAACACACAGTGATTTTCAGAGAACTGAATTTAAGTGACTAAAACAAAAAATGACTCAAAATTATTCCATCAAGTTTTATTTTCTTTACAGCACTCATCAGTATCTGAAATTATCCTGATTTGTGTTTCTCTCTCTTGCACTTCAATGTAAGTCACCCGTCCTTGTTTATTCACTACCCTCTTCCCAATACCTATAATAGCACTGACCATGCAATGTTCAATAAATGAATTACAAAAAATTTGGCTTTGTATAATACTAAATCAGAATATTCCCTACCACCTTTAAGAAAAAGTTATAAACTGTTGCATTTTGCATCCCTTGAAACTGTGCCAAAAGACAGAAAAACAATACATAAATAAAAATTCTATTTTTCCCCATGTTTGCAGTCACTTGCACCTTTTGTTGCCACTCAATAGCATTTTTTCATCTGCAAGCAAAATATTTGAAAAGAAGAAAGCTTATATAGCCAGAATGCAGAAGTAAAATCATTGAGGCACCTTGATAAGTACAATGGTTAAAAATATAAACAGAAGAACCTGTTTAAATGAAGGAGCTTTTTTCGTTTTGAATCAACGATCATAAAACAGTGTTAATTTTCAGACATTCAACAATATGGATCAGTCTTAAGAGTAAATGATCAAAAGCTTAATCTAATCACATCATATACAATCCTATGTTGCTTCACACTTTGACAGAATTATAAAATGCTCAAGTAAAGTGAAAAGTAAATAGTAATCAATAAGTACATTCAATTTATAATCTTTCAACCCTGCTTAAGGGCTCTCTTTTAGTATTTTTTCACATTCATTCCTCCTACAGAGAATTGCCTGGGCTTGATAACATCATTGCTTGTGACCATAGGCAAGTTTCAGTTAGTTCACCTCTGTGCATGAAGTCCTCAACTGTAAAATGAGCAAATGGGCACCTATCACATGTGGATGCTGTGGGAATTAAATAAGATAGTCTAAGTCAAAAGTTTAGAACACTGCCTGGCATATAGTAAGTTCTCAAAAGTTTAGTGGTATTGCCATCATCTCCCTAAAATGTCATATAGTGAACTCTGAAAAACAGTGACTATGATGTAGGAAAATTAGTGACTGGCTACCAGAAAAGATGAGTCATCACAGCTGGCAGTACTTGTCTCTGATAAGTACAGGAAGGACCTAACATCTACTGAGTGCTTTATGCCAGGCACTATGCTGGGCGCCAAAAAATATTAACCACTGTGACAGACTACTGCAGTTACGGCCCCCACCTCCTTGATCCCCGCCCACATTAACTCTGGATTTGCTCATGTGACTTGCTTCAGTCTATGACTCTAGCAAACATGGAGCAAGCTGAGGCTTGATATGTGCTTGCACACTGCGGCTCTGCCTTCTCTTGCTGCTGGGAACTCTATTCCTACCCTGGGAACAAGTTTGGATTAGCCCCTTGATAAGAGGCCACATGAAAATACCTACCCCAGGCGGAGGCCCCAGACATGTAAGGCCAGAGCAAGCAATTTAGACAATCTAGCTCCAGATAATGAGGACATTCCAGTCAACTAGGAAACATGAGAATGTTTATTGATGTATGCCACTAGGTTTTGGGGATGGTTTGTTACGCAGCAAAAGCTAACCAAATACAACCTCTATACAAATGGAGATACTGTTTTACAGATGAGCAAAGAAGATTCCCAGCACTAGTAACTCAGGTTGGTTCCAAAAGCTTTTTCCACTACACAAAGCCACCTCTTTATGCTATACTCTGAGGTTCCAGATTAAAAGGGGATATCTGGAAACTTTATTCTATAACCCTTTTTAACGTAGTAAGTAATCTTTCCTCTATCAGGAGTTAGCACACTATGGTCAAAAAGCCAGATTCAACTCACTGCCTGTTTTGTGTGGTTTATGAGCCAAGAATGGTTTTTGCATTTTAAAATGGCTTAAAATAAAAATAAGAATACTTTTTGACACATGAAAATAATATGAAATTCAAATTTCAATGTCCATAAATAATTACTAGAATAGAGCCACACTCGCATATGTATTATCTAGGGCTGCTTTTGCACGATTAACAGCAGGACTGGCTGGCTGTGTTGGAGACCATATGGACATCAAAGTCTATAGATTTCCAATTTGGCTCTTTATTTTTAAAAAGGTGTGCCAATATCTGCTCAGAATTACTCTCTTGGCATATGTTCTTAAGTTAAACAAAGGACTTTGCCTGGCCTTTAGTGATGAGTAGACTTTTTTTTGTACTTTTACCACCCCTTTTCCGTTCATTGAAAATTATCTTAGCTTATGTCATTTCTCTAGGTTCTCTTTAACTTTTATTTTTGGATAGCCTCTAAATTGGTCTAAGAAAGACAGATAACTCCATTTTCAAAACAGTTATTTGGAACCATTGTGATCTTATATTGGCCAAATGGAACAGAGCATACAGGAAGTAGAAGATGATGTAGGAGAGAGATTTTATTCAGAAGGCCTCAAATTCATTCTCATTTATCTTTGTGACTACTTAGTGGGGATTTTGGGGGTATAAAAAGTGTTTCCCAGGATGGCCTCTCAATTTACATTATTATACAAGCAAATAAGAATTCTAAATTTTAACTCTTTAGCTTGCAACAACAATACGGCGGTCAGGTTGTAAGTCTGGGTCTCTAGTATAGACAATAATATACATCTAAAGAATATGGTTCCATTCTAACTCAGAATTCCAAAGAAAGAACAGCTGTCCCAAATGAACTCTTTCCCCTATTAATAGTTATATCATCAACATACTAGGGTCATCAGCAATTAAAGACTGAAACATCAATTTGGGGATGTTCCTTAGGACTCTCCTTGCCTAAGAACCAGGAACTTTGACCTTAAAAGGGCAGCAGAGTAAGCTGACCAATAGAAAGCCTTTACATAAAAGAACTATAATAAACTTAACTAATATATGTTGTTGAAATTTATATACTATGGGCTTCCGTGGTGGTCCAGTGGTTCAGACTCTACACTTCCACTGCAGGGGGTACGGGTCTGAGCCCTGGTCAGGGCAGTTTCGTATGCTGCATGGCCGGATAAAAGTTATACACTATATCTTTGCATCTAAATAAGAAGCCTTCCCCCCTCAATCCTTTCTGCTAACTTTTATTTTTCTCTGTCTTCAAATTTCTAGTCAAATAAGCGTTTTCTGAAAACTTCTCCTTGGATTAATCTCATCTGGCTCCAGTCACTGATATCCAAGCACATATTGTTTAAATCAAAATAACTATATTGTTCCTTACTTACACCTTTTATGTTCCTCTTATCTCCTCAATATATTTAGTATTTCCCTTTGCCCTAATATTAATGCATTTTAATTAATTATGATTCACTAATATCATTTAGGTTAGCAGTACAAAAAAGAGCTCAAAGATAAAAGGTTGATTTTCTCATTTCCAATTCTAATATATAATAAGTACCTACTCTTTATATTTTAGGTTTATGTGCTAATTTTCTCTTACTTCATTAGACTAAAGTGCTTGAAGCAACCCACCAATGCAACATAGAAAGCCACAGGGAATACACCTTGATAGTTGAATAGATAAAAGTTCTGGAAACTAGGTGGTTGGTCCCTATTTCATGCCAAAATTGATATCAGTTTGTAAGATTAAAGGGAATTTCATAATCTTCATTTTACAAGGCAGTTCTAAAAACAATATTGAACTACAGTCTCTTATGCTTAATTAGAGAACATTTTGAAATGTTAAATCTAAATAGTATGGGGATAGTCTTTGGAAAATCTAGCTACAGGTGAAACTCTTTGGTGCAAATCCAATTCTGCTTTTGTACTGATTTAACTTACACTGGAGAAAAGGTCTGTCATTAAGTCATAGATCACACATTATGTGAAAGAAAATGCAAGTCATTATTTTCAAAGAGTAAATTCACACAAGGTTTAACATACAAAGTAACTTTCTCCATCCTCAGAAAAAGCAATAGTCCAATTAAGCTTTTTAAAAAGTTTAGCTAGTTTATGCAAAAATCAGAAATGGTGTGCATGGTTTTCTAACATAAGAAGCTATCCAAACCATTACTAACCAAAAAAGTTCCTTAAAAAAAAAAATTTAGTGTTATACATAAAAACCAACAAAAACTGTGCACTATTTTTTTGACTGTGCCCTGAAAGGAGCATTTGGAAAATGTACTCCAGGCCTTCACCTTTTACTTTTCTCTGCTACATGTGAATTTTTATAGGGGAAAAAAAAAGCAGATTTTAAAAAAATGAGAAAGTTCAGTCTTAATAAGCAGAACATATAACTTTTTAAAATTTAAAGACCATGTTTTTTTAGAGCAGTTTTAGATTCACAGCAAAACTGAGAGGAAGACACAAAAATCTCCTATATACTCCCTGCCCCAACACATGAATACCTCCTCCTCTTTGAGCACCCCACACCAGAGAAGTGACACTTGCTACAATCAGCGCATCTACACTGACCATCACTATCACCTGAAGTTCACAGTTACTAAGTTTCACTCCTGGTGCTGTACAGCCTATGAGTTTGGACAAACATGTCCATTACTGTAGTACCACCGAGGATTTTTACTGCCTCAAACATCCTCCAAGTTCAACCTATTCATCTCCCTTTCACCCTTCTCAACCCCTGGCAACCACTGATCTTTTTCACATTTTACCTTTTCTACAAAGTCATATTGTTGGAATCCTACCATATGTATCCTTTTCAGACTGGCTTCACTCAGTAATATGCATTTAAGGTTCATTCATGTCTTTTCATGCTTGAAGGCTCATTTCTTTCTGGCACTGAATTAATACTCCATTGTCTGGATGTGCTGCCATTTACTTACCCATTCACTGACTAAAGGATATTCTGGTGCTTCCAACTTTGGGCAATTATTAATAAAGCTGCTAGAAACAATTATGTGCAGGTCCTATGCAGACGTAAGTTTTCAACTCCTTTAGGTAAATACCAACATGCAAATAACTTTTCAAAAGTTCTGAGTCACCCATCAATATCATGAGAATTAAAATGAAAGCATCTAGCACACTGCCATTCTGCAATGTCTTCAAACTTTACCAAAGTCTGAGCCAGGTCAGTATATTTTGGAGTTAATGTTTAGTCCATCTCCTCCTTTGTTATAAGGTGCCATTTCTTGCTGCTGTCAGTATATCTACGTTTAGAAGTACCTTCTCACACCTGTTGCTTCACATTTCCTATGAATCTTTCAGCTCCCAGAACATCTTGACTGTGCTTGTAAAATGTCTGAAAACAAGCTGCCCATAGCCTACTTTAACTAAAACAAAAATTACCAAATATAAAATTATAATTCTGACTCACTTTTTAAAATTCTTCTAAACTCTATAGTTCTTTCTTTACACTGAATGATGACTCAACAGTCCAAAATGTTTATTTGTTGTGTGATTTCTCCCTCCTTTTTCCTAATTTAATTCTCTAGTTCTAGGGTTAGGGAGAAAAATTGGGTTTATCATGCAAGAATCTGAGCTCTAGCTCACCATCTTCCCAATCTTTCATTAAACAATCGTTATCAAGGTAGTTTAAAAAAAAAAAAAAGATGGTAAAGTTAGTTGAAACTTGGATGTCTTGAAATCTGCTTGTATAGCATTTTAAATCTGCTTGAGTAGCATTTTTAGAAGATAACATAAAAATGTGGGAAGACTGTCTTCAAAAACCAACAACTATGTCTTTCTAAGACAATGAAATTCTTAACTGTGGGGTTTCCTTTCAGAGTTGTAACAGAAATTTGATTCCAAGTTACAGTGTCCCAGGCGCCTACTGTAGCCTCACATCACTACTAGCATGTGGCAACAAACAAAAATAAAACAATAAAACTACATGGCTCTCTACAACCTAAAGGGGTGGGATGGTGTGGGAGGTAGGAGGGAGGGGACATATGTATACTTATGGCTGATTCATGCTGATGTATGGCAGAAGCCAACACAATATTGAAAAAAAATTATCCTTCAATTAAAAATAAACAAAAAAACACAACTGCATGGCCACCGATAAACACATTCAAGTGCTAACAAGACAATTACAGCAAAGACAGTATTATATTAATATAGCTTTTAAAAATTCACATTCATTATGCCATTTTATCCCATGAGGCAACTCTGTAAGACAGGGGTCCATTTAACACATGAAAAAGAGACTGAAACTTGGAGTTTAAATCACTTGCACAGAACCATACAGCTAATCACAAACGGCAGAATCCAAAAGCAAGGACACAGTGATACAGAGAAAGAAATAATTTTGTAACTCAGGCCTATCTGAATTTAAATCCTACCATTTATGACTTGTAAGATTGGAATGGGCGGCCCATGACTCTGCTCTGTACACTGCTTAATCTCCAGTGTCTGGAACAGTGCAAGTAAATAGCAGGTATCAGTAAATATATGTTAAAAAAAATTACCCACCCCCCAAATCACAACTTCTTTGGATCTGTTTCCTCATCTGTAAATGGAAACCGTTAAGTCCCTGCTTCATATCTGCTGATGTAATGTATATACAAACATCTGGTAGTTATTTAAGAATCCACAGATCTGACTGGTGTTTTTTTCACAAGACCACCCATCCCCTCACTCCTCCCATAGGCTCCAAGGAAGTAGCAGAAAACACATTTCAGCATGACTGGCAGGCAAGCTGGTGGTAATGCAGATGGGCCTATAAAGAACTAAACTGGTGTGGCTCAGTCAGGTAGCCTGCTGTTCTCTTTATCTAACACAGAAATGACAAAGGATCTTCTAGAAGAATCTGTCAGCTTGATTGCTAATTTCAAAACAGAAAGTTCTGGTGAGGAGGGAAGCACCTAATCTATAAGATGCAAAAAAGAAAGGAGGGAGGGATATCTAAAGATAAATAAGACAATAAGAATACTGAAGTGAGGAGATCCAGAACACCCATACTGAAATAATTCAGCCTAAGAAGGGGCCCATCCACTTCTCTGTAATGTAGCATGTTCTTTCCAGTAAATCTAATTCTAATAGATGAAGAGGTCTTTAGGACCACTGCTAAATTCTGCCAACAGAGATAGAAACAAAAGGTAGATGCTTTTGACACAAAAGCTTAAAAGCAAAGGGAAATGGTGCTGCAAATGGTATCATCGAGAATGTGAAAAGACAACTCACAGAAAGGGAGCAAATATTTGCAAATCCAGTATCTGCTAAGGGACTTGTACCCAAAATCACAAAGAACTCTTAGAGCTCGGTAATAAAGATAAATAACCCAGTATTAAAATGGGCAAAGGACCAAAGTAGACATTTCTCCAAAGAAAATACACAAATGACCAGTAAGTACATAAAATGATGCTCAACATTATCATCCACTAGGGAAATGCAAATCAAAACTACAAAGAGAAACCACTCCACACCCACTAGCATGGCAAAATAAAACAAATGGACAATGTCCATCTGCAAACAAATGGATAAAGAAGTTGTACATATACACAATGAAATATTACTCAGCTGTAAAAAAAGAATGCATTTGAGTCATTTCTAATGAGGTAGATTAAACTGTCACCTATTACACAGAATGAAGTAAGTCAGAAAGAGAAACATCAATACAGTATATTAATGCACATATATGGAATTTGGAGAGATGGTAACGACAACCCTATATGCAAGACAGCAAAAGAGACACAGACTTTTGGACTCTCTGGGAGAAGGCGAGGGTGGGATGATTTGAGAGAATAGAACTGAAATATGTATATTACCGTAAGTAAAATAAATGACCAGTGCAAGTTCGAAGCATGAAACAGGGCACTGAAAGCCAGTGCTCTGGGACAACCCAGAGGGACAGGGTGGGGAGGGAAGAGGGAGGGGTGTTCAGGATGCGGAGGACACACGTGCGCCTGCGGCTGATTCATGTCCATGTATGGCAAAAACCACCACAATATTGTAAAGTAATTAGCCTCCAATTAAAGTAAACTAATTAATTTTAAAAAAAGAAATAAAAAAACAGATTTACAATAATAAATATGTATGGCTTTGTGAGGACATGGACAAACTGGAACTCTCATACCTTGCTAGTAGGAATGTAAAATGATGAAGCTGCTTAGAAAAGTTTGAAGATGCCTTAAATGCTAAAGACAGAGTTACCATATGACTTAGCAATTCTACTTCTATGTATATATCCAAGAAACTGTAAACATATGTCCACACAAAAACTTGTACAGGAATGCTTGTAACAACATTATTTATAATTGTCCAAAAGTGGAAATGACTCAAATTTATCTATCCATTGATGAATGGATAAACAAAATGTGACAGAGCCATACAGCAGAATTTGTTTATTAATAAAGAGAAATAAAATACTGATGCATACTACAACTCAGATGAACCTGAAAAACATTACACTAAGTAAAAGAAACCAAACACAGAAAAGAAAGGTACATATTTTATGATTTCATATATGTGAAATATCCTCAATAGACAAATCCATAGGGACGGAAAGCAGATTAGTGGTTGCCAGGGGCTGAGGGAAAATGCAGTTGGGAGGGCCTGTTCATTGGTATAGGATTTACTGGGGTGATGCAAATATGCTGGAATTAGATAGCGGAAACAGTCACATAACTAAAACCCACTGGGTTGTACACTGGGTGAATTTTACAGTGTGTGAATCATATCTCAATAAACTTAGCAAAGGTCGATAAAAATATATACACTGTGGGAGAAAATTCTCCTAACTTCACACTCTAACTTTCAGAGATTGGCAAGTGGGAGTAGGAGCACAGATATCTCATACTGTGGATCCTATGGATCCCCATGAAGATAGTGAGTGCCTGCTATTTCTCAGCCGCTGGAAGAAATCCATTGAATTCTCCAATAAGTCCCCTTAAGGATAAGCCTCAAGACACAATTAGGTACAAAGGCCACAGGAGCCTGCAGTTAAAGTCAGCAGAGATACTGTGGAAACTCAATATGATGCGTCTCTCATCACTGAAGCTAGGTTTGCCCTAGCCCACCTAGAGGACACCAGAACCTTACCACTAGCATCATCACCTCAAAACTGAATTCAAGGGCTTTCTTGGTGGCTCACTGGTGAAGAATCCTCCTGCCAATGCAGGAGACATGGGCACAAGTAACAGATACATGTGATTGTTCAGGCGCCAAGTCATGTTCGACTCTGCGACCCAATGGACTGCAGCACACTAGGATTCTTCTCCCTTAAATGTCATGGAGTTTGTCCAAATTCATGCCCATAATAATAAATAGATGGGGGTGGTACAATTCCAACCAAAGGAAATTTAATCAAGTTTAATATATATTAAAGTTATTTAAACTAAAATTTAAGTGAAAAAGGTGAAAGGATAAGGGTGTATGCAGAAACTAGTACCTAAAGTTGCAGATATCTGAAGTTAGGCTTGAAGCTTAAAATAATATAAAGTTACAGAAAAACTAGCCAATAATAGAAGAAAAATACTAACTTCCATGTAAGATTTGTGGGCCAACAGCAATATAATTCCCCCAGTAAAATGCCACCATATTCTATTTATATAGCAATTCAAAAATGTGTACCTGCACCCCCACCACGCTCTCATTTTAGTCTCACAAAAACCTGAAAAGATGTCATTGTCCATCAAGGTCAGTCTGACTCCAAAGCCTAAACTTTCAGTATCACATAATTCTGTTTCCTATAAAACTATAAATTTATACTTTTTCTCAAACTATAAACAAAAATCAAAGACAAAGATATTTTATTAAAACCAAGTGGTGAATGTGTATTTATTGAATTTTTATTCATTATTCCTTAATTCTACTAGTATTCCTTATACATATTTTTAAAGTCCTTTTAACTTTACATTTACTAAGCATTTTTAAAAAAAGCAAAAAATGCAACAAAAATATTTGCAACAAGGTGACAAAGAGTTTAATATGCCTCATTTAACAGACCTCTCAAAAATCTACTAATCATAGACAAACCAAAAGAAAAATGAGCAAAGGACCTGGAAAGTCCTTATTTAACACTGAGATATCATCAAATTCGGCAACGATGAAAAGACCCAAATAACGAGTGTTAGCGTGAGCATAGGAAACCCAGGCCTAGCCTCTACGGGCACTCTGGACCTGGTTGCTCCTGAATCACCTCATTCATATGTTTATTTTAATACCCCACAAGTTGACATGTTTGTCTCTCCCTTAACTGAACTCTTTAAAGGACATCTTAATCCTTTTTACATCCCCAATAACTGGTGTCTACCCTCTAAGTGACACTCATGAATCACCTAAGCAGTATGTGTGTGAAAGACAAAATCACAGCAATCAGAAATATCTGGGCCTGAGATGACAGTGAAGAAGGCTACACTCTGACAGTATTCGTTCCTGAGGCCTCTACATCTTATTATCCACCCAGCTGCTACAGGTTAAATAAAAAAATATTGAGTCATCCATGATTTCTCCTTTCACACACAGATTAAGAACAGCCAATATGTATTATGAAAATAAAGCCTTAAATTACTCAGAAAAATATAAATTTCTTATACTTTACAATTTAAAAGCTTCATAAGGCAGAAGAAGTGTGTTTCTAATGAACAATCAACAAAATTGTGACTCTCAGATTTCCCATTTCTACAATGTATCCTAGTTTACTGCTATCATTAAAGCAATAACTATCTGAAGCCAAAGATAGTTGATACAACTAAAAAAGCTATGTAAAACACACTAAACAACTATATTTCTAGATGTAAGCCATATTTAACCTACTGTTAAAGGTTAATGTATCGCAATGATTTGTGAGTTAAAAAACACTATTGGCATAAGTCAAATAAAATAATGACTATAAGGAGAAAAAAATTGCCGTCATTCCCAAATAGGCCCTTTTTGTGATACACGTTGGTATGTTCTTGGTGGGATTACTGGTGACATACCAATCTTTCCTCTTGGAAATAAACATATGTCTTTTACTAAATGTCAGGAGGCAAAAGAAAAATGCTTCAATTTTTACTTTTTACTTCTACAGTTAAAAAAAGAACTTATTCAGTAATTCACCAAAATCAAATTCAAACATACTATAAACATCTTTTGGCTTTTTAACATTCATATAGAGTAGCATTCAATAAGTGAAATGGATTACATTAAAGACATTATTCTGAAATTACACATAAATTCATGATGATTCTCCAAAATAAGATAATAAAGAACATAAATATTGACATATAATTAAGAATATATATAATAAGTTTTGGCTGCTGAAGTTTAAAATTCAAAAAGAAATAAATTTGCATTCAAGTTGACAAAGAAGGGGGGAAAAAAGGCATCCCAAAAGAGTCACTACCTCGAAAGAGGCTATAAAAAGCTTTAATGCAAATAAAGATTAATATAGTAAGTATCAGTGACTAGCCAATCATAAATTGTTAACATTTCAGAAAAGCAATGATAATTTTTAACTTAGTGCCACGGATAAACTCATTTTAAATTTCATATATGAAAAACCCACTTTTTTCTGGGTAAGGAGAAGACAACTTGGCAAAAATTATCTTCATCTCATCAAAAATGTAGTCTTCATCTTATCAAAGTACTACTAAAACCCAGCAAGAAATATAGACATATTTAATAGACAACATAATGACAACGTAGTAGATATATTTACCTAAGATCTTTTTACTGTTAAAAAAGAGAGTTGAAACTCTGATATAACAGAACACAGAGTAAATGAAAAAGGGAAGGAAAATGGTTTATAAAAGCAATAGACCAATCTTCAAGATATTTTGAGTGAAAAAAGGTATAAAATACAGTATGTTACCTTTCGCATTGAAAGGGGCAGGAGACTGTGTGTGTATGCTTGTGTGTACATGCTATTGGTGGTCTATACCAAAATCAGCTTTGGAAAAGTTCATATGAAACTGTTAACACAAGGTTTATCTGAGGGGAGGATAACATGGTAGCCAGAAAGTAGTAAAAGGTAAGCTTTTCCTCATTTCATCTGCTTGTGTATTTTGAATCTGAGCAATGTGAATGTATGAATATCAAAAGAAAATATTAAAAGTACTTTACCTTGCACCATTGTTCCTAATGACTTCCACAGTTTCTTCAACAAAATATCGATCCTTGATGTATGCAAAAATATCATCACAAATTTCATGTAAGCGTGAATGACGGGTGAGGCTGGTCAAGTATAAAACTGGAACAATTAGTGGTTCTGGAAAGCTCTGAAGATTCTGTCTCGCTTTTCTTTCTGACTCTAGTGCTTCCTGGTAGGTGAGTCCAGGTCTGCCCGTCACAGCACAGCTCCACACAAGACTGTTGCACAGAATGGTTCGCTCAAAAAAGTCACTGATTCGAAAACAAAAACAAAAATGCATTACCTATCATTTCACAAGTTTTATATTAAAAGCTGACAAAGGACTGAGTCTTTACTGCAAAATTTTATACAGAATCATAGAACTCATACAAAAATTTAGGAACTGGTCAATTTACATATTAATACAAACATAAGAAAAAGTATATTTAAACTAGACATTTATAGTTTTCAATTTAAAGGTACATTCAGCCAAAATTGGACTGTGATTCCTGTCAGTTTTGAAACTGAGTGAAACAAAATAAACTCAGCCTTTCTTTTTCCTTCTAGTTTTTAGGCTTTTTATTCCAAAGGAGTCAAAACACTGAATTCAAGCACTTGACTATGAATTTTGAAAGGCTTTAACATAATAGTGAAAAACTGGAAAATTTAAGCATCTAACAGTAAGAGAAAAGTTAAATAAATTATAGTACTTCATACAATGAAAACTCACAGTCATTAAACAGTAGGAGACTTCTTAAACAATGTGAACAGGAAAGACAACTTTCCACTTTGCTTTCACCCTGTATTTTTTTCCAAAATAAAAGCTTACCGAGTCAATTTATGGTTCCCAAGGGAAAAAGTGGGTGGGACAAATTGGGAGATTGAGATGGACATATACATACTACTATATATACAAACAGATAATTAACAAGGATATACTGAATAGCATGGGAAGTCTACTCGATACTCTGTAACAACCTGTTATAGGAAAAGAATCTAAAGTAGAGATACATACATACATACATGACTGAGTCACTTTGCTGCACACCTGAAACTAACATAGCATTGTAAATCAACTATACTCAAAAAAATTTAATAAGTAAATATATTAAAAAAGCTTATCAAAACAATATATAGAATATGGTCCACTTGTGTTAAAATTAAAAAAAGAAAGGAAAAAAAAAGAAAAATGGAAGGAAAGTAGAGAAAGGTGACTTAAGGAAGCATAAAATATTTCTGGAATTATAATACAAAATATATTATATGTTATATCAATACAAAAATCAAGGTAACAGCTACAGAATGGGGATGGGATTAAGGGACCATTCTACTCAGTGTTTTTCTACACTGCTGGGATTCTTACTACGGCACTGATTTCTCTTCAAAACTTTAATTTTGTCATTTTTAAAATGCAAGACATCTATAATAGAGATAAGACTTCTAAGGTATATTAAGTAGAAAAAACTCAATCACTGAATGATATAATTCCACATGCATTAACATAATAATAGCAAAAATATGCAAAGGTTTGTATTTATACAAATCCCATAAACAGATGTTCCCTATGGAGAAAAGGGAAGAACTAGGAAGGAAGAAAAGAAAATTTGTTACTCTAAATATTTCCATATTGTTTGAATTTTTAAAAGTATTTAGTTGATTGCTCAAGGCCTTAGTTGCAACCCACGGGATCTTTGATCCTTGTTGAGGCATGCAGGATCTCTAGTTGTGGCATGTGGGATCTAGTTCCCTAACCAGGAACTGAACCCATGCCCCTTGCATGGAGAGTGTGGAGTCTCAGCCACTCAACTATCATGAAAGTCCCTTATCTGAATTTTTATGATGAGTAGTCATGTTTTTGTAACAAAAATGTTTTTAAATGGAAAAGGTTAGAAATATGCAAAAACATTAATAATAGCTGCCTCTAAGTGGTAAGATTTGGTTAAATATTTTGTCCTCTTCTATATTTTGGTCTCCTTTTCAACAATTATGTGTAACCAACATAACCCACAATTCTGTAACTTTTTCTCCTTCCTGAGATACACCTTTCCTTCTACTGTCATTCTAAAAATTGTTAAAAACTATTACATGCTTATTTCCTCATTAGTATATCTGTACAGGTTACCCCTACAGTAGGGTCTGATTTCCAAAGATCTGGAGTAATTCCATTAAATTAGTTTCATTTGTATATTTGTCTGTAGTCTACAAGAACAACAAAAAATGAAACCTATAGAAGTAAAGAGAAACTAATCATACCTTAACATAAATGAGATCTAAAGAGATAATACACATAAGCCAAGTTACATGACTGCCTGTGTCTGACTCTTTGAGACCCTGTGGACAGTAGTCTGCCAGGCTCCTCTGTCCATGGGATTCTCCAGCAAGAATACTGGAGTGGTTTGCCATGCCCTCCCTCCAAGGGGTCTTCCTGATCCAGGGATTGAACCTGTGTTTCTTGGCTCTCTTGCATTGGCAGGTGAGTTCTCTACCACTAGAGCCATCTGGAAAGCCCAGACTAATTCAGTACAAAGGAAAATCCTTTTGAAGTATGTACCCTTTAGTAATGGAGATAATGGGTGCACATCATTAAAACACAAGTAAAAAGTGATTATCTTTACTAGACAGAGGCAGATATCCTTTGGGAATTCAGAGGAAGGGAACAAGGAGAGATGGGCACAAAAGATCAAGAAATGTTAGGGAACACCTTTGGGAGGAAGTGGCATTAAGAGGATGAAATGGAAAAGCAGAGTTGAAAAAATATGTCAGAAAAAAAGATGACTATAATCTGATTTTTATAATAAAATCTATGTCAGATAAATAATTTATTAGCTAAGCGAGAGGCAAGAGACATACCCAGTCGAGGGTTATCAACAGTGCAGAATAAAATGAATGAACAGATAGATTTTGGAAGAGGCCTTATTTAATTTTTACTGCCTAAAACTGCAGTTCACTTAGAAAGCTTCATAAAAAGTTTTAAACTGTTTCCTTTAGAAACAAACATAGGTCCCCAAGCCACATATTTAATGTGCATGAGATATTCTAATAATTTAAGCTCTATCTAGTATACTACAGGTGACCTCTGCACTATGAGAAGAGAGGAAGAAGGGGTGCTAATCTCCACACAGTCAAAAATTTGTATGTAACTTTACAATCAGCTCTCCTTATGCAGAGTCAACTGTAAGGAAGTGAAGTGAAGTAAGAGTCGCTCAGTTATGTCGGATTCTTTGTGATCCCAGGGACTATACAGTCCATGGAATTCTCCAGGCCAGAATACTGGAGTGGGCAGCCTATCCCTTCTCTAGCGGATCTTCCCAACACAGGAATTGAACTGGGGTCGCCTGCATTGTAGGCAGATTCTTTACCAACTGAGCTACCAGGGAAGGCCCAACTCTAAGGAAAAATATATTTCAAATCTAGCTATTTTACACATTAACTAGTCTCTGCTTGGGCTCAGTCACGTCCAACTCTTTGAGACCCCATGGGCTGTAGTCTGCCAAGCTCCTCTGTCCGTGTGCAGTTTTCCACGCAAGAATACTGGAGTGGGTTGCCATTTCCTACTCCAGGGGCTCTTCCCAACCCAAGGACCAAACCCGCGTCTCCTGCATCAGCAGGTGGATTCTTTACCACTGAGCCACCTGGGAAGCCCAACTAGTTTAAGACACTGCTATCAAAAATAAAATGGTAGCTACATATACAATTTAAAATTTTCTTGTGGCCACATTTAAAAACTTTTAAAGAAATACTAATGAAATCAATACATTTTATTTAACTCAATATATTCCAAAATACTGCAATATGTAATCAACAGTGAAATATTTTACTTTTTTTTTCTGGTACTAAGTCTTCAAAATCCAGTAAGTATTTTACACTTATTGTGCATCTTAATTCTGATAGGTGACATTTCAAGTTCTTAATAACCAATGGCTCCTGCATTAGACAACACAGCTCTAGTCACTGTAGGTCAGCATTTGACAGGTTGGGGTATTCACAGCCATGGCAGGGGGAAGACTTTAGACTGAGCCGCAATAAACACTATTTATTCTGATTAATTTTTTATTATTGGAGTATAATGGCTTTATAATGTTGTGTTAGTTTCTGCTGTACAAAAATGTGAATCAGCTTATGTATACATATATCCCCCCTCATCGGTGACCCTCCCTCCCACTCTATCCCTCATTCCACCCCTCCAGGTCATCACAGAGCAGGGAGCTGAACTCCCTGAATAAACATTACTTAGATTTGTTATCACTGTTCCAAGTACCCAGGAGAGGAATGGCGTAAGCACCACAAACCTCCACTAAACATGTAAATAGACAACAACCAGTGATGCAGAGCTACCTTTCCTCACCCAGCTTTCCACAGCCTCTTGTAAAGGGTTTCTGTTGTTGGTTTCCTTTGTGCTTATCTCTTCTACAAAGCTGTTGTTACATTACAGCCCTGCTATGCACAAAATCCACCATTAGGAGGAGGGAGGCAGGACACAATACCACAGTGGTGTGGGAAGCAAGGGGAAATAAAGCCCAAAGCTATCTCTCCCTATTCAACACCCCCTACCAACATAGCACCATCTCTAACATTACATACATTCACTTCCACTTCCACAATTCTGTTCTTCACCCATTCATCATACTCATTCAAATGTGTGGGGTTTTGTTAATAATAATGAACTCTAGGGGATAGGTTACAGTGCCTCTTCAATTTCAATATTATAAGGCTATAAGTAATGAAAAATTTCCAAGAAGCACACTTTTATTATTGGGAGGAAAATTTTATAAAATACAAAGTACTATTTTATATCAGTTTAGACTAATATAGATTACTATGTCTACAACTGATTGCTATAACACACTCCTTCAACAATCCTCTTTACTAGAAATGGGCGTAGTACTAGCCCAGAGGTCAAATCCAGACTTCCACCTGTTTTTCTATTTTTATTGGAACACAATATATTTAGGTATTGCCTATGACTGCTTTCTCATTACATCCATAGAGTTGGGTAGGTGCAGCAGACACCTAACAGCCTGGAAAGCCTACAATATTGACTATCTGACTCTTTAAGAAATTGTTTGATGACCTTTACTATTATTTAAGGAAAAATTGCTTCTGGGTTACCAGGTCAAGTACTGGTAAGAACACACTTCTAAGGGTAACATTTCTGTTAACTTGCTGAGCATCTGGAAAACTAAAAACCTAGTAGAATAAGGTTAAGAACAAAGTGACATAAAAAACAGACACCAAATACAATTAAGAAAAGATAAATACAAAGTATACTCTATTTACTTAATGGCTCAAGCTATTAACTAGACATACAATAAGAAAGATCCAGCACAAAACTGCAGAAAAAATCTAACGGACATAAGCAAACTCCTCCATCTGCAAAATAATTAGTAACTGAGAAATGCAGCCATAGGTTAAAAACTAACATAACTCGACTAAAACAGCATACGGCATGCAATAGACGGAAATTATGGTTTATGAACTTAGAAAAGTAGTAACTATTAAAAAAGACAGCACGGGTTGGTCTAACAAATGCTTTCACTGAAGGGGTTACAAGAACAGATTAGGTGCTAATTATGGGCATGGTAGACTAAGCATGTCTTATAGACAGAAAAAAGTTGCAAGAGGAAAATTAAGTTTGTTTTTGGTGAGGGGGAGTTCAATTAATTAAAAATATAAAGTTTAAAGACACTTTAACAAGATATTACTTTGCATTTAGTGCTGCCTCAGTCAGACTTAGATAGTGACATACAAGGTAAGCTCCTAAAATCTTCAGATGACACTACGGTGAGAAATGGGTTTCCCAGGTGGCACTAGCGTTAAAAAACCTGCCTGTCAATGCAGGAGACACAAGAGATGCTGGTTTGATCCCTAGGTCAGGAAGATCCTCTGGAAGAGGAAATCGCCAGCCACTCCAGTATTTCTTGACTGGAAAATCCCATGAACAGAGCCTGGCAGGCTACAGTCAATGGGGTCGCAAAGAATCAGACATGACTGAGCACAAACACATGTACGCACATGTGAATGGAAACGAAAGTATCTGAATCTCAGCTTTGCTACTTGTACAATATGACTTGGGTAATTCATACAAACTTCATTAAATTTGATTCTCTTTCTATAAAATAGGGATAATGTGCTCCATAAATAGTTAATATGAAAATAATACAATCTGCCTAGTATACTAAATGTATCCTCAATAAACAGAAATTCTTATTGTTTAGATATCCTACTTACAGAGAAAGCCTAGAAGAATACCCAGAAGGATAACTTTTATGGTAGAGGAATAATGCCAGAGGAACACATATAAGACTTGAGACTCTTTGAAGAGAATGTTTGGCATTGAGAAAGAGGGTAGGAAACGGGAATAATTGCAGAGGGATTATTAGTGAACACCCAAAATTCATAAAATCTTATCAACTGCAGAGTGGTAGACTACTTAGAGGGCTTTTGAAGGTGTGAAGATTCCTTAGAAATGATTTTCATACTCTTCTCACAAGAGGTATAATCTATTTCACTACCCATTTAATCTGAGCCAGACTTGAGATTGGCTTTGACCAACATAATACAGAAATGACATTGAGAGATCCTTACTACCACCTTCCTGGAACCCTGAGACAAGGGTCTCAAGTTAGCTTTCTAAGGATGAAAGACCACATAGTGTGAAACACCATTTAATATACACATATAATATGAATATATTAAATCATCACATAGTACACTTAAGATATCTTATATTTCTATTTGTCAATTATATCTCAGTAAAGCCATCCCAGCTGAGGTCCCTGACATATGACTGAGGCTACCTCTCACTGCATCTAGCCTCAGCCTGGCCTGACTTGCGCTAAACGAGCACAGAGAGGCCAGCAAACTCAAGGAATAGAGAGCAATTATAATGGATGGTTGTTTTGAGCCACTAAGTTTCAGGCTGGCCTGTTACAAGTAACTGATATACATACTCTGCCTGAAGAAGATAAACATGGTAGCCTGCAAAGCAGATAACAGATTAAAACTTGAAAGGTATTTAGGAATCTCTGCTATACCATCCACAGACAAAGGACTCTGAGACCCAAGTATCTGAGCCATGTGGCAGACTTATTACTAAAGAGAAGCTGAACATCTAGTTTGAAGTCACTAGTTATTGAGAGTATCCAGTTTTCCTTGAAAACCCTTGTCTTATGAAATGGCCTTCTGATAAATCTAGCTGATTTCATACATAGCTGATTATCAGTTTGGGAACTTGTCTATGTGAAGGATGTTTTTGCCCACTGTAAGTTAATGGCATTCTGGTTTGTACATAAAATATCTAGAACTTAATCACTTGGGGGTATGGTAAAAGAGTCAAATATCTGAGCAGACAGCAGATAGTGGTATCTACACAAAGATCTAGGCAGCAGTCCCTATGGTTTTGGTGAAGTCGCTCAGTCATGTCCGACTCTTTGTGACCCCATGGACTGTAGCCTACCAAGCTCTTCCATCCATGGCATTTTCCAGGCAAGAGTACTGGAGTGGGTTGCCATTTCCTTCTCCAAGAGATCTTCTCGACCCATGGATTGAATCCGGGTCTCCTACCTTGTAGACAGACGCTTTACCATCTGAGCCACCAGGGAACATACAATAAGCATTATGCGTTGGTAAATAAGAAGATAAACTCTAGAGTCTTAAGTATGCGAATGAGAACTCTAGTGTCACCAACTGCTAGACAGGTGGTTTTGGACACTCATCTTGGACTTAATGCTTCTTACCCCAATCCCAGCTTTCTCATCTGCAAAAAGAGGACAGAAAGGACTGAATCAACAAGGGAAGAGCTGATGAACAATGAAAACAGGATGATTTATAAACCAGTCACACTTTTCATTGCAGTCAGGTTGAAACACAAAGCTGGTTTGTCCGTGATGTCGTGGAAGAGATTCTTGCATTGTATATGAAAAACGTGACTCACATGAAGATGGGAAATACATTCCAAGAGTCTAAATGCCTAAAAAAAGAAGTCACTTTATTAAGGAGAGTCAAGTCACTAGGTAATACAAATCATTTTCCTATCCTACAAAACTAGATTTCTGGGATTCAGACCTGACTGTTTCATTTCCACAGACCAAAAAATGTAAATGAAATTGTTGTCAGCTAACTAACTTATAGAATGAATGCTTATTTCATTTGAGAGAGTAAATTATGTATTTTATTTGGCTTGCTTTATCTATGAGCTTCATTTTTCTTATATTTTCCCCCTTAGGTTTCATATATTAGTGAGATCAAAAATATTTGCTTTTCTCTGACATTTCACTTAGCATAATGCCCTCAAGGTCCGTAGGCATTGTTTCAAATGAAAGATTTCATTCTTTTTAAAGATCGAATAATATTCTATTGTGTATTCTTTACTCATCTGTCCATCAGTGGACACTTAGGTTCTTTATCTTGGCTACCAGAAGTAATGCTGCAATGAACATTGGGGCAGCATATATCTTTTAAAAAAGAATTAGTGTTTTCATTTCCTTTGGATAAATACTCAGAAGTGGAATTGCTGGATCATATGGTAGTTCTATTTGTAATTTTTTGAGGAACTCCTATATTATTTTCCATCATGGCTGCACCAATTTGTATTCCTACCAACAGTGCATGAGAATTTGTTTTTCTTTACATCCTCCCCAACACTTATTACTTCGTCTTTTTGATATTATGATAATAGCTATTCTAGCATGTGTGAGGTGATAACTCATTATGGTTTTCATTTGTCTGTCCCTTATGATTAATGATGTAAAGCACCTGTTGGCTCTTGAGTATCTTTGGAAAACTATTCAGATCTGTTCATTTTCAAATCTAATTGTTTTGTTATTTTTTGCTGTTGAATTGTATGAGCTCTTTATATATTCAGAATATTAGCCCCTTATCAGATATAAGATATACAAATATTTTCTTCCATTTAGTACGCTGCCTTTTCATTTTGTTAATGCTTTTTGTTGTGCAGAAGCTTTTCAGTTAGATGTAGTCCCACTATTTTTGCTTTTACTTTTGCTGTGGGGTTAAAAAATTATTGCCAAGACCTATGTCAAGGAGCTTACCACCTATGTTTTCTTCTAGGAGTTTTATGGTTTCAGGTCTTATGTTCAAGTCTTTAATCCATTTGGAGTTAATTTTTGTTTATGGCATAAGACAGTGGCTCAGTTTCATTCTTTTGCACTCTAGCTTATGCATTTGCCTACAGTTAATGTGCTATTTTTTAGGTCTTCTTTACTTGTGGAAAGCAGGTCAAACAAGAGTTAGCAATTAGTTAGAAGAGTATATAGTTCAAAAATAAATAAAGGAGTTTGAACCGTATAATCACTAAGAATACATCTTTGTCACAGTCGTGTCTCAAAGAATTCAGAGTCTAGAAAAAGAGAAAATGTGATGCAACAAACACATTACATTACAGAGCAATAACGGCAGATGTTACACTAGATAAAATGGAGGTGGTGACCACTGCTGCTGGAAGGACAAAGGAGGAAGTGCTAGGCTATAATATCAAGTAAAACAGACAAAACATTACTTGGCAATTAAAAGGTCACTGGCAACCTCTATTAACCAGAGTTAGAGGCAGTTACTTTGCCTTGTGCTGGGAAGTGAATGAGGTGGGGAGCTGTTGTAAAAATCTTTGAGACTGATTAAAGCTATATTCAAGAAATCAAAAATCTGAGCAAATAGGTGAGCATAGTGATCTTCAGACAAATACAAAAGAATATTCAAATTTATGCACTTAAAGGATAATCTTCAAGCAAATTCACATACATCAATTTGTAATTTAATGAATTAGTGAAAAACAGAAGCTTCCATCACAGTTTCTCCAGACTTGTGGCAAGGGTCAGATTACGACAATTTGCAGACTACCATATACCAATCATCATGAATGCAGTTTTAGAAAAAAATCTCTTTGTAATCATATAAGTAATTCAAATAAATTTTAACACAAATGGCCAATCTTCTTCCAATTCTGCAATTCAAAGTCATAAACATTAATAGCCAAGAACATCTCTAGTTCTGCTTTGCTCAGGATATATGATTATTTTTGCTCCCAAACCAATCCTATCCCCTAAACTGCTTGTAATTTCCAAAAATCCAAACACTTCAGCACAGAGAAAACAGAAAACAAACAAACCAAAAAAACTAGTTTTTTTTTTTTAAATTTTAATGTTGTAAGACAATAAAGGAAGCTGTTCCTTAACATTAATATGGAAGGTAGGTTTGGAATACCAAAAGTCTCTTCCTTTATTTGGCATTTCGGATTTCCCCACGATTATATTAACAACAAATTATCAAGAACCGAAGTACTTAAAAATTTGTTTAATTCAAAGAGGATAATGGTCATATTTATGCTCCCTTCTAAGAAGAGTGTCTCAAAAATGTGACTGCTTATATGAAAGAAGAAAAGTTTGAAATTTAACCCCATTTCCTATCTTGTTGGTACTTTTGAATAGAACTTTGTAAAAAAATTCAGAATTACCAAGGATTTTACCTTAAATCTTCTTTAAAAATAAGACAACATCCTTGTCAAGTTACTTAATCCAAATTCACTTAAGTAGTTACAGGAGTGAACTCTATTTGAGTAACAAAACAAGTCTGTACAGGAGCAGAGTAAGATGTGCAGTCTTATTTATTTAAAAGTATTGTGTGCTGAAAAACTTCTTTAGATGTAACATGTTTACGTGTAACTCCTGTGGAGCTGGAGAAAAAGAAGGCTTGCTTAAAAATAAAAGCTTAAAGGAAACGTCTTTTCTGGCCACTGCTCATTCCTCAGACAGGTGCAGATGCCTAAAGCCCTCCTTCCATCAAGCCCCCACTCAGACAAGGTGCCTCCTACACACAATTTATTTGGTTGCTATAACACTTGGTTTCTAAGCCACAAAGGGATTCCTTCTGAGTGGCGAGGATAAAGCCTAAGAAAAAGGGAGGGTCGGGCTGTTTCAGCGATTGATCAATTCAGGTTCTCACTTGGAGATAGATCCTGCTTAAACAGAGAGATCTGAAACACCCCGTTGTTAGGTGTCACAGGACAAGGCGATCTCTTGGGATACGCCAGGCAAGGGACTAAAATGTTAGGGGCTGAAACTACGCACGCAGCAGCTCCGGATTCTTATCAAAACAATAGCGAGTGGCACATGTCAGGCGGCCCACATGCTCAGGGGGGATAAAGGGGAGGCTGGTTAGGGTTGGAGTTGAACTTGTCTGAACCCCCTCCCCCAACTCCCACCGCCGCGCTCCGGGCTACGGGAAAGTGAAAACGAGGGGGCGCCCGGGGCCCGGCTCTCTCCCCCTCCTTTTCCCCCGCCCAGCCCCGACTTCTTCCTCACCCGGTCTCCCGGGGGCGGAGACGCCAAGTTCCCCGCGGCCGGGAGTTAGTCACCGAGAAGAGGCGGTGACGGAGCGCACGGCTCGCTTCGCACACTCCGAGGCCTAGCCGCACGGGACCGGAGGCTGCCGGCAGAGGCTCCGCCGTCCCGCGCCCCACGGCCCCCGGCCCGTCGGAGACCCCCGGGCCGCGTCCCCGCTCCGCTCGCGCCCCACCCCCGCCCCTACCCGGGGCAGCCCCAACGTCAGGCTCCCCTCCGGACCGAGGACGACGACGCCCAGCCCCGGCCGCTTCCTGCCCCCCGGGGGCGGGGATTCCCTCCCCGGGCCGGGGGCCGGCGACTCCGCGCCGCTGACCCGAGAGGGGATCCCCTCGGCCGCCGGGCGGGGATCCCGGAACTGGCCCCGGAGCGCGCGTGTGTGGCCGCGGCGGGGAGGGGCGAGGCGGGGAGTTTCCGCCGCCCGGCGGCCGGGTGGCAGCCGCGACCAGCAGCGGTCCCCGCGATCGGCGGGGACCAGGGGCTGCTCCGCCCCGGCCGGCAGCCCCTCGCGCGCGCCGCGGCCGCTCGGGCCGCCGGGGGCCCCCGCGCAGTCACCGGCTCGGGCTCTGGCGGCCGGGGAAACGCGGGCCCGCAGCCACCCGTCACTTTCGAGTCGCCCCGCCAGAAGCCCGGGGCGAGGAAAAGGAGCGAGACAAAAGGACGCCGGGGAGGGCGTCCCCGCACTCCCTCGCACCCCCCGCGCCCGGCCCGGCCCTTACTCGTAGTGGCGGAAGATCTCGTTGGTGACTTTACAGTAGAAAACTTCCTCGTCGGGCCGCAGGTCCGCGGGCGGCTTCTGTCTCACAAACGGCTTTCGGTGTAGCAGCGGCATCTCGCGTCCGCCCGCGGGCTCACCCGGACCCTCGGCCGCCCGCGCCGGCCCCGCTTCCCTATCGAAATTGGAGGGAAAGGAAAGCCGGTAAGGTCGGGAGCGCTCGGCGGCGGCGTGGGCCGGTCCGCGCGCCCGGGGGAGCTCGGCTGCCTTTTGTGTGACCGCCCCGCCGCGGCTGCCACCCGACCCGAGGTGGCCGCTGTCGCGACCGGGGCAGTGACCCCGCGGGGCCGCCCCGCCGCCGCACGCCCGGCCGGCGGCTCACAATGGGGCCCGACGCCCTGCCGCGGGCGGTGCGGGAGCGGCGGCCCCCTCCCCCAGCGCCCGCTCCCCGCCGCCGCCGCCGCCGCCGCCGCCGCAGGGCTCACAACGTGCTCGCCGCGCCGCCGGCCGGCCCGACGCCGCGAGGGAGTCCGTTGCGGGCGGACCCCGGCGCCGCTCCGCTTTGTTCCCCCGCTCGCCTACACGTCCCTGCCGGCGCCGGCCGGCTCGCGAGCGGCCACACCGAGCCCCTCACCTGCGAGCACGCCGGCTGCCACTTCGCCACCTTCGCGACTAGGAAGGCGGCGAGGGGAGGCTCTGTGCCCCCGGGGGCTCGCTTCCCGGCCGCCCCGCCGCCCCGCCGGCCGCCGCCTCTCCCGCTGCCACGGCCTGGCTCCGCGCGGGGGATCGCGTCCCGCCGCCGCCTCCCCGCCTCTCGGAGCTCCTGGGAAGTTTCTGATCTACTTTCGGCTCTGAAGGAGGAAGAGCTGTTGGGAGGAGCTTTTCACTTCTCGCTTCTACCTTTTTATTGGCTACTCGATGACTTTTACAAGCCTGTCACTGATACAGGAAGAGACGGCGGAGAGCCTGGGAGAGCTACATTATTAATTAATGGAGCAACCCCTAGTGAAGAATCAGAAGCATCCTCCATGTTTGCGATTATCAGCCCAAAGATCTGGGGAGAGCGCTGGGGTTTCATAAACACATGGCAAACAAAGTAAAAAGCCTTCCTCTTCAAGTCTGGCGCCAGCGCTTGGTTCCACGATGGGCAGAGGATTCCGAATAAGATTTAACTTTTAAGGATGGGACGAGGGATAAGGAATAAGAAATGAATAACCTTTTGAAATTTTCTTCTTCAGGATTAGAATTCTCATGTCTAAAATAAAATACTTTGCTAGTGTAAACATTCATCTCGAAAAGAAGATACTGTTCTTGACAGCCGTGCTCTTTAATACTTAGGATAATTCAAAGATTAGCAGAAGACCAAAAAGAAAAGTGTACGTCAGAAAATGTCATCATGCCCGTAGGACGACCCCCACATATTTAAAAAACACATCTTTAAAAAGTAATGTTTAGAATACGCTGCTGAAAATATTTGCAAGGGATCAATATTTAGTTCAATCACCCAGAATTTCAAAGATTATGAATTTACCAGTGAAATTTCCTCTAAAACAACTTTCCCATATCTATGATTTCCATTTGTGAAATTAATTTTAATGCATATAATACATGTGACATGAATTAAAAAGAACTGTCAAAATATGTTTGCTATCTTTGTATTAAGTGGTCATTTTTGCTGCTGCCCTTGACATTTACCTATTTGCAAATTAACATGTAAGAATGGGTCTAAAAGACTAAGTCTGAAGAACATTCAAAAAAGGATGCAGTGATATTATGAAATGATCTGTTATAGAAACAATGTAGAATCATCTCCGTATCGTCAAAGTAAGTACATATATACATTGGAGCAGAAAGTGTAAGAATTCTATCCAAATCTCAACAGTTATTTTTAAACTTCTTTTAAGATACTTCTGTGGTGGCTAGCAAAATAAAACTTGTGATTCAAAAATCATGAACAGAATTAATGCACCTGGTGGACAGGTGAGGAAGCTTGGAAATGCTCTCGGTAGTAAGTACATTCTTTAGCCTGGATAAAGTCTTCAAAAAATCATGAATGCAAAGATTTGGTGTTTTAAACTGGTCTCCAATTAGTACACTGAGTGATAATATGGAATTCCCTACAGAGAAAGTAACTTCCCAGATAAAAATGTTAGAACCCACAAAGATAAACTCAAAATGGGGACAAGGAGGGTGGATAATTTTCAACCAATATTGAACCATCACTCTCACAATTCAAAATCCGAACTTAAGCTAAAATTAGATGAAATTTTATCTGATTATATAGTATTTATATTTCTTAGATCTCCCTATTTGCTAAGCTAAAATAATCCTGTTAAAATCATGATCAAAAATAGTAATGTTGATTTTACTTTTACTAAATACAAACTTTTAAACAATTGAATTCTTTATACTAACCTAAAATTAAAATTTTACTCTACTTCAAACTACTACCATCTAATTTTCCCTATTACCATACCCAAACTTCAGTACCATCATAACTCAGTTCTCTGAGCTACATACATAGGATTTACTTTAATTTCTGATATTTAATCATTGTTATACATAGTTATTATTTTAGAACATGTTTAGTAAGTTATAATTAACATATTCAAAGTTTATTTTTATATGCTTTATATTTGATCAAATCAATAGCATAGGTAAGGTACCTCAAAATAACTCTTCTCCTAAAGTTATCCTACATGTTTGCTACTGAAAATTTACCTAATGTATTATTAATTTCATATATTGGTATCATGATCACCTTCTTGCTTCTTTACTACTTCTAGACTTTTGAGAGTGAAAAGCTGACTGCTGTATTCAGTAAGTAGTTAAAGGATACTGTCATGAAATAGGACTTGGTGTTTTTAAAAAATTGAAAGCACTATAAAGGAAACTATGAAAGTTAAGAGTATCACAAAGAAAAAAAGAGAAATCAATGAAATTAAAATTTTATCAATTTAATTCAGTTAAACATTTGTCCTCCATTTATGTGCCAAGACACTGTACTAGCTTATGTAAGGAATACAATATAAATGTATCCTGACCTCAAAAACTGTATAACCTTGTAAGAAAGAGATGATGTAAGGGCAAATAACTAATACAAGAATTGTATGAGTCCTAATGACCAAGAGTAACACAATGCAAAAAGAGACGTAGAAAAGATTAAAAGAAAATATAGACGGGGGACCCAGAGTGGGTCCTAAAAGAAGTCATTCACAGGGCATGATTTGAACAGCAATAGAAAGCTCATGTTCCAGCATATCCTCTCAAGTCTCAAGATGCAACCCTCCACTCCATTACCCCTCTGGGTGAAGAAACCAGTGGCCCCCACTTAAATGTCAAAGTGAAGTCACTCAGTCATATCCGACTCTTTGTAACCCCATGGACTGTAGCCCACCAGGCTCCTCCATCCATGGGATTTTCCAAGCAAGAATACTGGAGTGGGTTGCCATTTCTTTCTCCAGAAGATCTTCCTGACCCAGGGATCAAACCTGGGTCCTCTGCATTGTAGGCAGACACTTTAGCATCTGAGCCACCAGGGAAGCCACTTAAATGTAAAGTGTAAATAGTTAGGCAGAACATATACCAATCTAATACCATCAAGACCAGTTTAATATTTGAGAAGGTATACTGCCTTGGATAGGTGAAGACAAGACTATGAAATATGTATTTTTTAAAAGCTTGAGCTAGAATACTTTGCCTGTCTTCTATTGACTAATTAAGAAAGGCTTTACTTAGGTGATTTGGTGAGACGGTAATTATCAGGAACTGAAAAAGCTTTGGGAACTCTTTTTTTAACACAGTTTTTTAAAATTATTTTTTATTAAGCTTTGGGAACTCAGTTCTCTCATTTTGCAGCTGAAGAAATGGAAGTTCAGGAACTGAAATCTAGGCTTCCTGACTCTTGTCTAGTCTCTTTAGACGTGGATTTGATAATGTTTAATTTTCTTGTATACCCTACTTGCACTGTATCTATAAATGAGCTAAAATACTATTATAGATCACCGACTCAATGTACATGGGTTTGGGTGGACTCGGGAGTTGTTGATGGACAGGGAGGCCTGGCGTGCTGCGGTTCATGGGGTCGCAAAGAGTCGGACACGACTGAGCAGCTGAATTAAACTGAAATGAACTATTACAGATCCTTCCTAAACTGCTAAAATGTGTAAGGGGATAAGATATACTACTTATGATCAGAAACAATAGATTTTGGGAATTATCCAGAAAAGCAATTGGGGTAATACAAATCTTTGTCCAGTTGAAGAGCTGACAAGACCTATCTCCATGCTTCATTAAACACATCTAACAAATATAAACACTTAATGTCCCTTGCCTCTAAGTAGCAGTTATACAAGTATTTAGAGAATAGCCGAGAAAGGTGTCTTATAAATATATACAAGGAATATCTTCAACTTTATAATTCCTTTCCTTAGTATCTCCGACACCTGTCTCAACGCTATGATCTCTTTATGTGCGTGCATGCTTGCTAAGTTGCTTCAGTCGTGTCTGACTCTGTGCGACCCTACAGACTGTATTCCGCCAGGCTCCTCTGTCCGTGGGATTCTCCAGGCAAGAATGCTGGAGTGAACTGCCATGCACTCCTCTAGGGGATCTTGATCTCTTTTTAATGTCTCTATAATTCATGGCAATTTTCCCTATAAAAGATTTTTATATATTGTTCTTTAGAAGGAATGAGTACCCCAAACCATTGGCCTTCTACTAGGATAGAGGTGCTAGACCTTAGCTGCCCACTGAAATTACCAAGAGGGGTTTTTGAAAGTTACTGGTGCTTGGGTCATATCCTAGACTAATTAATTAATACCATCTCTGGGGTAGGGACCCCAGTGTTTGGGGTTTAAAATCAACTCAGATTAAAAAAAAAATCAGTTTATGATTCTAATGTACTGCCAAGTTGAGAACCACTAAGAGGAGATTGGATTGTTAATGCTGAAGTAGGAATGTTAGCAATTTTTGAATTCATTTTTTATTCAACCCCTTGTGATTAAAGATATGAATTATGGGATGACAAGTAGGAGTTAAAAGAATGTCTGTGGCCATCATCATCATCATCACAGAAATTTAATGAATGCTTCCAGCTTGTCAAGCATTGTGCTAAGGGCTTTAAATGAATCATCTCATGCAGTTCTCTCAACAAAGTACTATTTATCATTTCCATTTTACAGATGAAGCCACTGAGGCTCAGAGAGGATAATTAAGTAGCTTGCTTCAGGTCAGATAGCCCAGGAACAGAAAAAATGAAATTATCAACTCTATGGAGTCCAAACTCCTTACTACTCCTCTGTATTTCCAAGGGACTGATTTGCTAATCTAGCTCAGATATAAATTGAAGCAGGGAAATTGAGCCAATGCAGTAAACAGTGCATTTAGAACTTGTAACGATCAAGAACGTTTGTTAGAGGAAACCATGGAGAATTTTTCAAATTATCTCAGAGCACGGGAAGCCTAAGTACTATAAATCACAGTCCCAAATCTATAAAGGTAATTCTATAAAATAAAAATTAAAAGTCTCTGCATGACAAAGGCTACCACAAAGTTGAAAGACAAATAGCAAACTGGGAAAATAATTATTTGCAACTCACTGACAAAGGGATGATTTCCCTAATGTATAACTTCCTGTTTTCCTGTCATATAATAAAAAATCATGATAAGCCAGGATACACAGGAAAAAGGACACAAATGACTTTTAAAACATATAGAAAGATTCTCAACATCACCCATAATAAGAGAAATGCAAATTAAAACTACACAGCGATGACATTTTTCATCCTTCAGATTTGCAAGGATCACCATCGTATGTTGGTAAGCCTGGGGAAACAGGTATAACCTCTGTAAAGGGCAAACTGGTGATATTTATCCAAAATTACAAATGTACATAAAATCTCTGTCTCTAGGAAGATATCCCATAAGTATATTTGAATATTAGACTCTATTTTGGCTTTGTTAGAAATAGCATAATCTTAAAATTAATGGAAATGTCCATAATTAGAGTATGATGTGTTCGTACAATGTAATGGTATGCAGACATAAGAATGAGAAAGTAAAAAAAGTTCATTAAAATATGCATTTAATGTATATTAAATGCAGACTTAATGTATATACATATTTTCTTGATACATAAAATGCATCTGGAAAGACATTGCAAAATAACACTCTGGTTGCCTCTGTGAAGCTGGCAGGTCAGGACAGATAGCTAATATAATAAAGTCTTCAACACAACAATTGGAAATAAGTTTAGAATTGCAAAGTAAAAAAAGTCTGTTAAATATTTTACAGGGCCTAGCACAGTGCTTTTTCCATGACAGGAGTTCAATACATATTTGTTGGATGGATGAGAAGTTAGAGGGATATATAAAACGCAAACTTAGTTTGATTACAGTGAAAGAAACAGAGTCGGATGGGTGGCTGCTTTCATCTTATCCTACAAATAGAATTTAGATTACACACAACCGAGCAACTCTCTCTAGACTATGTTAATTATTATCCCTATATCAGTTTACAGAAAAAGTTATACTATATTCAGCCAAATAGATTAATTATTGTTTTTAAAAATAAGACATATAAGGAACAAGTAGAAAGTTTTAAAATTTGAATTACAGGGTTCTTATTTTTATCAATTGCAAAACAAATTTTGAAGTTTTAGTTTATCTGTAGTAAAAAATAGCTACCAGATAAAAGTTGCATTAATATTTGCCATCTCATTTACTAATTTCCGTTAATACTGAGTATAAAATACTGGAATATACTACTTTGTTTCTCTTTCTTTTTAGTGTTCAGGCTACAACCTATTATCAGATATCATTTTAAATATTACTATGTATTTTAAAAAATCTTTAAAAAAAATTTACTACCATGCCTGGAACACAGTAGGCACTCAAACCTATTATAGAAATGTACTACGTTCTTTCCTTTTTTTCCTTATAATATTTAAATAGTTATTATTTATAATATTTGTAATTAGGACTGGATCTTTTTTACCAGTTAGCTCAAGTGGTTGAAGCATGGTATTCATGACATATTGCAAGTCTGACACCAATAACTAGCCCCATATTGCAATGTATACACAGACTGCCTGGCAATTATGGATGAAGAGACAGAATTAAGAACAGTTAAAATTCAGAAACCAGTTCTGAACATTTAATTCTAATCTAAGAGTTCCTGGTGAGACATGCTAATGTTACTCTAAGACATTTAGGATTTTCTCCCTCTTACCTCTGTTGCCATCATCAGACCTAGAACCCAGCAGTCATGCTACTATCCTATTTTCTCTAGTCTACATGTTTAGGCCAAAACACCCATCTTTTATTGTCTTAACACAACTGAAATTTATCTTTTTCAGCTGAAAAAGCTTTTTCAACTACCAGTAAGATGTTTCTCAATGACTTGCTAGCATTTAAACCCCACATTCCTGGCATCTAGAAACTAGTTTACCTACCACAATAAACATCTTGCCTATTTTAAGAACAAAACCAAAATTCCCCAATTTGCTTCTCCTTTTTTTCCATTTCAATCTTCCCTCTTAAAGACCTCACTCTTGGTTCCAGTGTGGTAGGCAGAATAGTAGCCCCCAAAGATGTCCATAGCCTATTTCCCAGAGTCTGACTATTACTGTACATGGCAGAAGAAACTTGCGGATATGATTAAGGTTAAGGGCCTAGAGATGGAGCAAGCTGCCTGGATTATCCAGGTTGGCCCAATCTAATCCTGACAACCCACTCCAGCATTCTTGCCTGGAGAATCCCAGGGACAGAGGAGCCCGGTGGGCTGCCGTCTATGGGGTCGCACAGAATCAGACACGATTGAAGGGACTTAGCAGCAGCACCAGCAATCATGTGACTGCTCAAATGTAGAGAACCTTTTCTGGGTGTGGTCAGAGATAGAAGGGAGGACTGAATAAAGGTCAGAGGGATATGATGTTGCTGGTGTGGAATGGAGAAAGGGGGCCATAAACCAGAGAATGCAGTGATCTCTAGAAGCTAGAAGAGGCACAGGAATGGGTTCTTCCCTGAAAGCCTCCAGAAAGGGACATGAAGCTGCCTACACCTTTATTTTGCCCAGTGAGACCTGTGTTGTGGACCTATCACTAAGTTTCTGGTTAAGTTTTTAGAAAAGCAATAGAAAAATAATATATCCAGTGATGAAAATATTCTCAATTCTCAGCTGATTTTCACAGCAACAATGAATAATACCTTTAAACTTTAATGATTTAGCCCTTTCAAGCTGAGGTTATTAGCAATTCCTACTTCTAGAGTTTTCTGTCATGATTCACCCAACTTCTACCTCTCCAAGTTGCAAAACTTCATCTAGTTATTCATAATGCATTTTTACCTTAACCATACACAACCACAATATATGTACAGTTGGAATCAGCTGTATATAGTAAGAGGATTATCAGTGAACAAAGACTTATGCCCCTCATTAGTTTCTTCCTTAGGGCCTTGCTCCATTAATCTTCCCTTTATCCAATATCAGACTTTCCTTCACCACTGAGATCTCTGCCCTTAGGCTGTAATCTAGCTACAAGTTTCTTTCATAGGGTGGGGGTGGGGAGGAGATTAAGTACATCTTTCTTGATCTTCAGCACTATTTCTTTTTCTCAACCAACAGTTAAAAAAGGAAACCTATGCTCCTTGTTTCTACTTCTTTATTTCTCAACCTTCTGTAGCTTCCCCATACTCCTCCCTGAAGCTGCTTTTGATTCTAAACCCCTAACTGCCAAACCCAATAGACTCTAACCAAGGAGGAGTCCACCTTATTCATTCTGTTCCTTGGCATCTTCTCTTACATTTGGCTTTGTGACACACTCTACTCTGGCTTTCCTTCTATCTCTCTGAACTGCCCTGAGTGTCTCTGCTGTTGCCTCTTCTTCCTCAGCCTATTCCCTAAACCCTGGTGCTTCCCAGCTTTCTTCCATCCATTTTCTTCACCTGTCACTCTTCAGGGAAGCCTTCCCTAAACCAACATCTCCTCCTGACTACATCAACTGCCCCTATTCTCACTGAAACATGAGCTTTTCTAAGGTCTTCTTGTTCCTTTGGGGACTCTACCACAGCTTCTTGAAGATTTTTTGAGATGAGGAATGAGTCAACAAACTGACATTTTATGAAGATTAATCTATGTGTGGTAGGTAAGACTGACTATATTGAGTGGAGTCTGGAAATCAGTTAAGCAGGGAGATCAGTTAAGAGGACACTGGAAAAGGACGAGTAGGGAGTGACAATAGCCTGAATGTTGCCTTGGCAATGGAAAGGAAGAAAAGCCAGGAGAAATATTTCAGTGGATGTATTTAGTGACAGAACTTGATTACACATCAAGGGAGAGAGAAGAAAAGTCAGAGATGATTCAGAAATTTCAGACACGGGAGACTAGAAAGGTCATAATTAACAAAGTTGGGGCAATCAGGTATAGAAATAGGTTTGGGAGGAAGATGAAGCACTGGATTTTAGACATGGAATATCAAAGCAGTGATGCCCTACAGGCATTTGGAAGACTGGGCTCAGTGGGAAATAACCCACCTGCATTGCAGGAAATGCAAGAGATCCAGGTTTGACTCCTAGGTTAAGAAGATCCCCTGGAGGAGGAAATAGCAACCCACTCTAGTATTCTTGCCTGGGGAATTCCATGGACAGTGGAGCCTGGCAGGCTATAGTCCATAGGGTCACAAAGAGTCGGACACGACTGAGCACACACACACACACACACACACACACACACACACACAAAGTTGATGGGTATACAAAAGGAAATAATACTACATAAATAAAACTCTTGATACTCTTTCCATTCTTCAGGTGCTCGACCCAAGTGTCAGGATGCTCTAGACCCTCACCAGCACTCCAGAATTCCTCACTGGTATTCACACCATAAATCAGCCCCAGCATTTGCTTTCTGCTGCCTCTCCCTGATCTATCATTGGAAGGTATTATGAAACACATGCTCTCTAATCGTAGGGCCTCATGGACACCCTAACGTCTTTTAAAGCCATCTCTATTGATCACTCTACAACAGTTTTTCTAAATCTCTTCATTTTTCTCAAGACTCCAACCTCATCTTCCTTTCTTAGCTGAATCTTGCCTCCTCATTTATTTACAAAATCTGAGCCACTTAGTATGATTTCTGTTCTCAACCCAAATTTTCTTTTCACCTCACCCTCTTCTCTTTCTCTGTTGTCTTCTTTCCAAGGCTACAGCTGTGCTTTTGACCATTTTTTTTTTCAACCTCTAGGATCTTATCCCATGCTTGTTTCTTTAGTATCTCCCCTCAGTTGCTCCTTTTTTGACCTGCTAACAAATTCAAGCCCACATTATCCTTTAAAAACCTTTTTTTCTTTCACTTTGATTCCCTCAGAACTACCAACTTATTACTCTTTTTTGGTGTTACTAAGTAATATAAACTTTACCACTGTATGTCGTCTCGATAGTGGCTTGAATTCTCACTAGAGCAGTTTTATTTACGTATATCCTATATGTTTGTCTCACAGACTCCAAAATTTAAGTTTCAGTAGGGCAGAAACCATATGGTAAATTAATCATAAAATGTTTTCAGCTATGATTAATCAAAAAATAATTGTGCGATTTGGGAGGCTGACTTCTGAGAAACAGCAAATAATATAGTACTACTTTGCCTTTATTTGTTTCCAAGGAGTTGAAATTGTAAATGCACTTAGAGTTGTCATGTGATGGTTATCTCTTAGTCATAAGTCAGAATTTTTCTGATGTCTGTAACAATAGCAATTATACTCATTTAAGAACATAAGCACGAGTCTTGGGCGATCCCTATAGCAACAAATGTAGATGCTAGCTATGAGAAGTGGGCATTCCAGTTTTAAACTTAGAAGGCATCATGAGAATACTAATTATTTTCCATTATTAATTTAGATACAATTAATTTTATTTCATAAAAGTTATTTACATTTTAGAACTTTCTAGCAGGAAAGTTGACAGTGCTTCCCCCTCTCTGCTCTACACATACACATAATATTCCTTCTAGCATAAAAAGTTACCTTTCTTTACTTAAAAAATAAATAAATTTAAAAAAAAGCTACCTTTCACCCTTGTCCACTATACTGCCTTTCTAATTGTTGATGAAGTTAGAGAAAATGTCGGAATGTATTGCTAAGTATTTGGATTTAAGAGCCAAAGAATGAGCTGTGTAAAAACTAACTGTATAACCAACTGTTAGAAAGTTACTTTTGTAATTTCACAAAAATAAAATGTGTATTTTATGTTATCTCAACAAAATTAAGGCCCCACAGCTAGAAAATGCCTGAAAAATATCTTAAGATATTATGATCTATAATACAGTAAGTTTATTTATTTTAATTAAGTATAAAAATTAAATTAAAAATCAGCTAGAGAGCAACTTTTAGATGTAAAGCTCTTTGCCAAGCACTGAGCTTAATATTTAAATATAAGAAAGTCATAATGGCTCAGATTAAAGGTTTATGTTAACAAACATGTATAGGAGAACTACATTCCATATTATTATTCTTGTCTTAGAGATAATAAAGCTGAGGTATAGCAGGGTAAAGAAATCACCCAAGATTCCTCTTCTATGTAGGTAGAAGAGCTGGGATTAGAATTCAGATTGATTAGATATCAAAGTCTATTTATTCAATAAATATTTCTGAGTGCCTTTTATATATTAGATACTGTTCTGGAGACTTGGGCTTCATCAGGGAAGAAAACAAGATCCCTGCATTCTTGGCATTAATATTTGTTAGCTGACAACGCTTCTGTCTTCTCGCCTGCCACCTATCTACACGTGTAAAGATGTATTTATTTTCCCAAGATTAACCCTTCTACTGAGGCTGTTGATTTTATCACCTTTATCATAAATCTCCTTTGAAACCCAGCTTCATTATTGCCTCTTTCTCTGGATCCATCCAACCACATTAAATATACATGTCATGTCTCATCTTGAAAGATGACCCTTTGTCCCTATTTTCATTTCTTTTTCTCACGCCACACCACTCCCCATATACCACAGCACTCTTCTAATACTCTGCTGCCTCTTTTTCCTTCCAAAGGTTGTTTGCAGGCCTCAGGCCTCTTAATCTGTCTACAACATTTAAGCATTCTGACCACTCCTGAAAACTCCTTCCTTGACTGATAAGTCAGTTTATCCTGGCTTTAAAAGAACGGTATTTCTACATCCATAAGAGTATCTTTAAGAGAGAAATAGGATCATCTCCTGTCATCACAGTAAGATGTTGAATAAGACAGAAAATTAGCTAAATTTTTCTTGAGATCATCTAGAGGGATTTTTTTCTTTCACATTTTAAGAGCTTTCTAATAAAAACAAGAAGATACGTATTCATATTTATTTTATCATACATTTTACTGAAAAGTAGAGATAACTACAAGCTAATATAAAAGTCAGATATCATTTCTACCACTCAGAAGGTGACTCAGACTGTTTCTGACTCAAGTAATACACTCAGAACCAGATACAAGAATTTAAAAAGCATGGATTTGGAGTCTTTTAATAGTAAGACAAAAAGTTCCACATAAATCAAGTTTATTTCAGCTCACTACTACAACAAGTTAGTGGCTCTAAATCATTAAAAAAAGACAAAATGATATTCAACATACTGTTCGAGTCTCAGTGTGTATATACACTACATATATATATACATATATATACTGTATATACATGCACTTTTAAGAAATCCTTTACATTGTGAATTACATGGAACAGTGCACAAAATAAACATACAGCTCAATGAATTATCACATACCCACATACACAGAAAGAAAAAACCACTACCCAGGTGAAGAAAGAGAAGGTAGCCTGTACTCCATTGTTTATGAGTTTCATCTATGTTTTTACACATGGCTGTAGGTTATTCATTTTCATCACTATATGGTGTTCTGGAATATACATTCACCATAATTTATCCATTCTTCTGTTGATGAATATTGGTTGTTTGCAGTTTTTGCCTACAAATATTCTTGTGCGTGTTTCTTGGACACGTGAGTGTGTAGATAGGAATGAAAAAGGACATACATACTTTTAGCTTTATTAGATAGTCAGACTCTCTCAAAGTAGTCATACAAATTGGCATTCTCATCAGAAGCATTATATAAGTTCTAGTAACTGCATACCCTCCTTCATACTTGGTATTGTCTCTTCTTTAGCCATTCTGGTGAGTATGTGGTAATACCTCACTGTAGTTTAAATTTACACTTTCCTGATTGCTAATGCAGTTAATTATATTTTTATATGTTTATTGGCCATTTAGATTTTTCTTTGGTGATACTTCTTTACATTTTAAAAGATTTTGATATTAAGTGGTTGAAATAAACAGAATAATTTTTGTTAGGTGGAAGGGGGGCAAAAGAACCACTATTAAAAGTGCTTTAATTTTGCTTCTGGGCTCTCTGAGCAAGGCAAGAAAAGACCCAAAGTTGCTCTGTACAGCAAAGGAGAGTTATTGTTTCTACTGACTCAGCTTAAGGCCAGCAAATATAGAGAAAATGTTATTTTGTTAATAGGCGTTAGAGAAATTGGTCTATGTTTCAAAGTTTACTGGGTAAATTTTGTGGAGTCTAAAAGAACAAGGAGGCTAGAGCCAGAGGTATACTGTTGAGAGAGAAGGCATTAGCTTAAAGAACGGATTTCAGTCAATTTCTAGTGGTTTTCAGTAGCAGCAGAGAGTCTCAAAACCAGAAAGTATTTTCAAGAGAGAGTATAAGCCTGACTGGTTCTCCCCCATAGGCTAAAAGTGAAGCTGCAAGTGGGGGCTGGGATGGGAGGGACAGCTAACCACTGGGTGATCATATATGGGAAATTCACAAATACAGAAGTTTCATTTCCCCTCCACGTCAGATTATTGAAGCTTTTGGTAAATTCTGTCCTATCAGATGAGAAGAATCCTTATTTGCCAGATATCCCTATAGTAGTTCAAGATAATTCATCATGCTGGAGAAACAACAGGCTGTTGCAGAAAGCAAATGCCTTGGTAAGGTGGGAGTTTTCATTCTATTTGGTACACAAAGCCTTGGGAAATGAAGTTTCCTTATCTATAAAGAATGCAGGCAGATTCCAGGCTCATAAATATTTCTACACAAATTCAACCAAAACTTTGAGGTATACGTAGATTATAATCAATAATATCTAATCTAGAAAACAGAATGCTATGGAAAGCTTTATTGTTATTCATTTTATAAAGTTAGAATAATCTGAGAACAAAATCTGAGGCACACAGCATACACACACACACACACACACACACACACACACACACAAAAGAAAGCCACAGTATGACTCAGGGAACTCAAACAGGGGCTCTGTGACAATCTAGAAGGGTGGGATAGGGAGGGAAATGGGAGGGAGGCCCAGGAGGGAGGGGACATGGGTGTACCTTTGGCTGATTCTTACTGGTGTATGACAGAAAAACCACAAAATTCTGTAAAGCAATTATCCTTCAATTAAAAAATATTAAGTGGCAAAAAAGAGAAAACAGTAGATTAACATTATTTATGAAAACCGATGCCAAAATTCCCAAATAAAATACTAGCGACCAAATGCAGTAGTAAAGTATCAGAATAACACACCCTAAGCAAGGGGGGCTTAGTTCAAGAAAGAACAGATGGTTCAACATTAGGATATCAATAAATTAATTTCACTACATTAATGGATCAAAAGAGTAAAAATCCAAGAGCAATTTGAGACAGAGAGCTTGATCAGATTCGATGTCTGTCTGTCTGTTGAGACAATGTTTGTCTGTTCCTGGTTTGTAAACAAAAGGGTAAATGAAGACACAATAAAGCTTATGTTTTATAAAGCAAAACACATCTCTTTTTTTCAAAATTCAAACTTCACATTAAAAATTTTGGTTACATTTCCATGAAAATAGAAAACAAAAAATCTCCATAATTGTAGCTATTCCTCATATTTGTTCAGGAAGCTAGTTAATAAATGAGATAAGAGAAGTAAATAAGAGGTAAAAATCTCAAAAAAAAAGAAGAGAGAGAGAATTTATGACTGTGTAGGTGATGTAAAACCAGAAAACCAAGAGTCAACTAAAACACTATTACTACTACTAAGAGAGTTGCAGAAAAATGTTTGGTTACAAGAGAACTTTCCCATAGCGTAGCAGTACCATCTGGAAAATAAAAAGGAAGAAAGATCCCACTCAGAAAGTGCCCAGACAGAGAGTGAAGGGTACATAGGATCTCTCTGTACATTTTATAAACAACTTCCCATGACTCTACCATAATTTCCAAATAAAAAGTTTAAGATGTTACCCAGCCCACCAGTGGAAGCTAAGAAAAAGAACTTCTAGAACCTGTGGTGTGCCAGAACCTTACTGGATGCACCTAGAATGCTCTTTCCAGTGAAAAATGGGACTTAACAAAACAAGACATAGAGATAGATGGGTTCATTGCCCTATCTGGAATGCATGTTCTCTAGTCTAAATCGGACTATCATACCACCCTGTGTGTACTAAGTCATTTCAGTCTGTCCGACTCTTTGTGACCCCATGAACTGTAGCCTGCCAGGCTCCTTTGTCCATGGGAATTTCCAGGCAAGAATATTGGAGTGGGTTACCATGCCCTCCTCCAGCAGATCTTCCTGACCCAGGGATCGAACCCAGCAGCTCCTGCACTGCAGGCAGATTCTTTACTCCTGAGCCACCAGGGAAGCCCATACCACCACGAACTCTCTACTTTCCTACCATAGACAAGCCACCCTTTCTATTATATATAGGAGCAAAATCGGTAGTCAATGTTTTTATTCACCCTCCCACCAAGAGTAGGACTAATCAAGCCTTATTTCTGCAACCTGAGAGATCTCTTTTCTACTTTTAGGCTTTTGTGTTCATTTTAACTTGATTTTACCTTTTAAAAAATGCTGGGCCAAAAAAAGCAGTGCACGCACCCATTATAACACGATCTAGGCCCAACCTTGTCTATATATTGTCCTAGTGTCCTTCCCTCAAAGTTACACCCCTACTCACACATTTCAGCTCTATTCCTATGCTGGTTCTGTTCTTCCTCAGAGTTCCTGTAAGCCCCCTGATCTAACCCACTAAAAACACCACTCTGATGCCTCTATGCCACAGCAATAGCAACACTTCACTTTTCTAGGAAGGTCAATGGGTCTTGGACTTCCCTGGTGGCTCAGTGGTAAAGAACCTGCCTGCTAATGCAGTAGACATGGGCTGGATCCCTGGGTTGGGAAGATCCCCTGGAGTAGGAAATGGCAACCCACTCCAGTATTCTCCCCTGGGAAATCCCATGGACAGAGGAGACTTGAGGACTACAGTCCACAAGGTCACAGAAGGGTGGGACACGACTGAGCAACTAAACAACTGCCACCTTGGTTCATACGGTAGCTCAATGCCCCTCGGTATAAAAGTAAGATTCTCTGGGACTTGCTATCTATATTTATTTAGTCTCTGACTCTCCTAGGACTTGGCTTCACAACAGAAAGCATATTCTCTCTATTCTAACAAAGTAGCAGCTTTTGTTTTAGCCTGAATATTGCTTGAATCTTTTGAACGGCTTCAGGCTTACAAATCATCTATTAGTAACATAACTTTCTATGCATGTCCTCAAGGACAGCCTAAAATTCCGTTTGGCTGTGACTCTGTTCTTCATAATAATGGGTTTCACAACTAGGTAGGCGCAGGTGTCTTCCCAAGTCCACTCCTACTGTATGTTCAGACGTTGGGAAGTAGATTCACATGTTGATTCCCAAGAGGCAATCGGCACAGAAGGTTCTCAGCAACTCGCACTTATCTGTTTTTTACATTATCTTTGAACGGTTTAAAGTCTGAAGCAAAGTAGCAGGTCTAATAAAAAGCTAAATTTGAACTGTAGTGTTTCTGTTTGTCTTTTAACTTTACAAACACATTCCAAAGCTGTTGCAACCAGTCTGTTCAAGAACAAAAGCTCATTAGTGTGTGTCAACAGTCAGAGAAAACATAAATTGCAATAACTTAGGCTAAAATTTCCAAAATAAGCAGGACCTAGGAAAGTTCTTACATAACTTTAATTGGCCCGAAAAAAAGCGGCTATTGCCTCCAAATTTTGTACAAGTCAGATATAATTGCATAGACCAAGCCCTTGTTTTGCAAGAACAGATTAAGAATACATATTAGACTAAGCACTATCTTCTCAAGGAAGCACTTCCTGTACTCCCGCCCCCAAACACCCATAATGCTGAAAATCTCTTTCTTTTTGTCCTTACTCCCTTATAGAGCTCCTGTAACGCATTGTATCCTGTTGTTTGTATGTCAATATTCCTGGGATAGAAGTGGGCCTTCCTCCCCTAAAATAAGACCTGACCCTATTTAATATATCCTGAGTGAAGGAATATGAACAAATGAATCCTAGAAATTATCTGGACTGTATTTTCTGTGTCTCTATTGTATGAATTTATAGAGATTTGAAGTAATTTTTCCTTTTTTGAATCATGAACAAGTTTGAAATAAGTACATGTTTTAAAAAGTGGGCTTCCCTGATGGCTCAGATGATAAAGAATCTGCCTGCAATGCAGAAGACTCGCAATGCAGAAGACTCGCAATGCAGAAGACCCAGGTTTGATCCTTGGGTTAGGAGGAATCCCTAGAGAAGGTACTGGCTACCCACTCCAAAGAGATTTAGTCTCTGCTATTAACTCTATTCACTAAACTTCTGGTAGTGGTAGGCACTCAGTTTTCTCAGTGGCGGGTTAACGAATCTATAAAATCAGAAGTTTAAATTAGATGCTTGACAAAGAACCAGCTTATTCATAGATTTCGTGAGGCCCCTCACATTATTTCATAGTACAAAAACATACCTTTGTGTTTTAGAAAAATTGGTATCATGAACAGAGTCTCTGAAGTGTTGTTATTACTTTTAGGAAGGTATTTTTTGTTTTCACATGACAATATCCTTGTGCATCAGTAGGAGAGCACTGTTGTGAACACCCCTGTTATAGCACTTGTCACTTTGTAGTATAATTATTTGCTTCCTTGATGGCTTCCCTCATTAGACAGGTAGCTCCTCAAGGACAGGGGCCAGTGCTGCTGTATATATACAGCTTTGTATTACCCCCTCCAGCACATGTCTGATGCACTGTAGACATCTATAACCATTTCTTGAAGAATGAATGAATTTTCAGTGTCTTAGTCCACTGTGAACTAGTATAAGCTTCAGATTTCATGTATTTCTAAAGGAGCTCTGTAGTTGAATAAAGGAATTTTCCTAGTTATTTTAAATTCCTTTGTATTTCTCTGTGACTTGTGTCATTATTGTTATCTAAATTTTAATATTTTACTTTAAATAGGTAAGAGAGCATATTAACCAGGAACTGATTTATATATTGGGGCTTCCCTGGTGGCTCAGTGGTAAAGAATCTGCTTGCCAGTGCAGAAGACATAGGAGACTCAGGTTTGATTCCTGGAGTAGGAAATGGCAACCTAAATCCAATGTACTGAGGAGCCCAGCAGGCTACAATCCATAGGGTTGCAAAGAGTCAGATGCAACTGAACACACGCACACACAATTCATATATCAAGTGGGTAGGGCACAGCATTTAATTACCTATGAACTGTTTGTCAGAGGGGTTGTGAATTGTAATATCTGCAAAGGTTTTTACCATGCTAGGATGAAAGCTGATCAAGGTTAATGCATCATTAGGAAGAGTACAATCACAATTTACATGGGCAAATTTGAAAGTACATCTAACATACCATTTCAAATTTTGTAAGAAGATATGTAAATATTCCACATCATGGCTACCACCAAAAACCAGAAATAATTTAGATTTTTACTAATGCTTTTTATAGTCAATAATGGGTAAATAAAATATTTTATCTGTTAATAAAACTTAGTCTTCAGCTACATTCTAGGAGCATTTTGTTTTGATTTATTGCTGTGATGGTTGTGAATACAATTAGCTCCCAAATTACTTTATCACTAAAGTATGCCTATATTTCATAGTAAAACCACTTACTTCATTGTCCTTTAATTCTCATAATCCAATCCATAAAAAATCTTTTTGTTTCTTTTAAATATCACTCACATCAAATTCAATTTTCCTACCACCACCATGAACAGCATCCAAATGCAAACCAATCATCCCTGGCTTCGAATAGTTCCATGCCCTCTTGCTCCACCTGTAGTTATTCTTCCTTCTCTCTTAGCAGCTTTCCATGCTATAGATTTTCTTTTTGTAATAAGACCTAATCGTGTCACTTTCAACTCTACAACCTTCATTGTCTTTCCATCATCCTAAAAGCCCACACTCCTTAGCACAGCCTCCGAAATCCTGGTCATTCTAGCCCCTCACCTACTCCAGCTCCTATTCCAATCACTGCTTGGGCATCCTTCTTATCCAAACTCTCTTTCAGTCCCTGGTGCTCCTGATCTTTCCTGATACTGCTTTCTCTGCTGGGAATATTCTTCCCAGGGTTTTCTGCTAGTTATTTGTACCCATCCTTCAGAGCTCATCTGTCTCTTCCTCATGGAAGCCTAGCATAACTTCTTCAAGTAAGTTGAATATGTTTTCTGCAATCTCTCATAGCATCATCTGCATCTTTTTGTAGCCCTTACAAGGACCACTTTTCATTTATTTGAGTGATTATTTGATTCTTCTGCTTCTCCCACTAGACTGTATACACCAGGAGGGCACCATTTGCTCAGCCTTAGAACCCGAGCTCCTAAACAGTGCCTGGCACATAGATGCTCAATAAATATTTGTTAATTCTATTCTATTACTGCTTCATCTTGATTTACTATAAGCACAAAAGTAATAAACTTCTTAAAAAGCAGAATCCTAAAAAGTGAAATTAACTTTCAGAAATAATTTTATTAGTTTAATTATTAAATCTGATAAAAGAGAATTACATGATATCAGAAGATCTATGATATAAAAATTTTCACCAGCAATAACATTTTTACTAGCATATATCAATGTTACTTTTCTTTGAACTGTTACTATGAAATAATAATAAAATAACAACAACAACAACAAAATAACAGATGACATTTATTGAATGCTAACTGTGTGCAGGCACTGTGTTAAGTGCTGTACATGTATTATCTCAATTCAATCCTCATAATCCCTCAATATAGGTATTACTAAACCCATTTTATGAGAAAATTAAGGCTCAGAGGTGTTAAGTCGACTTGCTCAGTTAGACAGCCACTAAGTAGTAGAGGCCATATACCCAATAGTCAGCCCAGATTTGTCTGACTCCTGATTCCCTTCCTCATCTTTTCCTTCCTTTTTTTTTTTATTTAACAAATTCTATAAGGTTTATTCTAGAAAAGAAGATTCAACAATAGAATCTCATAAATAAGCCTTCTTATTGAGTAAAAGAAAAATGTGAATGTTAATAGTGCATTTCAGAGTTTCAAAATTGTTTAGTAACACAATTTAATTTAATTGCTTCATTTATCAAACATTTTACCCACAGCTGCTGCTGCTGCTAAGTCACTTTAGTAGTGTCTGACTCTGTACGACCCCAGAGACGGAAGCCCACAAGGCTCCCCTGTCCCTGGGATTCTCCAGGCAAGAACACTGGAGTGGGTTGCCATTTCCTTCTCCAGTGCATGAAAGTGAAAAGTGAAAGTGAAGTCGCTCAGTCGTGTCCAACTCTTAGCAACCCCATGGTCTGCAGCCCACCAGGCTCCTCCGTCCATGGGATTTTCCAGGCAAGAGTACTGGAGTGCGTTGCCATTGCCTTCTCCGACCCACTGCTAGTATCATATTTGAGTTCCTCATTCTTTTCTAACCACGAGCATCAATACACTGAGATACTAGGACACCATAGGCCATGTTAGATCATCTCTGACTTTGAGACTAAGCTCTGGCACAGCCATTTATCTGACCAGCTGTTTGATATCAGGCAACTTACATAACCATCCCACTTCCAAACATCAGCTTCTACAAGTATAAAATGGAAATAATTGCACCTATCTTGGTGGGTTGCTATAAAAATTAGGTACACTACACTGTATACAAAGTGCTTGACATATAATTGATATTCAATATGTCACTTGATTATTACCTTATAGATGTCTTTATTTTTTTTCAAGTAATGTGTATTTGGCAACATTGTGCTTGAGACTGTCCTAGATAGTTTTCATTTCTTTGATACAGAAGCACAGTCTCCAGAGATATTTGTCTGAGCATGAGTCCTATTTGTTCTGGTTTAGAAAATAGGATCATTATACTCAAATATCCTTTAGCCAAGTGCTATGCCTATAAAGGATACCTAATAAATCCATGCTAAATAACTGAGTGATTATTGTACAGCAAATGTTTAAAGAATTCACAGGTAAACAGAAAAATCTACTTAAAATGGATCAGAAAGAATAAGTAGAATTCACAAATTACCTCTGAGTTTTACCTCTGATTTATTAAACTCTGAAAATATAGATCCAATTTAATTTTTATAATTTGATGCAACAATGAAAAAGCAACCCCAATGTCTGCACATTTCAGTCTATATTACTGATTAGTCAAATGATTTTGCTCATCATTCACATGAGCAAAATAAATGAACAAATATAATGTTTGCTAAAATGATGCACAATGTTTAATCATGTTCATATGATAGTCCAAAAATTTTTTATTTGACTGAAAGAAGTACATATGATTCAAATTGTCTACAAAGTATTGAAATGTAATTAAAGTATCTGGATGATAGTAAAAATAGACAAGAATTTTTCAACATAATCTGAAAACAATTTTGCTTTCAGAGCTATGCAAATTTTTCCCCCGATTTCTCCCTCAAGGAGAAATCCAAATTAGGTACTATAGTTTAAAACCAGATTCATGAGGTCTGCAACTGAAATATATACTGAAAAAATATATATACTGAAATATATATATGAAACTTAAAATTATAGCTCAGTTTGTATCAATCAGCAGTATTGATTTAGAACCAATAATTAGTGCTAAAGTTCCAATCATTTTCTTATTTTTTTGACTTGCTAAGTAGGAAAAAATTTCACATACACAAAGGTTAAATTCTACAGCAAATTCATTTTGAGTGTCTAACATTTCCAAAGTTTCATCCATCCTGATTTAATATTGATATGAATTAACACTATACACATTTTAAAGGATAAATTTATAATGCTAGATTTAAACCTGTGTACTTTATAAATGGTAATATTGTAGAAGTCACAAGATTATGATTTTAATTATAAGTATTATTTATTTTATATTTATAATATAATGAATAATCATTAATTCCCATGACATTTCTATGAGTATGACATTTTATTCCTATTTTATGAAAGATTAATATAAGACTGCATATAGGGATATATCTAATAGTAACAAAGCCCAAAAAAAGATGAGTTTCTGCCATGTGATTTTGGGATCAGTTTCCTAATTCTCACTTCAAATCTGGATGTTAAAAAATAAAATTTCCACATGGAAGACACAATTAAACCTAAGCAAATAACCTCTTAATAAATAAATATTTTATATTTAAACAATACAGCCTTTCCAAACATACAGTACTTGTCAATTAATTTGGTTAGGAACAAGACCCCTCTTAGAGATAAGTTAATTAATCCTGTTTCCCAGGTGGGATCTGAAAGCCATAGGGAGACATCTTCCTCAAACCTCTGCCCCAGATTCCCAAGTCAGCTGTCAGCCATTAACATGTTAGTTTTGAATCAGTTTATCAGCTACCAACCTGAGGAAGACTTGCAGGAAACAGGAGCTCAATGCTGAATGGAAAAGAAGGGACAGCTGCCAAGTTAATGAGTCTGCAGTGGTGACAGTAGGCAGTCTGGAGAGCAGTGGCAGAACACAAGTCCCTGAAAGAATGGAGAATGCAGAAAGATGCCACAGAAAAGAAGATAAAGGGTTCATAAGAAAAACTTCACCTTGTTCCCAATTTTTCAAACAAGCTGGAGTATTAGACAGTTGATTCCAAACAATATTCAAAATAGTCAAATCATAAGTACTAAATGCAGTTACAGATAACAAAAGTTCTAAAACAGCTAAGAAATAATTAATTACCTTATTTTTGGTGTTGGAAAGTTACAGGCTGAATTTCACATTGCTGTGAATGTTTTCTATTTATTCCACTGGTTTTCTCCTCTCAGCAGTTAAAAACCAGTAACCTACAGGAAAACAGTAGTATAATCTCAACATTCTATTAAAGTTGCCCATAATCAGCAACTGAGCCAATACTGAAGTGGGGAAGGTGACTTACTGACAATTACAGTGAAGTAAAGATATACACGTGTCTTCAATCTCTTTTATTAGGAAAGCTGAGATTATTCAACTTTAAGTTATTAGAGAAAAACATTCTTACTCTCCTTTCTCAGTTATTCTTTGTACATAATTTTGATATATGCCTATAAAGACAGGTGTTGAGCTCAAAATATAAAGATACAAATAATATAGGGCTTCTCTGGTGACTTGGTGGTAAAGAATCCGCCTGCCAGTTCAGGAAACACGGGTTTGATCCCTGATCTAGGAGCAACTAAGCCCGGGAGCCCTAATTACTGAGCCCACGGACTGCAACTGCTGGAGCCTGTGTGCCTGAGAGCCTGTGCTCCACAACAGGAGGGCCCACTACAGCGAGATGCACCACAATCAGAGAGCGATCCGGGCTCTCTGCATATTCTTCCTCTCTTTTCTCAGGTATTCTTTGTACACAATTTTGATACATGGCTATAATCAGGTGTTACACTCATAATATAAAGATACAGATAATATAGGGCTTCCCTAGTAGCTCAGCTGGTAAAGAATCCACCTGCAATGCTGGAGACCCTGGTTTGAATCCTGGGTCAGAAAGTTCCCCTGGAGAAGGGATAGGCTACCCACTCCAGTATCCTGGGGCTTCCCTGGTGGCTCAGAAAATAAAGAATTCACCTGCAATGTGGGAGACCTGGGTTCAATCCCTGGGTTGGGAAGATCCCCTGGAGAAGGGATACGCTACCCACTCCAATATCCTGGGGCTTCCCTGGTGGCTCAGAAAATAAAGAATTCACCTGCAATGTGGGAGACCTGGGTTCAATCCCTGGGTTGGGAAGATCCCCTGGAGAAGGGATAGGCTACCCACTCCAGTATCCTGGGGCTTCCCTGGTGGCTCAGAAAATAAAGAATTCACCTGCAATGTGGGAGACCTTGGTTCAATCCCTGGGTTGGGAAGATCCCCTGGAGGAGGGCAAGGCAAGCCATTCCAGTATTCTCATCTGCAGAATCCGCATGGACAGAGGAGCCTGGCGGGCTATACAGTTCATGGGGTCTCAAAGAGTCAGACATGACTGAGCGACTAAGCATCTGTTCTCTACGACTGGAGCAAAGCCTGTGCAGCAACGAAGACCCAGCACAGTCAAAAATTTAAAAAATAAATTAAAACAATTAAAAAAATATAGATAATGTAGATAAAATATTTGAGGGAGGTATATGTCCATATTTTCATCTGTTTCAGATATCTGCAGGGATGCCAAAGACAAGAAAGAAAGCGTGCGTTTAAATAGGCTCTCTGGGCACTGTTGAGCCCATAAACCCTCCCCTAAAAATAGAGCAGAGGCCCTAGAAAAGGACCATTTCCCCACCCTTCTTTTTTTCACATGTTCCTGAAAGCAATCAGTGTTTTATAAAAACAAAATAAAAAACTAAAACCCACCACCACAGACAATGCTGCTGCTGCTTAGTCGCTTCAGTCGTGTCCAACTCTGTGCAACCCTATGGACTGCAGCCTACCAGGCTCCTCTGTACATGGGATTCTCCAGGCAAGAGTACTACAGCGAGTTGCCCTGCCCTCCTCCAGGGGATCTTCCCGACCCAGGGATCAAACCTGGGTCTCCTGCATTGCAGGCAGATTCTTTGTGACTGAGCTACCAGAGAAGCCCCAGACACACAATGGGGATGGAATTAACAAGAGATGAAATTGTTTAGTCAGCCGCTTCTAAGCACCATTTCAAATTTGAGTCTTCTCTATCTCTCAGACAACACGAAGGCAGGCAGGAAGGTACCTTTCCTTTCTAGGGTAGCAAAGAACAGCAGCATATAAGAGAGCAGTTTGTGTGATGGTTTCTCGCTTACACCCTGAGGTCAGGCAGGCTTGGAACTGAATTCTAACTCTGGCATTTTAATGGCTGCAACTAAACAATGTGTGTCTGTGTTTATTTCCTGATCCTGTGCCTACTTCCTGATCAGTAATGGGAGCTAGTGCCTTCCTCAGAGGGTTGGTCTAAGGATCAAATAAAATGGGCTCCAGGCATAGAGTAAATATTAGCATTTCAGTCATCATAATTAACTATCTCCCTTTCTACTATTCTGAAGTTGGGAAAGACGGATTTTTGAGACAGATCATAAAATGTTACAAGTGACTTGTTGATAAATATTTGTTGCGCCAAGTCTGCCTTTAGCACTCTAACTGTAAGCCCCAAATACCAAAGATGTTAAATTTCTGTCTTGATAATAAAATTTTCTTTATCATCACCTGCAGATTCTCCTCAGGAGGTTGTGGAAAGAAATATTTCAAAGAGAAATAGGCCTACTGCTTGAGGGAATGGTATGATTTTAAGTTGGAAAAAAGAAACTTGAGCTCAGGCAGTTCAGTTCAGTTCAGTCCAGTCACTCAGTCGTGTCCAACTCTTTGCGACCCCAAGGACTGCAGCACGCCAGGCCTCCCTGTCCATCACCAACTCCTGGAGCTTGCTTAAACTCATGTCCATCAAATCAGTGATTCCACCCAACCATATCAGCTTCTGTCATCCCCTTCTCCTCCTGCCTTCAATCTTGCCAACATCAAGCTCTTTTCTAATAAGTCAGTTCTTCTCATCAGGTGGCCTAAGTACTGGAGCTTTAGCATCAGTCCTTTCAATGAATATTCAGGACTGATTTCCTTTAGGATGGACTGGTTGGATCTCTTTGTTGTCCAAGGGACTCTCAACAGTCTTCTCCAACACCACAGTACAAAGCATCAATTCTTCAGCATTCAGCTTTCTTTATAGTCCAACTCTCACATCCATATATGACTACTGGAAAAACCATAGCTTTGACAAAACTCTGTTGGCAAAAAAATGTCTCTGCCTTTTAATATGTTGTCTAGGTTGGTCATAACTTTTCTTCCAAGGAGCAAGCATCTTTTAACTTCATGGTTGCAGTCACAATCTGCAGCGATTTTGGAGCCCCCCAAAATAACGTCTATCACCGTTGCCATTGTTTTCTCATCTATTTGCCATGAAGTGATGGGACCGGATATACCATGATCTTAGTTTTCTGAATGTTGAGTTGTAAGCAAACTTTTCACTCTCCTCTTTCACTTTCAACATGAGGCTCTTTAGTTCTTCTTTGCTTTCTGCCATAAGGGTGGTATCATCTGCATATCTGAGATTGTTGATATTTCTTCCAGCAATCTTGATTTCAGCTTGTGCTTCATCCAGCCCAGCATTTCGCATGATGTACTCTGCATATAAGTTAAATAAGCAGGGTGACAATATGCAGCCTTGATGAACTCCTTTCCCAATTTGGAACCAATCTTGTTCCATGCCCAGTTCTAACTGTTGCTTCTTGATCTGCATACAGATTTCTCAGGAAGCAGGTTAGTCTGGTATTTCCATCTCTTGAAGAATTTTCCACAATTTGTTGTGATCCACACAGTCAAAGGCTTTGGTGTAGTCAATAAAGCAGAAGCAGATGTTTTCTGGAACTCTCTTCCTTTCTCAATGATCCAGCGGAATTTGCCAATTGGATCTCTGGTTCCTCTGCCTTTTCTAAATCCACTTTGAACATCTGGAAGTTCACAGTTCACATACTATTGAAGCCTGGCATGGAGAATTTTGAGCATTACTTTGCTAGCATGTGAGAGGAGTGCAACTGTGCAGTAGTTTGAACATTCTTTGGCATTGCCTTTCTTTGGCATTGAAATGAAAAATGACCTTCTCCAGTCCTGTGGCCACTGCTGAGCTTTCCAAATTTGCTGGCATATTGAGTGTAGCACTTTCACAGCATCATCTTTTAGGATTTGAAATAGCTCAACTGAAATTCCATCACCTCCATTAGCTTTGTTCATAGTGATGCATCCTAAGACCCACTTGACTTTGCATTCCAGAATGTCTGGCTCTAGTCCAGTGATCACACCATCGTGGTTATCTGGGTCATGAAGATCTTTTTTGTACAGTTCTTCTGTGTATTCTTGCCAGTTCTTCTTAATATCTTCTGCTTCTGTTAGGTCCATGCCATTTCTGTCCTTTATTGTGCCCATCTTTGTATAAAATGTTCCCTTGATATCTCTAATTTTCTTGAAGAGATTTCTAGTCTTTCCCATTCTATTGTTTTCCTCTATTTCTTTGCATTGATCACTGAGGAAGGCTTTCTTATCTCTCTTTGCTATTCTTTGGAAATCTGCATTCAAATGGGTATACCTTTCCTTTTCTCCTTTGCCTTCTCTTCTCTTCTTTTCTTAGCTGTTTGTAAGGCCTCCTCAGACAAAGACATTTTGCCTTTTTGCATTTCTTTTTCTTGGGATGGTCTTGATCACTGCTTCCTGCACAATATCACAAAACTCTGTCCATAGTTCTTCAGGCACTCTGTCTATAGATCTAATCCCTTGAATCTAATTGTCACTTCCACTGTATAATCATAAGGGATTTGATTTAGGTCATACCTGAATGGTCTAGTGGTTTTCCCTACTTTCTTCAATTTAAGTCTGAATTTGGCAATAAGGAGTTCATGATAGCCATAGTCAGATCCCAGTCTTGTTTTTGCTGACTGTATAGAGCTTCTCCATCTTTGGCTGCAAAGGATATAATCAATCTGATTTTGGTATTGACCATCTGGTGATGTCCACGTGCAGAGTTGTCTCTGGTGTTGTTGGAAGAGGGTGTTGACCTATGCGTTCTCCTGGCAAAACTCTGTTAGCCTTTGCCCTGCTTCATTTTGTACTTCAGGGTCAAATTTGCCTACTACTCCAGATATCTCTTGACTTCCTACTTTTGCATTCCAGTCCACTATGATGAAAAGGACATCTTCTTTGGGTGTTAGTTCTAGAAGTCTTATAGGTCTTCATAGAACCATTCAACTTCAGCTTCTTCACCATTCGTGGTTGGGGCACAGATTTGGATTACTGTGATATTGAATGGTTTGCCTTGGAAACAGAGATCATTCTATCATTTTTGAGATCGCACTCCAAAATTTCTGGAGATATTTCTCCACTCTTTTCCAGTAGCATATTGGGCACCTACCCACCTGGGGAGTTCATCTCTCAGTGTCATATCTTTTTGACTTTTCATGCTGTCCATGGGGTTTACTTCATTCACACAGAGTCTGTACTGGTTGGAGACATATATATTGTCACCTCTAAATGGAGAGAAACTCCTTGATTATTCAAGCTTGTCCAAGTTCAGCACACTGTGGTACTTCATTCATGTATGTTAAGTAAACAAACCTAAAAGCAGACTAGAAGCTCACAATAGGTGAAGAAACAAGAATCAGCCACTCCAACAGAGTTCAAGACTCCAGGACTCCTGAAAATTATATACTTAGATGCTGAAAGAATTTGGTCATTGATTTCAGCATCAGTGTTAGTAATCTCTGAGAAATAATATTTTAAAGGGATGGATAAGAAGGTTTCTGGAAAACTATAGACTGGTTACTTTCCAAATTTTCAATAGTTTCTATTTCAATAATTACTCAGCGTAAAGCTTGACTTTGAGAACCTGCAACATGGAAGCACATAGTGCTGACTAGGAGCCAAAATGTATTCTCTCAAAATGTCATACAAAACGAATCCTCTTTCCTCTTTTGCTAAAGTTACTGGGTTGCTTTATCAGGGAAATTCTGTAGTCTGTCTTTGCTAATCACCATGGGTGAACAGTTAAGAGGAGCTGACCACTATGATATAGCTATTCATGAGTATGGAATTTTAGCTGATCAAGGAATTAAAATCTCTTAAATCAAACCTGGAACTATTAGGCAGGGATCAAATTATCTAAAGTTCATGAACAGGAATATTTAAGGCAGGAGAACAGAAACACAGGCAGAAATCAATCTTATTAGAAATGGCAGACAAGTCTGAAACCTTTATTGGGTGTCAGAACAGAAAGATGAAGAGGTGGCTGGCAGGAAGCAAGAGTCATTTATCAAGGAAACCAAAGAAATGGTGAGGGAAAAGCCAAGTGAGTTAGGCATGAAGACTAAGTTCAGAGATGCAAGTTATATGAATAATGCTTTTGAATCACCCTAATGATACCACTTGATGAAAGTGAAAGATAAGAGTGAAAAAGTTGGCTTAAAGCTCAACATTCAGAAAACAAAGATCATGGCATCCGGTCCCATCACTTCATGGCAGATAGATGGGAAAACAGTGGAAACAGTGGCAGACTTTTTGTTTTTGGGCTCCATAACCACTGCAGATGGTGATTGCAGCCATGAAATTAAAAGACGCTTACTCCTTGGGAGAAAAGTTATGACCAACCCAGACAGCATATTAAAAAGCAGAGATGTTACTTTGCCAACAAAGATCTGTCTAGTCAAGGCTATGGTTTTTCCAGTAGTCATATATAGATGTGAGAGTTGGACAGTGAAGAAAGCTGAGCACTGAAGAATTGATGCTTTTGAACTGTGGTGTTGGAGAAAACTCTTGAGAGTCCCTTGGACTGCAAGGAGATCCAACCAGTCTATCCTAAAAGAGGTCAGTCCTGGAAGTTCATTGGAAGGACTGATGTTGAAGCTGAAACTCCGATACTTTGGCCATCTGATGTGAAGAGCTGACTCATTTGAAAAGACCCTGATGCTGGGAAAGTTTGAAGGCAGGAGGAGAAGGGGACGATAGAGTATGAGATGGTTGGATGGCATCACCAACTCAATGGACATGAGTTTGAGTAAACTCTGGGAGTTGGTGATGGACAGGAAGGCCTGGTGTGCTGCAGTCCATGGGGTTGCAAAGAGTTGGACACGACTGAGCAACTGAACTGAACTGAATAATACCACATCAGATAATAAAGGCATCTTTCCTGCTTTTTAAGTAACTGGGACCCTGACAATGGCAAGCTGTAATTCTAGAGCACTGTTCCTCAACTCTGGCTGCAACTGGGAGTTTTTAAAAATACCAGTGCCAAGGGTCCCAACCCTAGACTAATTAAATCAATCTCTAGGAGTGTAGACCATCTTCAGTATTTTTTAAAAGTTCCCCCAGGTGAATTTAATGTTCAGTGAAGATTGTGAATTACTATCCTACAGGGAAATCTCTACTGTACACTGCTCTCAAATTTTTATGTGTATACAAATCACTTGAGGAATCTTGTTAAAATGCAGATTTTGAATTAGTAATTCTGGGTTAGGGCCTGAGACTCAGAATTTATAACAAGTTCCCAAATATCATTAGTGGGGTTGGTCCATAGACCATATTGATAGTAATAAATAAAGCACTAGGACAATGCTATAGGACTATATTTCTAGCTGAAAATTTTATATTGAATTAAGATCTATAGGCATGGTTATAAAATATTATGGTCATACAAAAAGAGAGGTAGCAAACATTATCTCAGAATTAAGATTCAAAAATATTTTCTTAAGCTGAAGTAAATACAAGGAAACTTATTCTTTAACAGAGACCATCTCAAGTCTATCTTATAAGCTATAAGCTAATACAATTCTGAAAAAAGATATTAAACTGTATTGTAAAGCAGTAATAATTTCACATTGTGGTAATGGATTATGAATAGGAAAATTAGCTAAACTGAATAGTAAGCAGAGAAATACAATTTAAAACAAAAGAATGTGGAATATGATAAAAGTTGCTATTTAATATGGGGAGGATTATTCAATTAATCAAATTAAAACAAAATAAAAACGTGTTGTTTCACTTAGCTCAATGTTTTCAAGGTTCATCTATGTTGTACTGTGTATCAAAATTTCATTTCTTCTAAAGGCTGAAAAATATTCCATTGTATGTATATTTGACATTTGTTTATTCATCTGTTGATAGGCATTTGGATTGTTTCTACTGTTTGGCTATTGTGAATAATATTGTTATTAATACTGAAGTACAAGTATATGTTTGAGTTCTTGTTTTCAATTCTTTTAGGTATACACCCAGAATTGGAGTTGCTGGATCTTATGATAATTCTGTTCAATTTTTTGAGGAACTGCCATATTGTTTTCCAGTGTGTACCATTTTACAACCCCTAGCTATGCATGAGAATTCCAATTTCTCCACATCTTCACCAACATTTATTTCTTTTTTCTAATAATAGACATCCCAATGAGCGTGAAGTAGTATAAGTAGTATCATTGTAATTTTGGTTTGTGTTGCCCTAATGACTGAAGCTTCCCAGGTGATTCAGTGATAAAGACTCTACCTGACAATGCAAGAGATGTAAGAGATGTGAGTTTGATCCCTAGGTTGGGAAGATCCCCTGGAGGAGGAAATGGCAACCCACTCCAGTATTCTTGCCTGGAAAATCCCATGGACAGAGGAGCCTGGCAGGTTACAGTCCATGGGGTTGCAAAGAGTCAGACACTACTGAAGCAACTGAGCATGCACAAAATAGCTACATCTTATATTCTCTTTTAAACCTAATGCTGGGCTGGATGACTCACAACTGGAACCAAGATTGCCAGAAGAAATATCAACAACCTCAGGTATGCGGATGATACCATTCTAATGGCAGAAAGCGAAGAGGAACTAAAGAGCCTCTTGATGAGGGTGGAAGAGAAGAGTGAAAAAGCTGGCTTAAAACTCAACATTCAAAAAACTAAGACCATAGCATCCAGTCCCATCATTTCATGGCAAATAGATGGGGAAACAACATATTTTCTTTTCTTGGGCTCCAATGCCACTGCAGACAGTGACTGCAGCCATGAAATTAAAAGATGCTTGCTCCTTGGAAGAAAAGCTATGACAAACCTAGACAGCGTATTAAAAAGCAGAGGCAGCACTTTGCTGACAAAGGTCCATACAGTCAAAGTTATGGTTTTTCCAGCAGTCATGTACAAATGTGAGAGTTTGACCATAAAGAAGACTGAGTACCAAAGAATTGATGCCTTTGAACTGTGGTGCTGGAGAAGACTTTTGAGAGTCCCTTGGACAGAAAGGAGATCAAACCAGTCAATCCTAGAGGAAATCAACCCTGAATATTCATTCATTGGAAGGATTGATGCTGAAGCTGAAACTCCAATACTTTGGCCATTTGATGGGAAGAGCCGACTCACTGAAAAAGACCCAGATGCTGGGAAAGATTGAGGGCAAGAGGAGAAGCAGGAGAAGGAGGATGAGATGGTTAGATGGCATCACCAACTCAGTGGACATGAGTTTGAGCAAACTCTGGGAGATGGCAAAGGACAAAGAAGCCTGGCCTGCTGCAGTTCATGGAGTTGCCAAAAGTCTGACACAGCTTAGCAACTGAACAATAGCAAGTATTTAACATTATATTGTTAATAAGATGACTACACTGTGGGCAATTTAAAAAGTAAGTTTTAATTCAATAAGACGTTTTTTGTTGATTGTATATCATAGGCTGACTACACTCTACACCACAGCATCTTAGGGGCCTATAAAACAAGACATCAAGTGTGAGGAAAAAAAGAACTGGGCCACCGGCTGAATTTAAACAAACAAACCAAAACAGAGGTTAAGAAGAGGAGTCAACTCTAGAGATGAGCATTGTGCTTCACAAGAGGTTTGGGAACAAGTGGTGTTAAGACCCCAGCCCTGGCCTACACCATTAAGGATTTTTATAATTAGAAAGGGAGTCTAGAGAGGAGTCTTCTGATGCTCTTGTGGAATAAAGGCATTCCTTGGCTGTTTGCAGCAGATCACTTTTGTTTTCTGCCCTGCGTTAATCCAAGACCTTGGCTACTCACCCCGGGTGGGAGGCGCGGCCGCGCTCCCCGCGGGCCCCGCGCTCACCCCTCGCTGTCCGGGTCACCCTGATCCCGGTCCTCGCATCCTGCCCCGGCGCCGCCACTCCTCCGCCGGCCTTGCCATCCTCCCTGCCCTCCCCAGAGCCCGCCGCTCCTCTCGAGCCGCGGACTCACGCATCTCGCGGCCCCAGGCAGCCGCCGGCGGCGACAGGGGCCAGCGCTCTGCGCCAACAACGCCGGTCGGCCTGCGGGATGCGTAGCTGCCGCTCCCGTGGGGCCAGGCCTCCGGCGTGGGCCCCGACCCTGGAGGGCGACTGTGGGCCCCAGGAGACCTGCAGATTTCTTCAGGGCACCGTTCTTCTTTCAGGACAGGATTTCTGCGGACAACACGTGGAGTGGCTCTTGCCAAAGACTGCGGAAGCTTAACTCCGCCTTTCCCCCCAGCAGAGCTTCAGAAGTCGGGGCAGCAAGCGAGGCTGGGTCTCTGGGTCGCTGGCGGCGGGGATGGGGTTAGGGCGGGAAGGGGAGCTGAAAGGCCCTGAACACAACCCCACCTCTTGTGAGGTTCTGAATTGTGGCCTGATCAGACGGTTATGACCTAGTAAGACAATTGCTACCTGGTCACCTACACAGGCCTGCCTTTGATTGAATGATACCTTTTCAGAGCGATGCTCTGGCCGCCTCTGTTCATATATACGTGTGGGGTGGATATCATAAGTTACAAACTTTTGTGAGAAGTAGGCTGATACTCATAAAAAATTAAAAAGAACCTCAAGATGATTATGCCTAAAGAATCTGCTTACCCATCATTTTACATAAAATTATGTAAAACGTATTCTCTTCTTGAAGATTCTAAGAATGGAGATTTTAAAAGATTATTTAGATAGTTTTTCAACACTTGTAAATGTAGTTCTTGTGCTAGGAAAGCAGCGTGATATAATGGGGAAAGTCCAGAACTTGGAATCAGAGCAAATCTAATCAAGTACCGGTTCTGCCTCTTTTTATTTATTTATTTTTTTTAGACTGACAAATAAAGCAATGTACAATTAAAAGGCAACCAGTATCAATAACTATGCTCATCCTGAATTATTGATATTCCTGAAATACGTGGCACTCTTCCCTGGAAGATTATTTATAATTTCTCTCTGTCAGGATCAATGATTATCAAATATCTTCGTCTTTCACATTCAAAGACAGAATCATCCAATCACATACACAATAAGCATTTGTTGAATATCAACTACATGCCACCTCCTATGCCTTGATCTATGACAAACACTACCCATAGAAAAATTGGTACTAACCTAAAAAAGGCTAATAGTATTATTATCATATAACTTTCACTGAGCATTTACTGTGTACTAAGCACAGTTTCAAGTGATTTACATTTACATGCATTAACTCACTTAATCTTCACAATGACCAGAAGTAGGAGCTATGGTGATCATCATTTTTTGATAAGGAAACTGAGTCCCAAAGACACAGGGGAATTTACCCAAGGCCTCCAAGCAAGTAGTGACTGCCACCAGGGCCTGGGGTAAGAATTCAAAGTAAGTAATTTCTCTTTCTTTTCCCAGTCTTTTTTCTTTCTTTCTTTCTTTCTTTCTTTCAGTTATTTCTCAGCTGCCTAAAAGTGAAGTCAGTCATGTCCGACTCTCTGCGACACCATGGGCTGAAGCCTATCAGGCTCCTCTGTCCATGGGACTTTCCAGGCAAGAATACTGGAGTGGGTTGCCATTTCCTTCTCCTCTGCCTCTTTCTAAATTGTGAACTTGAGCAAGTCACCTAACCTCCCCCTCTCTTAATTTAGTCTATTAAATTCTTGTCTTTCCAAAAATTCTTTAAAATAAGAACAATGTTCTTAATGTAAAGTAAAAGTGTACAATGTGTAACCAGCATCAGTGTTATAATACTGTTCCAATAAATGAGGTAGAGTATATTAAAAAGTATATTGTAAAGTGCTATACAAATATTAATTTTGTGTTAATTTTTTTGTATTAATTTTGGCGGTGGGGGTGGAGTTAGGGCGGGAAGGGGAACTGAAAGGCCCCTTCAACAAGTTTGTGTTTTGTACACAGCTTATACTGTGACCATTTATTCCCATAACCACTTATTTCTATCTCTTTACATTTACAATCAACATTGACACTTTTCCTTTTCTCTACATTAGTGCATTGATCACTGGACACCAGTTTAAAATGACTTTTTGTGGTCATGTTATAGGTTTAATTTTGGTAGGGCCAACCTTATGAAAATTTATTACTTTCTGTGAGCCATGACATTTATAATTCAGGTGCCACCACGTGGATAGTGGTGCCTGTTTTATGGTCATATGGACTTACTGTCTAGCATATTCTCTGATTTGGATAAGAGAATATAGTTTAGTCTATAAGCTAATTAATTTTTCTATTGTATCTATTTTTTGAAAAAAATAATAGTCCTAAAAACATGACCAATTTAATCATTAATGACACATATTGGACATCTTAGTCAATAAGATAAGAGACACACAAGCACTTATATTCAAAGCCCTCCCTCACTCAATTTCAACTCTTTTTCCTACCAACTTTCCAAAACCATCAAAGAATCCTTTGGAGCTGAGGTCAGAGCTGGAATGTTGCACTATTAAAATGGATGAAAGGTGAAGGCAGTAGAGGGCTGCTGGAGTGATGCATTCCTGAAAGCCCTGAAGAACAGGTGGGTCAGGTCACCAAAGTAAAGCAGGTAAGGTAAGAACAAGACGGGAGTTGTGGTATGCTCAGCATTTGTCATTGGGATGTCAGAGAGAATGTTGACATCAAGTCAAGCACCAAAATGAGCCAGGAAATTAGGACACCAAAAATGATGCCCTACCAGGGCAGTAATTAGGGACCAAGATGAGTCAGGCTGCCAAGGGAAAATGCCAATGTATCCTTGTATTAAATCTTGTATGCAAACAAATGCCACTTGGAAACTAGAATCTCCCTTGGAGTTGATGTCAAAAGCTTTCCCTTTTAAGTCTTCCTTTTTAAAAAAATCTAATATTTATTGGACATTTGATACATGCTATCAGTGTTCTGAACACTTTATTGTATTATCTCCCATAATTTTTATAACAACCTTATGAAGTAGACAATCTGTTTATCTGCATTTTATAGAAGACACTGAGGCAAAGGAGGTTAACCAACTTGTCTAAGGTTACTCACCCAGTAAATGTGACTCTATTTCAGGCAGACCTCAGGGCCCTCACTCTATACCACTGTAGGACATGGCTTCCTGAAGTTTTAACTCATGCTTATTATCTGTCATTTCATTGGACTCAGCCCTGGGAGAGATGGCTGGAGACATGCATGTCAAGTCCAGATAGTATTTAGTCTATTTTTTCTTGTGAAGAATATGATATTTAAAAAAAATTTAAAGAAGTATAACTTAAGGGAAAACATTTTAACTTTATTTTCTTTGAGGTTTAAAAGCCTCTATGTAGTTTGCTGCACCAAAGCACTTGAAACTTTGTCATCAGAATTCTTCATGGCAGATTTTGCTCAGTTTTTTTCGTTTATGGAAGGCAAATTGGCTTTATTGTTCCTCTTTCATGTATCTGTCTGTATTCTAAACCCTCAATCCCCTCATTTTTATTTTTGGAGGCACTATGGGTTTAAAGTGATTTTAGGATGTCCAAATGAAAATGTCAGCAAATGAGATACGTGCAGCTACAAACTGAGAGAAATTTGAGCTAGAGATATGAATTTGGGGGTTATGATCAAGAGGTTGTTGTTTAAGTTGTGGGAAAATATTCCAAAAATGAAAAAAGATAGCTCAGTTCAGGTGGAAAAGACTTTATAAATAATTCTAGTCCAGTCCTTTCCATAATTCTCAATGCCCCAGAACAAAAAGGTTCGGCTCTACTGCTGTACCTATGATGATAAAAGCTCATTATCTCCTGCAATACAGTTTCCTCTTGTCACTGTGACAAATTACCATGAATTTAGTGGCTTAAAGAACACAAAAATACAATCCTACAATTCGGGTGGTCAGAAATCCAAAATGAGTTTCATGGGGCCAAAATCAAGGTTCTGGTAGGGCTGAGTTCCCCTTACAGGCTCTGGTGTAGAAGTTGCTTCCTTGCCTTTTCCATGTGTGGAGACTGCCTGCATTCTTCGGCTTATGGCCCCTTCCTCCGCTTTCAAATCCATTGACATAGCATCTTCACACTTTCCTTTGTCTTTGACCCTCTGCTTCCCTTGTCATATTTTCTTCAATTTTTCTGCTTCTTTCATCTTTTAAAGACCATTGTGATTATAGTGGACTCATCTGGATAATCCAAAATAATTTCCTTGACTTGATTGCATCTACAAAGTCTCTTCTGCTGTTTATGGCAATAGATGCAGAGACTCCAGGGATTAACATATGGACATCTTTGGGGCCATTAGTCCAAAGTAGCCCACATCCTAACGGCTAGAAAGTTTGAGCTAAACTTTGCCTACATTTGGTTTTTGTGCATTGGCTTTGTCCTTTCAAGTCACAAATATAAAGTTTAACATCTGCCATATAACTCTCCTTCAGATACTTGAAGATATATTGACCCCAGTCTCTCCCAAAGAAACCCATTTTTTCAGCAGCTTAATAGGGTAGTTCCAAATCCTATTATCTTGGTTGGCCTCCTATGGAAAACTTTGGTTTATCAATGTTAATTTGAAAATGTTGTGTGAGTTGATCAAGCAAGAGTAGGTAGAGCCAATATTCCTCTGATTCTAAGCACTGGATTTTTTTTTTTGGAGGATAATTGCTTTATGATGCTGTGTTAATGTCTGCTGAACAACAATATGAATCATCCGTAAGTACACAGATATCCTCTCCCTCTTGAGACTCCCTTCCTCCCACCACCCTCATCCTACCCCTATAGGTCATCACAGAGCACCCAGTTGAGTTCCCTAGAAGCACGAATTTTAATTAATGTGATTGTAGTCCATTAAATTCTTTTTTTCCCAAATATGACTGAAGGACATGTTTACCTGAACTATAATTATAAAGTTGATTTTTAATTGAAACACTGGTTTTTACAACTAGGTTTATCAAATGACTCTTTAATGTCAATGAGCACATTAATAATTCTCAACTACATGTGATCTACACACTTAATTACATATAAATTTCTATCTAAATCATTAATAAAAATGTTAAGTGTGATGCAGTCTTTGACAGAGCCCAGCAGCATAACTTAAGGATTTGTTCAAGAGAACATTTATCTGCTTTCTTAGGTCTAAGTCCTTCAAACAAAATCTAACTGTGTTATAATCTAATCCACAGTTTTTCATCTTGTCCAAAAGGAGCTCAACGCTTTATGCTCTTTGTATTGCATTCTCCTTGACTACCAATCTACAATACTCTCTGAGAAAGAAATAGTGTAGCATAACTTTTTTGGGTAAACTCAGGCTGGCTATAAATGATCAATGTCTTCTGCTTAAGAGCTCTCAAATCACCAGTGAAAATCCAGTCTAGACATTTTCCTGGTACTAATGTTAAGCTTGCCAGAATATAGTATGCTCACTATAGTTTCCTTCTTTTGTTAAGAATTGTCTTGTTCTGACTGTACAGTCTTTTGATCCTCTTTTCTTGCTTACAGATCCTCAGCTATGAGTCACGGTGATGATGTACAGCAGGAATGGCCTCACGTGGAAACCTTTTCAGTCCAGGCTAGGTTGTGAGGCAGGTTTAACTCTTCAGAGACTGACAGTCAGGAACACAAAGGGCAGTTTCTTTATGTGAGAGGAATGGGGTAGATGGTATATATGGAGGCTGTATCAATGGTAAAGTACAAAATAAATTTCACTGTTTAAAAACAAATATTCCATTGTTTTCAATTTAATTGCTTACTTGCTTAGGAGCTTCCTGACAAGTCTACAAAGAAGTTGGAAGGTGACTAGAGGAGAAATAGGAAACTTTTTGTTCTAAAATGTAGAGATCTTTGATCAAGTACATATTGGCAATAAACATACAATATATAACCAACACAATCAATGGTGAATAGGTTTTTAATCACAATGATCACTTTTCAGGCTAAAAACCCTTATTTTTACATGTGAGTAGTTTATACTCATACCATTAATTTAAAAGATATGACAACAGAAGTGTAATCTACAATTCTAATGGTTTTTAATAAATAATTTGGTGAAAGACTTTTAATGTGATGAGCACAATTAGGGACATGCCTGGTTTGGGTACTGGTGCTCTTAAACTTTTGTGGAGGTTATCAATTTAGTCTGTTTCCACAATATTAGAATATATAGATACTGAACACAGACTAATTTAATTTTAAAACTCTTAAATGTCCAAAGAGATTTTTGGAAATGGTTATTCTCCTCTTGGGAAAACTTGCTCGTGGTAGACTTCTACTTGGTATTTGTTAAATAATTAAGAGACACTAACTGTGATGACATGCCATAGACATTTCTAAATACTATACTTTTATGAAAAAATACTTAAAATATAGAGAAAATTCCCTTCTTTAGATACAAAGATGTCTTTGCACATTTTTAGATTTTTCAACTTGTTTTTCTTAGTTTTTATGACACGTTTCAGTAAGAAAAAACTTTAAAAACCTGAGGCATGGATAGCACTATGCTTTCAATTAAAATTCAAAGACTATTTTCTTATAATTCTAGGTAGATATGTTCATTAGCACATAAACTCTCTGAGTATAGAACCTTGTACTATTTGTCTTTATATCCCCAGTACCTGGGGCAGGAGGAGTTCAGTAAATGTTTGTATAAATGAGAACATTATCTTTCAGATCATTTATATGAAGAGAATGGAACAAAAAAGGGTGTATAAAGATTTTCACCCACTTCATTTAGTACATCTTCTTCACAGATGTCTGTGTTTGTTACTTCTGGAGAGCAAATGTGTTCTGAAGATGAAGAGGCAGTTCTTCATGACCTAAGTCATGAAATGAAGAACTAAATTTCATATTTACTCATTTGACTTGCTCTTAAACTTTAGTCTGAGTTCTTTATATCCTCTCTACAAAATGGGCCAAGGTAGTTAAATCAGGTTACCAAGAAAGTCTTGAGAGTAGGTGAATAAATGTGAAAAACCTTTCGTTACAACAACTGCATAGACATTGTACACATTTAAGAAAAGAATCATGCTATGTAAATTTAATGTGTATACAAAATAGACAAATCCTCTTTAGTCTTTGTCGTTCTAAACAGCATTCTTATACCTACGGTTTGGGATTTTGACCTTTTTGTTAATCCAGAAATTTGGTCTAGTTAGCTCTTTCACACATGTGTGCATGGGTGTGTGTATGTCTGTGCATAAATTTTGTTTTTCTCTCACATCAGGATTTCTCATTTGTTTCTGGCAGTCACAGATAACAGTACTTCACAGAGCCACCTTAGGAGGCGGTTTAGAATAATTATTTAGATTTATAGTCTTGTGAAGCTAGATTTGTTTTTTGATAGAATGTATGTCATATAAATCTTTCTCATTAGAGTCTGCCTAACAAAAGAGAAAAGTAAATATTACCTATTCCAACTTTCCACAAAGGATGTGGAAGCCAACATGGTCCTAAGATCTCTTTCAAGACCTATTTTTAGCTTTGAAAATTTATAGAATTTTTGCCAGGATAGAAATGCTCAATATCTTGATGGCAGTATTGCCACAAGGATGTACATGTGTCAAAATTCATCAAATTATACACTTAAAATGTATGGTGTATTGTATATCATGTATCCTGTGATGGTTTAGTCACTAAGTCGTGTCTGATTCTTTGTGACCCTTTGGGCTGTAGCTCGCCAGGCTCCTTTGTCCATGGAATTCTCCAGGCAAGAATACTGGAGGGGTTTGCCATTTTCTTCTCCAGGGGTTCTTCCTGACCCAGGAATGGAATCCGGGTCTCCTACTTTGCAGGCAGATTCTGTACCGACTGAGCAATGAGGGAAGCCCCTCACATATCCTAATAAAATTACTAAAAAACATAACTTTGTGGAAGAATGAGTGAACTATAATTACAGAAAACAACATAGATGAATGCCACAAACCTAATGTTCAGCAAAAAAGGCTGCATACTGAAGAGTACATGATGTGTGATTCACTCTTAAGGGACAGCAGTAACTCAAAGGAGTATAAAAAGGTCTTCCAAGGTGACAGTGGTTTTGTGTCCTGAAATGGATCACATGAGTCCATTTACGTCATGAAAATTCATTTAGCTGTGTTTTTATGCACAGGATTTTTGTAGTGAGGGAATAATTCTGTATCTTGATTTTGGCAGTAGTTATACAAATCTACAAAGATGTAATGAAACCGTGTAGTTTTTCATACACACACACAAACAAATGCATGTAAAAGTGGTGATGTCTAAGTGTGAGTGCTGAAGTCTGTGGATTGCATTGTCAGTTTCCTGGATTTGATATTATACTGTAGTTATGTAAGATGCTACCATTGGGGGAAACTGGGTGGAAACTCTTGTACTGACTTTTTAATTTCCTGTGAATTTATAATTATTTCAAAATAAAACTTCAATAGTGTAAAGTGGTATTTTAGTATGTGAGCATCTTTTGAATTTTCTACTTATATCGCCTTTCTAGAAATTTTCCTACTCCCCCTGCTCAGGATTGTGGTGACAACTGTTATGTTCAGTCCAAGCAATCCCAAACCTGGATGGTGGTTGATTAGTCCAGGGGTGGGCATCTATCTTGATGAGGGGATTAGAGCCTTCTTCTGAAAAAAAAAAAAAATGGCATTCGGACACCGAGAGCTGTCTCTCTTCATGTGCCTTTACCTTGTGAATTCAAGAACTTTCCAGGGTGTCCTATTTTCCATCATGTAAACAGGGGTAGCAAAAAGCACCTGGTCTACAGAGAAAGGGTAAGGTGAAACAGATGTACAAAAAGTGGGAGACACAGGACAGGGAGAGTCCTCTGGATATTCCTGGCTGCTTATATGCAACCGAACTCCTGTCCTTTGCTTGGGAGATCCTTCTATGCCTTTATAGTAAATTCATCTGCCTACCTTAACAAGATTCATTTGGATTTCTATTACTTGCAACCATAACAAATCTTAGTCAGTACATCTAGGAAGATAAAATCATATTTATCCTTTATTCTTTTTTGAAAAAATTTAAAAATTGAAGTATAGCTGATTTACAATGTTGTGTTAATTATGTCTGTATAGCAAAGTGATTCATTATACATATATGTACATTGGTTTTTTAAAATATTTTTTCCATTATGGTTTATCAATTTTTTTTAACTTAAGTATGACTTTACAGTAATCTGAGATAAAGATTTCCACTTCCCCACAGTACAATCACACAGGATGTACTAAAGACTTAACCCATCCCTCACATTTTTAGGTAAGAAAATTGAAGCCAGAAAGGTTAAGGAACTTAGCCAAAGCCATACAGCCAGTTTCTAGAAGATCCAGAACCAATGTCCTGTCACTCCCCTTATTTCAATATCACATTGTATGTCCTGGAGGGAAGCCCCAGGATGCGCCATTGAAAGGTTTTATTTGCTTGTTTTTAGTGTAGAAGCTGTATACCTAATGACTCAGAACGTGGTTAATAAGGACCTACTTGCGAGATCAAATGAATAAGGGATATGGAATAGGGCAATAAATTATAATCGTAAGTTATAATTATAGGCACTTAATACTAAGAAAAACTTCAACACTTATCATTATTAGTCATAGAGATATTCCATTTGTCATCAGAAACAGATAAATGGAGTCTTTTGAAAGTCAAAGGAAACACAACTTCAGGACAGACTGCTTAATTCAAATACTGAGCATCTAGAATTGAGGACCAAATTTTAAGACTGTCTTAAACAGGATGCCAATACCCAGTTTGACGTGTACTTCCTGAGAGGTGGGGGTTTGCTCTGAAACTTCCTGCTTGGTCATAAAGGGGAACAAGGCAACTGGAAAACCTTGGTCGTTCTCTCTCAATCTGTTCCAAGGTGACTGATGAAAAATGCTGATTTGGGATTGTTCTTAAAAAACAAAAGTAGCTGGAGCACAGCTTTGTGTGGACTAAATTTCAGGAGGCACCTGTAAGGTGAGAAAGAAGTATTTACCCAGTTTTGAAATAAAGAGAAGTCTAGTAAACACGTGACTTGCTGGAAATCAAAGCACTGAATAGAAAAGGTGTTTAAGTTGCAGCTTTCAGTTCTATGTTCCCTCGATGGAAGGAGCTGCTCTCGTCACTGCCAGCACATTGCCCTCCTCCCCCCTAGAGTTGTAGCTGTCTGCTTTTTGATGAAAGTTGTCTGTTGATTGTGCCCCAACTCTGTCTCCTGGGGCTATGAACCATCACATAGCCTCTGTTGTGCATATCTGTAACTCTCACTAGTCCTGTTCTCTCCTAAGCCATCAGGTCTTCTTATCGTTTTAGTAATTCCGCTTGTAGAGGGCTTCTACTATTTCCCAAGAGTAGAGAACCCAGTTCCATTACTATCTCAGGCGCACACACATCGTCCTTGGTCTTGAGTGTTTGACAGAGCACCACCACTCACTTCTTCACATACTTGAGACCTTAAAACCTGTGAGCTGGGATGGGGTGGTGGTGGGAAAAAACCTTTCTTACTATACAGTTGCCAAAAAAAAAAAAAAAGAGTAAATAACTTTAAAAAAAGCTAAGAAAGAAAGGAAGTAAGGAAAGGAAGGGAGAGGGAGGAGGAAGATTGGAAGGGAGGGCGAAAAAGACATAATTAAAGGCATCCCAGTTTAAGGTGTCTTCTAGTGGGAGGGCTGTAATCAGGGCAGGAAGGGCTGCTTTGGCCTCCTGTAAAGCACATTTCTCCTAGAATACTTCCCCACCATGTCCACATTCGGATGGCTGAGTATGGAACACTGAAATATGGACCCCTCCTTTTGGGAACATTTTCTATCTCTTCCTGGCCTGAAGCATTGTATCCTCATAATATTGTTTTGCGAAAAAACGTATCATGCCTGTGGCTTTAGTATTTGGCATAATATTAAACCATAGTCCCTACAAGTTCCCATTAGGCAGAATTCCACCTTGAAACTCTGTCTCAGAATTATCCTTATAAATGTATTCATTTTAATTTAGTAAACACTTGTTAAACAGAGATACAATGAGATAAATTGGAAACTCTATAACTTTGAAACCATGATAAATATTAGACATTGATAGATAATATTAAAAAGGTACAGGCAATAAATAGACACTCAGAAAGTAACATCAGGAGAGGACAAGTTGAAATGAGAATGACGAAATTTTAGCAAAGTAGAACTCCGTTTGAAAAAAATTACAATTCTTTTCTTTGACGACAAAAGGAATACCGGTTTTTCATTTTTAAAAGTTTGAAAAACACAGAAAAGCAGAAAAAAAAAAGATACCCACCTTGAGATGATCACTATTAATATTTTGGAATAACATTTGACATTTCATTTACATACTCATACTGAACAACAACAACCAATACACACACATACAACTGGAATCTTATCTCTGTAACACTCTGTAACATATTCTTTTTTTTTGGCCCTGCCACACAGCTTGTGGAATCTTAGCTCCCTGACTAGGGATCGAATCCCTGCCCCCTGCAATAGAAGCATGGAGTCTTAACCACTGGACTGCCAGGGAAGTCCTCTTAACATCATTTTTTAATCTAATAATATATTGTGAATATTTACTCACACTTTAAATATTCCTGTATATCTGATTATCAGTTCCAGAATACAGATGGTCTGTACTTAATCTCTGCTATTAGTCATTTAGTTTGTTTCTGATTTACAAATATTATAAACAAAACTGTTGTTAACTACGATACATAAATCATTTTGTAAATATCAGATTATTTTCTTAAGTTCCTAAAAGTTGAACTTAAGTGTTTGAGCATTTTAAGGCTTTCATGACACTCCTACCAACAACATGTGAGGATTTCCTATTCTGATGGATAAAACTTTTCTAGGGGTGACAATATCTCTTCTTTGAAAACTTGATTTGTTTTGAAGATGCAGAAATTGTGTAGCAGAGATTTTCTTTCTTGGAATGTCATGCCAGGAAAGAAACACAATGTTCTGTCCATTCTACCCTGCCAACTGGTGTTTGGGTGGGGAAGGGTACATTTATGTTTAAGGTGGCATCACACCCTCGTCACGTGAGCTACAATACATAGATCAAAGAGGAGAAAAGTTTGGGGCAATTCTTGTCATCTCCAGTTTGCTTTTGGTTAATGCCTTCCGTGCAATACAAAGCCGTCTACTACAAGTGGATAGTATGGGTTTTTCTTAACTGAATCTTCTCCCCCTTAAAGATAACAAATATCCTCATTTTCATTAAATATTCATGAGTGAAAGATCAGATCAACGCAAAGTTAGTTTTTTTTTATTTAATTGTAAAGTATGTAACTTTTATTAAAAAAAGAAAAAGAAAACCAAGTGGCATTAGCTTGATTTAAGAATATGATGAGGGTTAATCCCTTCTTGTTTCAATGAGTATGGCATTAAGTGTATAAATGCATCTCAATTTTTAGTACAGTGCAACTAAAAATTTCTAAACTATTATTTAAGATTCTAATTATAAGATACATAAGTGTCACATATGAGTGGTTTAACCTGACACACTTACAAAAGGGAACAAAGTATATTGCAACTTCATTACAAATCTGTATTAAGAGATGCATAGTAATATATAGACATCTTTGAATAACAAAATATCATATTAATAATATATATACTAATAATTACATTGTTAACAATTCATACATAATAATAAATTATGTATAACAATATATTATTTAATATTGAAAAAGACTAGGTCAAGCAAAATTTCAACCTGGCGATTTATTTCGCCTGTGTAGTACTTGCCATGCCCACTCCCCCCCAAGTAGAATACACGTTTCATAAAGACTGTAATCTTGTCTGTCCTCTTTACTGCTGCATTCCTATCCTGAACAGTTCCAGATATGTAGTAAAAGGCCTATAAATATTTGCTGAATGAATGAAGAATAGAGACATAGTTTTAAACGAATAAAAATGGCATTAATTTATAAAAGTACTATAAACTAAAGTTGGAAAGGCATCCAGTTATAAAACAAACCAGACTTCTCAACAGAGTTAAATGTTTAATTCCAAACCTTAAAGTGGTAGCGCACATTACTGGTTCTCAATGAATGGTTGAAGTGGATAGCAGTTCTTCTAGTAGTTAAAATGCAGATGACTGGTAAAGGCATAGAGGAGTTCATAGTACCAATATCAAAGGTGGCCTTTGGGGTTCTGACCGAACATTTGAGAAATGGTAAAGCATCAGTCTGTATGGGAAAGTGTTTAAGTCTGTAGAGGATGAAAAAGGTAGTATCTGTAGGAGTAATTTCTCTTTTTCTGATTTTATGGGCTTCTATTTAACTTTTGTTTTTCACCCTTATCATCCCAAACCTAGAGGATTAATTCATTCTGGAGGACCTGAGTAACTGATTTTTATAAATTGATGACTTACATAATTTTAGGAGAATTAATTCAAATATGTTAAATGTAATAGAAGCTTAAAAAGCCCTATCGTTTTTTCAGATGACTATCATGTGCACCTTTTCAAACTTGAGCTTTCAGCCAGTCTTTAATATCAGAAAAAGGCAATTTTTTAAAACCATATTTTTATTATGAAATATCATAGATGCTAAACGGTGTATAAAAATAAAGATTTTAAAATAATAACTAATAAAACATCTATGTAATCACCAGTTTGAGAATTATTTCTCAAATCAACTATTTATGAAATCTTTCAAATGAATTGTCTGTTCTCATGCTCAACTTTCGCAAAATGGTTTAATTAAATACATACATTATTAAAATCCACAGCTCTGATCATTTCCACTACAGAGTACTTCTTTCCAGAACTGAAGATGGCTGCTACAGTTTGTTGTTGCTATTTAGACGCTAAGTGGTGTCTGACTCTTCTGCAACCCCGTGGACTGTAGCCCACCAGGTTCTTCTGTCCATGGGATTTCCCAGGCAAGGATACTAGAGTGGGTTGTCATTTCTTGCTCCAGGGATCTCCCCAACCCAGGGATCGAACCTGCGATTCTTGCATCTCCTGCACTGGCAGGCAGATTCTTTACCACTGAGCCACCTGGGAAGCCCACTGCAGGGTTAGGAGTATACTATTTTTCTGACTAGCAGAGAGCTAATAAGATAGCTATGCCTTGTAAAAAAGAAAAAGAAAAAAAAAAACAACTCACAGGGTTTTTTTTGTTTGTTTTTTAATGGGAAAGTGTGACTGGAAACTACAATTCTTTAAGATTAATTTCTAAACTCAAAGGTAAGGTCATGACACAATCACTAGGCAAGTTTCTAAGATTTTTCTGGGCAATAATTACTTTAACTGAATAAAGAATAAATCTCAGATGAATATTAATTTCTTTTTTGAGAGAGATTTGAGCTAAGGGTAAGTTAATATTTTTCAAATGGAATCTGTATTTTATCTAAAACAATAATAAACAAAAAATTGCTGCATAACAAATCACCACTTAGGGGTTTGAAACAATAAACAGTGGTTTGAAAATTTATTATCTCATAGATTCATTTCATTTTCAATAATTTAAATTGCTATATCTTCAAGTTTGCTAGTATTTTTTTCATTAGTATCCAGTCTGTTGTTAATCACATCCAGAGTGTTGTTCTTTTTAGATGATATTGTTGTTTATCTCTAGAAGTTTGATGTGGGTGTGTTTCTACATTTTACATCTGTCTTCTTATCATGCTTATATTTCCCTTTACCTTTGTGAAGGTATGGAGTATTTTTATAATAGCTGTTTTAAGTACACCTCACAGAGTCTGAGGGCTTCCCAGGTGGCTCAGTGGTAAAGAATCTGCCTGCCAATGGAGCAGACACGTACTTCAATCCCTGGGTCAGGAAGATCCCCTGGAGAAGGAAATGGCAGCCCACTCCAGTATTCTTGCCTGGGAAATCCCATGAACAAAGAAGCCTGGTCGGCTGCAGTCCATGGGGTTGCAAAAGAGTCGGACACAGTTTGGTGACTAAAACAACAACACAGAGTCTGTGGGTTAGGAAGCTGGGTATGGCTTAGCCGGTCTTCTGACGCTGGGGCTCTTGCAAGTGTGCAGTCAAGTGTTGGTTGTTGTTACAGTCTTAATGCTTGACTAGACCTGGATCTACTTCCATCTCACACAGGCGGATGTTGGGGGGGATTTAGTTTCCTTCAGAGCATTGCGCTATCACCCTCAGTTCCCCACTGGCAGTTGACTGGAGGCTGCCCTCTCTTCTTTGTCACCTAGACCTATCCACTGGGCAGTCTACAGCACAGCAGTCCCTCTCATCAGAATGAGTAAGTAGTATAAGAGATCAAGAGAGAGATGAAGATGGACTTCATAGTGTATTGTAATCTAATCTCAGATACGACATCACTTTTGCCATATTCCGTTCATTAGAAACAAGACACTAGGTCCACTCTACCCACAATGGGAGGGAATTACAACAAGGAGGTGAAATCTAAGGTGGGGATCATTCAGTTCAGTTCAGTCACTCAGTCGTGTCCGACTCCTTGCGACCCCATGAATCACAGCACGCCAGCCTTCCTGTCCATCACCAAGTCCCGGAGTTCACTCAAACCCATGTCAATCAAGTTGGTGATGCCATCCAGCCATCTCATCCTCTGTCTTCCCCTTCTCCTCCTGTCCTCAATCTTTCCCAGCATCAGGGTCTTTTCCAATGAGTCAGCTCTTCGCATCAGGTGGCCAAAGTATTGGAGTTTCAGCTTCAACATCAGTCCTTCCAATGAACACCCAGGACTGATCTCCTTTAGGATGGACTTGTTGGATCTTTCTGGAGTCTGAGGGACTCTCAAGAGTCTTCTCCAACACCACAGTTCGAAAGCATCAATTCTTCGGCTCTCAGCTTTCTTTATAGTCCAACTCTCATATCCATACATGACTACTGGAAAAACCATAGCCTTGACTAGAGGGACCTTTGTTGGCAAAATAATGTCTCTGCTTTTCAATATGCTATCTAGGTTGGTCATAACTTTCCTTCCAAGGAGTAAGCGTCTTTTAATTTCATGGCTGCAATCACCATCTGCAGTGATCTTGGAGCCCCAAAAAATAAAGTCTGACACTGTTTCCACTATTTCCCCATCTATTTCCCATAAAGTGAAGGGACCAGATGTCATGATCTTAGATTTCGGAATGTTGAGCTTTAAGCCAAGTTTTTCACTCTCCCCTTTCACTTTCATCAAGAAGCTTTTTAGTTCCTCTTCACTTTCTCCCATAAGGGTGGTGTCGTCTGCATATCTGAGGTCATTGATATTTCTCCTGGCAATCTTGATTCCAGCTTGTGCTTCTTCCAGCCCAGCATTTCTCATGGTGTATCTGCATATAAGTTAAATAAGCAGGGTGACAATATATAGCCTTGACGTACTCTTTTTCCTATTTGGAACCAGTCTGTTGTTCCATGTCCATAAGAGCCTCAAAAAGGAGCAGAGCTAGCTATTTTATTCTTGGGCAATTACTGGAGGATAATAACCACAGCCTCAGCCCACTAAAGCCCTTGTACAGTAACATTTCTACTTTTATCAGTAGCCTTGTGGGTGCATTCCATTCACTTAACAGGAATGCTGACCATATAGCTTTTAGGTGATTACTATCCAGGAATGTCCTACTTGAGCAGTTGCTGTATTACAGTCCGCTATTGGCTGCACCATCCTGCATAAAAACTGCTTCAAACTTTTTGTCATGCCTTTCTTCTTTTTTTTTTTGGTCAAACTTTTTTTATGCCTTTTCCGAACCCAGATATGATTATTTTTCTGTTTGGAAAATGTGAGATAATGCATCTGAGGTGAGTTTTAAAAAATGCTCACAGGGAAAAATGTATTTTTTCACTTTGAAAATTTTCTTTCTAAATAATTTCTTCTGAGTTGCCGTCTCTGCTTTGTCATTCTATAACTTGTGTTGGAAAATGATCCTACTTGCTTTCGGTTTCATTAAAATAAAAACTGACTACTTGAAAATTTAGTTTTATGCTTAATGCCTTCCATAATTTTAAGCAAATTTGTCAAATTTTACTTAAGAGCAAAATTGCGATTGAAGGGTAGGTTTTTAAAAAGCTGCTAGATCTACAATGTGCTTAATACTTGAAGCTGTAAAATCAAGATATGATAAATGACTTAAAAGAATTTTTGATGTGTTTTCTAAAAGCCTTTGAGGTGTTATGTAAGTAGCTTAATGATTAGCTGGTACTATATTTTGGCAAAGAATTACAATTACTTTTTTCACTTCTCAATTGTTGGTTTTCAGATTTTTTTTTCCTTTCCCACATTTTTTTAACATTTAAAATAATTAACTTATTTATAATTTTATGTATAAAATATATACAGTTAAAATACAATAAAATGTTACATTTTGCCCAAATCATTACCAACAAGTCAAAGATATAATATCCATGTGATGTCTTTTTTTGTTTGTTTATTTTCCCCACTTTTCTAACTTCATCTATCCTGTGAAATGACTGAAAAATTTTTAATGTGGATGGTTTAGTTAATTAAGAAAATATTAGGGGGCTTCCCTGGTGGCTCAGTGGTAAAGAATCCTCCTGCCAGCATAGGCGACATGGGCTTGATTCCTGATCCGGGAAGATGCCACATGCCGTGGAGCAACTAAGCCCATGCACCACAAGTACTGAGCCTGTGCTCTAGAGACTGGGAACTGCAAGTACGGAGCTCACTTGCTGCAGCTACTGAAGCCTGCAAGCCGTAGAGCCCACGCTTAGCAACAAGAGAAGCCACCGCAATGAAACGCCCAAGCACTGCAACTGGAGAAAAGCCCAGGCAGCAAAGAAGACCCCCAGCACAGCCAAAACATAAATAAATTAAGAAATAAAAAATTTATGGTATGACTTCTGTTATCAGCAAAGATGGCATAACAGGGACCAGAGCTAGTCTCCCACCTAAAACAATTTAAAAACTGAACAAACTGTGTGACGTAATAGTTTGTAGAATGCAGGTCGTGCAGGACAGCAGTTTCTCAGAAAGAAAATAAACAGCCCGAGTCCTGTGATTGTACCTGGCTGTAGGAGATGTTGCAGCCTAAAAGCATAAGGAGAAGGATCCCAAACAGAAAACAGCTACCTCTTTGAGCTGAGGAAACAGAATCTGAAAACTGGGGAGGTGAAGTCACCAGCATTTTGATGGTGAAAACCAGAGGAAAGAGCTTTAGAGAAAACCTTGGATCTTTAGCTGAGTACTGATCAGTACTCAGTATGTGAGAAAACTACCAAAGTTGGAGAATCACTGGAAAATAATAAACAGGCTGGGAATCATTTGTGTTCCAATCAGGTAGAATGGAAAGAACTCCCAACATATAGAGCCTCGAACAGTCTTCAGAAGGTTCTTCAGGAGTAGGGCCAAATAAGCCCTATATTAAAGGTGTTCTGGACCTGTTCAACAAAGCTTAAAGGTAAGTTTTGAAAGGATCAAACTGTTTTCAAATAATGTAGCTGCCTCCCAGGACAAAACCCCCAAACATGTAAAGGAATACAAAACCTTCAGCACAATGACAACCAGTCAAAAACTGGAAGGTATTCCACCGACAGTGGAATGGATAAAGATGTGGTATATAAATATAATGAAATATTACTCAGTCAGTAAACAGAATGAAACAATGCCATTTGAGATATTAAAAAAGCAGAAAAACACAATTTTTAATGAGGAAAAATTAATCAATTAAAACATCCCAGGAAAGATACAGATGATATATTTAGTTAGCGATATTAAACTAGGTAGTACAAGCATGATAAGAAGAGGGATGTAAAATATAAAAAAAGATCCAAATCAAACTTCTAGAATCACCACCAACAACAATGTCTAAAATGAACAACACTCTGTATGGGACTAACAGCAGACTGGACACTGTTAAAGAAAAGATTAATAAACTATTGCTATGAAAACACAGCAACAGAAATTATTGAAAATCAAGCACAGGAAGATATAAGACTGGAGGAAAAGAAGAGTAAAGCGCCTTTGGACTGAAGGATGTCATTCAGCACAACATATATGTAGTTAGTCTCAAAAGGGGAGGAGAAAGATGGAGAGATGAATAAATGTTTGACAAAATAATGACCAAAATTTTCCAAATTTGATGAAAAGTATAATAAAGTCACAGATCCAAGAAGCTCAATAAATCCCAAGTCAAAGAAACAAAATTAAAAGCATCAATGCACCTCAAAATAAGGTTGTTGAAGACCAGTAAAACAAAGAGAAATCTCAAAGCAGCCTGAGGACGTCCCTGGTCCAGGAAGATTCTACATGGCACACAGCGACTAAATCTGTGCACCAACTGCAGAGCTCACACCCTAGAGCCCATGAGCAACAACTGCTGAGTCTGTGCGCTGCAACTACTGAAGCCCACGTGCCTCAAGTCTGTGCTCTGCAACAAGAGAAGCCACAGCAGTGAGCCCCAGGACTTGTCATGGTATTATACAAGGTAGACTGTGATGAGTTAAAGAGGTATGTATATAAACTTTACAGCAATCAAAAAAAAGCCAAAGATGTATTGCTAATAAGCAAATACAGATAAAATAAAGTCATAGAAAGTATTCAAATTAATCCAAAAGAAGTTAGGACAAGGGAAAAAGCAAAGAACAGATGAGACAAATAGAAAACAACTAGAAATATGGTAAATTTAAATTCAATCCTATCAATAACTATAGTAAATGTAAATAGTCCAAACACACAATTTGAAGGCAGATATTGTCAGAGGCAAGGATTAGCCTACTAACAAGACCACACAAAGACATTTCAAGGAAACAACAACTTCAATTCACACACCCATATCCTTTGTTAACATGGATTCAAAAATGCTAGCTAATCAAACCCAATAATTAAAAACAGTACTACATCATGACCAAGTAGAGTTTATCCCAGGGATATGAAATTGGTTTATCAAATAAGGCAGTTCACAATTTTTATGAACTAAAAAAGAAAAATCATGTAATTATCTCAATAAATAAAGAAAAATAATTTGGCAAAATTCGATATCCACGCATGCTAAAACTCTCAGCAAACTAGGAATGGAAGGAACTTTATTTAACTAATAAAGGACATGCACAGAAAACCTATAGATAATATACTTGAAGCTGAAAGACTAAATACTTTTCCCTCAAGAGTGGAAACAAGACAAGGTTTGTTCATACCACTTAGATTCAGAGTTTAACAGGAAATCATAGCTAATGCAATAAGGCAAATAAAAGAAATAAATGTATATAGATTGGAAGAGAAGAAATATGCTAGCAACAAACAATCAGAAATACCATTCATAAAAAACACTAAAAACACAAAATACTCTGGAATAAATTTAACAAAAGAAGTACAAAATTTATACACTGAAAACCATAAAACATTGCTGAGAGAAATTAAAGAAGACCTAAGTAAATGGAAAGATATACCTTCTTCATGGGTCAGAAGATTCAGTATTATTGAGATGTCAATCCTCTCCAAACTGATCTACAGATTTAATCAATGCCAATGAAAATCTCAGCATGCTTTTCTGTGGAAATTTACAAGTGGATTCTGAAATTTGTATGGAAAGGTAGAGGACCTAAAATAGCCAAAACAGGTTTGAAAGAAAAACAAAGTTGCAGGTTTTACATTGCCTTATATCAAGACATAATAAAGCTATAGTAATCAAGATAGTGTGGCATTGGCAAAAAAAAAAAGTAGGGGAATAGACAAGTAGAACAGAATAGAGTCCAGGAATAAGCATACATTATATGGCTAAATGACCATAGAGCAAGTCACTGGAAGAAGAAATAGTCTAAAAAAATGGTGTTAAATAGTTAACATCCAAATGCAGGGAAAAATATCTAGTTCTTTACCTTATGCCACATACATATGTATGAGTTAAAAGTGTAACATTGCTACCAAAAAATAGGAGAAAATCTTAGTAATTTTGGGTTAGACAAAGATTTCTCATATAAAAAGGACCACAAAAGACACAAAATATAAAGAAAAAAATTGATATAGTAGACATTATTAAAAAAACTTTTGCTCTTTAAAAGACACTATTGAGAAAATGAAAAGTTAAGCTACGGACTAGGAGAATTATTTACAAAACTTTTCTGATATAGAATTTATATTCAGAATATATTAAAAAAAAACTAGAACTCAATAATAAGACAACTCACTTTTAAAAGGGGCAAAAAAATTTTTTTGAGCTATCTCCATGTAACCTTTGGAATGGTTAAAATGAAGAAGACTGACTATACTAAGTATTGGCAGAAGAACTGTAACTTTTATACAGTGTTGTTTGCAATACAAAATGTTATATCTATTTTGGAAAGTGGTTTGTCAGTAACTTAAAAATTTAAATTTATATCCTTTTAAAAAATTTATTTATTTTTTATTAAAGGATAATTGCTTTACAGAAGTTTGTTGTTTTCTGTCAAACCTCAACATGAATCAGTCATAGGTATGCATATGGTGGTGGTTTCGTCACTAAGTCGTGTCTGACTCTTGCGATCCCGTGGACTGTAGCCTGCCAGGCTCCTTTGTCCATGGGATTCTCCAGGCAAGAATACTGGAGTGGGCTGCCATTTCCTTCTCCAGGGGATCTTCCTGACCCAGGAATTGAACCTGGGTCTCCTGCATTGCAGGCAGATGATTTACCAACTGATCTGTGAGGGAAGCCCTAGGTATACATATATCCCCTCCCTTTAGAACCTCCGTCCCATCTCCTTTCCCATCCCATCCCCTCTAGGTTGATGCAGAGCCCCTATTTGAGTTTCCTGAGCCATACAGCAAATTCCTGTTGGCTATCTATTTTACATATGGATAAACTTATGTCTCTTATATAACCCAGGCATTCTAGTCCTAGGATTTTACCTGAGAAATGAAAGTATATAATCACACAAAAACTTATACACAAATGCTTATAGCAGCTTTCTTTGTAATTGCCCACACTGGAACCCAAAGTCTGTCAACTGGTGAATAGATAGAAAATGGTAGTATTAATATATTCATATGGTGGTTCAAACAGTTAATAGTCTGCCTGCAATGTGAGAGACCCGGGTTTGATCCCTGGGTCAGGTAGATTCCCTGGAGAAAGAAACGGCAACCCACTCCAGTAGTCTTGCCTGGAAAAATCCCATGGACAGAGGACCGTGGAAGATTACAGTCCATGGGGTTGCAAAGAGTCAGACACAACTGAGCAACAACAATAAAAAGGAAAAAAGTATTGATATACACAACAACATGGATGGATATTAAAATCTTTTACTGAATGAGAGAAGTTTGACAAAGAAAGTGTATGCAGTATGATTTCATTGATATAAAGCAAACTGATCTATTATGACAGAAATCAGATCAGTGTTTGTCTGGGGCAGGGGTCAGGAGAGGGATTGATGACAAAGAAAGAAAACTCTAGAGGGGATGGAAGTGTCTATCATCTTGATTGTGGTAATGGTTTCAAAGATGCAGGCTTATGTCATGATGCAGTTACTATACTTACTGCACTTTTTTGTATGTTGATTATACTTCAATAAAACTGTATGGCTTAATACCAATATTAACATTAGTTGTAGTACATAGAAGAACTAGTTAGAATTCTAAATGTGTTTCTTAATTGAGCCCTGCTAATTGGTTTCTGCAAATTGTTTTGCCTGCAAACACTGTAGTCCTTTTGTAGTAATCAAAGACATGCTTTGTCAGTGCCACTTCTTTCTCACATGAGTCACTCTGATCCTTCAGTTTTGAGTATAAAGGCATTGATCAGTTCCAGTACTGATGAACAGTTTCCCAGCAAACTGTCACTAAACAGAGAGAAAAGGACAGAATACCCCACTACTTTTAGGCCTGCTGCCTCTTTAGTTTTGGGGAAATTTGGTCTTTTAGAAATTTGTCAGCCAGGCATGTTCAAAATCTTGTTTCATGTCTACAGTCATAAATGTAAGAACTATCTTTAGTGCTAAAAATGTATGAAGGCTCTGAAAATTCTAGGTATCCATCCAACGACTTCAGTGGACATATATGAGAGAAGGAATAGAAGACCACTGGTTCAGTGTTTACAGAGTAATAACTTTATGTCCACACATACATGTAAAATAGTGGGCTTCGCAGGTGGTTCAGTAGTAAAGGATCTGCCTGCCAATGCAGGAGACACAGGTTTGATCCCTGGTCCCGGAAGATCCCCTGGAGAAGGAAATGGAACCTCACTCCAGTATTCTTGGCTGGGAAATCCCATGGACAGAGAAGCCTCTGTGTGTGTGAGTCGCTCAGTTGTGTCTGACTCTTTGTGACCCCATGGACTGTAGCTCTCCAGGCTCCCCTAGGGAGGCAATCCATGGGGTTTCAAAGGGTTGGACACAACTTAGTGACTAAACAACAACATGTAAAATAGTAGTGATCATATTAAAATTATCTCATTCCTCCTAATGAGTCTACTGAGATTAGCATCATTTTAAATACAATTAATTGCTTTCTGAAAATCAAGCATGTACTTGTTATACTTAAATATAGGTAGTTCTATCACTTCATGATTTAATAATATACACACTGCTGTGTTTAATAATTACCCAACTGTTACAGGATAAAGCCACAGATATTGTTTATAATCTAGGGTACTTTTTTTTTCCTACTTCATTTCCTTGTTTAAAAAAGAAACTGGTTTTATTGAGATGTAATGCATACACCATACAACATACTGTTTTAAGCATTTAAAATGTACAGCAACAGTTCTTAGTACAGTCACAGAGCTGCACAGCTATCCCTGGGATCTAATTCTAGACCATTTTTATCCTCAAAAGAAGCCTCTGTGCCAGTAGTCCCTTCCCATCCTCCCCCTGCCCCACTCCCAGCCCTCAACAATAACGCAGGTACATTCTGTCCGTATAGATTTGCTTATTCTGGACACTCACATAAATAGAATCACACCTCAATCTTTTGTGACTGGCTTCTTTCACTTAGCATAATGTTTTGAAGATTCATCCATGTCGTAGCATGCATGAATATTTCACTTCTTTTTATTCTGAATAAATCAGTTCCATGAATCAGTTGATGGATATTTGTCATTCATACCCTACTTTTTGGGCTTCCTTGGTGGCTCAGTTATAAAGAATCTGCCTGCCAAGGCAGGAGACGTGGGTTTGATCCCTGGGTTGGGAAGATACCCTGGAGAAGGAAATGGCAACCCACTCCAGTGTTCTTGCCTGGGAAATCACAAGGACGTGTTACAGGCTAACAACAACCTTACTTGTTGGATGTCATAAATAATTTTCTGTGAATTTTTGTTCATAGGACAAGTTTTTGTGTTGGATGTATATTTCCTTTTCTCTTGGGTATGTATCTAAGAGTGGAATTATGTATGGTTCATACAGTAACATTTTGAGGAACTATTAAAGCTTTTACAAAGCATCTACACTATTTTATATTCCTACCAGCAATACAGAAAGCTTCCAATGTCTTAACAACAACCCAAAGTACTTTTCAAGTTTCATTTTATGCTATAAATTGTGGGTCTTGTATTGCCAGAATACAGATATATTTTAAGGAAGTTCTTTTCTCCCACTTTGCAAAGAAGCTCCAGATATAATTTTTCTTTCTCTAAGAAAATGGAGTTAGACTAGTTTATCTTAGGGTGTCCTCTAACTCTAAAAGTCTGTGCTTCTCTGAACCCTTCATCTTCCATCAGAAAGAATGGCTCATGTTATTTGCACCTTACAGTTTGACCTAAATAATGATGCCTGCTTGGCAAGGAAAAAGAAACAAAACTGAAGTCCAAAAATCGAGTCATTGTTTTAAGTAAATCTCTCTCTGCTAGTTGCCCTCTTTGCATATAAGCCAAAATCATGGCATATTTTCCATGTTTTCAGTTGCTTTTGAAAAGTTCAGGTATTATTTTATAATGTATATACAATTTAATAAATGGAGGGGAAAAGGAAGAAACTGAATCTACTTTCTACTTAAGTAACTTTCAGTGTGAAAATAGAATCACATTAAAAATTACCTCCTAGGATGTTATATTCATAGTATCAAGCAATACCAACAAAAATATTAAAGCCATATTAAACCTTTTCTTTTATTCAAAAGCCACAAAATTCGAACTATGATCTGGCTGTCATTTTTCCTCTTGGATTAAACACCCAACAGATCTACACATCACAGCTGTAGCTCATACATTTGACAATTACTCAAGCAACTCTCACATTCATAAGGAATCCAAAGGCAAAATGAAGAGGCTTCTCTCCATTAGAATCTGTTGATTTTGTCATTAATATTAGGCTATGAAATGTAAAATATAGAGGCAGCATAGTAAAAGAGCATAGGTTTTGGAGTTGATAGAAAATAGGGTTGAATCTTGCCCCTGCAATTTACTATTTGAGCAACTTTGAGAAAGATTCTTACCTTCATTAAAACTCAGTTTACTCATTTGCTGTTTGTTGTTTAGTCATGTATACCACTTTTACGACCCTGTGGACATTAACCCACCAGGCTCCTCTGTCCATGGGATTTCCCAGGCAAGAATACTGAAGTGGGTCCCCATTTCTTTTTCCAGGGCATTTTCCCAACCCAAGGATCCAACCCACGTCTCTTGCGTTGCAGGCAGATTCTTAACCGCTGAGTCACATTTGCAGAAAGTCTCATTAAATGAGATTAATAGCTGTTATGCCATTGGGTCGTTAACAGGATCAATAGGTAAAGTGTTATATATAAAATATGTGTCAATAAATTTTAGGGTTTTTCTGTTTTGCCTGAAAATGTTCCTTGAGGGCTCAGGATTTAAATATATATCACCTTTACGGTCTGGGAATTTATCTTTGATTTAGGTCAGTATGGAAGTGTTTTAATAGAGCCTAGTTAGGAATTGATTCCTTAGCTTGTGATATTTTCCATCCATTAGATTTCGGTGAGGTTTTCATTCATTTGTTTCTCTTAGTCTACTGGATTACATTTTCAGTAATCCATATCGAATTTATTCCTAGGAGCTTAGTTTGGGAATATTTGCCTTATTCTCATCTTCCTCAAAGAAAGCAGAAATTTGAGAAAGTTAATTAAGTTTTAGACAATTTAACAAAAAACTTGAAATTCGATGTTCTTAGAAACGGAGCATTGATACAATTGCTAGATATAATTATGATTATTATATCTATCAGTTTTCTTGGGATGCTTCTTTAGATAAAAAGACTAAAATCAATTCTATTTATGTGCTTTTTAATATGTGTATTTCAAGATGTTTATCATTCAGTTAATGTGCATAATACTCCTCTGAAACTCATGGTCCAGAAACATCAATTAACTTATTTTACAAGTGAATAAACGGCAGCCTAAAATGGTTGAGTTGCTTAAGGCATCTAGACAAATCTAGGGAAGTTAACAGCAGCTCAAGCTCCAAGTCTTGTTTAATTAATATTGTATCCAGGAAATGAGTTCCTCTTAAAAGCAGAAATCTTTTGCCATTCTAGCATGTCCCCAGAGAAGCCCTTAAGGGTGTTTGTTTTGCTTGTCTGTTTGTTTTTCTCGCTAGGTTCTTATTTATTTATAAGAAAAATACTTGAAATCTTATGCTTCAACCAAATCCTTCTCTTCGATGCTTACAACATTATCTTGTGTGTTTCTCACTCTTGGTAGGTTCCTTTATCAAGCTATTGGGAAGTTTTGCTTCCCAGCATTCTTTTTATTTTTGCCTTATACTTAGTATTTATCTATTATGCTGATATTATGAGATTCTATTCATTAGATTTCTTGCTATTGTCTCTTGACTTAATATATTTGCTATAGGCCTCACTGATTTCCTTACTGACTTTGCAACCTCATGGAGTGTAGCCTGCCAGACTCCTCTGTCCATGAAATTCTCTAGGCCAGAATATCGGAGTGGGCAGCTGATCCCTTCTCCAGGCAATCTTTCCAACCCAGAGATCGAACCAGGTCTCTGGCATTGCAGGAAGGTTCTTTATCGTCTGAGCCACCAGGTAAGTCCTATTTATCTTTAGAAATGTATCTTAAAAATTCTATTCACTCTAGGTTTGTGTACTCCCCCAACAAAGTGCAAAGGCCTCCTAAACACCTGAGTCCTTTTCCCTCCATCCACAGAGATGCTGTCTTAGTTCATTCTTACTAGATCTACTGGACTATCAAGTGGCTTTCTGAAAAAGGTATCCTTTTGCCTATTTTTTTTTTTAAATATTTATTTGGCTGTTTAGGGTCTTAGTTACAGTGTGTGAGATCTCTGTTGTGTCATATGGGATCTTTCATTGCAGCTCATAACTCTCTAGTTGTGTCCTGCAGGCTCCAGAGTGTGTGGGTTCAGCAGCTGCGGAATGTGAGATCTTAGTTCCCCAACCAGGGATTGAACCCACGTTCCCTGCATTGCAAAGCCGATTCCTTTTTTATTTTTTATAGAGTTTTTTGTTTTTATTTTTAATTTTTTTGGCTGTCCTGGATCTTCGTTGCCACGCCGGCTTTTCTCTAGTTGTGGGCTCCTTTTCTCGAGCGAGGGCTACTCTCCAGTTGCAGTGTGCGGGGGTCTTTGTTGCAGAGCACAGTCTCATTAGTTGTGCTGCACAGGGTTCATTGCTCCAGTGCATGTGGGATCTTCCTGACCCATGACCCATGGATCAAACACAAGTCCTCTGCACTGGCGGGCGGATTCTTTACCAGTGAGTCACGAGGGAAGCCCCAAAGTGGATTTTTAACCACTGGGCCATAAAGGAAGTCCCATTGCCTGTTGTTTTTAATCATCATAGACAATGTCTACAGAATCATGTTTCTATAGTTTAATTCTGACCATATCTGTATGCTGCTTAAAACCTTTGAATGGCTCACCCTAAGGTGGAGTAAGATGGGATCTCCTTGGCATACCATGCTCCTTTTGATCTGGCACGCATTCACCTTGCCAGACGGATGTAGTCCCATTCAGGACTATAGTCTCACTACAATATTATCCTCTATGCTTCTGCATATACAGTAATCATCTCCAGACAAATAAGTAAGACATTGAAAGATTAAGGTAAATAATTCTACTTACAGACTATTAATACTGGCATAGGAATGTCTCTTCAATATCTTATAGTTCTAATAGTTGCCTCAAGCATTCATTTAAAACTGTGTTGAGCATATACATATCACACAGAATATTTTCCAATATGTTAGACCATTTACATTTTTTTTTCTGCTGTGTCAACTTAAAGATCCATAAACACCTAAAATCATAGCTGTGACAACAGTACTTAAACAGTCATTCATTTTTTCTGTAATTTAAATCACATATCTATGGAAACTATCTATAATCTTTACTCTTGACTGTATTCCACTAACAACAGCTGAAGACTTATTTTACAGATGAGGGGTGAATGATTTGAAACTAGGTTTACAGACTTGCCCACCATGATCCAGTGTTGCTATTGCTCTTTCCGTCCTGTCAGGGCCTTTTAGAATGGGCATTCTCCCAATCACCCAGGGCCACAGCATCAGATTTTGCTTTAGAGGGTCATGCTTCTGAGGAATAGCTGAATCAACATTAGGCAATTGAAATTCAGAATTTGGTGACCAGTTTAAGAATAGGCACAGCATAAAGTGAAATTCAGTTAAGTGTTATATTTATAATTACGTATCATATTACTAATAAAATTATTTTTTCATGAATAATTATTGACTCTTATGTAATCCTCTATTTGCTATTGTTAGTATGCTTTGTTGTGTCTGAAATTTAAGTGCCTGAACATAATTTACTATAATAAACCAATAGATATATTTAATCATATATAAAACAATCACATAAATAACAACTTCCAGCTATTTTAAAATACTTTAATCTCAAAAGATCTGCACAGCCTGCTGGAAACATTCATCAGTTGTTACTCATAGATGCTAGATGTTTATAGTGATTTCTTTTTAGATGATTAGCATCAGTTCAGTTCAGTCACTCAGTTGTGTCCGACTCTTTGCAACCCCATCAATCGCAGCACACCAGGCCTCTCTGTCCATCACTAACTCCCGGAGTTTACCCAAACTCATGTCCATCCAGCCAGTGATGCCATCCAGCCATCTCATCCTCTGTCGTCCCCTTCTCCTCCTGCCCTCAATCTTTCCCAGCATCAGGGTCTTTTCCAATCAGTCAACTCTTCGCGTGAGGTGGCCAAAGTACTGGAGTTTCAGCTTCAACATCAGTCCTTCCAATGAATACCCAGGACTGATCTCCTTTAGGATGGACTTGTTGGATCTTTCTGCAGTCCAAGGGACTCTCAAGAGTCTTCTCCAATACCACAGTTCAAAAGCATCAGTTCTTTTGTGCTCAGCTTTCTTTATAACTCAACTCTCACATCCATACATGACTACTGGAAAAACCATAGCCTTGACTAGACGGACCTTTGTTGACAAAGTAATTGTCTCTGCTTTTTAATATGCTATCTAGGTTGGTCATAACTTTCCTTCCAAGGAGTAAGCGTCTTTTAATTTCATGGTTGCAGTCACCATGTGCAGTGGTTTTGGAGCCCCAAAATATAAGTCTGACACTATTTCCACTGTTTTCCCATCTATTTCCCATGAAGTGATGGAACCAGATGCCATGATCTTAGTTTTCTGAATGTTGAGTTTTAAGCCAACTTTTTCACTCTCCTGCTTCACTTTCATCAAGAGACTTTTTAGTTCTTTTTCACTTTCTGCCATAAGGGTGGTGTCATCTGCATATCTGAAGTTATTGATATTTGTCCCAGCAATCTTTATTCCAGCTTGTGCTTCCAGCTCAGCATTTCTCATGATGTACTCTGCATATAAGTTAAATAAGCAGGGTGACAATATACAGCCTTGACGTACTCCTTTTCCTATTTGGAACCAGTCTGTTGTTCCATGTCCAGTTCTAACTGTTGCTTCCTGACCTACATACAGGTTTATCAAGAGACCCCATGAACAGTATGAAAAGGCAAATGATAGGATACTGAAAGAGGAACTCCCCAGGTTGGTGGGTGCCCAATATGCTACTGGAGATCAGTGGAGAAATAACTCCAGAAAGAATGAAGGGATGGAGCCAAAGCAAAAACAATACCCAGTAGTGGATGTGACCGGTGATAGAAGTAAGGTCCGATGCTGTAAAGAGCAATATTGCATAGGAACCTGGAATCTTAGGTCCATGAATCAAGGCAAATTGGAAGTGGTCAAACAGGAGATGGCAAGAATGAACATTGACATTCTAGGAATCAGTGAAGTGAGATGGACTGGAATGGGTGAATTTAACTCAGATGACCATTATATCTACTACTGTGGGAAGGAATCCCTTACAAGAAATGGAGTAGCCATCATGGTCAGCAAAAGAGTCTGAAATGCAGTACTTGAATGCAATCTCAAAAATGACAGCATGATCTCTGTTCATTACCAAGGCAAACCATTCAATATCATGGTAATCCAAGCCTATGCCCCAACCAGTAATGCTGAAGAAGCTGAAGTGGAAAGGTTCTATGAAGACCTACAAGACCTTCTAGAACTAACATCCAAAAAAGATGTTCTTGTCATTATAGGGGACTGGAATGCAAAAGTAGGCAGTCAGGAAACACCTGGAGTAACAGGCAAATTTGGCCTTGGAGTCCAGAATGAAGCAGGGCAAAGGCTAATAGAGTTTTACCAAGAGAACCCACTGGTCATAGCAAACACCTGCTTCCAACAACACAAGAGAAGACTCTACACATAGACATCACCAGATGGTCAACAACGAAATCAGATTGATTATATTCTTTGCAGCCAAAGATGGAGAAGCTCTAAACAGTCAGCAAAAACAAGACTGGGATCTGACTGTGGCTCAGATTAACTCCTTATTGCCAAATTCAGACTTAAATTGAAGAAAGTAGGGAAAACCACTAGACCAGTCAGGTATGACCTAAATCAAATCCCTGATGATTATACAGTGGAAGTGAGAAATAGATTTAAGGGACTATATCCGATAGACAGAGTGCCTGATTAATTATGGATCGAGGTTCGTGACATTGTATAGGAGACAGGGATCAAGACCATCCCCATGGAAAAGAAAAGCAAAAAAGCAAAATGGCTATCTGAGGAGGCCTTACAAATAGCTGTGAAAAGAAGAGAAGAGAAAACAAGGGAGAAAGGGAAAGATGTTCCCATCTGAATGCAGAGTTCCAAAGAATATCAAGGAGAGATAAGAAAGCCTTCTTCAGAGATCAACGCAAAGAAATAGAGGAAAACAATAGAACAGGAAAGACTAGAGGTCTCATCAAGAAAATTAGAGATACCAAGGGAATATTTCATGCAAAGATGACTAGCATGATAAGTGTTTAACAGGTTAGCATTAAATAATAAGCTATTGGAAATGAACAAGATATTACTGGAAATCGAGCATTTATTCTGATATTTAATATTATACCAGGTCCTAAATATTAAACTTATTAATATCAATAGTAAAGTTCAAAACTCCCATTTTTTTATTTTAGCATTTTGTTTGGTTATTGGCCTATAATTCTCTTTTAAAAGTCTGAGTTGACTGCCACTGCAAATTTTTCATAAGCAAGTGATGACAAAAAGTATATTAGATAAACCCCTTTCAAAAGATAGATCTCCAAAAGGTTCTGCAACTCCAAAATGTGGGTTAGTTTAATATAAAAAAGTAACTTATATGCAATAAATATAAATTACTAGAACTAGTACGTGTTCAAGTTTTGATGTTTCATTGTATTCTTGTTTTTAAAAAAAAAGTTTCGCTTTTCCTGATTTCAAAAGAAGTAGTCACTTTATTTTTTATTTTTATTTTTTTTTACAAAATGTAATTGACTTTAATCATTAATAGCTTAAACAGCACTATGTTACTAACTGCTATTCAAACTCAAAAACCTGTTTTTGAATCCCCATAAAGGTGACAGGTGTACACAACCGTGCCACCTTGTACTTACTTAGGGGAGTGTCAATATATACTTCAACAGAAACTTTGGCTTCAGGAAAAGAGTCACAAACATTTAAAATAATGGCTTTAGTCGTGATTTTAAGTATACCGTAGGGGAAAGTGTGCTTTAATTAAATATACATACCAGTGATGCTGGCAAAGTTGAAAGTTACTCCTAACGTTGATAGCTATAAAAACTAGTTTGTACATGATAAGACAATGAGAGAAAAAACAAGCAATCCCTTTGAAACAAAAAAGTTCACAGTGGTTTGTATCCAACAGTATACATTTTATGACAATAACATGTACAGATTGAGCACCCTAGGGCTCTCTTTATATCCTAAAGAAAATGAGCATTTACATTATTCATGGGCTGTACTGAATTAAAAAAAGATCAGTTGTACACTCACCCCTTAGATAGGGGACACTGTCCTGAGTGTACAGCTTTAACACCATCATTAATGTTGTTTGCAAAAGGAACAGGGAACTAAACAAAACATTTTTCCTTGGGAGTGGAGAATCTTTCATTTGCTGTTATAACCAGCAAATACCATTCATTAAGTCAAAAATGGAAGGGGGAGCCCCACAAACACTATTTGAGCAAGCTGACCAGTACACATTACAGTTTTAAAAACGAAGGTTATGTACTATATGTTACAAGTCCCAACTAGGCAGTTATCAAAATGACATCTATTTCTTTGCTTGCTTTGTGATCATACCCCTTGGAGGTGTGACGGGTCTCGTGGCATTTGGCTTCTTTTTCTCTGCAGGCTTTAAAATCAGGCTTGGACCCTCTCACTTCCAGCAGCCGTTGGATGATGCTGTCGATGTTGAGTTTATCTATATCCGCCATCGCCTTCCCGCCGCCGACCTTCCCGCAGCGGCGCCGCCGCCGCCGGCTCGCGCCCGGGATTCACACCTCCTTTCCCACGCCACGAGCACAGAGATGGTGGTGGCGGCGGTGGCAGAAGCCGCGGTGGGTCCCCCCCCAACCGCCCCGCTCCCGGCTTCCTCCTTCTCTCCCCACTGGAACCACGAGGAGAAGTAGTCACTTTAGAAAAAAACGGAAAATCCAGAAAAGCAAAGAAAAAATAATAAATTACTAGTAATTGTTCTACCACAGATATAACTTCAATTTATATTTTAGAGTTTATCTTTCTAGTTTTGCTTTTTCCTAGCAACTGCAATTTTTTATTTTAGTCTTTGTGCTAGTCTCCTCAGATAAAGGTGTGTACAAGCAATCTTACAGAATAGAGATTGAAGAAATGAGATCTCTACCTACCCTTCCCCCGTCTTTCATGATAGAAGCTACTTTTGATCTTTTTTTTTTGTCATATCTGGACTTGGTATTCAGAGTTGGTGACTAAAGGATACAAGTTTATATTTTTGACAGAATCAAAGAAACCAGGGGAAAACTTTTTTTCAGATAAATATTTTAATAAATTTATCACGCAAAGTTGTATATATATATATATACATACAACTATTTACAAATATGCAAGCATATGTACAAACACTAGAAAGGAATACACAGGAAATAATATGTGTTAGGATACTGAGATTCTGTTTCTTTTAAATTATTTTCTTAACTATTTTACACCAAGGCAGGACTATTTTAGTTTCAGAGAATCTTGTATAAATGTATTTGTTCAAGAGCTTCTCTGTCAATATCGTTTTCTGGGAATACATCATAGTTCAATGGTATCTCTTCAACCCAAGGAGATAACGGTATATTAACCTGGGGGAAAAAAATTGTTCATATTATAAACAAATATGAAAATTACAGAATGAACCTACTCTCTTCAATTTCAAGAAATTAGATTTATACTACAATGAGAGGGACTAAGTTCTACACAGTGCCACATGAACAATTCTTTGTCATAGTAAATGGCAGGCCTGTAGATTCAGGGACTTAATTATTTACCTTGACTTGGGAACTTGAAAGGATAAAGAACATGTAGAATAATTATTTTAATGTAACTAGTTTAATAAACTAGCTTAAACGATAAAGGATTAAAACAACAATGGGAGTACACAGAGGAACTGTTCATATATACACAGTGATGGTGCTAGCAAGTTGCATGAGAGGAGCTAATCTCCCTCTAAAACCTTCACCAGGCCCTTCCCTTCACATTGCAAACCTGGGTCTACAAGACACAGAGATTCTGGAGCCACCAATGAATATACCTACTTAAAGTTTCATTAAATTGGAAAGCAATAATGTTATTCAAGAATTCATACGTAAAGACTGTTTCAAAAACATTTTACTTTGGTAAGTGAAAATTACTGAATGATTTCAATATATATAAACATTATAAATTGGAGAGCATGTATTTTAAAAGGTGTGTTTTTATGAGTATGGAAAAGTACAGCAGAATCACACCACTCGTGGGGAAGGGATCTCAAGGGGAGGGAAGTGGGGAGACTACTATATGTCTTCATGTACCTCTGGATTATTTCTCCTGTTATGGTAAACATGATTGCAATTTAGATAACTGACAACAATTTTTAAGGAAGGTATTATTCATGATTGTTTAGTTTCTTAAAGGAAGAAATAAGATACTTAAATTAGGCAGTGATTATACGCAACAAAAGCGCTATGAAAGAAAATGATATGATTCTGTATTAAGAAATGCTACAGTATCTTTCATCAAGGGGTCTCAAAGAGCTTTACAAATATTAATTAACCTTTATAAAAGAGTCAATTTATTGGGATGAATCTTATTATTAAGTATCAACTTTATTTTGTATGGAGAATCTCAGCAATATAGAAGCAGCTTGAGCAAGATTCCAAACTGACCTAGAAGCTAAAATGTTCAGAATGTGGCCTCCAGCCCACTTACTGGAGAAAAAGTTATGATGTGGGTGTTTTTAAGTCTCTTATAAATTATATAACAGCATTTGTTAACCAAAAACTGTAACTCCACAGCTATAAAAATTGGGTAGAGAAGCAAAGGAATCTAGATCAGGATCAGAATGACACTTTCAGAACTCTGGACAAACGTGAACAAACCACAAAATAGTTCTTAAGCCATTAGGTTTTGCTACTCTTTTTAGTGTTGTCACTATGTTCAGACTGAACATTTCTAGAATAGTGTAACAGCTATCAGAAAAAAGCAGGAGAAAAGTTTTGACCATAAAAATGCTGAGAAAGAAGCTTACATACCTGAAGACCTGAGAGAGACTCTCCCAGACCTGGCACTGTCACTAGGAATGACCCCTGTTTCCTTACGTGATGGCAGATATATTCCCAGGCTCTGTAACACATTAAAAACTTCTACGTTAGGTTTTACCAGACACTGGATATTTTTTTTTAAATGACAAAAGAATATGCAGCACAGGTGATATCTAGAAATTCAGACGGGCAAAACTGTTAGCCTGCAGGAAACAGAACTGCGGCAACATACTAGTAATTGGTAAATTCAGTTCCTGAAGGGATGTTGGCAAAATTGTGGAGTTACAATACTCAGAGAGATTTAACAAGATCGGGGATTAGGATTAATACAAGCAATTGTGAGCAAGACCACAAAGCAGTTTTCAGAACTGATACAGATGTCAAAGCTGGATCATGGTTACAGCCCCTTCAATTCTTTATGGTCTGTCAAACTTCCTACAGAATGGAACAGAGCTGACAGGAGTGCGTGGGAAAGAGCCATGGAGAAAAGCCACAGAAGCCAGAAAACAAGCAAAGGCTAATAAGAAGAATATAATATGCAGATCTTTTAAAATAACATCAAGAGTGAAATCATATTTTGTTTGGCTGTCAGAAACACTCAGTGGGAAACCCTGAGGACAACACGGCGCCTGAGAAGTTCAGTGTGATCGGCCGGTACGTGTCAGAGGGCAGCATCTGATCAGTTGAGGAGCCTGCAGTGCGGACATGAACGGGATTTCCACACTGCATGAGTCTCAGAGTACACCCCACTGGGGAGCAGGGCTCAAGCAAAGCAAGGGAGTGCACGCCTTGCAGCGGGGCAGGCGGGCGGCAGCGCTGTCTGCACTTCAGTCACAGCGATGGCTGTGGGGTTCAGTACATTCTGGAGCTTAGTAGGCAAGACAATAACAGATGTTCTTTTTCTCAGGTTAGATCTAAAACCAGCTAGAAGTGTTTGATAATAGTTGTCGCTGTGCTTGGGCTAGAGCTGTCTGTTGTTTTCATGCAGTTCCCTAAAACTGATGTTTTTTCAAGTCTATTTAGTAAGACTGAAGAAGCTGATTATATGAGCACGATTGGGCATGGCTCTAAAAACAGCACTTGCTGCTTCCGAGAAGTTGTCATTGCAGTAGTTGTATAGGTTTTACTTACTGAAAAAAATACTTAGAGGTACCTTTTAAACTAAGACTTACTCTACTTGCTACAGTATAGACTAATACAGGTAAATGATCAGTTCTGTCAGAATGATTCTAACATCAGGATGCTTTATCTTCTAAACTTTCTCCTGTGTATTGTCATTCATGAAGATAATTATCTATATTTAAAATTCACTGCACTTGACTAATTTGGAGAAGTGACTGAACACATGGGGTCAATACCTATTTGGTGAGTCATGCAGAGTTTGCAAATGAATTTTCCAAGATAGCACAAGCATGCAGCGGTTCCAGTATCAAGTTGACCAGTAATATCCGTCATCCTTCAGCATTTAAAACCTTCCTTTATGAATCGTCCAAGAGTTTAAGGTGCTTTTCTCTTTTAACTTCTTATAACATAAGTATTATTTCATTCTCTAACCATTATGTAATGTTTTGACTATTGGTCATGAACTTGAAAAGGTAAAAAGCTACACACTTTGTCCACTGGAAATTAAGTTTAAAGAGCGCACTATGATTCAAACAACTTTGTTCATGTTGTGTTTCTGGTCTTTACCCTATGAACAAAAAATCACCACCTATTCTGGCTGTGCTTTGATGACATGATTAGCTTTCTGTTGAACAAGTTTCTTTATAAACAATTTACATTGCTAATTTTGTACTGATCTTAACCTAGAAGTGATAGATGTGTACGTGTGTGAGAGAGAGAGAAAGAGAGAAGGTAAAGGGATAGCAGATAGAGGTCTAGTCATTTAAGATTCTACTCCATATTAACTGTTTATGGTCTATAATTATATACCTTTTTATTTCTAAGCAGTAGAAATCTCCCTGATGCACTAAGCCAAACATGAATGTAATGCCCTTTTATACATACGGAAAGGTGCTTTCCTATATCTAGAGTTACATATGTCATTACCATAAATAAGTCAGTAAGTCTAACTGACTAGAAAATCAGTGTCTTGGACTCTAAGAATTTTCTAATTAGAGGAGCCTATAAGTCCTGATGAGAAGACAGAAAAGTCACAGGAAGCTCCTCGCAGTCCACTGGTTAGGACTCCATGCTTTCACTGCCCAGAGCATGGGTAAGACCCCTGCTTGGGGAACTAAGATCCCACAAGCAATACAGTGTTGTCAAAAATTTAAAAAAAAAGAAACAAAAAAAACTTTCACAGATTTGCTAATTTTTCTATTGCTTAAATAGTGGAATAAAGTCTAGGAACCTACTATTACTATCTTAAGAACATTTAAAAAATTTGGTAATTATTTATTGTTTTTTAGGTGAATATTCTTATATCTTGTTCTATAGTCATTTATGGACAGCAGTTAATTCCTATCATTCTGTGCTAGGATAGCAAAGGACATGTGCTTTTTCAAAGAAAAGAAAACTGAGGCAGAAAAAAATTTAAGACCCACTGGAAACTGATAACTTCTTGCATCCCTGACTGCAAAGCAGAAGCTTGGGCCATGACACCATTTTCTTTTTTTGAATTAATTAATTTATTTTAATTGGAGGAGAATTACTTTACAATATTGTAGTGGTTTTTGCCATACCTTGCATGACACCATTTTCTATCTCCTCAAAATCAGATGTAATATTTTACAAGGTTAGACAATCAAAGTTTATTTTTCACTTAGACATAATACATTTTTTTATTAATATAATCTCCTGAGATTTGAGGTCATTTCTAAAAAGTTTAATATCACTCCAGGGCCCCAAGTTCAATCTGTGGTAGGGGAACAAAGGTCCTACAAGCCTGGACATGCCAAAAAAAAAAAAATAACGTACCTGGCCTGTTCTGCCTCGTTAAGAAAATATTCGAAGACATTATTCATTATAACAACATCAGCATTTTGCAGAAGTGAACCTTGTGTACAAATGTCTGCATGAAGCACCTAAAGAATGAATTCATGTAAGAGAACAAGGACACCATATTACATAACCACTTAAGAAATAGCTATTTAGTCAATGACATTGTGAGGCAGGCGGTAAGGGAGGTTCACACTTCTTAAAATGAGAGTACAGTATATTTATCACTACTGCCTATGGAAGATATTTAATGTCTAATAAAAACCATAAATTTGTGAAAACTTTATTTTTTAGATAAAATTATTTATATAGTCATAATTATACTCTCTTCACTCCCAATTCAGAGCTTTTTCTACTGTATCAGTAGTTACGAGTCAAAGAACCTAGGTTCAAATTCTGGCTGCATTATTAACTAGGTTTATACATTTGAGTAGTCAAGTGTCTTCATAAATAAAATGGAGTAGTATCTGTCCTGATTCACAGAATCAAATGGGACTAAGTAAAGTTTAAAAAGTAATTTGTAAAATGTTAATACAAATATGTTAACTGGCCTTGTCTGACTTTTCATCCAAAATTTACTTGAATATATTATCTATCCAATAAAGCAAACAAAACAATTTATTAGAAATAACTGTTATATATGCTGTCTGAGGAGACCTTACAAATAGCTGTGAAAAGAAGAGAAGCGAAGAGCAAAGGAAAAAAGGAAAGATATTCCCATCTGAATGCAGGATTCCAAAGAATAGCAAGGAGAGATAAGAAAGCCTTCCTTAGTGATCAATGCAAAGAAATAGAGGAAAACAAAAGAATGGGAAAGACTAGAGATCTCTTCAAGAAAATCAGAGATACCAAGGGAACATTTCATGCCAAGATGGGCTCGATAAAGGACAGAAATGATATGGACCTAACAGAAGCACAAGATATTAAGAAGAGGTGGCAAGAATACACAGAAGAATTGTACAAAAAAGATCTTCACCACTCAGATAATCATGATGGTGTGATCACTCACCTAAAGCCAGACATCCTGGAATGTGAAGTCAAGTGGGCCTTAGAAAGCGTCACTACAAACAAAGCTACTGAAGGTGATGGAATTCCCGTTAAGCTATTTCAAATCCTAAAAGATGATGCTGTGAAAGTGCTGCACTCAATATGTCAGCAAATTTGGAAAACTCAGCAATGGCCACAGGACTGGAAAAGGTCAGTTTTCATTCCTATCCCAACGAAAGGCAATTCCAAAGAATGCTCAAACTACCACATAATTGCACTCATCTTACACGCTAGTAAAGTAATGCTCAAAATTCTCCAAGCTAGGCTTCAGCAATACACGAACTGTGAACTTCCAGATGTTTAAGCTGGTTTTAGAAAAGGCAGAGGAACCAGAGATCAAATTGCCAACATCTGCTGGATCATCAAAAAAGCAAGAGAGTTCCAGAAAAATATCTACTTTTGCTTTATTGACTATGCCAAAGCCTTTGACTGTGTGGATCACAATAAACTGTGGAAAATTCTGAAAGAGATGGGAATACCAGACCATCTGACCTGTCTCTTGAGAAACCTGTATGCAGGTCAGGAAGCAACAGTTAGAACTGGACATGGAACAACAGACTGGTTCCAAATAGGAAAAGGAGTATGTCAAGGCTGTATATTGTCACCCTGCTTATTTAACTTATATGCAGAGTACATCATGAGAAACGCTGGGCTGGAAGAAGCACAAGCTGGAATCAACATTGCCGGGAGAAATATCAATAACCTCAGATATGCAGACGACACCACCCTTATGGCAGAAAGTGAAGAGGAACTAAAGAGCTTCTTGATGAAAGTGAAAGAGGAGAGTGAAAAATGTTGGCTTAAAGCTCAACATTCAGAAAACTAAGATCGTGGCATCCGGTCCCATCACTTCATGGGAAATAGATGGGGAAACAGTGGAAACAGTGTCAGACTTGTTCCAAAATCACTGCAGATGGTGCCTGCAGCCATGAAATCAAAAGACACCCACTCCTTGGAAGGAAAGTTATGGCCAACCTCGATAGCATATTGAAAAGCAGAGACATTATTTTGCCAACAAAGTTCCGTCTAGTCAAGGCTATGGTTTTTCCAGTAGTCGTGTATGCATGTGAGAGTTGGACAGTGAAAAAGGCTGAGTGCCGAAGAACTGATGCTTTTCAATTGTGCTATTGGAGAAGACTCTTGAGAGTCCCTTGAACTGCAAGGAGATCCAACAAATCCATCCTAAAGGAGATCAGTCCTGGGTGTTCATTGGAAGGACTGATGTTGAAGCTGAAACTCCAATACTTTGGCCACCTCATTGGAAAAGACCCTGATGCTGAGAAGGATTGGGGGCAGGAGATGAGATGGCTGGATGGCATCACAGACTCGATGGACTCGGGTTTGGGTGGACTCCAGGAGTTGGTGATGGACAGGGAGGCCTGGTGTGCTGCAGTTCATGGGGTCGCAAAGAGTCAGACACGACTGTGAGACTGAACTGAACTGATATATCAAATTATATACCTCAAAAAATTAGCTTAGACTATAATCAGCAAGTCTTGTAGAACACAGGCAAGATAACAAGAAGAAATATTTATTTGCAAAAGAGTAAAGCAAATTAACTTTTATTTTAAAAGAAAGGAAAAAGTTTTTTATATTGTATGATTTTTTTCCAGAAAAGCACTTAGTCTTACAAATAAATAATATTTATAGGTGTTTTTCAGAATGTTTAAATCTTGATTTCTACTTAAATTGATATTCCTGTTATTTATGTGATTTATTACGTAACAGCAGTGTGTTTTTGTTCACTAAATAAGGAATAGTGAGAAAAATATAAATTTAATATTGGACAATAAATTCTTTTTGATCACTTGCCTCTCAATTTATAAGATGACAGAGAGAAAAAAATGAAGGATGAAAGGAGGAAGAGAACAAAAAGTTTTTCTTCTATAAAAAGGGGAAGGCTAGATTCTAAATCTTACTAAGATACGTCTTTGAATATTAGGTTGAACTGAACACCAGAGATTCTTAGATATTCAGTACTTCTGTGCACTGCCATTAGAAGTGTAGGATCATTAGTGAAATGATAAGGATTATGGCATTAACCAAAAAAATTCCTTTCCCCTTTCTGGTTATTTTTCCCCTTACCTGTCTGTAACAAACAGAGAATTTCTGTCATAGCCTAACTCATTCCCCCATGAACTGTTAGTCTGTGGCACTCACAACTCCTCTTGCAAGTTTATAAAAGAAGATAAAGAACTGTGAGCATTGCTTAATCTTTTTGCTTACTTTCAACATTCAGGGTATAATTAAATACACATCTGACAACATGAAGATATTTAAAATTGCTGCTAACAAGACTATAGTTGATATGAAGAAAACTAAGAAAAAAACTCTACTTTCTAATAAAATTGGAGGGGAAGAGAAAAGTGTGAGTGGAACATAATGATAATAATTCATCTTCATTATTAACGTTATAAAATATTAACTCAATCTATTTCTATACAACAGCAATGAAGGATAGATTCAAAGATTGCCCAACTCCAATGCAGAAGAAACTTGGCTAAATTTGCTACACAATGGATAACAGAATAAATATTTTAAAAAGTACCTTTATTCTGTCAGTGAACTGATACTTTTTTATGACCATTTCCTGCAACTGGCAAAAGTCTCCATTCAGTTCTACTCCATACAGTTGTGATGCTGAACTGTAAAGATAACCCTAAAATATGAAGACACATAATGCAAAAGAATTAACTTTTAGTTGTGCGTTTATTTCTACTTCAAATTTTAAAAGTCAAACTTTTAAAACAGAATTCAATAAACTAAAAATAAAAGTAAAGATAAATAACATTAATTTATGTAGAACAAATTCAAGAACTTAGACTCTTATTCATCAAGACCTCAATTGCAGTTTATTAATTTCAATTATTTAAAAATAATTTTATCTTATTTATCAAATATTACTATTTTGTGCCCTCCCTTTATGTTTATTTGTACAAAAATACATTTTTTCCAAATAAAGGCTAAACTTCCTAAAAGCATAAAAACAAAAAAGTAATTATGTTTTTAATGATTGATTTCTTACTTTTCTCGATAAAACTGCATTCAACAAAGTTGGAAATAAGGAAAGTGATCACAGATAGATTCTTTCTTTAATACCCTATTTCTGTCATTTCTTGGAACGTTAAGTCAGGGGAAAGTAAGAAAGGTGTTAACCTATTGGAAATATGATGGACACACGCACAGTCTGACGTAAGACGCGGTTGGCTGGAGGTGTGTCCTGTTTAGCTTATGGAAGCCAGCCTGCTGTTTGGTAAATCCATCAAAGATAACTAGCCATCAGTTAATAAGGATCATCAAAAATGGACTATGTACTATTACCTATTTATTTTTGGTTATAATAACAAAAACAATCTGGAAGGAGAGGTCAAATCATATTCTGAAGACCATTTTACAACAACTAACACCTATGTGTAAACTCAATTTATATTTATAGCTCACCATAGATATTTAGAATATGTTCAAGAAAGCATATGCAAGTACTCAAAAAAAATATTGACTGAATCAGTGACTTCTAGAGAGGAAAATGACCATATGTTTAAACACACTGATGCTGCCAAACACCTTCACAGTCACAATTATTCAGCTATATTTGTTTCTAACAAATAAAAAAATAAAGTGGACAAAATACGGTAAGCAATCATAATCTCTAATGTTCGCCAAGGAAAATCAGCAAATAAACTGTTTCTATTATGGCTGTCTTTTCTAACTGTAGGATAAAAGTCAATGCTAAATGAAGCATGAAAGGGTTAACTGTTTCTGTTTAGAGCAGGCAGTGATGCTCGAAACGGACAGAGCCTGTTCCTGGCATGAACTTTTACTGCTGCTGGCCACATGTTTTAACATGTCTGCTAATGACAACCAGAAACCACATCTCAGTTTTTTTTGATAAAACCATTTAAGAACATTAAAAATTTTCATGATTTGAATTTTTTTAAAGAGTCACATGAAGTGATATCTCAGACACAAAAATCTACGTTCAGACTTTGGATCACTGAAAACCATGGTGTGTCCTGTGTCCAAGATGATATCTGCTTTGCTCACTTACAGGTGAGGAAATTGATGCCAGTGGTGTGGAGTGATTTGCTCATGGCTGTAAGCAATTCCCTAGTCGAGCAAATCTGTCAGTTTTCTAAGAGCTCTTATCAAAGCTCAGTGTGCTATACTGTTTTACAACAGTACAGAAAATGGAGTTTGAAGCGCGGTGAGTGAGTGACAGAATACCCAAGTGTTATGAGGGCCATCTGTTCCTGTTTTGCTGAAATTCCTTCACTTGTGTGACAGAGACAAACCAGGAAAGGAGATCAGAGAGCTGGCCTTTGAAAAGTCCAAATTCAGTACACTATTTTAACCACATTACTCTGCTACCCTAATAAATAAAGCCAAGCTGTCACCTTAGATGGTGGCAGGCAAAACTGTTGCTAGTAGGAGAAGAAAGTTATTTCCAAATGTTGACTATGTCCACAAGTTGGACTTTACCCCATAAAGGACGGTGCCAAGCCTGGAGCCAACGTCAACCAAGACCTTTCCCGACAGATCAGGGAGTACGTGATGATAAATGAATTTCAATTCCATGATAGAGAAGGAATGAGAAATAAACCCTGGAGAATGAGAACAAACATTAAATTTTGCTTGAGGATTAACAATTCCATTCTGTATTTTTAATTCTTTCACCTCTAAAGTATATTTCATGCTTTTCTTAATCGATGAAAGCCATTCAGAGGTTATTTAGAAAACATTAATGTGATAACTTTGCACTCATTCACTCTGAGCTGTAAGCCACAAGAACAAATATGCAATCTCTGACATTTAGGAGGCCTCTAGAAAACGGTTACTCAGCTGGCTGTCGCTACCCCCATGCTTCTCATCTCTTTCTCTTCCATCCTCTAGGGTGTCCTAGGCCTTTCCCTTCCTTGTCTCCTAGTGAACTGCTTTTCCCTGAGACTGCTTCCTAACTCCCACAGCATCTGTTTTTCTCATTCTACCCCAGAGCCATCCACAGAACTGCCACCTCTCGATGCACAGACTGTAAACTACCAAATGGATGACTGTCTCTGGAGTCTGTGGCACCCTGGTCAACCTAAAGTGTGGTCTGGAGAGCTGGAGACGGGTGGTATGGAAGGAGGTTGCAGCTGCTGCTGCTGCTGCAGAGTCGCTTCAGCCGTGTCCGACTCTGTGCGACCCCATAGATGGCAGCCCACCAGGCTCCCCCGTCCCTGGGATTCTCCAGGCAAGAACACTGGAGTGGGTTGCCATTTCCTTCTCCAATGCATGAAAGTGAAAAGTGAAAGTGGAGTCGCTCAGCCGTGTCCTACTCCTAGGGACCCCATGGACTGCAGCCTACCAGGCCCCTCCATCCATGGGATTTTCCAGGCAAGAGTACTGGAGTAGGTTGCTATTGCCTTCTCCGATGGAAGGAGGTTAAGACACTCCTAAATTGTTATTTCCCTTAGTTTAATTGCTATAATTTCTAGCCTCCTAGCCTATTTTCTCACTCCATTATTTCTGTAATGAAATACTTGGGAGAGCCTGAGTCTGTTTTTTCTGATATGGAGGTAACCCAAAGATTTTCTTTATTGTGCGTTAGTACATAATCTAATGGTCAGGAAACTTTGATCATAACTAATGAATGGTGGCAAATAAAATGGAAGCAAGCAGGCTAATCCCTGGGAAGAAAAGAAAGGGTGATTAGGCCTCAGAAGTAACACTGGAGGTGGTGGGGTGCAAGGGCATTGAGTACCATAGTTCCTTATCTCCCTCATCCTCACTGCCCTCTTTGCCACATTAGTGCTCCTGCCTTAGGCTAGAGTCATCATTAGCATCTTATAGCTGACAAGCTCCTTTCATATAGGGAAGAAGAGCCCATCACGGTGACAGCTTTCTCATAGTCACTGTAGTTATCTGGGCTGGTCTGGGCATCCAGTCACTATTTACAATCTGATTTTTATGCGAAAATGCATCCTAATCTCCAAATTTTTCGTTGTCGAACATAGCTCTTCTATAAATTTCTGTATATCAGATCTGATATGGTGTTAGAATTCACTTTTTAATTCTTCCTCTATTGTTCTTGTCTTTTTCTATTCTGTGAACTTCAACTACTTCAAATGGCAATTATGAGCTCTATTTAAAAATAGAATCTTAAAGCAGTAAACCAGGTAGTTTAATCCCCAACTATAATACAGGTACAATAAATTTGTATTAGCCACATATTACAAATTTGATAGTAGTGAACTTTTGAGAATATTATCATCTAAGATCAGTAACACGAGCATATTACTACTCACGCACTCTCAGCAATGCCTCTAAATCTAAGTTAGCAGGGAGACTGAAATAGCATGTTTAAAATAATACCCTAGAAAATCATATCCATTTTGAACAAAAGGTATAGTAACAGAAGAGTTACATCTTAGCAGCATGGAGTCAGTCTAGCTTCCCGTTTGAAACACAGGTGTTGGATCTGAGGGATAGAGACGCAGGAGAGTATTACTAGAGCTGTCCTGTGTTACAGACATGAGATGATCCATGTCAAATCACGGCTTGCATAAACTCAAGATTATCCATCTCTGTCCTCTGAGTACGCGCCCATCCAATAATACCGGATTACTGACTTCACAAGTAGGTATTTCTATGGGGAGAAAGTTTTCAGCTCCCTTGGCAATTATATTTCTCACTGTAAATAAATCACTGCTATGGATAAATGTAAATCTCTTTTGAGTATATAAAATATGAGTTAGTTTTCCTGTATTCAACCACTTCCAATTAGTTTCAGGACCTGAGAAGTCACCTGAAATCAACATGTTCAGTAAAAAGCAGAAATACTCCTGCAGAGGACATGAAGTGGCCTAACCTCCCTGGACAATGTTTCTATTTAATTTCTCTGATTTCAGTAATTGGTAATAGCTAGGCTGCAGGTTGGCCTTTTGCTTTTTAAAAAACCAAAATACGGTGAATGCCTGGTCAAGAATCTGCATAGTCATGACACGTAAGGAAAAGTGCACACATTTGCAGGCTTGAGTGCCCACCTAGAGGTGCCGTCCGATGTGAGCCGCACACCATACAGTAGTTTCTGCTCATTTTTCCTTCCTCACATAATGAATCAATTAAGTCTTCATCATAAAGGAATGCATCAACGTGAACTGTGGGTTCTGGCTGCTGCTGTATCTGGTGGAGAGAAGAAAAAGATCAAAAGAAACAGAGTACAAAGAAGTCTCTTTTCATTGCTAAATAAGGCAAAACATCAGTGGTTCATATGCTGAAATTCTAAGAGCAACAACAACCAGAAAGACAAGTTTCGCTTATGGAAGTCAGCAACTCGGCTCTGCTTTCATGCTATTTTTGAGACACTGACAACTTGCTGTTTGACCATGTCATGATGCAAAACATGGCTATGAGAAACAGATAAAACTTTTAGTTGAAAGGAGTATTTTGAGATCATTTTGTCCATCCTAAGTATTGTATTTTACAAACATACCAAGAGAGATTTCTCCCAAGAAATGACACTAGTTAGTTCAGAGGGGGAAGAGTAGAAACTAATACCAGGGCTTCTGAGTCCTACACGTCAGGGACTTAACCAACAAAATACTTAGCAAGTAATCTTTGCCCAGAAGCAAAGTTCTCAAATAATAAAAAATGTTTAGCAAAATTTCATGCTTACAAATAATAACAGCACTTATTGCTGGTAGTACGTGATATAACAGCAAGCAGCTACAAAGAAAAAAATGTTTGATCCCTTCTACTTCAACGATAATAATCAACAAAAGGGTGAACTTCACCCTTGATAAATGTAGGGGAACTGGAACAGGGCAGAGAAAATCAAGACAATTACATAGGCAGGGACAGATTACTGTTGTATTGTTGGGCCTTGATTTGGGATGGGGTGGGATCTGCTTGGCAAACAGGACACCTTCAAAAAATATCTTTTGAATGAATGGTAGTAGGGAGCCACAGGGTTACCGACTCAGAAGAACAGGGGAAATGGATGAAGCACCAAATGAAAAAGCAGAATTCAGGACTAATGATTAGACTGGAAAGGCTAATGGGATTAGAGAGAAATAGGAGAAACATCAAGTAGTACTAGGAATAAATTAATTTAATATACTTACTTTTTGGAGGGCTAGATGTTCTGAGGAAAGCATGGTTTCTAGAGGTAAGCAATTCCGAAGGTCTTCTGCTATGTTTTTCAACATAATGTCATTATTGTCTTCAGTGAATTCATCAAAATCTCCTGCCAAAAAAAAAAAAAGTATAGTTTTTACGTTGCAGTCATACCTAGACTAAGTGATTACAATGGATGGTTATCTTCTATCAGAGAGCATCAATTTATAACAATAAATAAACATTCTAGGGCCAATGAAATATTCAAATTCTAACAAATGTTCCATGGAAAATATTGAGTTTTTTCTTTTTCTAAGCTATTTGAAAATATAACTTGACTATTTCAGCCTGTTATAGAACAACAAAGACATTTAAAAAGTATGTAGTACTCTTACTACTTAAACTTACTAGTAAGCTGTCAAATATTCCTTTTGTGACCATATAGACTTTATAAATTTAGGAGGCATCGCATAGGGATAACTTTAATCTGAGCATTCCTGCTTCCAATAAAATGTACCGAAGACTTCAGATAACAAGCTCAAACAGATGGCACCAACTATAGAATAAACTTTACAAGAATCATGTTGCTCTGCTGCATCTGAACAGCAGATAATGCGATCATTAAAACAGCACATTTCTGATAGCTCTGGCCTACTTTTAGATACACTGGAAAAAGGGGAGTGAGCATGTGTGCCAATGTATATAGCAATAAAGATGAAGAAAGTAAGTGACACATGGTGAATCAACGTGACGGTGTAACAGTGGTTTTCATTGTTCTGTTTTTTTCAACTTATCTGTGTTTAAATTTTTTTTTAATTGGCTCTACAAAAGAATGGTTTCTAAGTAGCTCATACATAATTTTAAGTAGAACAGACTCACCTTGAAGTAAAACACTGTAAAAGTTAGCTGTAGCCTGAATGCCAAATATAGACTGGAAAGAACAACTAATGAAAACATTTTACCTTTTTCTTAAAAAACTTTCTTATATTGAATTCTTGCTAGAGTAAAAGGACCTCAAGGGGACTGTGTTTTTCTTACTGTTTTAAAATAGCTATAGAAGGAAAACAGGTAGACTGTGAAGAAAATATCATCCATTTCCACATACCCTATCCCTCAAGTCTTTGGTTGTTTTTAAATAAGTTCATGATTTCCTTCTTAAACATATTAATAATAATTCTTGTGTTGGGTCAGAATGCTATTCTCAAGTCACAAATAACAATTAAAATTTGGATAATATTTTCTAGCTTGCAAAGTTCTTTCAGGTAGAAACTACATCAATTAAATATTATCCATGTGAGGAAGACAAAACAAGATTACCTTCTCTGATTCACAGAGGAGGTAATTAAGGCGACATGAATTGTGAAAAGTTACAAAGCAGGCCAACAGCAGCAAAAGAAATAAACCTAATTTTTTTACTCTTCCTTTTCACTCTTTCCACTGTGTCCCTACATACACAAGTTCTTTCTCTGCATAACTTCCCTCTGAGCAACAGCAGTTAACATGAAGATACATTATTTGACTCCCTGAACTAATGCAGAAAGGCCTTTTAACACTTTTTTTCTTTCTTCACCTATCCGTGACAGTGATCTAAATGATGCTTCAAATTATTTATAGAAGGATGCAGAATATAAATTATAGACAAACAAAAATATTATGAAGATTCATTCCAAATTCTTCTATTTATTTAAAAAAATTTTATTATTATCTTTTTGGCAATGCCACATGACATGTGAGATCTTAGCTCCCTGCTCAGGGTTTGAACTTATGTCCCCTGTATTAGGAACGTTGAGTCTTAACCACTGGATTGCCAGGGAAGTTTCCAAATTGTTTTAGGTGGAATTTAAATAGCATCTGTGATGCAGTTTTTTAAAAACTGGAAGTATTTACTTTGTTATTAAAATTAAATTCCTTAAAACATTATTTTTAAAGGCTATGTAATACTCCACCATATTTGTATTAACCATTCACTCCTACTACTATACATTTATATACAATTATAACTGTAAAAAATTAGGGACATTGCAACTAACATTTGGCATACTTTGGCCTCTTTGCATAACATTTGGCCTCTTTGCATTTATTTCCTTACTATAAGTTCTTAGCAGAAGTACTTAAACATTGTAAAGGCTTTTGCAACACACATGGTCATGTATGGATGTGAGAGTTGGGCTATAAAGAAAGCTGAGCACCAAAGAATTGATGCTTTTGAACTGTGGTGTTGGAGAAGACTCTTGAGAGTCCCTTGGACTGCGAGGAGATCCAACCAGTCCATCCTAAAGGAGATCAGTCCTAAGCGTTCACTGAAGGACTGATGTTGAAGCTGAAACTCCAATACTTTGGCCACCTGATATGAAGAACTGACTCATTTGAAAAGACCCTGATGCTGGGAAAAATTGAAGGCCGGAGAAGGGACGACAGAGGACGAGACGGTTGGATGGCATCGCCGACTCAATGGACATGAGTTTGGGTAAACTCTGGGAATTGGTGATGGACAGGGAAGCCTGGCGTGCTGCAGTCCATGGGGATGCAAAGAGTCAGACACGACTGAGCGACTGAACTGAACTTGCGACATACTGCTAAATTTCTTTCCTGAAAGATTATACCAATTTACTCCATTCGGAAAAAAATAAGAATATGTGTAAGCCTTACTTCATGAAAGCTTTACAGCACTGAATAATAGTACTATGAAAACAAATTTTGTTGTTTTAATTTGCATTTCTTTAATTACTAGTGAGGCTGGACATCTTTTAACATGTATAATAACGATTTTGGAATGTGTGGTAACAGTATGTTGCTTGGAAAAAGATTAAAGGTGTTAATCAGTTGCCTTAGGACAGTTAGGTTTTTCTCAAATTACATATGCAGGTGGGAAGGGAACAGAGAAAGAAGAGTGTCTCTGCAGAGCAAATTCATTCTTTAAAAGTTTCCTACTTATACTTATTTAAGTACATGGGAAAAGAGAAGTCACCAAAGCTAACAGTCTATGAATCAAGTCCCACTTTTTATATCTAGTAAGGTATCAAGTCCCAGCATGTTCTCTTTTGAATCCACTTCCTCTTCATTACTGCTTCAACTACTTCAGTTATAGGTACCACTTCACACTTGGAAAACCAGAACAAACTCATGATTAGCTCCTGAATGATCAGTTTCTCCCCAATATAAGTTACCTTACACATCTATTTTGGAGGAGGAAATGGGAACCCACTCCAGTATTCTTGCTTGGCGGAAGGAGGAGGAGCCTGCTGGGCTACAGTCCACAGGGTCACAAAGAGTCGGACATGACTGACTAACACAACACAACATCTATTTTAAACTAATCTTGCTTAAACTTCACTCATGTCACTCCTTCTCCCTACAAATTTGGGACAGCTTTTCACTTTTCAGTGTATCCAGTATTACTCTAGACTTTCAAGGCCCTCTATATCACCAGAGTCTAATCATCCTATTTTCCATTCTCATTACTCACTAATATAATTTTTGCTCAAGACAGGCAAATTCCCTCATATTGTTTTCCATATTCCTTCCTGTTCATATTGCTCCTTTCAACTATGACCTTGTTTTTTTACAATAAGGGCCTTCTCAAGTGACTTCATCTCCAGGAAGCCTTACCGTCAGCCCTTGGCTGTCACTCACCCATATCCTTATCTCTAATGACTTATAATATATAATTAAACATTAGGCCATATATTTCCTATTATTCATTAATATATTACTTTGAAGTTCTTATTCAAAGTTTAAAAATTTGCTGAGTGGACTTCTGGTCTTAGACAAGATGGCTACTTCCCTCAATTTCCCCAGCTCCTCCCCTCTAAATACAATGAAATACTCTGGACGTAAACCAACAGGCAACCATAGAGGACTCTGAAGGCTAGAAAAAAGGTAAACTGTCTAGAGATGTCAGGAATTAAGAAAGGAAGGACACTGTAGTGAATTCCCTCCTGGGTTTTCATCTTCCACGTAGCCTGGACTGGGCCCTGGAGAGGTGAGTGACTACCAACCAGAACTACCAACACCTACAGACTGAATAAACAAAACAAAAACTAAGACAAGTCTGCTCTCTCTCACCCAAGACCAGTAAAGGGGAAGAATAACAGAGGTATACTTGGGAGCCCTAATCCCTAGCCCACACCTGGGGCAAAGGCAGGCTATCTGGTAACAAAATAGGAGGCTGCTGTCTCCAGGCCCTCTACCCAGTAGGACAGAGACTCAGGCCTAAGGCCTCTCAGTCCTCTGCCCAGCGGCCAAGAGCAAACCAGGCCTGTACTGCTCGACCCCTACCCCCACTGGTGGAAGGCAGCTCAGTGACATAGGTAGCTTTCTCCAAGCAGGAAACACCAGCATAGATTGCGCAGGAAGCCCCAGCAGTGCCAAAGAATGAAACAAACCTAAATAGCACTGCAAGGCACTGAAAACTAAATGCTGTCAGAGCTACAGCTCACAAAAGCAGGACAGAATCAACAGGCTAAACTTAGGCAGGGCAACTGCACACTAAGATAGAGAATCTGAACAGGATCGAGTCAGCATAATAGCTAAAATATCCAGGATAAAATAAAAATTATCCTAGCTTACAAAAAAATGTTGACAATGTAACAGAACATCATTTATATCAAGAACAGGAAAAATCTTAATTTGACTCTCGCAATCTAGATGCTACTGTGCAAATTAGCCAGTTTGGGTGATCAGACCAGGACTTTAAAGGTGCTATAATGAAAATGCTTCAATAAGTAGTTACAAATTATCTTGTAACAAGTGAAAAAATAGAAAATCTCAGCAAAGAAGCAGAAGTCATAGAAAAAAGAAATAGAAACTGTAAAACAGAAAAATAAAATAATTTAGAAACCCCTTGCTGAAAGGGCTCCATAGTAGAGATGACAGAGGATAGAATCAGTACTGAGTTGACAGATCAATAAAACTTATTCCATCTGAACAACTGAGAGAAAATAGAAAAAGAAACTGAACAGAGACCTAAGCATCTTTGGAATAACGGAAGATCTAACATTGATATCTGAGTTCCAGAAATAGGGGGGAAAGTGTGGAGCTGCAAAGTATTGAAGAAATACAACCTCCCTAAAAACTCCCTAAATTAGGTGAAAGATATAAACCTACAGATTTAAGAAGCCAAGCAAAGTCTAAATATGATAGACCCAAAGAAATCTACATAAGAACATAATCATAAACTTCTAAAGATAAGAGACACAGAACAAATCTTAAAAACAGCTGAAGAGAAATGGTTCATTCCCTACAGGGAAACACCAAACAATAGTGAGGTTTTCATCTGAAACCATGGGAACCAGGAGGTTACAAAATTTTTCAAATGCTGGAAGAAAAGGACCACAAGCTGTAAATTTTCTATCTGATGAAATTACCCTTCAGGGATGAAGGAGAAGTAAAGACAAATCAGATGCAGAAAAACTAAAAAACAAAAAATTTTGTTGCCTTAAGACCTACCCTTAAAGAATGGGTATAGGAAACTTCAACAGAAAGGAAATAGCAGAAGAGGGCTTGGAACTTCAGACAGGAAAGAACAGAATGTGTAAAAATAGACTATCTTTCTCCTCATTAGTTTCTTAAGTCATATTTGATGGTTAAATCAAAATTTATAAAACCACCTGTAGTGGTGCTCAATGTAAATATATAGAGGAAATACATAAAACAATCATATTTTTAAAGTGGGGGAGGATATAGGGACCTATGTGGAAGTAAGATTTCAATATTTGATTCTAGTGATAGAACACTGATAACCAGTAGATAATGATGTTATATATGTATACTGTAATACTCGGAGTAACCACAAAGAAAACTCTACAAAGAAATATACTCAGAAACACTACAAAGAAGAACAAAATGCTAAAACCGTTCCATTTACCCAGAGGAAGGCAAGAGGAGAAAATAGCAAGAAATTGAGAAACAGAAGGGTCAGACAGGAAACAAACAGTAAAATGCTAGACTTAAGTGCTAGAATATAGTAAGCTAATTGTAAATGGTATAAATACATCAATCAAAAGACAGATTAGCAACACAGATTTAAAAAACACAACTCACCCGGGGTTGGAAGATCTCCTGGGGTAGGAAATGGCAACCCACTCCAATGTTAACATGCTGTCAATAGAAACTCACTTTAAACATGCCAGGAAGACTGAACATAAAAGGATGGGAAAAAAAACTGTGCCAACAGTATTTAAAAAAAAAAAAAAAAGAGTGGCTATACTGATATGAAAAAGTAGACTTTAAAGCAAAAAAAAAAAATTATTAGGGACAAAGAAAAACATTACATACTGATAAAAGGATCAATCTATCAAGAGCCTGAAAATATCAATACATGAAACAAGGACTTCCCTGGATGTCCAGACAGTGGTTAAGACTCCATGCTTCCATGATCCCCAGGGAGGGAACTAAGAGTCCACAGGCAGCACGGCAGTGGGGAGGTGGGGGGACGAAACAAAAACTGACATAGCTGAAAGAAGAAATAGAAAAATTCACCATTACAGCTGGGGAGTTCAGCACAACACTGACAGGACTACTGGGCAGAAAATCAGCAAAGACATAGAACAACTGAAAAATGTCATCGATCAACAAGATCTAATAGACATGTATAGAACACTTCACTCAACTGCAGTAGAATACAGCTTTTCCAAGCGCTCACGAAACAGGCACCAAGGTAGACCATAATGAGTCATAAAACAAACATAAAAAATTTTTAAAGAATTTAAATCATACAGAGTACCTTCTCTGAACATAATGGAGGCAAAGTAACAGAAAGACAATAGGCAAACAGCCAAATGCTCGGATAATGATAGCTACAATAATCAACAGAGAATAGAGGATTCAAAAAGATACAGAACAGATCCAGGCAAAAATGCACAAATGATTTTCAAAGATTCAAAAGCAATTCAATTGAGAAAGAACAGCCTTTTCAACAAGTAGTGCTGGAGCAAATGGACACCCATAGGGGAAAAAATGAACTTCAACCCAAATTTCACACTTTATACAAAAGTTAACTCAGGTCAAGGAACAAAACGTAACACACAAAACGACAATTCTTTTAGAGTTTTGTAAAAAAAACCAATTTACAAAACTCTATTAGGGTTTGTAAAAAAAAACCTTAGCGCCTAAAACTAACACGTATTGCATAGTTTTTAAATAAAGAGGGAAAGACAGCATAGGAGAAAATCTTCAGAATCTAGGGCCAAAGAGATCTTAAACCTGACATCAAAAAACAAAACACGGGGTAAATTGGACCTCATTAAAATTAAAAACTTTCACTTTGCAAGCTCTGCTAAGAGAATAAACAAACTACTCGAAGAAAATACTGCATACATACATCTGACCAAGGGCTTATATCTAAAATAATAAAGAACTATTTCTTGTTTATATTTATTTTATAAATTTATATTATAATTTTGGAGAAGGAAATGGCAACCCACTTCAGTATTCTTGCCTGGAGAATCCTGTGGACAGAGGAGCCTGGTGGGCTGCTGTCCATGGCATTGCACAGAGTCAGATACGACTAAGCGACTTAGCAGCAGCATAAATATAATTTATATTATTTAATATAAATTTATACATATTTATAAAATATATTTATACTTACATTTATATTATTTATTAATAACTATTTATTATTTATGTTTACAATAGAAAATGGGCAAAAGATATAAACAGATACTACATCAAAGCGGATATACAAATGGCAAATAAACACATAAGATGTTCAACATCATTTGGGAAATGGAAATTAAAACCCAATGATAGGGCTTCCCTGATGGTGGAGTGGTAAAGAGCCTGCCAATGCAGGAGACATAAGCTTGATCCCTGATCTGGGAAGATCCCACACGCCTTGGAGCAACTAAATCTTTGGGCCACAACTATTGAGCCTGTGCTCTACAGCCCAGGAGCTGCAACTACTGAGTCCACGTGCCGCAACTACTGAGTCCACGTGCCGCAACTACTGAAGCCCTCATGCCCTAGAGCCCGTGCTCTGCAACAAGAGAAGCCACTGCAGTGAGAAGCCCGCACACCACAGCTAGAGTACCCCTGGTCTCTGCAAGTAGAGAAAAGCAATGAAGACCCAGCAGAACCAAAATAAATAAAATGATTAAAAAAAAAAGAATTGGAAAAAAACCCTATGATATATCATTATACAATTTTCAGAATGGCTAACATAAAAATACTGAAAACACCAAATGCTAGTAAGGATGTGGGTCTTCCTTACTAGCAAGTGGCTCAGTGGTAAAGAATCAGCCTGCCAATACAGGAGATGCAGAAGAAGGTGCAGGTTCGATCCCTGGCAGGGAAAGATCCCCTGGAATAGGAAATGGCAACTCACTCCAGTATTTTTTTTTTAACCTTTAGTTATTTGGTGTGCTCGGTCTTAGTTGTGGCACGCAGAATCTTTGACCTTCCTGTAGCACATGGATCTTTAGTTGTGGTATGTGAATTCTTAGTTGCAGCACACAGGATCTAATTCCATGACCAGATATCAAATCTGGGCCCCATGCATTGGGAGCATGGTCTTATCCACTGGGCCACTAGAGAAGTCCCCACACTCCAGTACTCTTGCCTGGTGAATACAATGGACAGAGGAGCCTGGTGGGCTACAGTCCATGTAGCAGCAAAGAGTTGGACACGACTGAGCACGTGTGCATAGTGAGGATGCAGAGAAACAGGATTACGGTCACTCTGGAAAACAGTCTGGCAGTTCGTATAAAACTAAAAATGCACTTACCATATGATATGGCAATTGCATTCTTGGACATTATCACAGAGAAATGAAAGCTAACGTTAACACAAAAATATGTACATGAGTGTTCACAGAAACAGTATTTGTAACAAAAGCTTTACTGGTCTGGATACCTCATATGGCTTTTTTACTCACATGTGTGCTGCCTAGGCTAGGACAGCAGAAACATGTAGGCCGGTTGGACATCTTGCTCTCCATAAGCTAGTTGGGACTTCCTGACACTGTGACAATCTCAGGGTAGTCAGACTACACACGATGGCCAGATTTTCCCAGAGCAAGTATTCCAAGAAGCAGGAAGTAGAAGTTGTCAGTTTCTTAAGCCCAAGGTCTGAAACTAGCCTACTGTCATTTCTGTCAAATTCTATTGGCCAAAGGTATCACAGAGAGCACCCAAATTTAAAGGGGACAGAAAACACAGACCTGACTTCTAAACAGCAAACAATTTATAGAGGCAGAAGTGACGTACAATAAACTGTACATATTTAAAGTATACAATTATGTAAGTTTTGACACACACACACACACATATATATATACACATAACATGTAGTATGAAAGATCACTATAATCATGATAGTGAATATAGTCATTATCCTCCTGCCCCTCTGTAATCCTTCCTTCTCTCTAATCCCCTACCAACCCAGCCTCAAGAGATCTATCTTCTGTCACTATAGATTAGTTGGCGTTTTTCTAGAGGTTTAGGACTTCCCTGGTGGCTCAGATGGTAAAGCGTCTGCTTACAATGAGGGAGACCTGGGTTCGACCCCTGGGTTGGGAAGACCCCTGGAGAAGGAAATGGCAACCCACTCTAGTACTCTTGCCTGGAAACTCCCATGGATGGAGGAGCCTGGGCGGCTACAGTCCATGGGGTCGAAAAGAGTCGGACAGGACTGAGCGACTTCACTTTCACTTTAGGTAAATGGAATCTGAGTATGAAGTCTTTTTTCAGTATTGTTTATTTCACTTAGCAAAATTTGTCCATGTTGTTGCACATACAAACACTTCATTCCATTTATTTGCCAAGTAGTATTCCAGTATAAAAACAGAGCACAATTTGTTTACTCATTAACTTGTTTCTAATTGAGATGCCTTCCTCCTCCCCCTTTCCTTGCCATATTGTACTGGCTAGAAGCTGTTACACATAATCCCCCAGTGGCTCAGAGGGTAAAGAATCCTGCCTGCAATGCAGGAGACAGGGTTCGATCTCTGGGTTGGGAAGATCCCCTGGAGGAGGAAATGGCCACCCACCCCAGTATTCTTGCCTGGAAAATCCCATGAACAAAGGAGCCTGGAAGGCTCCAGTCCATGGTTCGCAAAGAGTTGGACATGACTGAGCAACTAACACTTTCTATTACATAATCACTCAGTTATTGTAGCTATTAGTTAAACGCTTACCTGGTGGCTCAAACGGTAAAGAATCTGCCTACAATGCAGGAGACCGGGGTTCGATCCCTGGTTTGGGAAGACCCGCTGGAGAAGGGAATGGCAATCTACGCCAGTATTCTTGCCTGGGGAATTCCATTGACAGAGGAGACTGGTGGGCTATATATAGTCCATGGGCTGGCAGAGTTGGACATGACTGAGCGACTAACACTTTCAGAAGCTCTATTATGATGCTGGCTAGAAATGATGAGTACAAATCCCTTTTTTATTCTTAGGGGAAAGAATTCAGTCTTTCACCAGTAAGTATGATGTTAGCTGTAGATTTTTCATAGACCCCCTTTATCAGGTTGAGAATGTTTCCTGCTATTCCTAGTCTGGTGTTTATCAGGAAGAGATGTTGGGTATCATCAGATGCTTTTCTATGTCTTCTGAAATAATCATATAGTTTTTCTTTTTAGTTAATGTAGTGAATCACATTGCTTGATTTTCTAATGTTAATCTAACAGTGCATTTTGGAGTAAATCATTGTTCATGTGATTCTTTTTATATATCATGGCCATTTTTAATACACAATAATGTATTATTGTACATTATAATAATGATGAAAAGTACAATTATTTTTACTTATCTGACAGAAAAATTTTGTTTAAGAGGTATGCATTTGCCCAGTGTATCTTTTTAGTTTCTGGAAAAAACAATCTATTTACCTCATATACTTGATAACTTTCACAAATTTATAATGTTTTAATAAAGATTGGAAAACCTGTAAGTTATGTGGCTACTTCCTCGTGGTAATCAATATAGAACTGGAATAGTATGCTGTTTAACAAATGTAACTAGATCCCAGCCTTTGCTTTTTAGATTTAGTAGGAATTTCAAAGGACCTCTAACAACTTTTTTGCTGCTGCTAAGCAGAAAGTCCAATTCCGCTCAGTGAAGATGTATTTAAAATACAGGAAGCAGAGAAGCTTCTAAAAGCTTCTAGTCATCTACAGTTATCTTCCTTAAATATTAAAATATTTTGATGATTTTATTAATTTTCTTATAGCATACCTCAATTTTCTATCCTTTGTAACTTTTTTAAATTTATTTTTAATTGGAGGATAATTGCCTTACAATGTTGTGTTGGTTTCTGCCATACAACAATATGAAGCAGTGTTAAGTATACAATATCCCCTCCCCCCCCCCCCCCCCCCCCATTCCACCCCTCTATGTCATCATAGAGCACAGGGCTGAGCCCCCTGTGCTATAGTAACTTCCCACTAGCTATCTATTTTACATATGGTAACACATGTATTTGTAACTTGACTCAATAGAAACTTTTACACATTATTGGACTGACATCCTCATTAGTATATGTATATTCAGGAAAAATTCAGAGGCTTCAGAATAGTGTTCATTAACAGATAATCGTTAACAAAAGGCAATTTTTAATATGCCTAATGGAGACCCCACATATAGTTTTGGCTCTCAGTTCCCTTCACTTAATAGATTGCAGTTACTCTCCTGTATGTTGAACGCTAAGTCAAGAATCCATTTTATATTCATACACAAAGTAGTATGTATATAAAGAAGTAGAAAAGAATAGATGCTCTACCATAAGGTTAGAGTCAATGCACTGAGGTCCTGTTGTATTTTTTTACTCTCTTCATTTATTTATTTGAGGCGGGAGTTGTCTTTGTGTGCTTTGTTCCTCATCCTTGTTTCATCCCTTCTATACTAGTGATCATTTGTTTCTAGACCTTTGGTCTAAGCTGTACTAAACTAAATACAGGCTCTATCTATTTTTTCTACATCTTTCTATCAGATGTTGACGTGCTTATCTCTGTCTGGTCCAAGCTTCTGGTTCTATCAGCTTGATTCCAAATGACCCCAGGTCTAGGGATGATAATTACACTATTCTTTCAGAGACCAACAATATTATTCTTTCTTTTGTGTATTTAAAATTATTGTGATTTAAAAGAAAAGATGGTGGATAAAATCTTGATTTGTTAATTTATCTCAATAAAAGCCCACTGGAACTCCAAAAAAAAAAATTATTGTGATTTTACTTGTTAGTAGTATGCAGTCTTTTTTACTTTCAAAAAACTCTATGAAGCTCAAAACCAAAATCATAATGCCTACAAGTAAGACATTATGCAATAATTTTTTTTTTCCTGGAAGAAGGGAATTAGGAAAATGAAAAATTGTTGATTGGAAGAATCTTTTGTGCTGTATTTAATTAAAAAAAGTATACTATGAGTTTCAGTTCAGGAGGCAATAGCGATGATGGGTGCACAATGTAAATGTATTTCATGTCATTGAACTGTACTTACAAATGGTAAATTTTGTACCATGTATATATTATATTACCACCTAAAAACGGTTTACCAATAAATTACACTACCTTTTAAGATTTATATTAAAACATACTCCTTCATCTTAAAATAAAGAAAAGTATAGCCACTCAGTTGTGTCTGACTCTTTGTGACCCCGTGGACAAAAGCCCACCAAGCTCCTCTGTTCATGGGATTCTCCAGGCAAGAATTAGTGACACTTATTTCTTAAAATATTCATGTAATAAACATTTTTCAGAAACTCAGTTTGTTTTCTAAATTGTTTAACAAACTGCCTGAGCGCCTCTGACTACAGGATCTGCTGGAGAAAGACAGAAAGAACGTGGTGTTAGAAAAAGTAGAAACATATTCTTTTAGGCAATACTGTTCAGTCTTCTTGTTTACAAAATCATCATCCAAAACATGCTTTCGGTGATTTCGGAAAAATGGAGCCTCAACTGATGCCTCTAAAATTAGATATTTAGATTACAAACAGTTCCACAAAACTGAAAAATCTTGAAGGCAAGGATGTTATAGTAATTGTATAATTGCCAGAACCAGGCAGTAGATGGCCAATTTTGCAGGCACCCAAGGGATTTTGGAATAAAAGATCTTGTATTAAAAAATATCTATCTTGAATCTTCTTCTTCATAAGACTGAACGTCAAAGAATTGATACTTTTGAGCTGTGGTGTTGGAGAAGACTCTTGAGTGAGTCCCTTGGATTGCAAGGAGATCAAACCAGTTAATCCTAAAGGAAATCAATCCTGAATATTCATTAGAAAGACTGATGCTGAAGCTGAAGCTCCAATACTTTGGCCACCTGACGCAAAGATCCAACTCATTAGAAAAGACCCTGATGCTGGGAAGAATTGAAGGCAGGAGGAGAAGGGAACAACAGAGGACAGACGAAATGGTTGGATGGCATCACTGACTCAATGGACATGAGTTTCAGCAAGCTCTGGGAGATGGTGAAGGACAGGGAAGCCTGGTCTGCTGCAGTCCATGGGGTCCCAAAGAGTCAGACACAACTGAGCGACAGAACAACAATCTTGAATCTTGTCTGTGTGTAAAAATATGAAGCTTCCTCTTTGGTTTTCTCTACTTTCCAGGCTAAATCTCACTAGCAGATGTCCAAAGTAATTTTATTTTGCCATCTTAGCTAAAATGATCTTCCAAAATGTGTAATAGTAATAACAATAATGATAACACCCAAATGATTATTGACTCTAACAACACAAAGAAAGAGAAGTTCCAGGAAGAACTTCATGCCTGAAAGTCTAAAACTAGGCGTCATCAGCAAACAGGAATATTTCATGTCTGGCTGAAAATAAACATGGAATCAACGTTTAGGAGTACAGAGGCAGAGCATGGTTTGGAGGAGTTCTCAAACGAGGAATATCCTATTTTTTTGTGCTTTCACCAGGCTTCAATTTGCTAAAATAGCCACCATTCTTCAATAACTCGACCTAATTACCAATTTCAATTCTAACGTGTGCTTTCTTAGTATTACTATTCGTATTATTCAAAACAAAGTCTTCCCCTCCCCGCTTTCTCTCTCTCCCCACCCTGGAACAACTTTAAATGTATGGACTATTAAGACTAGTTGGGACTTCCCTGTAGCTCATGGTAAAGAATCTGCCTGCAATACAGGAGACGCGGGTTCAATCCCTGGGTCAGGAAGATCCCCCGAGAAGGAAATGGCAACCTACTCAAGTATTCTTGCCTGGAGAATCCCATGGACCATGGGCTACACAGTCCATGGAGTCGCAAAGAGTCACGACTGAGCGACTAACACACACACATTGAGACTAGCTACATGACTTTGCCTACAGGGTAAAAATCTTCCAGTTCTACAGTCTAAAACTTATCTCGCAAAGGGCTTTTTCAGGTATTATCCTACTGGTCGTCCCAAATTTGTGGGAGTAATGGGGAGGTGTGCTAACCCATTCCTCCCACTTTTTTTTCCTTTAGGAAAGAGGGTAGACACAAGGCGCCTCTAGCTGCCTAAGTCTGTAGCGGAATCACAAAACCCAAAGCAGGGTCTTTCCGCACCCAGTCTTGAACCGGACTCTTCCTCTGCCAATGTTTGCGACGTGCCCGGGTCAACCCGCCCGGTAGCAGAGCAGAGACCACCACCGCTACCCCATGGAAGGCTCCTGGCCTCCCCCTAGGCCCCCAAGGTCAGCGCCCACAGCATATCCTTGCCCCAACCTTCTGACTCTGATCGCTTACGGGTAGTTCGCATCCACTGCAGAAGCGCTGGGAGGTCTGCCGGAGCCACCGTACGGAGCAGTTGCAGCACCGCGAGCCGCGCGGAGTGGAACTCCATGTTGGAGAAGAAAGCAGAGCAGCGGAAGGTGCCCAGTGCGCACGCGCAGGCAGAGGCCGGCTCAGACGCCGGATTAGACCCGGCGTGGGACCCGCCTCTCTGGGCCGCCGAGGTCCTAAGGCCCGCCTCCTCCCGCCTAGGAGAACTCCTCCCAGGAGTTCTCGCGTGCTCCTGGGACTCCCTACTCTCACACATCCCTCTCATGATTCCCCTCTTAGCTGGCGAGGCTCAGCCAAGTCATTTTTCTTAAGGTGGCGCCTGGAGGCTGGACTTCTTCCCTGAGGTCGCATTCCTAGAAAGCCTCCTATCTTCATACTAATTTTAAAGCCGCAGTTATTAAGCGATAGGAAACGAATGTCAAAGACCAGTCAAGGCAAACAAACACCTCCGTACACTCGCGGTGAACACTTTGAAGAGACGCGGCGCGTGCCCCGGAAGCGGAAGTGTTCCCCCGTCTCGAAAGGCTGGACTCCGCCGAGTGGTGACGTCTCCTCATTGGGCGGAAGGTTCGGTGGCAGTCGTCGGTCTCCCAGCTGGTGGGAGTTGGCGTTGCGGTGCTGGGCGCTGGGACCCTAGTTTATCCGGTTTGGGAAGTCGGGCTGTGGGGTCGCACCTGTCTGTCGGATCCCCGCGTTTCCTGGTCTCCTCCCCCGGCGTGGGGCTTCGCGAAGCTCTCCCCGGCCCCTTTGGGCCACGGCGGTGGCGGTGCCTTTTGCGGTAAGTGTCTGCTTTTTCCCGCCCCGGACTACCGACTCGCTGCTGGGGGCAGCCCCAGTCCTGCTTAGCGGGGTAGACACTCCGGAGGGACTCGGCTGCTTGGGCCACCGGCTGTCGTCACCGAGACAGAGGTGCGCTGGCCCATTTTCATCTCTTGTCCCTCACCAGAAGTTTTGTTGAAAGATGCGCTGGGACCCTTTAAAATTGTCTTCAGATTTGCCAGAGCCAAATTAAACGTAAGCGACTGCAGGCCTGACTCTATTTTGCTCTCCTGATCAAGAATTTAGATGTGGCTGCTACTCCGAAAATCTGTTGACTTGTACCAGATTTTATTTTTCCACGTGAACTTGTGTCTAATTAACACAGTGTCCCGCCTGTAGTAGGCTTTCAGAAATGATTAAGGGGTATCAGTTCAGTGCCGTTGACGACCTAAGATATACTGATGACTCTGTCCGTAGCATCTGGTGCTACTAGCCATTTCTTGAAACTCTCCCCTGTTGGCGTTGTTGATGCTGTTCTCACATAATTCTTTCATATGCTTCGTTCAACAAAATATTTACTCTTTCTTAGCTATAAGGATACAGAAATGAATGACTTGAACCCTGGCATTGAAGACCTAACAGTACAGTGATACAGAGACACATAAATATACATTATAACCAAGATGAGTAATGAGAAATTCTAGTAAGGTGTAAAGAGCCATGAGAGCTCTGGGAACAAAGATGATGTGCTCTGCTGCTTAGAAGATTTGTGACCTTGAGCAAATGGATATTCCAATCTCACCTCAGTTTCTTCATCTACCTTATTTTGAGAATGGAAGATTAGGTAACATGTTTGGTACCATGCCTAGAATACAGCAGTGGTGGTGCCAAAGGGGAGGGAAACTATTTCCGCAAACTTCTTTCCCTTGATTTTTTGATCTGGTCCGTTAGTATTTTCTAACTAAATATAAAGTCCTGTGCAAAAGCATCTTCAAGCTCTCCTTCAACAAGATTGATTACTCCTGTAACTCCACCTATTTGGAAATTCTGGACCTGCCACTGGAATACAGTAAGATAACCGTAAATGGTAGCTTTAATTTTTTTTTTTTCAATTGATTTTCTTCTGTATGCCTTTGGAAAGGGAATTGGTAAAAGCTTCTCTCCTCCTGATTATTCCTCAAAGTCTCAGTGGACTCCTTTTAGTTGGCAGTTCACCATTGCCCTATCCCATAAGCTCTCCCTGAGTATTCTCATCTACTTCCATGGTATTATCATTGTTTGCCAACCATTTCCACATCTTTTTCTCTAGCCCCCATTTCATGAAATACTATTTTAGTTTCTGCAAATTCAGTAGGTCTAAAACCAAGTTCACTCTCTCCACCTTCTTTTCGTTCCCCTTTTTGTTACATATGTCCTACACACACACATTTTCCTAGTTTATCTCTGAGTTTTAACCCTGGGTTTCTAGTTGAATTTTGTGATGTTTGTTCAGTTTTTCAAAGAATAATGAAGTGAACACTAATTGTCCAACCTAGTGATAGAATATTGTAAATAACCTTTAAAGCCCCTTGAATCTTGCCTCTATTAACTCTTTAACTTTCAAATCAGCGTCTCTTTTTTGCATTCCATTGTTAGTTAATGGCATCACTAATCACCTGGTTATTCAAACTAGAGCCCTCAGAGTCATTTTTGCCTCTGTTTCTCCTTCATTTTCCATAACCATTTGATCATTAGGTCCTGTACATTCTGCTTTATGATTAACCCTTAACTTGAGCCCTGTCCCTCCTTAGTTCAAGCTCACGTCTCTTGAATAGACTTTTGGAGTATGTTTAGTGTATGTAGTCTCCTTACCCTCCAGTTTTTCTCCCTTCAATGCCTTTGTTACATTGTCTCTAATTTTTAAATTACAGAACAGATTTTTCATTCTCTTGTTTCCCTTGATGAGTGTTGCTTCATGCAGTGATTATTAACCCTGGCTGCACATCAGTATAGCCAGTGAAGTGTTTCAAAACATAGGTGCCTTGTTTGGCTCTCCTAATCAAGAATTTAGATGAGGCCACTTCCCCCATAATCTTCTGATGTTACCATCCCTGGAGATTCTGATTGAGTACTTCATTTTTAGCTGACAGGTGTTAACTGAATGCCATTGAAATTGCCCATTACTTGAGCATATGCCTCATCCCTCCTCATCCATATTTTCAGGCTGTGTTCTTTTTAGCTTCAAGGCAAACTATTTCCAAGGAGTTCTTTTGACTTTGTTTTAATTTTCCTCTTGGTAACAGTTTACATAAAGATTCTTTTTATGATTGACTTGACAGCCAGAAAGTATCTTAAAGAATTGATTCCCAGTGTTTTTGAATTATTAGCCATTGTTGCTAATAGAATTTTTGTTATACCTTTTCTGCTATTAAGTCATTAAGTGTTGCAGTGGTTTTATCTTTAATATTAAAATGGGTTTTAAAGTTGTTTTAAAATTTGAAAACAAAATCATTGTATTGAAGAGAATATTTCCTGATATTGATTGGTGCAAAATAAGACAGAGAAGTCATTGGTGGCATGATACATAATTTATTTTCTGAATTTAACAGAGGAGTCTTGCCTGTGTTAACTTGATGTAATTTATTGATTTGAAGTTAGAACTTTGCTCATGCTGGAACAATTCCTGGAGCACATAGTAGGTGTTTAATGAGTGACTGACTAACTGAATACAGGGGGCAATTCTGTCTCAACGTCTAGAATAACATCATTCTAATTCTCACAAAGAGCACTTTGAAAAATAATTTTCCCCTTAACAAAAAATAATACAGTTGTTACCAACAATTTGAAAATTACAACAATGTATTAGAAAATTTAAGTTGCTATTCATTTGTCATCTAGAGATGACAAATGTTATTATTTTCTAGCAGCTTTATTTCAATAAAGTTAACATACCATACAGTTCACATAAAGGGTACAGTTCAGTGGTCTTTAGTGTATTTGCACAGTTGTGCAACCATCCAGGGCTTCGGAGGTGGCACTAGTGGTAAAGGAACCATCTGACAATGTAGGAGACTTAAGGGACGCAGGTTCGATCCCTGAGTCGGGAAGATACCCTTGAGGAGGGCACAGCAACCCACTCCAGTACTCTTGCCTGGAGAATCCCATGGACAGAGGAGCCTGGCAGGCTGTAGCGCACCGGGTCACAAAGAGTCAGACGTGACTCAGCGTGCACAACCATCACCACCATCAATTTTAGAACATTTTCATCACTCCACAAAGAAACCCCATGCCCACTAATACTTCTTATTTCCCCCTAATTCCCAAACCCTAAGCAGCTATTAATCCACTTTCTTTCTTTGTACATTTTTCTCTTCTGGACATTTTATATAAGTGGAATCATATAGTCTTTTGTCGCTGGTTTCTTTCATTTAGCACAGTGCTTTCAAGATTCATCCATGTTGTGTGTATCAGTACTTCATCTTTTTTGATTATCAAATAATATTCCATTTGGTGGGTATGCCACATTTTATTTATCCACTCATCCATTGAGGGATATTTGGCTTTTTTTTCCCTTCACTTTTTGGCTAGTGTGAATAATGCTTTTCAGGTCAGTTGCTCAGTCGTGTCCGACTCTTTGTGACCCCATGAACTGCAGCACGCCAGGCCTCCCTGTCCATCACCAACTACCGGAGTCTACCCAAACCCGTGTCCATCTAGTTGGTGATGCCATCCAGCCATCTCATCCTCTCTTGTCCCCTTCCTCCTGCCCACAATCCTTCCCAACATCAGGGTCTTTTCCAAATGAGTCAACTCTTCACATGAGGTGGCCAAAGTATTGGAGTTTCACCTTCAACATCAGTCCTTCCAATGAACACAGGACTGATCTCCTTTACGATGGACTTGTTGGATCTCCTTGCAGTCCAAGGGACTCTCTCAAGAGTCTTCTCCAACACCACAGTTCAAAAGCATCAATTCTTCGGCGCTCAGCCTTTTTCACTGCTTTTAGTGACCATTTAAGTATAATTCTTTGTGTGGATGTGTGTCTTCCTTTTTCTTGGATGTACCCAGGAGTGGAATTGCTTGCTGGGTCATACAGTAACTTTCTTCATTTAAAATTTTGAGGAATTGCCAAACTGTTTTCTAAAGGGCTGTACCATTTTACGTTCCCACTAGCAGTGTATGAGAGTTCTGATTTCTGTGCGTTCTCACCAAAACTTGTTATTACAGTTATCTCAGTGTGGGTCAAGTGGTATCTGATTGTGCCTTTGATTTACATTTCCCTCCTGGATAATGCATTTTTTGGATATTTAAATAAAATACATATGTGCAGTTTTGTAATCTGGCTTTTACCTTTAAAGCATATTTTTAGCATTAGCAAACATATTTACAATAGATTTTCCCTCATTTCTGCTTTCCTCTTCACTCCTTCCCAAACCATAATTCTTGCGAAAACTTGCCTAAATTATAATGCGTTAAAAAGTCTATAGGTGTATATGCCAAATTATTGTTGGTGGTTATCAAGGGTCAGAAAGAGGGTTAGGACAACTGTATTTCTACCTTTAATATTTCTGTAATGTTTTAATTTAATGAACGTGTATCCTCTTGTAATCACAAAACTTAGAAAGGAATTATTTCTTTAGAGGACTGAGAATATTCAGAATGAAAAATATTCTTAAATTTGAAAGGCATTAACTTGTATTAGTTATTCAGATATAATCATTTTATCAAGTAAAATACCAATAGGCTGCTTTGTTAAATAGTTTACTTTTCTGTGGTTATAGACTATAAATACATATGCTATGTAGAATTTAAAAAATATATATATGTATTTAATATTATAATCAGGAAACCGTATACTGGTTTGGGTTATTGACTTTTACAGGGAGGTATATAATGTAGAAATCATTTTTCTAAAGACTGATAATAATTATTTATATGTTTAGTTCTTTAGTGTAATATTGATCCAATAAATCAGTCATTGACTAGGGCATAGAAGAACTTTTATATTTTGCCTGTAGAATATCATGGACAGAGGAACTTGGTAGGTAGAATTTTTTAATAGGTGTTTTCATTATAATAAGATTGTTAGTCTCTAATTGTTAGCATCTGTTTATATAATCCTAGATTGGGCAGGGTCCTGGCAGGACTATTTTTAATTGTTTATGCAGAGAAAAATGGCTGCTTGGGCATTCCAGCCTCTGTTGAATAATAACCAAGTACATGAAATTGGCACTAAATGTTAAAAGATTCTGGGGGAGTGATTCCTGGGTAATGGGACAAACATTTTAGTAGTGTTCAGAAAATTTCCAGTTTATTCACACCTCAGCATTATAGGGAAAGCCAACTGATATCATCTAGAAAGGAAAGAAAAGAAAATAATAGTTAATATACTGTGCACTTGCAGGCAGTTTTATACATACTGTCTCATTTAATCCTCACAACAGCCTTTCAGGGTAACTACCTTGATAATGGTATTATCTCCATTTTGCAGGTGAGGAATGTGAGGCTCAGAGAGATTAAGTAACTTGCCCAAAGTAACCCAGCCAGTATGTAACAGAGCTGGGATTTGAATCCAAGTCTTTCAGACTCCAAAGCCCATGCTCTTTCCAGTACTTCACACTGTAGCAGGTAAGTATAATACTTGGCCCTGTGCCTACCTTACCTAGGGCACCCCAAACTTGAACCTGTTTCCATTGCCTCACTGTCCAACTCTTAGATTTATGTTAGAAGAAAGTGTGATGGGCCAAGATCAGTCCTTGTGCATCCTGATTGCAGTGGACTTATCAGTTCTTTCTGGATATTGCAATTATTACTCTTCATGAAGAGGAATGTGCATCTTTGCTTTCAAAATATGATTTCCTCTTTTGTAGTATGGCAGCAAAATTTGTTCCAGGAGTTTGCCAGCAAGGATCTTCAACTCAGCTGTCTAAAGCATCATTCATACTCAGCCCTAAGGCTGTGTACCCAAGGGACTATAGGACATCATTATGTTTTTTATTGGGTAGGGAATGGCTGTTCCATTCTTTCACCTGCTTATATGGTAAAATTGTTGTGAGGGTGGAATGAGATAATAGATGTTAAACTGTATGAACTACTATACCATAATACCTTACCTTGCTAACAGCCCCATTTAAGTAGAGATTCTTCTTTTGTGAAACTCTAGTACATGTATACCTGAGAAGGCAATGGCAACCCACTCCAGTACTCTTGCCTGGAAAATCCCATGGACGGAGGAGCCTGGTGGGCTGCTGTCTCTGGGGTTGCCTAGAGTCGGACATGACTGAAGGACTTAGCAGCAGCAGCAGTACATATATACACATATTTACTTCTCTAAATCTTTTTGATTAGCCCAGAGAATTTTGAGTGAGTGTGCTTGAATTATAAATTATTCTAATTTGAGATATAAGGTTAGGCATTAACAGTAAAAGAAATATGTGTTCTAGTGTGCATATTAGAACAGAGCAAAGTTAGTTTTTAAGAGTCTTGTTGGAACTTCTGAAAAGTTATAATAAGGCAAATGAAAACATTGTACAATATCAATTATCTAGGTTATTGATTTTCTTGATTGCCATGTTATCTTCATCGGTTAATTTATGTGGACTTTGAGAGACCACATAAATAATGGCCTTTGAAGGCCATTCGTGACTTTGGCTCCCTAGTTTTGTTTTTTAACTAAGGTCTTGAATACATCGTTCATCCATAAAGTTCATTTTCAGTAAAGTCTTATTAAGACTGAGGGTAAATAAAGCAGCGAGCTCACAGGAGAGAGCAGAAGCGGCAGCCATCTCTGCCTCATGCAGCTACGTTCTGGCTGAGGAGACAGCCTGCAGTGATGTGTAGCTGATCCTTGATGACCAGGCCCTGAGCTGTGTGTGTCGACTTTCGTGCGGATATTTTTCAATAAATATAATATTGTTTGGCCAAAAAGTTTGTTTGGGTTTTTCTGCTGTGTCTTACAGAAAACAAACAAGTAAACTTTTTGAGCAACCCAGCACCTGTATTTTCATTTTATAGACCTTTAAATTAACGAAGTGTGGGAAAAAGTTGTTCAGTTAGAGACCACAATGTGTGGAATCATAAGAACTAGGATCTGAGACAATTACCTCCAAGCTGTTTCAACTTCCTGCCTCTCTTTGGTTAAGTCATTTGTCAGTTCATTTGTTTTTGAGGCAGAGATGGCAGTGCCTGGATTTTCCAGGATGGGGAAATGGGCCAGTGCCACTAACCTCCCTTTGCTAAATAGTCAGCTGTCAGTAAATCACGTTGGTGACAAAACAATGAGAGAAAATTAAGAGAAGGGAGTTTGCAATTTTAAACAAGTGGTAGGGGAAAGCCTCATTGAGAAAGTGCATCTGGACAACAACAATATGAGGGAGATGAGGGAGGGAGCTGTATTATAAGCCAGAGGAGGAACATGCCCCCTAGTGCTAAGGCCCTGAGGTGGAAACACAGCGTCAACAGCAAGAAACAAAATCCTGTGTGTGTGTGTGTGTAAAAGTGCCTTATAGTCCATTCTGAGAACTTTACCTCTGCGTGAAATGAGAAGTCATTGAGGTTTTGAACAGAATTTTAATACCAGAGTTTTCAGAAACACATCTTTGGAAATTGTAGAGGAAATACTTTATAAATAAAAGGTATTATTAGATATTATTTTTCCTCTACTGAAGTGTAGGTTTTTGTAATCAGGCAAATATATTTAAAAATATGCTACCAATAAGTAATTTACATAAGGAAAACTGTGTTGGGAAACTTCACAGAAAATTTTTTTTCAGTTTAAAAGAACCAGTCAACATGGGAAGATAAGAGTTAACTAGTATAACTTTTTAAAATTGAGGATGAAAAAATAAGTAAAATGAAGGATGATCTGTTTGTGATATGATCTCTAAAAAAGCTAATTGTGGTGTCATAATTAGGATTATATTACTGGTAGTGCTGTAGTAAAGGATATAAGCTGAAACCCCTGAATCCTATATCTTACCTGAAGAATACTAACTGAAACAATAATAATTTAGTATAATGATTTGGGATAAGAAGTTAAAAGTTTTGAATCTTTTCTACAAAGTGGTTGCTTTTCCTGCTTAAGTAACCATGTAATTGTTAAAGAAAAAAAAAAGTAAGTATTTTTGGTATAACATGATATTTTTTCAGTTCCATCAGGTATTGGTAATAAGTTGTTAGTTTCTAAATTATCAGATTTTATCTGAACAGAAGTGTGATGTTTAATGTAAAGCTCAGCTTGGAATGTCTCTTTGCCAGTGACAGGTCCTTGAGTGCCTTTTCCCTGCCTGCTTCCTTTGACTCCCCTCATATTTCCACTTTCTCTATGTTGAATGAGTCAGCCGTTTAGTCTGTAGATAGGATCTAGTCTAGATAATCTCGGTTTGCTAAATTAGACCAGTTAGCTTGGAATAGTTACCAAAACAGGTGTTTTGAACACTGAACTTTTCTGTCAGTATTGCTTATGTTGGACAATTGATGCCTGGTTTTCAGAGCCCTTTACACCCTGTATTTCCTTCTAACTATATAGCCTTCAGTCCTGACTGGAATGGTTTTTTAACTGTCTTCCAAATAGTACTCAATAGTCTTTGAGTACAGTGCATCCATAAGGTATGAGTATGTCCCAGGCTTTTCCATGTCTCCATTTCTGCTTGTACCATTTCACCTTCAACCTCCCCTTTGTCCTCTTCTCCACCTCTCCAACTTCTTCCCTCTATCAGGATCAAATTCGTGTTCAGCCTTCTCAGTAAAGCCTGTTCTGTCTACTTGAGCTTATTTTGTTATATATATGTAATTGTTATAATTATTGGCAGTTGACCATAAGCTTTTTTTTTTTTTTTTGGACCATAAGCTTTTATTGCTAGCTTTGAACTACTACTTAACTGGTATTAGTCAGGGTTCTCCACAGAACAGAACTGATAGGATGTGTGTATGCGTGCATGTGCGTGCATGCGCGCACACACACGAAACTCTTTTTGTATATTGTATGGAGTTGGCTCATGCAATCATGGAGGCTGATGAGTCCTGACATCCCCAGGGTGAGCTGGCCAGCTGGAGACCCAGGACAGCTAAGCAGATGGCATATTTCCAGTCTGCCATCCGGCAGGCTTGAGACCCAGAAAAAGCTGATGTTTCAATTTGATTCTGAAGGCAGAAAGAAGCCTAGGCAGTCAGGCAGAGGAATTTTTTGATTTATTTTGCTGCTCATTCATGTGCCTTGTCTTACTAGCTAGTAAACAACTTGAGAGCAGGAACTACAAGTAATATTTACTTGCTTACCATCCATGAGTTTGTGCATTCTGATTTACATGTAATAGGTACATCTCCGTTTTTTATGAAATCATAACATTTTAAGGGCTAGAAGGGGCCTTGAAGCTTATCTTGTTTTATAGTTGGAGAATCAAGAACAACTTATTAATATATACCTCTTTCCTTAATTGCTAGGGAAATGAATGAGATAATGTAATATCTATGAAAAATTAAGTGATTTACTAATTTTAAAGCTTTTTTTTTTGCTTAGAGTGTGAACCAGAATGTGTCCTTTAATTAGAAGATATTTCCTGGGTGGAGATTTCACTTTTTTCTTTCTCACCTTTTTTTTTTTCATTTAAGAATGAAAGTACATAGCACATTAGTCAGTTATTCATATTGACAAGTATGTCCAAAATGAGAACAGATATAATTTGAAATGTCATCATCTCTTCAAAGCATAGTGTCTGATATATCAAATTTACTGATTCATATAGAATATTCCAGTTAGGTATTCAAATATAAGGCATTGTAACCAAATGGTACCTTTAGCTTTTGGACATGATGGTATTGAAGATGCAGGTTGAGGCTGTAGAATTTGAAGTTATTGTGTTTTAAACACTCTAGTACTTTAACTTGAACTTACTCTTCTTTAGAAGTTTTCATTTGTGGGAACTGATGTTAATTGTTTTCAGATGTTTTTATTTAGTTTTTTTCCTCCCTAGATATTCTTGTAATCACACCTTAAAGCTTTCAAGATGGTACTAGCAGACCTTGGAAGAAAAATAACATCAGCATTGCGCTCATTGAGCAATGCCACCATTATCAATGAAGAGGTATGTAAAAATACATGTGTTTGCACATCATCACTAGCATTGCAGATAGATGATTAATAATCTCTATATCGTTACTTCTAGATAAAACTCATAAATGGGTATAGTAGTGTGTTTTATGAGAAATGGACTATGTTAATTTCAACTGTCTATAATGAATTACCAAAAAAAAACCCACCTTAACTTGTATGTAATAATGACATATGTTTTATATTTCAAAAGTGGCTTAGGTCTGGAAATACACTTTTGCTTTCTCTTGATATAGGCCTATAACTTTGGTATCTTCCTTCTTGATTAGACATGCATATGTCTGATCTTTTCTCCTTGACTTTTATTTGACATTCTTATATAAGGCTAGTATTTCCATTTTGGCTACTTGGATTCATTTTCTCTGAAATCCTCTTTTAGTTTTTTGGAGATTTTGTAAGCTGACTCCTTAATATGATATCTGAAATACTTTTCCTCCTGGTTTTCAGTATAAGGTATTTCTTACTCCCATTCCTACCCGCCCCCCACATTGTATATTAATGGTTTGTCAACTGAAAGAAGATGATTATAGGCCACACGTATGTTTTACATTTTATGGTACCAGTGGTAAAGTACTGATTTTAATTTTAGAAGATCTTGTTTAGTGTCCTAAGTATAGAACTTTTAGCAAGTCAAATTCAGAATTTCTTCATGTTTAAAATGAGAAAATAGCATTTACCTTTCAAATGAAATAAAAAGTGTTTTCTAACTTGGAGGTTGAAAGAAAATTCTAATATAAAATTTGATATCAATACTTTAATAAGCTAGTGGAATTAAATAATTTGGGGACCATCTTTGAGCTCAGCTGGTCCAGCCTCTCTTTTAACAGCAATAGGAAGTCAGTTTCACATATTTATTTATTCGAAGAACCAGGATTAAAATCATGTTTCTAATTCCACATATACAGCTTTTTCTAATTATTAATATTAAGTAATAGATCATAATTTAAACCACTGTTTAGTCTTTGGAATTCAGAATAAATAAAATGACAGCTTTTCAAATAGTTTTCCCTTTGTATAACCCTTATGCTGTTTGTGTTTATAGTAGAAAAAGAAAAGAAACCAAGGAGATGAGGTTGGTGGAAAGTAAAATAACAGCTGTTGCTTAAATTGGCAGCTTCTCTATTCTTGATACTGTGCTACTAGGGAATTAACAAGGAGAAATCCCTCTAATGAAAGATCAGTTCCATTTTTATCAAATCCCTTTAGTGAGGGATAGAGAAATCTGATAAGCTAATATATGACATATGACAGAAGTTGAAGATGAGAATTCATTCAAGAAGTGTTTGAGGGCCTACATTTTTGGAAACATTTTTGCTGCTACCAGGGAAATAGCAGTGAATAAAATAGGCTAAAATCCCTACCCTCATGGAGTGTATTGCATTCTAATGTGTAAACAGCTATTTCCATGAGTGGCTAAGGCTCATCTTTTTTAAAGACTTTTTTATAGTTTGTGATCTTTTAACCACAATCCCTTGCAACTCAACAAATATGTGATGATAGTGAGTTATTAATGGAGGATGGTTTTCTTTTCAACTTTGTTCCTCTGCTCTGAGTGGAAATAGTAAAGGCTACTAGGTCAGACTGGGTCATTTTCTTTTGTCACATTTTCCTCCGTGGTAGTCCAGTTGAGAAGATGTTGCTGCATATCAGCAACAGGAATTTAGTGGCATAGGAAACTTTAGTGGCAACATGTATTGTATAGTAACTTTCTTTGACTTGTATACTGTCTTTACTACTATTACTTTAATATAGGGATAAAATTGTGGTGATTAATACCTGATTGAATAAAATGAAATAGAATGTCTTTTATTTATTTATTTTTTTAGTGGTGCTTTGCAAGTTGTGAGATCTTAGTTCCCCTATCTTGGATCCAGCCCATGCTCCCTGCAGTGGAAACGCAGAGTCCTAATCACTGGTCCACCAGGGAATTCCTTGGAATGTCTTATTTTGACAAAATGACTAGATATTTAATAAAATCTCTCTCAAAGGCTAACTGAAAACCTTTTCCCTCTCTAATGGTGTACTGTGGTTTTTAATTAGTCATGGTTGCATGGTTTATGACTGGTCAGCCATTGTTTTTATATGGTTGAAATGAATTGTTTAAAAGTTTTATTTATTTGCAGGTGTTAAATGCTATGCTAAAAGAAGTATGCACAGCATTATTGGAAGCAGATGTTAATATTAAATTAGTGAAGCAACTAAGAGAAAATGTAAAGTAAGTTAATTAAGAAGGTAAAAAAACAGGCAAAACTAAATTTAGTTTACTGGGATGAGGAGCTAACTAGAAAAGTCTGCTGCATTATGAAACGTTTCTGCTATATAGCACTGGGAAAGAATAGAACTCATATGTTGGAAGACTTCTTTTATAGTGTGTTTCTATAATAATGGTTCAAAGAATAAACTACATGTGGCTTTCATTTAATTATGGAGTTCTTTCCACTCTACTACTCCTTTATCTGAATGGATTCAATCATATACTATATAGTATTTTAACAGAAAAGCCTGTTAGCAATTCAAAGTCCTTAAAGAAAAGTGGTGCCGTTTTAATCCTCTTCAGACTAAAGATGGCATTAATCAGCCTCCTTCACTACTGGAGAATTGTATTCTTTTTATCCCTTTTTGGTTTCTCAGTCCATATTCGATAAAGGAGTAGTGTGTGTGGTCTTAGCTATTGTGTTAATTGGGAGAGCCACTGACCGGGGCAGAGCATGTAGAATAATGGAGGGCACTTCAGTGAGCTCTGCCAGTCCTAGCCCTCCTCATGCTCAGGCCATCCCCCCTCCTTTTTGTATTGTCGGACTGGGTATTAAATACAGGACTACTAGCATTTAAGCATTTAGAACTGCAAGAAGTAATCTTATTTTTTGCTTGGTGTAAACATTTATAAATTCTGTATGCTGCAAGAAAAATTTAATACTTCACAGTAATGTGAGGGCAAATTAATATTTGGGCATTCAAAAAATAAGCCTTGAAAAACTAACCAAAGTCATATATCTAATATTTCATGGTAAATTCTTTATGGTGTGAACTTATGACTCTGTGGTAATTGTATGCATGTTAATTAGAAAAATATTAATATAAATGATTGGATATTCGTCCATTCTTTGGGGCAAAAGGTAATTTTTTTAAGTGTCTTAACTGACTTTTCCCCCTTTTTATCCTCAAAAACCATCATCATGAAGGTCTGCTATTGATCTTGAAGAGATGGCATCTGGTCTTAACAAAAGAAAAATGATTCAGCATGCTGTATTTAAAGAACTTGTGAAGGTAAAAGTATATCTAGCTTGTGCTATGATTTTCTATACACTCACTGCATTAGCACGGCAAACAGGAATGTATTTCAGAATACTTTTTAATGTTTTTATGGAATATTTATCTGTATTAAAACTATTATAGAATATTTTCTGAATACAAAATTGTAGACTATTTTTTTTCTTGTAGACTAAAATTCACATACAGATGTGAAGGCCGGTATTTTACTCCTACAAAAAAAATGCTAAAGCAAGTTATAGAAAGTACAATTTCACTATATATTAATTGATGGAAGAGCCTCTCTGAGTTTATTTTATTTTAATATCAAATTTTGCCTATTGAAGGTTCTACTTTTGTACAGAAAGTCACTCTTGGAAAGAGTTCTTTTCTACACTTTTATTGTGTCTAAAAGACTGAATATCCTACACTTGCCTAGATTTTAAGCAATTTTGAATCAGTGAAATTTTATTTTACAAGTTATATTCTGTTGCCCTGTCCCACCTTAGAATTGATATTGCTGTTGACGTTGTGAAAATTATGATGAGAGTCTTAGAGCATTAAAAAATATGTTTGAATCTAATGGTAGGGGCAGAAAAGAAAGGAGCTAAAAAAAGGTTTTTTTAAGGAGCAACAGGTACCTGCTACTGGTCTCCAGGTATTTCTCCTCTATATTGTGTGAATAGTTTCATTTACTCCTTTAGTTCCAACAGAACTGATTGGTACTTTGAGAAAATCTCGTATCTCAGATGGTTGTGACATTTCACTTCAGTCCTGTAGACTAATCAATTGGAAAAGAAATTCGGAACCTAAAAGAGATCAGGAAATTTAGCCAGTCTGTCTTCTCAGTTTGCCATTGAGAAAAGTGAGACAGTTAGTGGTAGACCCAGGTCTGATCTCCAAACTCCTTGTGTGGACTCCTCCTCACAATATTTCCAGTTTACTCTTCATCTTATACCTGAGGTCAGCACAGAGTGAGTGAACATTTTTATTTTTAGGGGTTGGCATCTTTAGACAATTCTGGAACATCAAGTGCTTTGTTGAGATGCCTTTACTGAGTACCTACTTTATTCTAGGCTGTATGCCATATACTGCTGATAACAGAGATGAAAAATACTGGGCCTTATACTCAGAAGCTCAGGGTCTAGGGCAGTAGTGTACAAAGCAAGGTCAAAACTGTTTTCATAATAACACTAAGACATCATTTGCCCTTTTTTTGCCCTTTTTACTGTGTTGATATTTGCTCTGCAATATCAGTGCAAAAGCAATGGCAGGTAAAACTATTGGGTAAAACTCCCTAGCGTGAACAAGGCAGTGATACTAAACTATAATAGCAGTCATTGTACCCTTCACTCCCAGACACTTGCAGTGAAAAAAATATTTTTTTTCACATGTGTTCCTGATGGAAATTATTAGTGGTATTAAATCTTGACCCTTAAATATATATGCATTTATAGGATTTTGTGTGATGAAATGGAAAGTACACAAAAAGCCATATTGCTGTGTACCAAAATTTGATATTTGTCTTGAGGAAAGCAACAGACAGTTAATCTGTGCTTATTTGGCCTTGAACCTTTGGCATACATTTTCTCTGAAGTAAATAAAGTTGGCCTGTCACTTTAAGGCAAACAGCTAACAGTATTGCAGCCAATGATAAAATTCTAGCTTTCAAGTGAAAACTGGAAGCTTGAAATCCCCACCATGAGTTTGACAGTGTCCCAGTTCTTAACTTGTCTGGTGAGATCAGTATGGATATTAATAAATAAAATTTTTGATGTTGTGTAGTGATATGTATCAACAATGGGAGATCTGCCTAACTTAATAAACCAGTATTTTCTAAGTGACTAGTGTATAATGTTACAGAAGCATGTACCAGTATAAGATCGATTCAAAGTCCAAGATAGGATAACAGATTTTAATGTGATAGTATATGAAAATTTAGTACTGCAGTTATAAGATGCAGGAGGAAGAGAAGATAAATTTATAATAAAATCATGATTCAGTAAAATGTATGTTCCAAATAGTAGGTTCATGGAAAGTTGAGTGATTCTGCCATGGGATATAGAGAATGGAAGTGAATATAGGACAGCATTAGTGTTCTGAAAAGGTCTAAGAGGAAGGGCAGTGGATTTATGTCTAAGATAGTTGTTTATTTCATAAGTTTGCTTATGGGTAGCTCTATGCCTGAGAAGAAGATAACAATATGTATTTTCTTTTCCTCCCTTTTCTACTACATGGCTTTCCTTGAAATCAAGTATAATATGGATTATATAACTTTTCTGGTATCACCTAGCATGAGCTCAGCAAATTTCCCTTAAGAACAAATAGTTCCAACTTTCTGGGTCATATGGTCTTTGTTGCAACGACTCAGGTCTGGTGTTATAGCGCAAAAGCATTAAATGAGTGGACATGTGTGTGTTAAGACTTTATTTACACATAGTTGTAAATATGGTCTGTGTCCTCTGGTCTAGAATATTAACTACTATTACGGTTTGATTATAGAGATAGAGGTTTCAAGTTCCAAATGACTGACTTGGAAATGTATTATTTTTTAAATAAACGTTAAAAATGCCTCCTGCTTGTTAGTTTGGGGACTGTCTGTATATGTACCTTTATTTTCCACTGATTATCATTATAAAATTGGTGATTATTTTTTTACCTAAAATATAATAACTTTATAGAGCAGTACATCTTTGGCATTGGACAGTTTAACATTTGACTCACTTGTAAAGCCTTTCACATGTAGTTTGTAATTTTGCTCATATATAAACACTTGTGAAATTGGACAGGAAGGTAGTTGCCATTGCAATATTGTAGCCACTAGCCACATGTGGTTATTGAGACTTGTAATGTGGCTAGTCCATACTGAGATCTGACATCGAGTGGATGGATAAGAGATCCATGCCAAGTTTTAAGACCTAGCATGGCACATTTATTTAGGGGAAAAAAAAGACCTAGCATGGGAAAAGGAAATATAAAATAGCTCATTAATTTTTAAAAATAGATTACATGTTAAAATTATAATGTTTTAGATATATTGAGTTAAAGTGTTAATATTACTTGTTTCTATTTTTTGAAATGTCACTACTAGAAATTTAAAAATTCTTATATGGCCTGCACATGTATTTCTGCAGTGGTATAGTAGATTGCTCCTTTGCTCAAACTTGGTCTCACATTCATACACTTTGAACTTTTTCTAAAAAATGTTTTGAGATCCTTACCTCTGCATCAGTTTGGGAGTATTGGCTTGCTTATAACTTCATAATGCACTATTTTAAATTCTTTAATTTTACTATATGTACATATTACAGAGGGAAATAGAGTTGTGTTAGAATGGGAGGATTATGGTTGCCTCTTCCATTGAAATGTCTGTAAATCATTTTTACAATTTGAAAGTTGTGGGGAGAGAGGTTTTGAATGTAACCATGTGCTGATCTGATTTTATCTTTGTTTTTGGTATGTAGCTTGTAGACCCTGGAGTTAAAGCATGGACACCCACTAAAGGAAAACAGAATGTGATCATGTTTGTTGGATTGCAAGGGAGTGGTAAAACAACTACATGTTCAAAGGTAAATTACACTTCATTAAAAAAAAAAGTCATGGAGAAGATATGTTTGTGTAAATCAAGTGCTTTTACCAAGACTGTTCCTATCCTTTAAGGAGACGAGGATGTGATTTTTGGAGAAGTAAAGGTGGAAAGTTTACGTAACTTATATATCCTGTGGCTCAGGATTCCCTTTTCACAATGTCTCATCCAGTATAATATGTATGGATCTTCATTTTACATATCATTTTCCTAATTTTAAATTCATTATACCACCCTTTCCTTCATAATTGGGTGCCTCAATTTTGTTATCAGATTTTGCTTCAGAAGCCTCAACTATGTATAGTTTAGAAAGAAAAAAAAAGATCATTTCTTAGAGGGTTATGTTATTGTTTGTTTTTAATTAACATTAGTAACATTTTTACCATGGTCATTTGTTGCTTGGTCTTTTCCTATCCTTTGAATGTGATTGTGTGGCACTTAAACTCTTCAGGAAATCTTCGGTATTCAGAATGTAATACTACTACTTTTTAGGAGAATATGAGCTGTTTTATTTTACTCCTTAAGTGAATAATAAGTGTAAACAGAAACAATTACATGTGTAATAATTTGTATTTATTGATTTTTAAAATCTTCCTTTCCCAGTTAGCATATTATTATCAGAGGAAAGGTTGGAAGACCTGTTTGATATGTGCAGACACATTCAGAGCAGGTATTGTGCTGAAATTTGAAAATTATTTCCTGAAATTTTTATTTTCAAGTTTAATGACTCATTCACTTTTTATTTCACAGGAGCTTTTGACCAATTAAAACAGAATGCAACCAAAGCAAGAATTCCATTCTATGGAAGGTGGGTTCTGGTTTTTGTTCTTATGTTTATATGTCTTACCTTATCTGTCTGACTTTTTACTTTATGCTGTCTGGCCACATTTTAATATGTACCTATAAGCTTGAATCAATTTGGAATAAGGTGGGGGTATAATTAATACATTGTTATCTTTTATTATTGTAACATGATTTTTCTGATCCAGCCTGATCAATGAGAGCAGATATTGTTTAGCTTATAAGTCTTCCTATACTTACCCTGCCTTGCATGCTTTTCAGCCTCCTGCTTCTATTCCAGTTGTTTAAGACCTGTCTGAAGCATTTCTCTCTTTTTTTTTTAGCATTGTTTTTATTTATTTATTTATTTTTATATTCATACAATGATTTATTGTTTGTTTTTTTTTTTTTTGAATTCTATCTGAGAATCTTTTTTGAAGCATTTCTCGAGTCAACATACCCTGGTGAATTCTACATTTTCTGTTTCTTTAGTACACCATTTTTTAAAAGTTTGTGTTTGATCATCCTAAAATGCTCTATGATCTATGTTAATCTCAGAGTCTGAATATTGCTAACCTTCATTTGCTACATTGCTGTTCAGTTAGGTGATGTGCTTATGTTAAAGTGACTAATTAAAAGAATTGAGTCAGGATTGAATTTAGAAAGACTTATTTGAGAGAATAACATTTTTCTTAATGTTACTAATATATTAATATAAGAAGATTATTATTAATATAGAAAACTTAAGCTAAAATTTGAAGTAATTAGATAAATGCTATCATTTTATAAATCATTATTTGCTACTTTTTGGCCAAAAAAACTAGTGAACTTTGGCTATAGTATGCTCTTTATTTAAATTCTTTTATTAGTTTTTTTTTTTTTTTTTTGGGGGGCTGCAACATGCTGATTGCAGGATCTTAGTTCCCCAACCAGAGATTGAACCCAGGCCCTTGGCAGTGAAAGCGCAGAGTCCTAACTACTGAACCACCAGAGAATTCCCTCTTTTAGTTATTTTTTTATGATAATTTCTAGCAAATAAATTAAAGAATAATGTTAGAAATTCAATTTTTAGGATAAGACCTTATTCTAACGTAGATTTAAAAATCAAAGGATAATAAGCAGTTACATATTTAGAGTTCAAATTTGCACAGTGATAGGTGTGAGCCGATAGGTGGCTCAGATGGTAGAGAATCTACCTGCAGTGCAGGAGACCTGGGCTCGATCCTTGGGTCGTAAAGATGCCCTGGAAAAGGAAATGGCAACCCACTCCAGTATTCTTACCTGGAGAATCCATAGACAGAGGAGCTTGGTTGGCTACAGTCCGTGGGTTGCGAAGAGTCAGATACCACTGAGCAAATAAATAATGCTTAGGCTACTTAGTTGAACTATCAGCCAAAGCCAGAGACTTAATTTTTAACCAGTTTCTCAGTACTGTTTCTTAAATAATCTCTCCTTTCCTTGTGTATTTGGAGTAAAATATTAGTGATCCTTGTTTCCTCTGGGAGAGATGAAGTGGATCAGGCTGGGGAAGGAAGGATTTGAAACGATCTCTAATGTTAAATTTACATGTTAGCATTTATTGGGGGGACAGTAGATATATATATTTTTTGTACCATTTCTTCTGTCTTTTTTTAAAAATAGCACACTATTTCAATAAAAAATTTTAAAGAAGTGAAAGTACTAACAGTTTCACTTCCCAATTATCAGCTTTTAGCAAGTCCATCTGTGCTTTTTTCAAATGTGCTATATAAACAAATTTACAAGAGATAGATAATTTTAAGTTAAAATAGAATCTTTTCATGCTTTGAACCTTGATTACTTTAGTAGTAGTTATATGGGTTATATAAATTTGTCAAAGCTCATTAAAATGAATACTTAACATGGTGCATTTTATGTAAACATACTACTATAGACTTGGTTAAAAATGGTATCTTATGATAAGATAGTGACTATTCTTGGGAGGGAGTAAAATACTAATTTTGCTTTCCTTGGTCTGGATGTGTTTTCTTTGTGAAAATTCACTGAGTTTACAGTTTGTACAACATTTCCATATATATGTTATATTTCATTAAAATATTTATTATAATGATGGGATCCTGATAATTCTGGACAGTATGCTGTTAAAGAGAATTCTTTTTATGACATCAGTGTATTCCGTTGTATGCATGTATGTAAGTAATTTCCTTATGAACATCTTTGATCCTATTTATATATCTATAAGTTTTATTTTAATTGTATCTTTATCATATTTTTAAAATAGCTGGTAATGCTAATTTCTTTCTTCTTTTTCAGCATTTCTTGCCTCTTTCATCTGCTTATTTTCCTGAGTGAATTTTAGGTGTTTTTTTTTTTTAATTTGGAGGAAAATTGCTTTATAATGTTGTGTTGGTTTCTTTAATTGAGTTCCAGAAAGAAAAATCTCCCTTAAGATTATGATTAGAACTATATTGAAGCCAATTAATTTAGGGGAGAACTGACACCTTTACTTACTTATATAGTTCCATGTAGAAACTTGCTAGGTCTTTTTTGTTAAAAATTTCGTCCCTAAGTATATTAATTTTCTTCTTTTAAGTTTCACATATATTCTTATTAAGCATATTTCTACTTGATTTTTGTTGTTAATTTAGGGGAAAAACTTTTTTTTAACATTATATATCCTTTCATTTGACAGTGTTGATCTCTATTAAAAGTTGCCACTAATCAAAAGAATGCAAACTAAAGTAAAGTCTTAGTTTTTGATTTTCAAGTTGAATAGAGTTTTGAGGATTATGAAAATAAAATAGCAATGAAATTAAAGTTTTGTGAAGGACATTTTCCTTTTAGAAACCAAAAGCCTCAGTGATCAAACCATTTGATCCAAAGTCAGCTTATAGGAGTGTATCATAGTTTAGAAGAAACAACAGTATATACTATTCATATTGGCTGTATTTTTAATACCAAGAAGCTAGAAAACCTTAAATGGCCAAAAGTAGGGCATTTATTTAATAAATGATAGCATAGCCATCTGATGGAATGCTATATAACTTAAAAGTCATGTGTTATAAGAATATTTAATAGTTTTATAAAGTGCTACAGAAGGATGACTATCATCAAAAAGAACACAAATAACAAATGTTGACGAGGATGTGGAGAAAAGGGAATCCTTGTATGCTTTGGGAATGTGAATTGGTACCACAGCTGTGGAAAACAGTATGGCGGTTTCTCAAAAAACTGAAAATAGTACTACCATATAACCCAACAGTTCCACTCCTGGGTGTATATTTGGGAAGGAAAAAAAAGACACACTAATTTGAAAAGCTACATTAACTCTAGTCTTCATAGTAGCATTATTTATAATTGCCAAGATATGGAAGCAACTTGAGTGTCCATTAACAGATAAATGGATGAAGAGGATTGAGATACACACACACACCCCAACATACAATGCAATACTACTCAGATATAAAAAGGAATGAAAATTTGCCATTTGCAACAATTTCAGCTGGAAAAAAAAACTTGTGACTCACTGTATTGTATAGCTATAATTTATAGTGTACATCAGCTATACTTCATTTAAAAATGCTTTCAAAAGACTCTTAAGTGGAAAAGCATATATGAAACACTATATAATACAAGTTCAGTTATTAAAGAAAATGTAAAAAAAATTGAGGGATACACATCTCATTCAGAAAAGATATGAAGCGGAATCATACAGGATTTCATAACTGGGAGACTGGATACTGCTTCATGCTGCTCTTTAAGTGGCTTGTCATATGTAATACTTACGGATTTTGTACTTAATTGAAATTGTGATCAATATGACTTTTTCAGAATAGATTAAAGATATACTAGCAATTTCCAGATTACTAGTATTTGAACGTTTTGCTGTTGTGGTTGTTAAATCATTTTTTCCATGTTAAATAGCTATACAGAAATGGATCCTGTTATCATTGCCTCCGAAGGAGTGGAGAAATTCAAAAATGAAAACTTTGAAATTATTATTGTTGATACAAGTGGCCGTCATAAACAAGAAGACTCTTTGTTCGAAGAAATGCTTCAAGTTGCTAATGCTATAGTAAGTAGTTTTAACTTAACAACATTATAAAGACTTCAGTTAAAACCTAACTGAGTTTCTGAACCATATAAATTATTTTTTGCCTGTAAGATTCCAAGTAATTTATTTCTACTTTGGGCTCCTTTATCTATATGATAAGGACTTAATCCTCTCTACATTAATATGAAATTTTCATGAGTGTTGGAAATTCATTGTTTAATCATCTTATTAGTATGTATAGGAAAAAGTAAGAAGTAGATTGAGAATAACCTTTAGTAACTATTAAATTTCCTCTCTGTAAATTATTTAAATTAGAAACATTTGCTTTAGGTGAATTTTGAAAGATTTTCAAAATGAAGCATTTAAAAATATTAATCATCATTTAGTGTCTCTTTAAAATCGTGATGGAAATCACTTGGGGATAAGAAATGGTTTATAGGTAATCTGTAGCACATACTATGAGCCCATATTGAGGTGCTGGCAGTAATTCTTTGGTTAATGGTTAGTGTTGATAAGTTGGTTTTTAGCCGTACCATTATTTTGACTTAGTGGAGCAGATCTAAGGGAAATAGCCTAACCTCTGTTTTTATCCATTTTGGTTTCAGCACCCACTCTTCTGCTTTTTCTTCTTCTCATTTACATTTGCTGTTCCATTTGCCTGGAGTGTGATTGCTCGAGATTGTTGCTTAACTTTTTCCTTTTTATTCAGATCTCAGCTCAAATTTTACCTCCAGACAGGCCTTCTTTGACCACCCTAGAGAAAGAAGCCTTCCACATCTCATAACTGATTTTTTCTATCACATTTTAATTGTTGTACATTCGAAATGTTTCAGTTCAGTTTAATTCAGTCACTCAGTCACGTCCAACTCTTTGCAACCCCATGGACTGCAGCACACCAGGCCTCCCTCTCCATCACCAACTCCCAGAGTTTGCTCAAACTCATGTCCATTGAGTCGGTGATGCCATCCAACCATCTCATCCTCTGTTGTCCCCTTCTCCTCCTGCCTTCAATCTTTCCCAGAATCAGGATCTTTTCAAATGAGTCAGTTATTCGCATCAGGCAGCCAAAGTATTGGAGTTTCGGCTTCAGCATCAGTCCTCCCAATGAATATTCAGGACTGATTTCCTTTAGGATGGACTGGTTGGATCTCCTTGCAGTCCAAGGGACTCTCAAGAGTCTTCAACACCACAGTTCAAAAGCATCAATTCTTTGGCTCTCAGCTTTCTTTATAGTCCACTTCTCACATCCATACATGACTACTGGAAAAACCATAGCCTTGACTAGACGAAATGTTTATTTGCCTATTTTTTATCTGTCTCTGATGACTTCAGTGTAGATCCCATAAAGACAAGGATTTTCTGACTCATCTCTATCTGAGGACCTAAATGGTGCCTCATACATACTACTTCTACAGTAAATATTTATTAATTGAATAATTATAATAAATACTTTTTATAGCTTCTATTGATGAAATTTACTTAAGGTCAGTTAAAATATGTATCTTTTCTATTCAAATTTTCTAGCAACCAGATAACATTGTTTATGTGATGGATGCCTCCATTGGACAGGCTTGTGAAGCCCAGGCTAAGGCTTTTAAAGATAAAGTAGATGTAGCCTCAGTAATAGTGACAAAACTTGATGGCCATGCAAAAGGAGGTGGTGCTCTGAGTGCGTAAGTATCATTAACACTGTTGTCCTATGTCTTGGACTTCCATGGGTGTGTGTGTGTGTGTGTGTGTTTATGACTTTATTAATCATTAAAAATCTGTTCCAATAGTGGACCTAATATAGTCTATGAAGGAAGTGTAAATAGAAACAGAATTTTGGAGTCCTTCTGATATACCTATAGTTCTGTTTCGGCTAGTGAAAAGAAGCTTGAGCTATGTACCTTTGTCTACTAAGCTTTGAAGTCTAGAAATTTGTTTTCCTTGTTGAGATTATTTTGTGTTTTCTTTTTCTTTGCAGAGTTGCTGCCACAAAAAGTCCAATTATTTTCATTGGTACAGGGGAACATATAGATGACTTTGAACCTTTCAAAACACAACCTTTCATCAGCAAACTTCTTGGTGTGTACAGTGGTGGGGATATAGGCAGATCTCCAAGAAATAGTGTGGGATTTTAGGACAAATTAGAATTTTAATTCTGCCCTCTTACTGACTAGTTCAGGAAAATAATTTCCTTCTATGATTTATCTTCTTTACCTACAAAATAGGGATGATGGTAACCTGCTTCCCATGTTTAGAGTGGTAAAAATGAGCTATTGGATGGAAAGTTCCTTGGAAAAGTTTTAGAGCACAGTACAGAAGTATGTGGTTGTAGTAATAGCAGTGATAATGGCAGCAAAACTTTCATGTTTGAGAGCATGGAATTTGGAATTAAACCTTGGACTGCATTCACTGCTTTGTTACTTAACCTCTCTAGCTTCAATTTCTCACTTGTAAAGTGTTGTAGAAATACCTGAGCTGCCCATCTCACAGGTTTATTATTATATGTGCGTGCATTTTGCTTAATGTAGCAATATAACAAGTATACTATTAGTTATTAATTTTACTTTTTTGGCTCTTACAGGTATGGGTGACATTGAAGGACTGATAGATAAAGTCAACGAGCTGAAGTTGGATGACAATGAAGCACTTATAGAGAAGTTGAAACATGGTATATGAGTAACAAAAAGCATTTGATCTCAGATGACTTCCCTTGTTTTCTTTTGATAGAGCTACTCTAATTTTTTTGAAGTGATAAGTCCATTAAAGTCAGTTCTTCCAGTGTTTATTTTTTAGATGATTTATATGCAGATCATATTAAATCTCAGTCATCTAAGCAGCTGTAGAATTGAGTGTTTTGTTTTCTTTCTTACAATCAAATTGCCTTAAGATTAGTATGGAAGCTTTCATTGGATTCCTTGGAGTAAAACAGGTTAAAAGTAAGCTAAAATACTCTCTTCTGATTTGTTTGTTTACTTATAAGTTTTACGTTTATATAATAAAACATAAAAAGAAATTTAAAAGAGATTAAATACACATTTTCTTCACATTGAAGACAACTCCAGTGAAAGTATGATTAAGAGCTTAAGTTTTTTAACCCAACATAGAACTTTTAAAAATAACCTCAATTTCCTTGTGTGTAAAAAGTAGATATACTAAGTATTTTCTTCATAGAGTTGTGAAGATGAACTGATATATGTATATAAAATGTTTAGCATATCAGGAACATTTAACGTATATTATTATTGATCATTTCTGTTTTTCTCAAAATGACATGACTCTTAATTTCCATGACCACATACTATCCTGCCTCTGCTCCTTCTCACTCATCTTGTCAGGTACCTATGTCTTTCCATCTTAGATGTTGGTGTTTTCTAGTGATCATTTCTAGGTCATCATCTTTCCCTAGAGCTTCAGACTCACATCTGTATGTTTGCTAGACCAAGCTTGGGTGTTCCTTAGACACTGACTTCAATTTGTCCTTATCTTCCTGTCTCAACCTCCCACCCAGTGTTGCCATCTATGAAAGTTAACATCATTTGTCTTGTTTCCAAAGTCAGAATCTTGGGTGTTGTTATCCACTCATGTCTTCACTCTGCCCAGTCCTTTTCCCAATAATTATTAGTCCTAGTGTTTCTACCTCCTAATTATCTCTGTTCCATCCCCTACTTCCCAGTAACTATTTAAATTAATCTCTTACCTAGATTGTTTATTCTAAGGCTTTTAACAGGTTTTGCAGTTTTTTGGATTCTTTCCCTTGGACCTGTTTTTTTGTACTCCAGCCAAAATGATCCTATGCAAATTTGATCCTATTACTACTACCTTTCTTAAAACTCTGGTGCCCTAGGAATGTTTTTGAATGACTTCACCATCTAATCCACATCTTCTGAGTCATGTTTTGACACCATTGTTCTTAGCATTCCATGTGCCAGTCATGCTGAATTTGTCAGTTTCTGAAATGTACACTACAGTCTTTTTACCTTGCTGTCCCTCTGCCTGTCAGATAGTTATCCTCTCTTCTTCCTGTTTCTGTTCTCCTTTACCCCCAGCCAAACTGGCTCCCTCATACTTCAAGTCTCTGCTTAGATATGCTTCAGGAACATTCTACCTTATCCCTAGACTTAGAATTACTGCTATATGTTTCCATTGGACCCTGCAATTATTGTATTATTCATCACAATTATTTTGATGTCTGTCTTCGCTGCTTGAAGTTGAAAATTGGTTTCTAATATATTCTCAGACAGCCTGCTTTCTAACTCCTAGGTCTCCCTTTAGGTCTGTGCCCTTGCTTCAAGGGCCTCCTTATTTCCAAATGTAGTGACCTTTCTCTTTTCTCTTGGCTCCCCAGATTTAACAGTGTTATCCGCCTTTTGTATTTTCAAACTCTACACTTGGGTTCCATGACAGTGGACTTCCTATATCATCTTAGCTTCCTTGTCATTTCTGCATAATAGCCAAATATGTATTTTAGCCTTAACCTGCTCTACCACTGTTTAATTCTATATTTCTAGCTGCCTACTACAACATTTCTTTTGATTTATTTTACTGTTACTTCAAATTCAGAATGCCTAACACCAAGTACATTCTTTTTTTATATCGTCACACAAAAATAGAAAATAGTCTTTCTCTAACTGAAGTTAGAGAAATGCTAATAATAGTGAAATGCTCAGATTCTAAGGATATCATTCTTTGACAAATGCTTGTTGGGAAATAGAATATTTCCATTACTCTAGTAAGTTTACTTATTCCCCTTCCCAGTAAAACTTCATATAGGAATCCTAGAGTGTATATATATATATATATTTTTTTTCCCCCCACCTGGTTTCCCTGACTCAGCATAATAATTTTGATATTTATCCAAGTGGTTTTACTTACCTGTACCCTGTTCTTTTATAGCTGAGTAGTATTTCATTCAGAGTCGGCCTATTTTCCAGTTTATTGACAGTTTAGATGTTTAAGAAACTCCAAATAATCTAAAGCAGTTTTGCCATTTTTACATTCTTATCAGCAGTATATGAGAGTTCTGCTTGTTCTGTATCCTCTAACTTTTGGCGTTGTCAGATTTTTAAATTTCAGTTATCCTAGTATGTGTAGATTGTTTCCTTTGTTTTCACATTTCCTGTGTGTGTTTGCGTCCATTTTCTCTGATAAAATATGAGCGTCTATGGGATAGGATCTGTCTCCACGGCATTCCTCCTGTAATCTTTTACAACTTCTCAGTGAATATTTATTGATCGGATATTTTATAAGGGTGCTTCAAGATGAGCCCATGATTAAGGAAAATATTAGCTTTATTGAATGGAAATGTTCACTCTCTAATATATTTACATCATTTATATTGTATTTCAGGTCAGTTTACGTTGCGAGATATGTATGAGCAATTTCAGAATATCATGAAAATGGGCCCCTTCAGTCAGATCTTGGTTAGTTATCTTAAAAAGTTTTTTTCTAACCTCTATTATTTTTGTTACAATTTCTAAGAATGGGTACATTTGCTTTAACTATTTTAATATTTGGGTAAAAATAGTTACTTTTAAAACTTAATATTAAAGCCATTAGTTAAATGTGAACAGTTAATATCAAGCTATTACTGATTTTTGTGTTTAAATATATGTTTTAGGGGATGATCCCTGGTTTTGGAACAGATTTCATGAGCAAAGGAAATGAACAAGAGTCAATGGCAAGGCTAAAGAAATTAATGACAATAATGGATAGTATGAATGATCAAGGTAAGATGGCAGATTTCTTGACTTGAGGACCATGTTCTCAATATCAGTAAGTTGAGAATTTCACTGTGTTCTTGTGGACAAGATGGGAAAAAATTTAGAATGAGCGATTAATATTTGGGAGATTTGTAGCTGTGTGAAAGCTCTTGCTCAAAAGGTATGATTATTGGGTTGACTTCATCTTTGAGAGAAATGTCTAGTACAGTGCTTCTCCAAATGAGTTCTGTGGTGAGAACACCAGTTCTTCAGGGTGTTGATAAAAATAACTTGAAAGGGGAGTCCTGTAGTCAGATAATCTGGGTTTTTTTTAAAAAAAACTGGCACATTTATTTATTGCATGTCTTCTCAGACCTCTAATATGCTAACAGGAATTGGGAATCTGTACGAGAGGGACAGTTTAAGCAATATTTACCAACTTACTTTGCTCTGAAACGCTAAGGTTTCAGTCTTCTCAAGTAAACTGCTCTCCCTCTGTAATCCTAGATTATCCCTCCCTCCTATACTTCTGGGTCCTCGTGAGTATTTCTAGACTCATGACCCCTTTATCTTTTTCCCAGCTTTTAGCACCTTTTCTGATTCAACGCAGCAAGCATGCCAGGTCTTCTACTCTATCATCTGATCTCTGTTTACATGTGTTTGGTGTTGCATTTTTTCAATCTTTGGCTAACTTACTGATGAGGCTGTGACAACCACAAGCCATTCTTCAAACTTTTTCAAGGACTTTTCTCCATCAGTAAAACTCTCTCCTGTGACTCTAATCTCCTTACCTACTGATTTTTTTCATCCATCAGCATATAAACATTAACTTCACAATTTCACATTTTCTGGGCTTTACTTCTCACTCATACTTTTACTCTGTCTCTTTTCAGTCAAGTTTCTTTAAAAAAATGGTTTGTGTCCTCAAGCTACTGAAATCTGACTTCTATACCCACCATTGCTCTGAAGTAGATTAGACAAAGATTTCCAACAACCTTCTACTGGGTATACTCCAGTGGAGACTTTTCAACCTTTTTCTTGACGTTTCCAACACTGGATGTTCATTGACGTTTTCTTCTTATTTTCTATTACTTTTTTATTTCCACTTTTACCCTTACTTTTCTTGTTAACTGCAGTCTCTTTCACTGGTCTCATCTTCAATCAGCCTAGAGGAATATATGCTACAGGGTTCTGTTCTCAGCTAGTATTTCTTATTATTGTGTTCCTTTTGTTGAATAATATCACTTCTATATATACTACCTGGTTATTTTTTATTGTCTCTACCTCTTCCTTGATCTCTTGGCCTTCATAGGTTGTGTCTTTCTCATCTCTTTATCTTCAACACTGTAAAAATTTTTGTGTGTAGAATTAGTAACTGTAGCCATATCTAAAGTATTTACTCTGCCCTAGGTACTGTCATGAGCACTTTACATACATTAACCAACAACTCTTAAGGGACAATTCTGGGTCAAAATCCAATCTAGCTTTTACAAATTAGGATACAGGGAAGTTGAGTAATCTGCCAGTCACTAGCTAGGGGATGGAGAGGCTGGGCTTCTGGCTTCAGAGTCTGTACTCTGGATTACTTCCTGTCTAGACGCTCACTAAATGGTGGACAAGTATTTCTATTACATATTTGAGAGTTTTCTGAGGAATATAAGTTTCAAAAGGTATTCTTCTCCTTTGGTGAGTGACACTTCCATTCATCTACTCAGTCATCCAAGCTAGAAACTGGTGGCAACTTAGATTTACATCCTTGCTGATTTTCTGTCTAGTGGTTTTATTGATTATGGGTATAGAGGTATTGAGATACCTGACTTTTCTCCTTTCAGTTGTGTTAATTTTGCTTCATGTATTCTGAAGTTCTTTCGTTGGGTGCATACACATTTAGGATTGTTTTGTCTTAGTTTTGTCTTGTTTCGACTTGACTCTTTTATCATTATGTATGTAATGTCCTCCTTTGTCCTGGACTTCATCTGCTGTTAATGCAACTACTCCAGCTTTCCTTAATTAGTTATTTGCATTGTATATCTTTTTCTATCCCTTTACCTTTAACCTACCTATTTTATGTTGGAAATGAATTTCATATCAACAACATGATATTTTTTTAATAATTCTGATAACCTCTTTTTTTTTTAAATTTTCTTTACTTTATTGTGTTGGGTTTTTTTTAATTTTCTTTACTTTATTGTGTTGGTTTTGCCATACAATGACATGAAACCGCCATGGGTTTACATATGCTCCCCCTCCAGAACCCTCCTCCCTCCCGATTCCCTACCCCTGGGACATCTTGGTGCAACAGCCCCGAGCATCAACCCTAGGCTGGCGATTGATTTCACATATGATAATTAACATGTTTCAATGCCATTCTCCCATATCATCCCACCCTTGCCCTCTTCCACAGAGTCCACGAGTCTGTTCTATACATCTGCATTCCTTTTGGTGTCTCGCATGCAGGGTTCTCGTTACCATCTTTCTAAATTCCATATATATGCATTAGTATACTGTATTGTTGTTTTTCCTTCTGGCTTATTTCACTCTGGATAATAGGCTCCAGTTCCGTCCACCTGAGTAGAACTGATTCAAATGAATTTTTTTTTTAATGCTGAGTAATATTCCATTGTGTATATGTACCACAGCTTTCTTATCCATTCATCAGTTGATGGGCATCTAGGTTGCTTCCATGTCCTGGCTATTGTAAACAATGTGGCGATGAACATTGGGGTACACGTGTCTCTTTCAATTCTGGTTTCCTCGGTGTGTATGCCCAGCAGTGGGATTGCTGGGTCATATGGCAGTTGTCTTTCCAGTTTTTTAAGGAATCTCCACACTGTTTTCCATAGTGGCTGTACTAGTTTGCATTCCCACCAACCCTGTAAGAGGGTTCCCTTTTCTCCACATCCTCTCCAGCATTTATTGCTTGTAGACTTTTGGATGGCAGCCATTCTGACTGGTGTAAAGTGGTACCTCATTGTGGTTTTGATTTGCATTTCTCTGATAATGAGTGATGTTGAGCATCTTTTCATGTGTTTGTTAGCCATTTTTATGTCTTCTTTGGAGAAATGTCTGTTAAGTTCTTTGGCCCACTTTTTGATTGGGTTGTTTATTTTTCTCAAATGAAGCTGCAGGAGTTGCTTGTATATTTTTGAGATTAATTGTTTGTCCGTTGCTTCATTGGCTATTATTTTCCCCCATTCTGAAGGCTGCCTTTTCACCTTGCTTATAGTTTCCTTTGTTGTGCAGAAGCTTTTAATTTTAATTAGGTCCATTTGTTTATTCGTGCTTTTATTTCCGATATTCTGGGAGGTGGGTCATAGAGGATCCCGCTTTGGTTTATGTCGGAGAGTGTTTTGCCTATGTTATCCTCTAGGAGTTTTATAGTTTCTGGTCTTATGCTTAGATCTTTGATCCATTTTGAGTTTATTTTTGTGTATGGTGTTAGAAAGTGTTCTAGTTTCATTCTTTTACAAGTGGCTGTCCAGTTTTCCCAGCACCACTTGTTAAAGAGATTGTCTTTTCTCCATTGTATATTCTTGCCTCCTTTGTCAAAGATAAGGTGTCCATAGATGCGTGGATTTATCTCTGGGCTTTCTATTTTGTTCCATTGATCTATATTTCTGTCTTTGTGCCAGTACCATACTGTCTTAATGACTGTGGATTTGTAGTATAGCCTAAAGTTGGGTAGGTTGATTCCTCCAGTTCCATTCTTCTTTCTCAAGATTGCTTTGGCTGTACGAGGTTTTTTGTATTTCCATACAAATTGTGAAATTATTTGTTCTAATTCTCTGAAAAAGACCTCTGGTAGCTTGATAGGAATTGCATTGAATCTATAGATTGCTTTGGGTAGTATACTCATTTTCACTGTATTGATTCTACCAATCCACGAACACGGTATATTTCTCCATCTATTTGTGTCCTCTTTGATTTCTTTCATCAGTGTTTTATAGTTTTCTATATACAAGTCTTTTGTTTCTTTAGGTAGAAATACTCCTAAGTATTTTATTCTTTTTGTTTCGATGGTGAATGGAATTGTTTCCTTAATTTCTCTGTCTGTTTTCTCATTTTAGTGTATAGGAATGCCAGGGATTTCTGTGTGTTGATTTTGTTTCCTGAAACTTTACTATATTCACTGATTAGCTCTAGTAATTTTCTGGTAGAGTCTTTAGGGTTTTCTATGTAGAGGATCATGTCATCTGCAAACAGAGAGAGTCTTACTTCTTTTCCAATCTGGATCCCTTTTATTTCTTTAACTGCTCTGATTGCTGTGGCCAAGACTTCCAAAACTATGTTGAATAGTAGTGGTGAGAGTGGGGCACCCTTGCCTTGTTCCTGACTTCAGGGGAAATGCTTTCAGTTTTTCACCATTGAGGATAATGTTTGCTGTGGGTTTGTCATATATAGCTTTTATTATGTTGAGGTATGTTCCTTCTATTCCTGCTTTTTGAAGGGTTTTTATCATAAATGGATGTTGAATTTTGTCAAAGGCTTTCTCTGCATCTATTGAGATAATCATGTGGTTTTTATTTTTCAGTTTGTTAATGTGGTGTATTATTGTGTTGGTTTTGCCATACATTGACATGAAACCGCCATGGGTATACATATGATAACCTCTTTTAACTGATATTTATATATTGGGATTTAGTTCTGCCATTTTATCTTTGGTTCTGTTTGTTCACTCTGATTTTTGTTCTGCTGTTTTCTCTTTCCTATTTTCCTATGGATTGTTTCAACATTATTTATTATTCTGTTTTATTGTATCTGTATATTTTTTGGTATATTTTACTTTTCTTAGTGGTTGCTCTAGGTATTATAGTATATGTACATATTTAACTTATCCCAGTCTATTCATATCAGTATTTTTCACTTCAGGTAGAATATAGAAACCTTAACATCATCTTAGTGAGTTCTACTTCCTAAATATTTCTTGTATTTTCTCTCTCCTCTTTGTTCCCTGCATTAGTTCATACACTCATCATTTCTTACCTGGATTGCTACAGTAGCCTCCTGACATTTCCCTTTCTCTTTTTTCACTCTTTTAATCTGTCTTCCTCACTGCCATAAAAATAATCTTTCTAAATATAACAATTCTGAGATCAAAATCTTTCAATGACAGTTGTCTTAATGATTAATTCCCAACTCTCAGCCTGGCATAGGGCTTCCCTGGTATCTCAGACGGTGAAGAATCTGCCTGCAATGCAGGAGACCTGAGTTCAGTCCCTAGGTCTGGAAGATTCCCCTGGAGAAGGAGATGGCTACTCACTCCAGTATTCTTGCCTGGAGAAGTCCATGGACAGAGGAGCCTGGAGGGCTATAGTCATGGAGTCGCAGAGTCGGACACTGCTGCATGACTTGCATAGCCTGTCATACGAGTTCTGTTATAAACTTGTCCTTATTTTTATAAGCTCTTAATTTCTCAGCTCTTATCCATGCTTGGTTCCTTCTACACAAAACTGTTTTTATTTATTCTGGGAATCCATGTTCTGCTTCCTATAATGTCCCTTGCTCCTTTCCTTCTTTACTTATCTCATACTCGTCCTTCAAGAACACATTTTAAGAGAAACCACCAGCACAGAGCCTTTCTTGACTTCCTTTCTTCTTTGAGTTATGTCCCTTCTGCTTTTTGTTAAATTCAGTCATACTGCTTACCAGGATGTGCTTACCGGATTAGCTTGTCTTCATTCTCTCACTTATTTGTACTCTTGGGAGGAATATGATATACATTTTTGAAATATTTTATCTTAAAGATGTGGCTTAAAACTGCATTTATGAAATGGATTTAGAGGTTTTAATGGACTGTAAGTTTACTGTGAGATAATTTGATCTTTGTTTGTATTTTATCAGTAATTAGTCTTCCCCTGGATTTCAGTTCACTTCTGGACAACATGCTTAGTGGACATAGGCAAATTAGAAGACATATTTAGGTAATCAGCATGATAAATGGGGTGTTAAACCATATTATAAGAGGAACAGTCAAAACAATTGGATATTTGTCACCTAGAGGAAAATTCACAGGAGACATGGTGACTCTGAAATAATTTGAAAGCCTTATTCTTTGTGCCTGGCAAGGAGACATCTATGCAAAATAGGAAGAAGTGTCAGACAAATGTATTTCATGTTAATATGGGAAAATATTTTCCATAATTACAGGTATAATAGAATGGCGTAGATTGAATTATATTAGATAGTGGGTCATCTTACCTGTGGTTGTGAAGATCAAGATTAGGTGATCACTTATTAGGGGATATTGTAGAGAGAATGCAGACATAATAGAAATTTGTACCTGAGATTGTATGCAACTAACACCATGAAAAATGGACCTTGTATTCTAAGAGTTACCAAAACATTGGAGGTGTTTATGTTACATTCATTCTTTATGTTATAGAAAGAATTAAAATACTAGCAGTAATTACTTGATTGTATAGGAAATATAATAGTTATTCTATTGATTATAGATAGAACCTACCTACTTCTACTTGTTTATTTGCCCAAATTTATGATTTAAAGGATAATAGTTATTTAGAGCTAAGGTGAGCCCTTTTGTTGCTTTTTGAAATAAACCTTTGGTATACATTCTGAGGAGCACTTGGACTTGAAATATGGAAAGGATGGACAAAAAGCTTTTTCAAAGAAAAGACATTTTTCTGTAGGGTGAGTACGTGTGTATTTGCTTTATTGTCTTTATAGCTTATGAATATTATAAATACTCTTTTGAATATATTCCATATTTAGCTTTTAAAAATCATAGGCAGACACAGCAGATGATAACAGCATTTGTTAAATCTGGTTGGTGGTTTGACCATTATATTTGTTTTTCTGTATGTGAGATATTTAAATGTAACTGCTTTGACAGTGAATGATAGTTGTGTGTACATAAAAGTATTTGACCCTTGCCTACAGAACTTGACAGTACTGATGGTGCCAAGGTTTTCAGTAAACAACCAGGAAGAATCCAAAGAGTAGCAAGAGGATCAGGTGTGTCAACAAGAGATGTCCAAGAACTTTTGACACAATACACCAAATTTGCACAGATGGTAAAAAAGATGGGAGGTATCAAAGGACTTTTCAAAGGTAAGAGGAATAACAGGCGCATCATTATTTGACACTCTGAAAGGAAAGAAAGAGATTGAGAATCTAAAAATTAAAGTCAGGAAGAACTGCCAGTATTAGAAAATATACTGCTGAATTTCATGTTTTATTCAAGTACTTCTAGGATTTATAATGTGATCTGTGACTTATCTGTTTTCAGATTCAAGGTAATAAACACTAATATTTTAAAAAATCACACTTAATGACTTCATTTGTGTGAACTTATTTATTAAGGAAAATTTAGAGACTATGAGAAAATATAAGAAAAAAGTTTAAAATACCCATTACATTCATTCCCCAGTGAATCCCATGGGTCTTACTGCAAATAACATTTGATATAACTAGTGTTTCATTCTGATAGATTTTAACTTCTTTTCCATATTGTCAAGTATTCTTCCAAGTATAACTTTTAGATAGGTAGTGTTTTTCCAGTTATGAATGTATCTTTGTTTAGTACAAGTGGATCCTTGTTGGGTGTTTAGGCTGATTGATATATCACTATCAGTTCTATGTAAGTATCAGTTCTTGTGTCTGTTTCTGTTCAGTCTCCCATGAGGCCAGGGATTTTTTTCTGTTTTGATCAGAAACATAGGAGATGCTGAGTTCAGTTCAGTTCAGTTCAGTCGCTGAGTCATGTCCGACTCTTTGCAACCCCATTAACCACAGCACGCCAGGCCTCCCTGTCCATCACCAACTCCCGAGTCCACCCAAACCCATGTCCATTGAGTCAGTGATGCCATCCAACCATCTCATCCTCTGTCATCCCCTACTCCTCCTGCCCTCAATCTGGTAGTAATTCAGTATTTTCCAATTTAATGGTCAGTTTTTCAATATGTGTTTTAGATTACTCATATTTAACATTTCTTTGTACATTTACTAGTTTAAATTTTCTTGATGAATCCCCTCTTATTTAGGTTTTTTGTCCCATTTGTTTTGTTTTTTCCCTTATTGCTTTGTAATAACTCTTTAAAATTCTTAGATTATATCTGCAAATATATATTTTCCCCAGTTTTTCATTTGCCTTTCATTTTTATATTTTTAATTAAAACTGAAGTTTTCATTTTTAATTCAGCCAAACTTTTTGGTGTGATTTCTTTTATGCTCATAAAAGCCTTCTTCATGTTGGTACCACAGTGTGAAAGTGTTAATCACTTAGTCGTGTCTGATTCTTTGCAACCCCATGAACTGTAGCCCCCAGGCTCCTCTGTCTATGGAATTCTCCAGGCAAGAATACTAGAGTGGGTATTCTCCAGCATCTTCTCAACCCAGGGATCAGACCCGTGTCTTCTGTATTGCAGGCAGATTCTTTACTCTCTGAGCCACCAGGGAAGCTCTGATACCACAGTAGTCACCTATGTTTTCTTCTACTCATTCTGGGTTTATTTTTTTAGATTTTACTTTTTATCCCACCTAGAATGTATTTTGCTGTGTATTATCTAAGGTGATAGATAAGTTTGTTTTTCCAGAGAGTTAAAGTCAACTGTCCTAGCCCTGTCTTTAATTTTTTTCTATATTTAAACAGTGTTAAAGTGAATTTACTATTTAAGAGATACTGATTAGGCAAGCTCCAAAGATGAATACTATCACTGAATATCTTTCTAAAACAGATGAGTATTTTCATATCACCTTTCGCCTTTTGACAGTTTCCTTATTTTTCTTGCCTGCTATATCCTGTTTTCTTCTTTGTGACAAGGGAGAAAAGTCAGACAAACTTGTTTAAAATTGGTTATATTTCCTAACACCACAAGCTATTTCAGATAGTGGTTTATAAATACATTAAGTCAGTTTAACATCTTTCCCAAATGACCCTGACTATTCATGATAGAACTACTGCAGATCCATTGGTCAGATCTTATCTAAGCATTGACTACTCAATAAAGGCACAACCAGATGAAGTGGGCAGTGAATTTGCTGCACATCCTTGTCACACCAAAGCAGATAATTTTTTGAAGTTTTAAGTCCTCAGAGACAAAAACTCTTAAAATGAAGCACCAGTGGTCATATAGAATTCACATCTTACACAGATTTATTAATTATGAAACTTTAAAAATTTATCATGTTTTATAAAAATGTATCTTCTTTCATTTATAATTCTTAATTCATTTAATTTATTCATATTAGCCGGCTTTAATCAGAATCAGGGTCAGCTTTGAATTTTCACAAATGTTCCTGAGAAGTACTAGAGTTACTATTTCTTTGAAATAAATAGTTTTGCTGAAGCAAGCTCTACTTATTCATTGCTGTTGCATCGATGATCTCTGAGTTCCTGTGTCTTAAGAGCACAGCAGTTATTCTCTAAAGGATTTCTCTCTTCTGCCCCCGTGTGCATCTCTTTCATTGGTTGCCTTTTTGCTGTAGAATCTCACTGAGTGTATAGAAATTCACTGATAAATGGAGTTTCATTATATTTTTTTCTATTCTCTGAAGCTTTTTATTTATAGTAACTTCTTAGGTATATACATCTTGAGGTTCTCTCAGACTCATTCTTTCATAACCATTTATCAGTAATCCATTCTCGTTCCCAGTTAACCTGTATCTTTAAAACTTTTTTGTTCAGCATTATACCATATCACCACTAAACAATTGTTACAGCTTACTGTTAATAATCACTGGATATGGTTTTGCTTATAGTATCTCATTTCACAGGTATAATTCAAAGTGTTAAAAATTTTAGTCCTTAAAAGCCTCTTAAATGTCCCTTAAAATTGAATTTCACTGTTTCTTTCTCAAAAATATATATGTAATTGGGAAAAAGATTAGAAGGGAGTATGTACAAATAGAAATAATTGTGTTAGAGTAAGATTATACAGTTTTTCTTTGTATTTACTCAGTTTCTGTGATATCCTGATTATATTACAGTCTATACTAACGCAAAAATTTTTTCAGGTGGTGACATGTCTAAGAATGTGAGCCAGTCACAGATGGCAAAATTGAATCAACAAATGGCCAAAATGATGGATCCAAGAGTTCTTCATCATATGGGTAAATATGAAGTTGCTGCCATTTGCTAATACATGGTTTAGTTTATAAGGGTTGAGTTGTAAGAAGCCTTCTGTTGTTAATCAAAAATCAGATCAAACAGCGTATGGTGGAAAAGGCCCATCTAATTTCTAAGTGGAATGGTTGTAATAGTGTTGTATAAGCTGAAGTTTCATTCACTCCCCTGCTGCTGTTTGTGATTTTTGAGCAAGCTACTTAATCATCTTTTTAAAATATATATATATTTGGCTATGCACAGGGTCTTAGTTGTGGCATGTGGGATCTAGTTCCCTGACCAGGGATCGAACCCATGCCCCCTGCATTGGAAGCACGGAATCTTAGCCACTGGACTACCAGGGAAGTCCCAAAATTGTATTTTCATTTCTTTTCATTTTATGGCGATGTGAACCACCTTGGACCACCAGGGAAGTCCCTAATCATCTTTTGTTAATGCTTCTTCTGGTGACTTTTTGCCTTAGTTTAGAAACTGGATAATTTTAATGATGAGACTTTGGAACTATATAATGATTTTGAAAACCAAGTTCCACTTTTACCATGTAACCTATGAAAACTTCCTTAAACTTTCTGAACCTCACTTTCTCCTGTAAAATCACAGGTCATATCTTGTCAGGAAATTAGTACAGTTCTGGGCATATAGTATTCAATAATGATGAATTGTTTTCTTACTTGAAGTCCTATGCATTAACCACTGCCCCAATTTATTACTATTTATAAGAGTCAGACTTCCCAGAGGAAAATGTTTTTGTTTCAATTTACTGACTCCCTACTGTGTGCTAGGTACTGTTTGTTCTAAGATCTTTTCATGTAGTTTGTATTCCTCATAATGAGATGAAATAAGTTACTTATTCTCTTTTATAGATGAGGATACTGGTGATAATACAAATTTTTATGTACTTCAAGGCTGGTGACCAAATTGCAGTCAGAACCCAGTGTATTTTTTAGACGTTTAAGTACTTATTAGGCAAATGTAGCAGATGTTTCAGGTGCTGTATAATAATTATCTGATTTTATTCACTCTCACTCTAGGTGGTATGGCAGGACTTCAGTCAATGATGAGGCAATTTCAACAGGGTGCTGCTGGCAACATGAAAGGCATGATGGGATTCAATAATATGTAAAGAAGATGCCTTAATATAAACTGACTCTGTTGATTACATTATTTGCTGAGACCTCAGAATTTCCCCTCCTTTTTGCAAATGGGAAAAAAAGAGTATTTTTCTTGCCTGTCTTGCTCCCTTTTTTTCTCTTCTTGTCTTTTTCCCCCTCCTTTTCTTTTTCTTTACTTCCTTTTCCCCTTCCTCCCTTTCATATGGGAGGAATATATGGTTGTTGTGGAAATCATTATATTTTTGCTTTAGATTTTCTTTTCTGTTAGTTTCAACCATCATAACACTTCCGAAGTTAAACAAATCATGATGTAAAATTTTAGTACTTAAAAGTTTTTAATTGTCTCAAAGGCCAACCATTACCTTTGTCAACAGTCCTGGTCAGTAGTTACATGATGTCTCAATAAAAGTGCTATACAATAAACTTCAAAGTCATTATAAGTTAAGGGGTTGTTAACTTTCTTTATGGTTTAAAATGATCAATGTATCATGTTAAAGGCAGACAAAAAGATAATATTTAAAACTGTTCCCAGAAGTATACCTTTATTGGGACATATGGTAGAGTAACCTAACCATTAGTATTAGGAATTTTTGTTTAACTTGGAATAATTAAGATAATTTTGCCATAGAAAATCTTAACTCTGACATTTAAATTGAATTTGTGAATTTGATTATAGTTCACAATTTAATGTTTTATATATAACTTTCATTTTTTTACCTCATATATTTGAAGCCTTAATGGCAATATCTGATTTTCTTGCAAAGCCAGTTTTGTTATGTTTCTTACATACCAAAAATCTGCTTGAAGAAACTGATATACTTTGATGATAACAGCTGATGTATAGATCTCCTAATGGGAATGTCATTGCAGATATTAGGATGTCATTATTATATATTAAAAATGAGACCATAACAAGATTGACTTGGTTGTTGGTTACTTTGGATTGCTGTACAGTTCATTTAGAACAATGGCTTTTAAGTAAGTTATGTAATTAATTTAAAACACTAGCATAATTATACCTATTCATTATTCATATCATGAAGATAATAAATACACTGTTATAACAATGCATTTTGAACTAGGATGAACTAATCTTCTGGAGAAGGAAATGGCAACCCACTTCGTACTCTTGCCTGGAAAATCCCATGGACGGAGGAGCCTGGTAGGCTACAGTCCGTGGGGTCACAAAGAGTTGGACACGACTGAGCAACTTCACTTCACTCCCTTCACTCACTTCATACTTTATCGTTGAAGAAGGAAATGGCAACCCACTCGTGTTCTTGCCTGGAGAATCCCATGGACAGAGGAGCCTGGTGGGCCATGGTCCATGGGGTTATAGAGAGTTGGACATGACTGAACTGACTGAGCACACACACATGAACTGATCTTCAGTAAAGAACTGATTTATAGTCGTAGAAGAGAGTGAAAGAAATAGTTCTTATAGTAGTAATTTTTTATGTCTTGAGTGTTCACCAGATAAAAACTTTAATATCCCTATGGAATATTTGTATACCCTGTAAAAATCATGTATCTTTTCTTTTGCAGAAATGTCATCACAAGGTCCAGCTACAGAAATTTGACAGTGTAGAAAATACCGTTCTCCAAATTAGTCTTATTAAACTAATGCATGCCACCTTTTCTGGGCATGCATTATTGTGATTTCTATCCCCAGGGATCAATTTCCCATTTGACCAAAAAAAGAGATGAGATACGTAGCAAAACTTTATGGATTGGGGCATTGTTTTTAGCATTTTTTGTGTCCAATGCAAATTATCCTTTTCAGAGGCAAAAATAACAGTGCAAAGGCCAATAGAAGTCCAGAATGTGTCATTCAGCTTGTTTCTCTTTCCTCATCTATAGAACAAGGAAATTGGAGATGTTCTGACTCCATTAATGCCTCAACCTGGCATCTTTTTTGTTAACAAAAGTTATCCTTCAGTTCTCAGTTTTTAATCAAAATACTGATTATTTTGAAAGCCTAAGTATACTAAAATCCTATAATAATCTGAACAAATTTGCTTTTATTTTTCACTTATTAAAATTAAATTAGTTCCTTAGCTTTTTGATATATTTTCTATTACCAACTTAGAGTACTGAAAGTGAAAATGAAGTCACTTAGTTGTGTCTGACTCTTTGCGACCCCATGGACTGTAGCTGACCAAGCTCCTTGGTCCATGGGATTTTCCAGGCATGAGTACTGGAGTGGGATGCCATTTTATCGTACAACATTGGATTCTTCCTGGATTTGATTATAATGTTATGTAAATATGTACAAATACAAAGTTAGATATAATTCATTTTACTTACAGTGCTTATGTAATTTTAAAACAAAAACAATGTAATTATCAAAAAATATTACAATACCAAGAAAAGGCAAATTAATAATTTAATGGATGTCAGTGTTCTGAAAGTATCATATTTGCTGGCATGTAGGATATAAGGTATACATACACAATGCATTGAAACTTTATGGAGGCATTTTTTGGGGAAAAAATTACTTTTCATCATATAGTAAAAGTGATTTTTAAAGTGTGTTACATAAACCATTATATTGTTGAAATAAATACAGTATATCAAAATGTAAGAAGTCCTAAGTTCTGATGTGCAATAATATTATACTAACCTTGAATAGAAGTATAGTGCATATGTCTAAAAAGAAATGTATTATTATGAGAGATACTGATATAGACAAGGCAACAAAGCCAGGAAATTTATTAGAACTAAAGTCTCAATACTGGTAAAATTAATATATTAATACCTATTATCAGTGAATGTAGAGGTTAAGTAACTCTAATACATATAAACAAATAATTTGAGTAAAAAGTGGAACACAGTGTTTAAATGTGAAGAAATTTCAGCTTACTGATTGAATGCAGTAAAAGCAAGTGTTTTACTGCAGTAAAATAACAACCACAGAATTTGAATGAGCTCTAATAAAAACTGTGTCAGTGAGAACCATGGCTAAATAACAACGAAATGTAAGTAAGTTTTGGTCTTCTTAAAACCTGGCAATAATTATTAATAAAGCCAAGTAAGTTATCATATTCAAAACTAGAAAACCATCACCACAGCTCTTATCTGTTCTGTTCATTCCTGGCATTTACTGGATTGGAAATGGAGTCATCTTCAAAATTCTGCTCTAAACTCCAGCTACTGTGTTCTGAACATTAAGCTATTGCATGATAGCTGAACCTAATACCTTCTTTGCTTCTGAGCCACGAGTTATAAGAATGATGAATCTGTATCTCAAATTTCGGGGTATTAATTTAAATTTTACTTCTAGATCACCTGTATAGTCTGTGGCTTGTTATTGATGTGATATGAAATTTTGCTATGACTTTTCCCCCCACACTTTGTCATTAGGGGCAGATAGCAATTTATTTGTGCTCATTGTTGAGTAATTGCTAACCTAAGACTCTAGTCCCTTCTCTACTGACCTCTGTCTGTAACTTGGGTGTATTGCATACAACGTAATTTTTGGATACTTTTAAAATGAAAATACAAATTGTAAGCTAGTGGTACATTTCCTTTGGTAATATTAATTGTAAGCCAGTAGAAGATTTCCTTCAGTAATATTAATGTGGTGCACACAAGCCCTTGAATTTGGCAGGCCTGTGCTCCTGCTTGCAACTCTCTCGTTACTTTTCTCTTCATTCAGAATCATTATTTGAAGTGCATTTATATCTTTTAGCTTCATTTGGCCTAAAGCATTCTCTCATTAGCCTTAAAACAATGCATTTTTTGGTACCAGTTGAATCATAAATGGAAAAACAATGAAATTGCACATCAGCACCTGTTTGTAGGAGGGATAATGTAGATGAGTCTGACACTAGAAGACCCCTATGTGAGTTCTGAGAGTCCTCTGATAGACTTGCTTCTCATCGGAAGCAGAGGTGAGTAAAATATCCTGTGATAGTGATTTATTTTTCTCAAGAAACACATGAAAAAGTTTTGTGACCTTCCAGGAATAAGTCCCATATCTGTGTCATAAGGAGATGTAATACCTCCATATCTGCATAATTTAGGAATCATGCTTTTTTGCTTTTTATGACTTTAGAATGTAAGAAAATAAAGAGGTAACCCCAAAATAAGCTGAGAGTTAAGTATATCCATGAACCCTTAATTTCTGACTGTGGGAATCAATTAAGGGGTTCAGCATTTTATTTCTGGCAGAAGTGGTATAAGAAATACCTACCTATTTCTTGACATTCCATTTGACAGGAAATACAGGGAGTGTGAAGCCCATAAGTTGACATGTGTCTTTTTTTTTTTTTTAAAGTTTCTTTCTTGTTGTTTCCTAAGAATTTGGATTGGAGGGTAAATTTGTATTTTATATACAATTATCAAGTTCATCTCATCTGTTACTAGGGAAAGGTATGGTTTTCTTAGTCTAGAAAAAAGTACTGTTCTCAGGACTTTTTCCTTTTGACACTGAGCCAGTATCAACAAATTAATAGAGAATTTAGCAAAAGTTCAGCATGGGCAGCAAACCTGGATGTCCTCAGTATCAGTCATGCCATTGTACCTTTTACATTTCCCCCTTTTGCCTATGATTCTTCCTGGAGAAAACATCACTGGAACAACATCTAGCCCCATAAAGCTGGAGTGGCTTGGTTGCCTGTTCTTGATTTATCATATCCCTCAAAGCAGGGGTTGGGGGTAAGAGTCAATAAACGGATCAGGAAAATCACTGGCAGCATTGTGATACTGTGCTGTCTCAAATACAGTGATCTGTGCAAACCTTAACCAAGCAGAAGAATGGTTAGGTATAGATGTAAACAATTTAAGCAAGTGCTTTACCAATATACAGAAGCTAAGTTACTAAAAGCAACATCCCAGTTTCCAGAACAGTTCTGAACCAAGTCCAATATTTAAGGGTGATCAGCTGAAAAGATCAAACATTAGGGGAATGTTAAGGGAATCAGAATGAAGCCAAGTGAGTTTCTTTTGTAGGACTTCAGTTTAAGTTTCTAGTCGGACATGACTGAGCGACTGAACTGAATTGATACCAAAAATACTTATCCAAGTATGGCAGGTGGTGGTTAAGATAGCAGGGATAGTTCCATGTTCTGCCAGAAGGCAGTCCAAGGCAAATCAGTTATCTAATATAACACGAGTGAATGAATTTACAAAAAATTTTTGGTCAGTTAATGCTATAACTATGGCATTAGCTATGTCTGCTGCTTTGGCAGAGAAATTTCAAACTCTATTGTCAAGGGTTCCAGTTCTCCACTTGGGGAATAAAATTCTTAGTTCTGAAATCCCTTAAAAGAGATATTGCAGCAGAGGTGGGAAGTAGAGCATGTGTGCTATTTGGTAATTTCTGGAGAACTGAACACAATCAAAGGGGCCAGTAAAAGCCCTAGGGCACACTGAGAACCTGGGGTTAGGCAGTGTTGAGGCAGGACATCTTCCAGTCACAAAAAGAGACACAGCCAGATGGGGCACAGAGAGAGGAGTCAAAGTGAAATCATGGGTCAGTTATGTTTGAGACGCCTTCCTTGTAGGAACATGTGGGGATCATCATGAGGATATATTCTGTTGCACAGCAAGGTAAAGATAAGAGCCAGTGTTTCTCAGTCCTATTGGAACAAACATTCTAAGAACTATTGGGGTTTTTGTTTGATTCTGTTGACCAAACAGGAAAAATGAGCTGTGAATTCAAGTAGGCAAACATGGTATGCTGGGAAAATAGTTAATTCTATACAGGATATGGTGGAGGGATATTAATAAGATTGGAAATAGCTAAGGCAAGGGAATGCCATTGTTTGATGAATGAGTCTGGGGTTCCAACAGCATAGTCAGCAATCTGTGAGATTTCCTCCAGGGGCTAGACTTTGGGAAATGCAGACTAGGGCATTATTCTTCCAGGCATAAAGGTTCTGGATGGATTTTAAGAAAGAATAATAGAAGTGAAAAAACTTAAGTAAGATCAGTCATTTTAATGTAAAGAGGAGAAACGGGGGCTCATGGCCTTGGTTAAAGAAAGAATACTAAGCTGAATAGATTAGTTGAATGGCCAAAAATTGGAGTTAGAGGCTTCTTTCCAGGAGAGTTCTGACAAGATAATATGATTTTCATAGAATTACCACTAATGGAGGATGCCCACTGTATGTAGTAAGGTAAATAGTATTAATAAACCTGAAGTTGCAAGGAGGAGTCCCCAGAGTTCAATTAATTCTCCAGTCCTTTACAGTCGAATTTAAGAGACCAAAGGACCTGGGTCACTTCTTTAGACTTTCATCCTAAGCATGCACCCATGCATGAAAATTTTCACTCCCAGATAATGTGTCTATAAGGAGAAGAGCAGCGAGTTGCTGTTATCAGTTATTACATACTGACAGAGATAAAGCAACTCTGTGATGACAGCAATTAGAACAAAGAAAAACAAGAAAGACTTCATTAATAGTGATCGTGGAATATACTGGCCTAACCTGAGTCTTGGCAGAGTTGTCTATGTCAGGTGTCATTTGCTTCACTCGGTCAGTTTCAGCTTTAAGTCTCCAACAGTTTCAGAAGCCCATTCAGGTAGGGAAGCCTTTATCAAAGGAGAAACATGAATCTAAGAATCAGTGCCTTTAGGTTTATTGGCACAGAGCACTTCTGTGCCAGTAAAGAGTACCTGATGGAGTCCCTTCCACCTGGGCTGCAAGGAGTCCCTTAAAAGTTGTCTTTTCCAAAAAACATAGTCCCCTGGTTGTAAATTGTGGTATGCGAGTTCTTCATCTCTCGGGAGTGCTTTACTGTGTAAAGGTTTTTTAACCAGGTGCTCATTTTTCTTTAGAGTCTTAATGAGATTTTCGCAATAATGTAAAAATATCCCTTGACTAGAAGGGACTTGTATAACTCTGAGTCAAGAACTGTGAGTCATCAAGTAATTATGTCAAATGGTGACAATCTGTGTCTTCCAAAGGGTGTAGATCTTAAGTTTAATAAAACCAGGAGTAGTAATTTAGGCCAAGGAGACTGAAAGACTCCTGAGTTGCCAATTGTGGTTTTTTATATTTTTAATTGGATAAACTTTACAATATTGTGTTAGTTTCTGCCATATATCAACATGAATCATTCAAAGGTATACATATGTCCCCTCCCTCTTGAACCTGCCTCCCACCTCCCACCTCATCCCACCCCTCTAGATTGTCACAGAGCACTGGGTTTGAGCTCCCTGTGTCATATAGCAAATTTCCATTGGTAATCCATTTTACATATGGTAATGTATATGTTTCAATGTTACTATTTCAGTTTATCCCTCCCTCTCCTTCCCTGTGTCCAGTCTTTTCTCTATGGCTGCATCTCCACTGCTGCTCCACACATAGGTTCATCAGGACCATCTTTCTAGATTCCATATATATGCTTTAATATGTGGTATTTGTTTTTCTCTTTCTGACTTAACTTTACTCCATATAATAGGCTCTATGTTTACCCACCTCATTAGAACTGACTCAAATGTATTCCTTTTTATGTCTGAGTAATATTCCATATGTTTTTATTATGCTATTCTTTTGGCTTCCTGGTGGCACAGTGGTCAAGACTCCGCCTGCCTATGCAAAAGACACAAGAGATGTGAGTTTGATCCCTGGAGGAGGAAATTGCAACCCGCTCCAGTATTCTTGTCTGGAAAATTCCATGGACAGAGGTTCCTGGCAGGCTACAGTCCATGGGGTCACAAAGAGTTGGACATGACAGAGCGACCAAGCACACATGCACACACATTAGTTCTTTCCATCTGACCAGAGGATTGAGGCTGATAGGTGCAGAAATGTTGTAGGCTAGACTTCACAAGCAACATTTGGAATTTGTCTAGTGCAATGGTACTTTTATCATGTAATTCCAAGAGAAGTCCCCACATGAGAATAATCCCTTCCAATAATGTTTTGGCCACTGCAAGGGTGGCTGCTCGTCTGCAAGGGAAGGCTTCCATTCAATGACAATACGTACAAACCATCACAAGAACATATTTGGATCCTTGAGAGGGAGGCAGCTGGCTAAAATTCAGTTACTAAATAGTAGAGAAACCAGCAGGTAAAGGATAGTGGCCTTGAGAATATGAATAGCTTTTGGTGGGTCATACCTCAGACAGATCTGATAGCGTTGGCATATTTGAGCTGCTATGGGAGATCTCTAAAAGTATTGTTTCCCTCAGGCTATCATTTTACCAATTCTTTAATGAGTTATTTCCTGTATTAACTTTAAGATGGTTTCTTGAGTGACTGCAGAAAGAGCCGGATGTTTGGCCCATACCAAAGCCAGGGATGTTGGTCAAATGTGCATCCTTCAGAAGCCCATCACTATTCTTTTCTAACTGTAGCATGCACTTTCCGTTTCTGATAATATCCTTTAAATCTTGGGCGTCCTTCCAAGTAGTACACACAGTTAACTTGGTGTGAACGGTGACTAACAGAAGTTTCTTTATGAAGCCTGAGTCTGGTAATGCTGGCCTTAGCAAGTCTGTCAGCCAGTCAGTTTCCTTTTCCCTCAGTGCTGTCTTTGGAAGGCCCAGCAACTTACCATTGCCAGCTGTCATGCAGCAAGACTGCATCCAGCAAAGCCTTAACAAAGGGGCAATTTTCAATTTCACTTCCCCAAGAAGTGAAACCTGAAGAAACCTGTTTCCAAAGCATTTCAAAGTCGTGAGATACTCCCAAACCATAACTGCTATTGGTGTAAATGTTAGTACATTTGCCAGAGGCTAAAGTGTGCAGGTGCTAGTTAGTGTGTCTGGTTCAACTTGTTGGGCTGAAGAAACTAGGGGCAGAGCACTGGATTCTATTACAGTGAAGGGAGTAGTGACAGCACATCCAGATTTCAGTTGTCCAGCACTATTTCATAAATACAGCAAAAGATGTCAAGCTTGTCTAAAGGTGTTTCTTGCAAAATGGATGCAGACGAGGCAAAAGATCAACTGTGGTTATGCAGTTATGTGAAGTCTTATGTTAAGAGGGTAGCAGGATTTAGGGCATTACCATAAGACAAAAAGACATTTGGAGAGAAAAGCAAGATTTCATAGGATGTCACTCAGTGAGCAGATAAGAGTGTGTGGAGTGCCTCAACCAGTTAAGGGACAAAAATCCATACGGGAGACCCCCAAACCGTCTATTCTATAACCTGCAAAATGGCAGTGGTGGCTGCTATTGCTTGGAGGCAAGATGAAAGATCTTGACCTACAGGCTTCACCTGTTGGTCCTAAAAGCCAATAGATCTCTTGTTTTCCCCCATGGGGCTGAATGAGCTTTCCAAAGGTGTTTCCTGTTATTAATAACTTCATGAACAAATAGCAGAAAGGGAAGAAAATAGGGTCCCCTACAGCAGGGGCTGTGGCCGACTGAACATTTAAAGTTTGAAAAGCTGATTCAGCCTCATTATTCCAAACAAGAGGACTGGGCCTCTGCCTTTGAGAAGGGAAAAAGGTTTTGTGCATACAAGAAGAAATTAGGAACCCAACTCCGCAACAGCCTGTTAGTCCAAAAAAGCAAATCAAAAGGCACTTGGTGGGAGGAAGTGGGAAAATGAGATGTGCCCTTGACTCAAGTATCTTACCTGGGTTTGAACAAACTATAACTTTCTCCTTGACACTTCTGCCTTTGTGTGCTAGCTGAGTTAGGAGGAATAGGCTGTCCTTGAGGCACGCTTCCTTAGAAGGAGAGCATAACAAAAGGTCATCAACATATTGAAGAACAGTAAAGCTGTGGGCAGAATTCACGCTGGTGAAGTCTCCTCTCACTATATGTGAAAAGTAAGTAGGGTTTTCTGTGTAGCCCGGAGGCATAATGATCCAAGTATATTGATGTCCTTCCCAAGTAAAGACAAACAGGTACTAGCTATCTGGATGGACAGGAAGGCTGAAGAAAGCACTACATAAACCTATAACTGTAAAGAACGGTGTGCTCAAGGGATTAAATTGAGGCTGCTGTGAGGGTTGGGGGCTATGGGGTGATGTGGTATGACTATACTGTTTATCGCTTAGAGATCCTGAATGAAATACCAACCCCAGGAATGAAACTTGCCTGTGGGAAGGACTGGTGGGCTACAGGAACCGGTGTGTGGGATGATGAGTACCTTCTGGAAGAGTGCCTTGACAGTCAGATGAATTCCTTCTAGGGCCTCAGGCCTGAGAGAGTATTGTCTGAGGTGAGGCAAAGGTTTATTAGGATTTACCTGGATCTTAATTGATAGTGCCTAATCAGAGTCGGACACAACTGAAGAGACTTACCAGCAGCATCAATAACCTCAGTCATGTCAGACTCTTTGCGACCCCATGGACTGTAGCCTACCAGGCTCCTCTGTCCATAGGATTTTCTAGGCAAGAGTACTGGAGTGGGTTGCCATTTCCTTCTCCAGGGGATCTTCCCAACCCAGGGATTGAACCCAGGTCTCCTGCATTGTAGGCAGATGCTTTATCATCTGAGCCACCAGGGAAGTCCAATCAATAACCTCAGATATGCAGATGACACCACACTTAGGGCAGAAAGTGAAGAAGAACTAAAGAGCCTCTTGATGAAAGGGGAGAGTGAAAAAGTTGGCTTAAAGCTCAACATTCAGAAAACTAAGCTCATGGCATCTGGTCCCATCACCTCATGGCAAATAGATGAGGAAACAATGGAAACAGTGAGAGACTTTATTTTTGGGGGCTCCAAAGTCACTGCAGATGGTGATTGCAGCCATGAAATTAAAAGACACTTGCTCCTTGGAAGAAAAGTTATAACCAATCTAGATAGCACATTAAAAATCAGAGACATTCCTTTGTCAACAAAGGTCCATCTAGTTAAAGCTTTGGTTTTTCCAGTAGTCATGTATGGATGTGAGAGTTGGACTATAAAGCAAGCTGAGCACTGAAGAATTAATGCTTTTGAACTGTGGTGTTGGAGAAGACTCTTGAGAGTCCCTTGGACTGCAAGGAGATCCAACCAGTCCATCTTAAAGGAGATCAGTCCTGAGTGTTCATTGGAAGGACTGATGTTGAAGCTGAAGCTCTGATACTTTGGCCACCTCATGTGAAGAGTTGACTCATTTGGAAAAGACCTTGATGCTGGGAAGATTGGGGGTAGGAGGAGAAGGGGAGGACAGAGGATGAGATGGCTGGATGGCATCACAGACTCCATGGACATGGGTTTGGGTAGACTCCGGGAGTTGGTGATGGACAGAGAGGCCTAGCATGCTGCAGTTCATGGGGTCGCAAAGAGTCGGACAGGACTGAGCGACTGAACTGAAATGAAAAAATGTAAACCATGAAAATTAGATCTGTGGCAGTGAAAATCATGATTTGATATTTAAATGCCAATTTACAAAATAAAATCATGCATTTATAAACATTCTACTAATTTTTTTTAATGATATAAGCTGTTGATTACCCTTCTTGCCAGTTAACAGGAAAGGGATTTTTGAATACATGTAATGTAGAACAACTGGCTTGTTTTTGACAGCCAATCCATGGAGTCTTTAACAATTGGGTCTTTATTTTTCTTTTCAATTTATTGCAGTTTGTTTTTGCTGTTTTGGATTGTCTCAACCCCTTCCTATTGCCACTAGGCAGCACTTGTGTACCTTAGCAACAATAGATTATGAATTTCCATCTAATTTAAAAAATATAGATGGTTGTCAAATAATCAACTTCTGTTTTTAAGGTTTTCAATTTGGTTTTTAGGTCATCATAGTTATATTCAGGATAGAAAGTATACAAGAATATTAAGCAGAAAAAGAATTTTGCATAGGGGAGAAAGGAATAACTAAGGTTGTAGCAGTGTTGGGCCTGCAGACACAGAAGATAGGCTAGGCCATAACTTTGGGGAGTATTTATGAAATTTGACTGGCTAGAAAATGTAATTCAAAGTATCAAATGAAGCTCCTCTTCATGACCAAAACAGTGTATTTTATTTTTGACCTCTACAACTGGTGAAAATTGCATGAAAATTCTCATATAAAAAACTACAATAAAAGACCACTTACTTGGAAATGCTCCAACTAGAGTAATGCAACAATGACTGCAATCATAACTTTTTAATTTGTTTGAACACTGGGAAAGACTGTAAAAGTCTGAAATGTTCCCTCATATAAACATACACATACCTGAACAGATAATAAATTATTCCTCACATCTGCTATTGTAAAATAGAAGCTTGTAACTGCCCTTTGGTCTTCCTCGGATCTCACTTAAGTTTTCTAGTTACATGTAAAGTATTTCATATAGGTGGAAGCAAAATTCGCCTTCGAGGCTCTTATGTCAAGGTATCTCGGCTAGATCGTCATCCATAAAAGAAATGGAATACGTAGCACGAGCCCTTCATTAGAAAACATATTTTCAGCAATCACATCTCACCCCAAGTCTGTGAAGCGCACTACGCAGCTGCTCATATTTCAGAAGTACTGAAACCAAGCTCTGGGAATGACTGCCAGGGATGCAGCTGGCGAGCGGCCGCGTGAAGATCCCGAAGCCAGCCTCCCGGTACAGGTACGAGACATGACGTCACTGGTGGTGCCAGGCGGCGAGCTCCGGACGGGGGCCGGGCCGGAAACGCTACAGCAGAACGCCCCGCCCCGCCGCGCCCCGCCCCGCAGTTGTGCAGCCTAGGCCGTGGCGGGCAAAGCCCGGGGTGCTGACGGGCGGGGCGGGGCGCCAGTGGCCCCGCCCCACGCAAGCCCCACCCCGAGGCCTCCCCGCCCCGCCCCTCCGGCCGAGGCGCGGCGGGGCGCGGCGCTAGGCGGGCCCTGCCGGTGAGTCCCACTTCCTGACCTCCGGCTCGGTCCGCGGCTGGGCGGGGCGGCGGACGATGGCAGTGGGCTTATCGGCCGTAACCTTGTGTCTCGCCAGCACCAGCAGTCCTGTGGCGGCGACGACGATGGAGCGGGAGCCAGCGAGCCCTGCGGAGGGAGAAGCCGTGAACGCCCCCGGAGCTGCGGCCGTCGCGGCGCTCGGGGAACCGGCGCAGCAGGTAGGTGGGGCTGCAGGGGGTTGCGGCGTCGCCCGGGCTGCGAGCCGCCGGAGGGCCCCGCCTCCTGTCTGCCGCGCCCGCCGCCGGCCCTTTCGGCCTGCCCGGCCTTCCTTCGAGCTGGCCGTCCGCCGGAGCTTCCGCAGGGAGCTCTTCACGGCGGCCCTGCCTCTGAGCGTCGGTTGGAGGGAAGACGCTGACGCCCCTTTGGTCGCGCAGCCGGGAAACCCCTGCGCTGACGGCGCCGCAGCCTCCGGGGAGGCCTCGAGTGTCTGGGGTGAGGTTGCGGTTTTGGGTCTGCGATGGCTGGGAGGAAGGCGTGTCCCCGAAAGGCTGTCCTTGGGGTAGCTGGAAGCCAGGGGACGCTGGCTACAGTCACTTCTCAGTCTCTCCTTTTGGGAGCGCCTTACTCGGCACCTGCCCTTTGGTTACCAAATAGCAGCTAGGTAAAACGCGTTTACAGGCTTTCCCCCCGCATTTAATACTTACTACTTGTGCGCAAGGTGTACGTTTGTCCGCATTTCACCAACGAAGTTACGAAGGCCCAGAGCTGCGCTGTCCAATAGACATAATGCTGTCTGCAGTGTAAATTGTATTTTCATTTAAAAACTAAAAAGAAACCAGTGAAATTAATTTAATATCCTATTTAGCCCAGTTTGTAAAAAAAAAAAATCAACATGCAATTTATATGGCAGTTACCATTGAGATATTTCATTGTCTTTCTGCGCTAGTCTGAAAGCCTTTGTGTATTTCAGCATATCTCCGCTTGAACTAGCCACATTTCAAGTGAGCCTTAGCCACACGTGGTTACTGTATTGAATAGCATAAGTTTAGAGCATTAGGTAAGGTTTGGAGGTTTGTTTTGTTTTGGATTTCGTGTCTAAAATAGTAATAGTAGGATCTTTGACCGAGTAAAACTAATAAAGGAATGGCTTTACCTGAAACCAACTCGTGTGCTCAGCTTTTTGGGCCCTCATGGACTGTAGCCCTGCAGGCTCCTCTCTCCATGGAATTTTCCAGGCAATAATACTGGAGCGGGTTGCCATTTCCCACTCCTGGGGAGAAACCAGCTCAGGAGTACAGTTTTGATGTTAAAAACCTGAGGTGCTTCTGTGTAAAATCTTCCCATCCTCAGTGAGAGCAGAGCTTTTGAGTGCCTTCATTTTTAAGACTAACTACCTGAATATAAGGCATTTCCTCCAAACTACAGTTTCCTAGAGAATGGTGCCCAAATGTTAGTTCTAATATTACAAGTAGTTTGCAGTAACAAAAAGTTGTTCACAGGCTAGACTGTATATGGAGTTGTTTTTTCTCCTGCTTAGGAAGGGGGAAGGTAACCTGCAAGAAGGAGTTTGAGGGTAATGCCAAATGGTTACAAAGCCGCTTGTCATGTTTAGTTGAGTTGAGACATGTTTACAGGGGATATACTAGAGCTGAACCTTTTAGTCCATAGTGTTTGATGTGTTTTCCATATGATTTTTCCTTCTGTTACTGGAATTGTTTTCATCACGATTTCAGCTTTGAATCTTTCTAGTAGCAAAGTATACATACCTGTACTGATTTACCAGATAAATATTGTTGGAAGAGAGGCTCTTTGTTGCAACTTAGTACTGTTATGTTATTTTCGCACTCTTGGTTAAAAAATAATAAAATAAATATTCAAACATAAAGAAGGCCCATAGAGCAGAGAGGAAAAAATCATAGGGATCTGCCCATCACCTGTTTCTTACATTCACTTTCCCCAAAAGTAACTGTTAGGTTTCTGGTGTATTCTTTCTGGGATTGCCTGTGCATATATAATCTTGTTAAACACAAGTGGGTTCATACTATACACGCAGTTTTTTAACTTTCCCTTTGTGCTTTCTCATGCGCATTCCTGTAGCAGAGATGTTTCCGGGAACCCCAGATCTGTGCCCAGTTGACCACAATAAGAGGAGAGAGGCCACTGAGGTGGAGACTTGGGTGTAAGGAGAGCCTATCATCCTGTTTGTCAGAACTGAGAAATCCCAAGGGCTGTGTTGGGAAGGAAGTAAGAGATAGGAGCTTGGGTCTGTGTTTAGAATTAGGCTTCAAACCAGGCCATTTAGCATCTTCTCCGACTAGACTTTTAAGCAAAATCTCAGCATCAATATTATTAAAGGAGTTAAAATTTAAGTACTACTTGTTCATTTATTTAATTAGCACTCCTGCTACCAAGCATGATGTGCCAGGAGCTGTAGGCTAAAGGATATAGCAGTGAAGGATACACACTGTGCCTACTCCCATGTTGCCGATTGCCTATTTGGGGAAAATGATGCAGAGTAAATTCCAAGCGTAGTACATGTTTTTAAGAAGTTCTAGGTACTATGGGAATATATAAAAAGACAATTGCTGTTGAAAACAGGCCAAAGAAACAAGATAAGCAGACTTAAACAGTATGGTTAACCATGAAAGATAATAAAATGTTAATTGACATTGCAGTTCATAATTCCCTGGTGTTAGAAAATTGTTTTGTCACATCGTTGGCATTTGTTGAAATGGAGTTTGTATAGTTGGCAGCGAAAATTTTCTTACCAGCAGGTTTATTGTTTATCTGTAAAAACAAAACCTTTGCAAATTCAGAGAATAGCTTTCATAATTGTTGAAAATTTTGAATCAAATTATTTTCTGGTTGATTTTACCTATCAGTTTCTCCCTTAACTAACTCTCACCCCACCTCCTTGCCAAGCAGAGGTTGGAATCACATGGCATAGGTTCTTTCACAGATTTTTTTTTTTCCTACTTGGTAATCTGGTTCCTTAAAATGAGGGATTGACAAACTGTAGCCTGTGGGTCCGGATCCCACCAGCCACTGACTTGTATAAAGTTTTATTGGAACATAGCCCATTCATTATGTATTGTCCATGGCTGCTTTTGCAGAGTTCAGTAATTGTGACAGAGATTACATGGCCCTCAGAGCCTAAAATATTTACTGTCTCTCCTTTGTGGGAAAAGTTTACTCATTCCTGTTTAAACTGCTATACCTAAAGCTTGGGTTTTACTGTATCAGAAGTGAATATTAAAATTTTAAAAGAAAACTTAAATGAAAATCTCTTTAATAGAGATCTGTATATGGAATGTGATGATTAGAATAAATAAAACGCCTTTTGAAATTGCGTATTATGTATAGAGTATTACTCAAAGTTCTGTTTGTAGTTAACTAACTTTGGCGTTAGATGAAAAAATTGAATCATATTTCAGCCTTCCTCTTTGTAACTTTTTTTTTATCTTTTTGAAAAAAAAATAGCCAAGAGTCAGTTAATGGAGTTAGTAGATAAGTTTATACCAGTTATTACTACCCAGCCAGAAAGTTTTTATTCATTAAAGCTGTCTAAAGAAGACAATATGGTTAAACCAGTGAGAGACACCCTTTCTCCTTTGCCTGTGTCTTAGAAAAGAAAACTTAAACCAGTGAGAGATTGCTAGAGGGAGAATGAAAAGCTTCCTCAGCTCTGATGGGGGTGGGGTGGGGGTGGAATAAAGCATGATGATGGACTGCAAAAGGCCTCAACTCTGTTCATTGACTGGGACTGGTGCTTTAGCATCAGATCCACCCAATTCATATGATGACTGGAGATCTAACCCAGCTCCTCTGACTTTCCCTTGCCTATAAAGTCTTGGTCCAGAAGGAGACATTGGTGTCAGGACAAGCATAAACCAAGTTTCATATAAAGGGGGAGAAAATGAGATTGGGTAGGAATGGCTCACCATGCTTAGGGATTGGTGACAGAAGAACAATGGTGTGGTGGGCCATTTGTTGTCCATCTTTTTATGGATACTATAAAGGGGTGGTTTTCCTCTAGTAAGGACTAGGATATATTTGAAACCTCAGGACAGCTAGGGAGAATTGTGGTTTTGTTTTCTTCAGGTTATTTTATAGATAGGCCATGTTGTCAGGATTTTTATCTCAGTTTGCTCTACATTAGTTATAGTTGCTGTCAGTGATGTTCATGTGTGTTAATGGAACAATGCATGGGTTCTTTGGGTTGGATATACCTGGATTCAGATCGTGGCCTGTGACTAAACTTACCTTTGGAAAGTGAAGGAAAGAGAAGAACCATATTTGTTTTCTAAGAAGGACTTTAGAGGGTTAACAGGAAATAATTCATAAGAATAAAGTTACTTATACTTGCATAACTGGGCAAGTCCATTATTTTATCAGTGCAACTCCATGTCTTTGCAGGTGCAATTCAAAAAACTTTCCTAGGTTTGAACAACAATCATGGGTTTAAATTATGTGTTGGGATATCTTCAACCGTAAGAATCCTTATCATCGTGCTCAGTCACATATGACTCTTTGCAACCTTGTGGACTGTGGCCTGTCCTGAAGTGGGTTGCCATTTCTTCCTCCAGGGAATCTTCCTGATCCAAGGTTCAAACTCGTGTCTCCTACATCTCCTGCATTAGCAAATGGAATCCACCTGCCAATGCAGGAAACGTGAGTTTGATCCCTGAGTCGGGAAGCACCCTTGGAGAAGGAAATGGCAACCCATTCTAGTATTCTTGCCTGGGAAATCCCATGGACAGAAAAGCCTGGCAAGCTGTGGTCTGTGGGGTCACAAAGAATCCTTATAGAGGATGAAATTTTTGAACTCTGGACTCTCCTGGACAGTCCTACCAACATGAAGTCTAAGCATGATAGTCCGTTTAGGTTTAGGTTTAAATTTGAACCAGTAATACATGAACATATTCTCATCACGAAAATAAAACAACAACAAAATACACAAAGCATGAAAAGCCCACTTGACCACTCCTTTACCTGTACCTCCTTCTCCATCTTTGTACCTAACCTGAGGGGTAACCAGTGTTACCAGATTTTTCTTTACAATTACTTGCGCTGTACTTTTTTGAAATCTCTTATTAAGAAGATACAAGAGAGGCTTTCTTAGGAATTTAAACTTGGGACAAGATGACATCCTCTCCCACAAAATGTGTTTGCTCTAAGCTTTGGGACATTGGCTGTATGTATGAGGTAAAATTAGTGTTTCCTTAGGAATGAAATTTGAATATAATTAGAATTCCTTAGACTATTATAGTTTTAAAATTTGTAAAAATGTTTTTACTATCATGAAAATGGTGTTGTCCTGTATATATTAGCCTGAGAAGTCTGGAAGTTCTCATATAGAACACTGATGGCCTGCTTTCCAGATTTGGTTTACAAATGAGTTTTATTTGGCCTGTGTGGTGCTTTAAAGTTTTTCAATTTTAATGTCTTTAGTTGGGGCATGCTTTTGTTTAAAGCTCTACTCTTCATCTATAGCAGTATTTACTCATTTTTGATACCTGCTTGGACCTAAAAGGCATTTGAATTTGGGACTTCCGTTTTGAGAAAAGGAGAGGTTCAGAATTAAGCTGAACTGGTTTTGGTTTGCTCACGCATAGCTTAACTCAAATCTAAAGGCTTACCAGGGTTACCTAATATAAACTGTTTTTTTATACTACATATCTAACATATGTGTATATATGTATCTGTATAATTTTCCTTTGATATTACACATCAATTCCTTCATAATTCTTTAAAATTATTGATGTCCAGCATATCTTCACATATTATACAGTGTTGGAATTGCTATGACCTTGAAGTGTGCTGCTTGATTTCTTAGCTTTTGGCTTAAAAAGTTTAATTGGTTAAGTTTTATTTTTTAACCTTGGTGGTGAGTGCAGAAGTTTGCTTTATTATTCAGTTTGTTAAACCCTTCATTTTTGCTGTTGATATTCTTTTGTGCGTGTGAGACCTGTCTTATTTTTTAGAAAACTGTTTATAGACTGGCTTATATATTTTTATTTCCTAAATAAGGCAACCCCAAATAATTTTTTTTTGGTTATATGGAAGAAAATTAATCTCACTTGAAACTCTCCTTTTCCTGATTTATTATTGACATTAGATGAGTAATGAAAGAGGCTTTGAAAATGTAGAACTGGGAGTCATAGGAAAAAAGAAGAAGGTCCCAAGGAGAGTCATCCACTTTGTTAGCGGTGAAACAATGGAAGAATACAGCACAGATGAAGATGAAGTCGATGGCCTGGAGAAGAAAGATGTTTTGCCTACTGTTGATCCGGTAGGTTTGATACTGATGATCCTTTTGTCAGTGGGTTTTGTTCTGACTGATTTGTTTCCCTTTAACACTGAATGGAAGGAATCTTTTGAGGTTTAAATAAACTGTATTCTGGTTATAACATTGTGTTATGATTTTGGTAGAAAGCAGTATTTTTACAAAGTATGGTTCAACCTCTTTCCTATCTTGAGTAGCCTGAATAGTTTATTTTTGAGAGTCAGAAGTTTTTTGCCCGTGTGGATAGGTTTCTTTAAGATTTACTTCACTAAGCAGAGTGCTTAAATTCCTGTCCCTTTGTATTAAATACTATACACTGATGGTTTCCATCAGACTTAGAATTGTCACTTCTTGTTTATATTGCCTTAAGTTTTGATTAGAAGATAGGAGTGTATAGTTCTTAACTCTGTGTTCCTCACCAGCTGAATTTAAGAATTTCTAAACTATAAAAGATGTGACTATAAAATTATGATTGGTTGTACATTTTTAAAAAGGGAATGTTGCTCTTCTAAGTAATCATTTTGAGAGTTCAGTTGCTGAAATATTTACTGACTTTCTAAAAGGTGCTGGTGATACAGCAATGGGCAGTGTAAATTTCTGCTCTCATACCAGTGGACAGAAGGGTAATAAACAATATGTACTATAATTATCAGACTATGGATAGTTCTGTGAAGAAAATAAAGCAGAGTAGCAGACTAGAGAATTATTCATTTAGATTTGGTTTAAAAAATGTTATTACTAGTTTTTCTTCAGATTTTGTTCTAATAAATAAATTTTAGTTATTAAAAAATCAGATCCAGATTGTTTACAGTCAAAGGCTGTAAAACAATATACTTTGAAGGCAGTTCCAAATGCATGCAGAATATTGTAGAAGTGTTTCATGCAGTGGAAGAGCTGTTAGGTGGAGTATTCTATCAATGTCTGTTAGGTCTGGTCACTTTATAGTGTTCTTTGTCTTGCATTGCCTTGTTGATCTTCTGCCTGGTTGCCCTATTCATTATTGACAATGGAGTGTTGGAGTCTCCAAGTGTCATTGTTGAATTGTCTATTCTCCCCTCATTTCTGTCAGTTTCTTTTTCCTTTGAGCCACTCTATTAAAATTTTCATTTCAGTTATTGTACTTTTTCAACACCAGAATTTTCATCTGATTCTGTTTTATAATTTCTCTTCATTCATACTCTGTATTTGATGTGACGTTGCTGTCATACCTTCCTTTATTTCTTTATGGGTGTGTGTGAGAGAGAGTGTCGCTCAGTCGTGTCCGACTCTTTGTGACCTCATGGACTGTATTTCACCAGGCTCCTCTTTCCATGGAATTCTCCAGGCAAGAATACTGGAGCGGGTTGCAATTCCCTTCTTCAGGGGATCTTCTGACCCAGGGACCTGAGTCTGCCTCCCTGCAGGCAGATTCTTTACCATCTGCGACACCAGGAAAGCCCTATGGTTTCCTTAATTCTTTGAACATACTTATAAAGGCTACTTTGAGTTTTTCCTATTAAATCCAACATCTGGTCACTCTCACAAGTAGTTTTGTTGTCTGCTTTTTTTTTTCCCCCAGTGTATGGGTCATGCTTTCCTGTCTCTTCGCATGTCTCATACTTTTTTGTTTGAAATTAGACATTTTAGATAATGTAACAACTCTGGGTGCTGCCCTCTGCCTCCCTCCAAAGCTCCACTACACAGGGTCTTGATTTTGTTGTGATATTTGCTTGTTTATTTGTTTAGTCAGTTGATGGGTTCCTTTAATGAATTCTGTTTCCTCACTTGCTCTTCTCTGCTTCAAACTAGCTGATCAACTACAGTTGATCCTGTATCTTGATAGAATCGAAGAATTTCTTCCCAAGGACCTTTGACCAAAATCTTCACTATTTTGAGAGTACCCTTAAGCTTGGACTTCTCCACTTCTGTTGCAGATGAAGTCAGTTCACATGGGAAGAAATTAGGAGCTATCTGTCTGATGGCCTACTTTTCCTCCTGGGCAGAATCTCTCAGGCAGAGCTCCAAAGTTGGGAGGTAGGGTTAGGAGTGCATTTCTCTGTGAACCCCCTACTTTAGGAGCTGAATGCTCAGTTGAGGTTGGGAGCGGAAGCCTTAGGTCCTGGCTCACCTCCTCTGGCACGGAACCACTGGCTAATGAACCGGGACAAGAGCGGTCAGTGCCCCAGTATTCTCTCTTGCACCGTGCTCAGGGTAGAGCCTCTGTTATGTTAGTGGAAGCAGATGGAAGAAGGGAGCCCTTCTCTGTCAACCGCACTCACCTGGAAGTTAGTCTCAGGAGTAGGTAGCTTCTGGGCTGGTTGAGAAATGCTGACTAATGTCCGTTCTTCCTGGAAAAAAGGCCTCTAATTGGAAGCTGGGAGTAGAAGGCTCCCTGTGTTCTTAGTTGTACCATTCTGGAGTGGAGTTTCCATTTCACTTTGCTGGGAAGGCCTGTGATCTTGGTTCACTGACTGCGTACTCTCATTTTCTTATCACATTTTCCTTTATTTTCTTGATTAGTTGTTTACCCATTTGTCTTATACCCTTAGGACTATTTCCAGAGGCTTTAAATGTTCATTTTAAATAATTTTCACCAGTTTCACTGGGTCGTGGGTCTTAGGGTTCCTCTCACTCTTTTGCTGGAAGTCCCTTTCCGTTCTTAAAATCATAAGTTACCCTCTATGTAACATGTTGTCGTTGGAATTTATTTGAATTCTTATGCCTAAAGTAAGACAAGAAACCTGGGTGATAAGAAACCTGTCTGTATTTCCTTCACCAGAAGGCAGCCTGCATAGTCCGAGCCCGTTTTCAGGTCTGGCCAGCCGTGAAGTAGTCACCTTGCTGTGGCCCAGACTGAACTCCTGCTGCATTTTATGTTGCCCCCATACCTTCACCACTGTAAATAATGCTGCAATGAACATGAGAGTGGAAATACCTCTTTGAGATTCTAATTTCACTTCTTTTGGGTACTATCCAGAAGTAGGATTGCTAGGTCATATGCTATTTCTATTTTTAATTTTCTGAGGAACCCTCCATACTCTTTTCCATAATGGCTACACCATTTTGCATTCGCACCAACAGCAACTAAGGGTTCCAGTTTCTCTGCATCCTCACCAGCGTTTCTTACCTTTTTTAACAAAGTACCAGTTATCCTCTCAGGTGTTAATAGCTGCAGACAGATCTAGCTTCACTTGATGTGAAGAACGGACTGTCCATTTTCTGTTTGTTTCTAATGCATTATAAATCTGAGAACCAAGAAATTTGGGAAAGGTATTGGCGTATACTTATATAGAAGATTTGTAGAAGTGACCCAGTTAAAGAGAAGGCCAGATATTTTAAATAAAGATTTAAGAATAATACTCCTGGCATATGGTACCTGATAGAAAGTAAGAAATGGAGGCCTGGGTCTTTTTACAATTTTCCTTAGATTTTTACCTTAGATGTGTCTTAAGAATAAACATATTTCCAGTAATTCCTTTAACCTGTGGTAGTTTTTCTTAGGGTTCCTCAAATATGCATATATATGTGTATTTAACTATACACATTAAAACTTTGATTATGCACGTAATTGCTACCTATATAAATGGATTGTTGCCTTTCATAATATAGTCAGAACTAAAAATTATCTGAGCTCAGTTTTGTCTATCAAATTTTAAAAAAGGAAGAGGACCTGGGACTTCCCTGGTGGTCCAGTGGTTAGGACTCCACGCTTCCACTGCAAGAGGCATGGGTTCAATCCCTGGTTGGGGAACTAAGATCCTACATGATGCAAGGCATGGCCAAAATAATAAAAATAAATTAAAAAAGGAAAAGGACAGTTTACTGTAATGTGGGTACAAGGGAATGGACAATCTCATATATTACTGGTGAACATTTATTGGTAAATTTTCTGTTGTGAAGTTTTGCATTGTGAAGGGAGAACTTTTCAAATGATTATTATATTTTGGGCCTAGTTTTTCCGCCTGTAGAAATCGAAGCATTTAAGAAAAATAGGAAAACCAGCAGGATAGAAAAAGCGTAATAATGTTGTAAAATACATATGTGCTTAGGAAAAAACTAAGAAAATACACAAAGATGTTAATGATAATTACCGTGAATGGTGGAAAAATAAGTGACTTGACTTTTCTTTATACTTTTTCAATTTTCTAAGTGTTTTGCAATAAATGAGCATTACTTTTATAATTTAAAAATAAGTTGTTTCAAAGCAAAAGATAGCAAGTCTTTTTTAAAAGGTTTTTAAAATTTTAATTAATTTTGACTGCCAAATCTTTGTTGCTGCATGTGGGCTGTCTCTAGTTGCTAAGATTGGGGGCCACTCTCTAATTGCAGTGGTCAGGCTCCTCACTGCGCAGAGCATGGGCTCTAGGCATGCAGGCTTAGTTGCTCTGCAGCCTGTGGGATCTTCCCAGTCCAGGGATTGAACCTGTGTCCCAGCATTGGCAGGCCACTGGATCACCAGGAAAGTCCCAAGATAGCAAGGCTTAATAGTTCCTTATTATGGAAGTTCAGTTCAGTCACTCAGTCATGTCTGACTCTTTGTGACCCCATGAATCGCAGCACGCCAGGCCTCCCTGTCCATCACCCACTCCCAGAGTCCACCCAAATCCATGTCCATCCAGTCAGTGATGCCATCCAGCCATCTCATCCTCATCGCCTCCTCCTCCTGCCTCCAATCCTTCCCAGTATCAGGGTCTTTTCCAATGAGTCAGCTCTTCACATGAGGTGGCCAAAGTATTGAAGTTTCAGCTTCAACATCAGTCCTGCCAACGAACACCCAGGACTGATCTCCTTTAAGATGGACTGGTTGGATCTTCTTGCAACCCAAGGGACTCTCAAGAGTCTTCTCCAACACCACAGTTCAAAAGCATCAGTTGTTCGGTGCTCAGCTTTCTTTATAGTCCAACTCTCACATCCATACATGACTACTGGAAAAACCATAGCCTTGACTAGACTGACCTTTGTCGGCAAAGTAAAGTCTCTGCTTTTCAGTATGCTGTCTAGGTTGGTCATAACTTTTCTTCCAAGGAGTAAGCGTCTTTTAATTTCATGGCTACAGTCACCATCTGCAGTAAGGAAGAGATGAGTAATTATTCAGGAGAAATAGATACTTAAATTTTTGAAGAAAAGAATGAATCTGCTAGAGTTTGCACCCATAAACTAGAAGGAAGACCCTAGGTCTTGTCCCAGTTCTCCTGTTACTGGGATGGTGGTGCAGTAGAGATGCTGGTAGTAATGGCAGGGTTCCAGTAGACTCTAGGTCAGTGTCTGAACAAAATGCCCCATCATTCATTCTGTATAATTTTGTGTGGTAATGATAGATGGTTTTCAGGAATCCTTATCCAATGTGTTAGCTCTGGAACGGGTTTGACCCATTGGTAGCCTGGATGTTAGCAATTATTTTCGGTAGAAACAACCTCAAGAGAATTTTTCCGATGAGAAATATGTACTTTCCTTCAAAAGCTTGCTGAATCTTTTTCTAAGTAATTTCTTAGCCCTGTCACTTATTAAGTGTTATAGAAATTGGTTCCATTCCCTTTATTTCTGCCATGTCCCACTTGCTGTAAAAGACATATGTAAACAGAAGTGTTAGAGCATATTAAACAGAGCCCCTGAACTAACCCTTATCCCACATGAGAAATGCCTTCTGCTCTGAATGTAGAAGATATAGCAGATTTGATCAGGGTGCCAGAAATATACAGTATTTTCTTGAATGTATTTGTTTGCCTGGACGTCCATTCTTGTGTAAAGAGAGACTAAGGAGCTACCTTACTTTTGTGGAAATACTATCACAAAAGTACTATCACCTACTTTTCATTGAAAGACTGTTTTCTTTCCTCCTCTGCTTTAGACTATCTGCCCAGTCTTACAGATACCTTTTTAAAAAAATATTTGAAATATATGATGTTATTTTTAAAAGTAATTTGCATGAGAACTTAATCAGACAGATAGTATACATTCAAAATGACTTTGAAAGCCCTCAGGTGAAAATTTTTCCTTAACCAGGAAGAAAGGAAATAACACTGAAATTGGCAGCCTTGTCGGCTTCATACATCAGGAAGGGAAGATACTTACATTTCACCAACAGAAAAGAAGCATTTGTTTCTAGTGTCTGTGGTTTTCATTCTTACAGATATTCTTGTATTTGGTTTTTTAATGCCCTTGTAATCATCAGCATATCTTATCTAAGAAGATTATGGACAGGCTTATCTTCTTCTTCTCTCTGAGAAACCAGTATTGAAACAAATACTAGTGTATTTGATAGAGCCTATGCTCTGTACTGTGTTTTCTTTTCATAAACAAAAATATTGGTGTATTGAAGCATTTTTCTATGACCAGTTTCCTCCATAGAGACAAACTGTCATCCATGTGTCAAGCTTTATAGAAGTGTTCCATGGAATTACACCACCAGGGTTAACTATGAGGTGTGCAGTGTGTATTGCAATCTGCCATCTTTCTAGTCTACCAGTTATATGTTAAACTTTTCTTGGGTTCCATGGTCTAGTCCCTTTTTAATCCTTAAATAAACAAAAAAACTCACCTTGCCACTTACTGGTTACTTATATTCTTATCTTTGAAATTTCCTTTGATATGCCCTCACTTATCCTGTTTAATTTCTCTGAACCTCAGTTCACCACTAAACCAGAAGTGTCTTGTATGTAGGATTCCTTAGATCCCTTTAGATTGACTATACACACACACTCATGTGTTTCTGAACAATGAAGACAGAAAAGAAAAGCAGCAAGACAGGAGAAAGGAAGGCTCTGGATTCAGTTCAGTTCAGTCACTCAGCTGTGTCTGACTCTTTGCAACCCCATGAACCGCAGCATGCCAGGCCTCCCTGTCCATCACCAACTCCTGGAATTTACCCAAACTCATGTCCATTGAGTCGGTGATGCCATCTAATTATCTCATCCTCTGTCATCCCCTTCTCCTCCTGCCTTCAATCTTTCCTAACATCAGGGTCTTTTCAAATGAGTCAGCTCTTCGCATCAGGTGGCCAAAATATTGGAGTTTCAGCTTCAACACCAGTCCTTCCAATGAACACCCAGGACTGATCTCCTTTAAGATGGACTGGTTGGATCTCCTTGCAGTCCGTGGGACTCTCAAGAGTCTTCTCCAACACCACAGTTCAAAAGCATCAGTTCTTCGGTGCTCAGCTTTCTTTATAGTCCAACTCTCACATCCATACATGACTACTGGAAAAACCATAGCCTTGACTAGACGGACCTTTGTTGACAAAATAATGTCTTTGCTTTTTAGTATGCTATCTAGGTTGGTCATAATTTCCTTTCAGGGAGTAAGTGTCTTTTAATTTCATGGCTGCAGTCACCATCTGCAGTGATTTTGGACCCTTAAAAAATAAAGTCAGCCATTGTTTCCACTGTTTCCCCATCTATTTGCCATGAAGTGATGGGACTGGATGCCATGATCTTAGTTTTCTGAATGTTGAGCTTTAAACCAACTTTTTCACTTTCCTCTTTTATTTTCATCAAGAGTCTCTTTAGTTCTTCTTCACTTTCTGCCATAAGGGTAGCGTCATCTGCATATCTGAGGGTATTGATATTTCTCCCGGCAATCTTGATTCTGGCTTGTGCTTCATCGCCCAGTGTTTCTCATGGTGTACTCTACATATAAGTTAAATAAGCAAGGTGACAATATACAGCCTTGACGTACCCCTTTTCCTATTTGGAACCAGTCTGTTGTTCCATGTCCAGTTCTAACTGTTGCTTCCTGACCTGCATACAAGTTTCTCAAGAGACAGGTCAGGTGGTCTGGTATGCCCATCTCTTTCAGAATTTTCCAATTTATTGTGATCCACATAGTCAAAGGCTTTGGCATTATCAGTTCATAAATAATCAAGGTTGTGACTTACCACCTCCATTTCAGTGACTGCCACTTTTTGGGGTTATTCCATGGACTTAAGATGATGGTAGTTGTATGGGTGAATGTTAAATGTCATTGTGACAGTCTGTCTACAAAGCTTTTAATTTTTTTATTGGATTGTAGCCTATTTGTTATACCATCTGTAGAATATTCTATGTACCCACCAAGTATTTGGCTGCTTCATCCTGGCCTAAATATATAGAATAAATTTAAGTATGAAGATTGCTCACCTAACCTCTTGTTGCAGACAAAACTTACCTGGGGCCCCTACTTATGGTTTCACATGCTTCGTGCTGCCACATCAACCCTCTCAGGTACTGCTTTTTTGTTTGAATATTGTATAATCAGTATCATATATTCCTAGAACAGAAACTTGGCCAAATAGGGTGTTTCAGAAATGAAGGAAAAACAATGGGGAGTTAGTCTACTTGCTTCTCAGCAGCTAGCTAGCTACAATTGGAGGTACTAATCTGAACTTATACTTCACCTTAACACATTCTATAGCTTCCGGATGTGCTTTGAAAAAAAAGGACTGAAAAACAGCTATAATCATTTAGATACAGTTTTCATGTTTGTGAACATGAACAGAAAAGTTCTGTTAGCAGTTGTTTTGCTGTTTTGCCATTTGGTTCCCTGACATTGTTCTCATTCTATTTGACTGCTTATTCCCAGCAGTGTTACTGGGAGTCCAGAAGGAGCCACTAGTGTTTCTTGGGGAAATCATGGAAGATGCACAGATAAGATGTACTGAATGTTGATAATCTCTCCGAGGGCAGGGACTGTAAATTTTGTATTCCTACAATGCTTTGCACGTAGAAAAAGCTCAAGAAATGTACATGAAATTATGTAAACCATTTGACTTCTGTATTTTTTGTGTGTGACTTTTATATTTTTAGTTTGTGACTTTCTTGGAGAAAAGATTGCATCTGTTTTGGGCATCAGCACCCCAAAATACCAGTATGCAATTGATGAGTATTACCGGATGAAGAAGGAGGTGTGTTTCTTTTTTACATTTTCTTGATACAGTTTCATTTGTTGTGGACTGAAGTGGTTGCATAATGAAGATGTGTATCCTCTAGCTATTCCAGAGATAGCCCCCTTACACTAGGCATTTCATTCTAGTCATTCTTTATTAGATTAGCATACATTTTAGAATTTTGTAGTACTTAGATTTTCCTAGGATTGATGTGCACAGTTAAGCTAGATTTCATTGTGCTGGGTGCGGAAAGTGGGAGAAAAATACTGTTCCATTTGGACATTTATGTTTCAGCTATTCTTGTTACTTCTATTTAGGAAGAAGAAGAAGAAGAAGAAAATAGGATGTCTGAAGAAGCAGAAAGACAATACCAACAAAATAAGCTGCAGGCTGATTCCATTGTGCAGTCCGATCAACCAGAAACACTGGCATCCAGTTCATTTGTGAATCTCAATTTTGAAATGGAGGGAGATTGTGAAGTAATTACGGAAAGCCAACAAAATCCAGTCTCTGTCCCTCTGTAGAATGAAATGACTATCAGATTTCTAAGGTAGTTTTTATACCAAGAACTTTCACATTCTGTATTCAGTGGGACTTGGGACTTAATACAATTATTTATATTTTAAATTATTATCAGGAAAGGGAAGAATGTTTCTTTATTCTTAAGCCCTATCTAGCAAAAGCCGGATATGAAATTTGGATCTTTGTATTGTGCTTTTACTGTGTCAAATTAGTGCTTTGGTTTTAAAATGATCTTTAAAAAAGGTAAGGACATTCTAGAGCCTTAAACACCAACTAGAAGAGTTAAATTATCAAGCTTGTCTTTGTGTAAGAAAAACAATAAGTAAGTTGTTGATTAAGGTTAACTGGAGCTGGTATTTGTGGTCTCAGATTAAAATGAGGATTTTTCCATTAGATTTTCTTATGTTATGTCTTGCATTTATATATCTAACCATTTTCATACTAAGGATGGTTTACTGAGTGTAATAAAAGGAGCACGATAAAAGTATTTTGAATTTTCTTTCCTTGAGAATTAACTTTATTTCATGAGAAGGTGATTGAGTTTATAACACCAGATATTAAGATAGGTTTCCATTTTTAATGAAGGTTATTTAATCTTACTTTCTCTTTCAGTTATTATTCATATTTAAATAACTTAAGTTCGAACATGTTAAGAACACTAGTCATGGGATGAATTTGTTAATGTACCTGGTATTCAAATGGTTAATACCTAGTGATTATTCACATAGCATCCTGGTTATGTCAGTCATTCAACCCTGTATGCCTCCTCTGGGTCAAATAGTTGCAGGGTGATATTGGGGGACAAATGAAGACTTAACCCTCCAGGGTTCACTGTTAAATATCGTACAAGGTGCAGTGGTAGCATAATGAAATTAACTTGTCATTAACCACTTTGAAGTAGCAACAGTGGATGGTTTGCTTGACCCAGCTGGCCATCTCTGTACCCACTGTGCCATTAGCAGACCTCACAGAAATATAATATGAAACTAATTTTGAAAATATTCCTGTATGTGTTCAGAATCTTATGAGGTCTCTGTATGACTTTGATTTATAACTTAATATGGATAAGGAGAAATATATATTTTAGATACAGGGCTGCTAAAAACCTATTCACAAACTTAAAGGGCCTTTAGAGATTAATGGTTAATAGTCTTCTAAATAGCATTAAGTTCAGTCTTAAATATATCTGCCTAAAGTATAGCTTCAAACAAACAACATAGGTGCAGTGGGCTTATTATGGAAGTGTTAGCAATGAGCATCTGGCCACTAAGTTCGTCAGTTGAAATTTGAAGGACTTAGGCAAGATAATTCTTTATTTGGAATCCATCACCTTGTGATGTGATGGTGATGGTGATCTTTTTAGTCATGGGTATAAACTATATAATTTAGTGCTTAAAGGGTTAATCTTCAGATTATGTAATGTTATCATAAATTATAGTTAACCAGTAAAGAATGCTAATCTGATGTGTTCCCCTTGTTTTTATCTTCATTCGAGAAGATATTCAAACTCATATTTATTTGAGTATTCTGTAAAGGCAAGCGTATTTAAAGGTGACCTGAATCTTCTCTCTCTAGAGGCAGCATATGTAAAAGAGTTGACTCAGAAACTTTTCTGATTGTAGTAGAAGGAAGATATGATTTATGAAGGCGTTACATTTCTTGGATTTTATTTTTACTTGTCCAACAGTGGCCAGTTTGTAATGTTTATATAGATATTCACTGTGCCTTAAACTTTTATACTTTTTATTTATGCAGAGTATAAAATTTCCCATAAATGCATTAAATGGTTTTGTCTTACTTTTAAGCCTCTTTCACTTTTTCTTCCTTTCCAACCCTTTGAGTAATTACTGTTCCTTCGGAATCATAGTTCATGCTATTCTACCCTCTTCTATTCTTTCATCTCTTAAAAACTAAACAATATAATTGACAATCTTTACACTTAATTAACAAATTCTCTAACAAAAATTCTTAACAAAATGGAGTTACATTTTGTGAAATGTAACCCTGGTGCTGGTTAATCAAGCTAGACAGATTTTTTAATACCAATGATTTTATTTAAAGTAAAATACTAGAATACTTTTTATTGAAATACTCTATTAAAATAAACATGTCCAAATACTTCCCAGAAATGAAATGACCCTACTCTGATGAATGAGGAATTTTGTAATTTTTGATATACATAATAATTTAGAAGATCCAAAGTTAAATGATATAATTTAAACTTTCTTTCAAGTATTCAAATTGTTAATGACTAATGTCAGAAATATTCCACGAAAACTTCCCTTATTTCTAAAGATTATGTATGTTTAAAATGGATTCCTACTTTCACCAGATCGCACTTGCCATATCTGAGCTAAGTGTAACCAGAATTTACTGCTCCTAATTTGGTCCCATTTCTTGCAGACCACTGCAACCAAAATTCCAGTAATCACAACATTTACTGTGTTCTGTAGGCATATGAAGTATTTTATTTAGACCGTTTCTAAGGATTCTGTGTCAAAAGATTCACATGCAGCATTCAAGATTACTTTAATGAATATAGTCTACTCTTTGAGTGATCATGTATCATCAAGGTCTGTAGCGTTTTCATTATCATTTGCAACAAGCGCTTCTCTATTCTCGTAAGTCCAAAAGCCATTCAGATCAATTAGAATAGTGGTGACTGTGTCTCCTTGATTACTGTTGATTAAATCCTGGAGAGAGATTTTCAAAGGATCCTTTGGTTTTACCATGTCAAAGATTTCATCCTGCAAGAGAGGAAGAAAAAATACAATGAAATTTGCTATCTGATTCATTTAATTTCTGTCACACAGTGATCTAAAATTTAGGGCTAGCACTTGAGCTTATGTAAAATTTTTTTGTTCTAGTTTTTCCTTTTTCATTTAACAGGCAATCCATCTCTTTTCTATATACACAGAATTTTAGTGGAGGATTCCTTAGGTAGAGGCATACTCTTGAGGATGTTTTGATTTCAGTTCCAGACCACTGCAATAAAGTGAATATTGCAATAGAGCGACTCCTGTGAGTTTTTTTGTTCCCTAGTACATTATTAAGGTTTATCTTTACACTATACTGTAGTCTGTTAAGTGTACAAGAGCATTATGTGTAATAAAATGTACATACATTAATTAAAGAATATTGCTAAAAAAATGCAGACTATCATTTGAGCCTTCAGCAAGTTGTAATCAAGTTATAATCTTTTTGCAATAGTAACGTCAATCATCAGAGATCAACATATAGCTAATAATAGTACAATGAATGTTGTGAGAATTACCAAAATGTCAAACAGAGACACAAAGTGAGCCGATGCTGTTGGAACAATGGCACCAATAGACTTGCTTGACTAGGGTTGCCACAAACCTTCAACTTATTAAAAAAACATAAAGGTATGCCTGTATGTTTCTTATAAAGAAAGTGAAGTTCAGTTTAAGCTACATAGCTAATTAGTGGCAAAACTATCTAATGTAGTGTTCTTTGAATATGTGGTAACTACTTATATTTTTTTATTGTCTTCTAATTAGGGGTAAAGCAAGGTCTTGATTTAATGCAGACTTGTCTCAAAGTAAAAAATGCTTTAGAGCCAATACAGTGACAAAGCTTCATTTCCAATAATAAAGTCAACCTTTTACTCTGGACCTGGAATGGGTAGGGGGAATATTAAAGAATTAGTCTTCCACAATGACACTAAATGGTGATAAAAATAACTAGAACAGATGGAAGAACCTTTTCTATATTATTAAGTGCACTATAAGATTACTTATGGGAAATCAGTACATGTTTTCTAATCTGTTTGTAGTAAAATCACCGAATGTATTTAGTAGTATTTAAATTACATTTTTAAAGATTAGAACAATTCAGGTAAATGTATGACTTTTTAATCTGGTGTGTATGTTAAATTTCCCTTTCCATGTTGGTGGCCATATAAAATGACTCTTTTTTAAATTGCCAGTCGCATAGTTTCAAATTTGTCTCATTTATATTAAACCAACATAGCCTTTTATTATATTTGGTTAAAATGGGATGAGTTATTTTATTACATTACTTCACCTGAACCAGTACTGGATACCCCCATGTGTTTTACAGCTGATGAAAGTCTGATCACTAAAATGTTAAGTAGTGGCATGTATTTCAAATAGAAGTGATTTTCATACTGTGTTTTCATACTGTGAGATTGACGTCTCCTGAAATAATACCAAAGCCAGCCAGCCCTCTGAAGGAGTGGACTATAAAAGTGCCTGAACCTAAACAGTTTGCCTAAATTCAGTTTATGGTGTAACAGACTGCCAAAAGATACAGGCTGCACTGATTCTCTTAATTTTCAGTCTGAATGAATGAATGCTTCCAATGAGAACACAGGACTGACTGTTAAAATGTTAAGCTGTGCAAATCATTAGTCCCATTATGGTCTCAGTTTCTAATGACTTAAATATTAATTCAGAACAAACAACTGCAAACACTTGGTTCAGTAGATCATAAATTGCTTTCAGGTAAAAACTTCATTTAATACAAATGATTATCTGCTGTAAATTACGTAAATTAAAGAAGAAAGTAACCTTGACATCTTGAAATGAAACAGGATCCTGTCCATGAATTTTCATTAGTTCTTGTATGGCCTGTATTTAATAGAAATAAATCCTTAAACAAAAAATAAAATACACAACATTCCCTGTCCTGTTCCCATGGCCCCCTTTCTAGTTCTGTTTCCTATCCTATCAGACCATAATAAGTCTCATTGTTTCAGCCATTCTTGCCAATTTTCTCAAATTTCTTGACCTTGCTTTACATCTGTTGAGCAAAACCTAAACACTGGATTGGTGTAGTCATCAACTTTTCTAGACCTACACATTAGCTATGGAGAACTTCATAAGGAAAGTATACAAGAGTAAAGATTACTATTTTGTAAGAATGGCCTGCAACCCCAGAAAGGCCTTAAAACACGGCCTTGCAATCCTGTTATGACCTGCTCCTCCCATTTTCCAGGAACGCTGTTCACACCTTCACCATTCTTTAAGGCACCCAGTCTACCACCTCCCCTCCCACCCTATACTTCATATTCTTGACAGAAAAAAATGGAGGTAAACCTCCCTCAAATTATTTTATGAACTTTAATAAAAAAAGACTGAAGAAACTGTGGTGATCCAGTTGGACTAACAAATACTTTAGGTGGGAGTCACTCACTGGAAAATGTGAAAGCTTAAAATTCTTGGAAAATAATCAATGAAATATGTTTTGAATGCCATTCTGCAGTGCCACTGATACCAGTGTGCACAGGGCATCTCTGCAGCATATGGGAATCTGAGTACACTCTCACCTACTGGAGCAGCAGACATGGATGAAGTGATCTAGAGTGCCTATGTGGGCCTAGCTTTATCACTGGGATACTGATGCACAAAGACTCTACACATAGCAAGGCTCAGTACCAGTAACTTTTTACCTTAGCCCATACAACCAAGTCTAAAACAAATGTATGAAATATTTTCAATGTATTTAATAAATAAAATATTACAAGAGTAGAAGATACTATAAAGAAATAGTTGTGAAAAGGGATTAAGTAGTTTGAAAGATATATTTACTGTGTTTTCCTAAAACTGAATTTTCATTTAATAGGTCTGCTTAAAGCAGGGGCATACCTATGATGGGTAGTATTAGATCCTCAGATTAGTTACGGATGTAAGTCCATGTGGCATTTAGTTTTTAAAAAATGCATCCTCATACTGGATGTAATTTATCCTTATAGTAATCTGTAGTCATTACTACCTAGAAAATCATAAGAGAAAGCCTTTAAAGGAATTTAACATGAAATTATGAAGTATATACTCTGAAACTCAGAAAGTTATTTTAGGAATATAACAAAATTTTTAAATGGGAAAAAAAAAGCCTCCAGGGGAAAATGGTTTACAACAAAAATGTGAAAATGTCCATTTTTACTGTTTTAAAAAAATGTCAAAAAGGAAAAAAAATGTCTTCTTGATCTTAACCATATAAAAAACAGATGATCTGAAAACTAGCTATGTGGCAATAGAGTGGAACAGTACTGTACAAAACCATTCCATCAAGCAGAAAAGCCACCATTCAAACTGAGGAATGATTTATCTTAAAAGGGTAGACATTCCTACATTTACACCTGCTATAGCTAAGTGCTTATCAGATACAATACAATCAAATTCCACTTCAGAGCTCATCATGCTATTTGCTGAGACGACTTATGGCACAGAATAAGTGTTTCAACAAATCTGTTTCACACTGAAATGTGAATTCTAGCCAACATTTAAATTTATATCTGTTATAGCATAGCAATTAAATGAATCTACAAGTACCAGGTTGGCAAAACTTCTGTGGAAAGGAGTTCCCTTTTCTGAATGTGTAATTACGGTTTCTATTGAATTTTACATACTAGTTTTTGATCACCAAGAGCACAGAATTTCTCAGGCATGTTTTTATCTCCACTGGTTAATAAGCCTGACATGTATTTACACACTTTTAAAGTATCCTACAGTTAATCAAATCAGCACTGACTTAGCCCATTTATATTTTCAAAAATAGAAAAAACTAAAACCAGACTTGATTTCCTTCTGAAATGTTATATAAACCCTTTTGCTAAATTTAAACACCCCAAGTTGCATAAAATTGTCACTAAGTAGGTAATTTAAACCAAACTCTATAACAAAGATACACAAATGAGACTTACCCTAAAGAAATAATTAAGGGAAAAGACATTCAGATACCCTTTGTTCTCAATGTCAAGTAACTTAAAAATATACTGCAGAGCTGCAGGTTCTTTTCGGTTTTCTAATGCAAGAACAAAATCCAGGTAGGTCTTATAGTCCTAGAGAAAAGAAAATGACGTTCATTAGAATCCTTATTTGTAATTTGTAATTAACTTTTCAAATGAACATCTGATGACTGGAGACTATTTTGTAATCAAAGATGGCAATTTTTTAATATGAAATGAGAAATTCATACTTAACTATACTTAATGTTGGTTTCTAGGAATTCTATACACTGCAGTTAACCTATACAGTTTTTGGGGGCACAGCTCATTTTGTTATGAGATTTGCTGTGTTAAATCATAATTTTCATTCATTAGGCTTCTGAAACAGACAGAGAATGACAGCTATTGTGTATTGCCACTAAATTTACATTTTCAGTTCAGTGTGGTCATTCTGAAATACCATTTTGAAATTTTAATTCAGATGATTTCCAGTAAGTCGTCTTCAGAGTGCCAGATATTCTACAGTGATCTGACACTGTTCTCATCCAAAAGGGACCAGAAGAATACAAATGAAGGCTAAAAAGACATGAAGAGAACAGAAAGCTTTTTCTATGAAAAAAGCGTAATCACAGATTACTTTTTTTGCATGGTTAAAACAAAGTACTTCAGAGATTTTCACTTGGGAAAAAAATGTTTATAATCTTGGAAAGGATTTTTTAGGCTAAGATTAAGAATTCTTTTCTGATAAACTCTAATGTAGAAGAGCTAGAGATGCAGCCTTATCATGGTCTAAACTCCATGCCTAACTGTAGCTTTTGATTTTCTTTATTCGCCACGTCATTAGTATACTCCAAGCTCCTCACTGTTTAGGCAGCTGTGGGAGTCATGAAGCAGTTTCTGTGCCTGCCTTTTCCCTCTTTTCTTTTGGCAGCTGGTTAACAATGGTGTCATTTAGAAAACTGTTATTGAAGCTAAATGTTAAAACCTAAAACCCTGATTCTCTGCTGACAGTATGACTATTTCTTAAGCATCACTGGTTTGAAAAAGTTATCAGATCCTTAACACATATTTTTAAGAGCAAGAATGGTGACTTAAAAATGCTATTAAAAAAAATGCTACTTAGAATTTTATTCTCAAGTATATATTTTGCATTGTTGTGATAAAAGGACAAGCACATGTTAGCAAATCTTTAGCTACTAAGGTAGTCACTTAGAATAATACAACCTGATTCTTAGATTTAAGTCATGGCATATATGTACTGTATCTAACCTGGTAATTCAATGAGTGAACCATCTATATGAAAATAGTCAATAGTATTTACCTGTTTTTCAGATTTTTATTTTTTTACTATCCCACAACATTCCTCTACAATAGGTGCACCAACAATGAAATGAACAAAATAGTAAAATTTTCTATTTGTCCTGAGTCCATAAGGGAAGTAATGTTTTTAACCAAATTTACCTTAAGATCAAAGGCTCCAAATCTCAAACAATTTGATCAGTTCATACTTCTTAAGATACTGTTATACATTGACAAAATACTGCTGTATCACATCAAGAAAAAGGCTTTTGTGATTAAAAATGGATAGAGGACCTAAACAGGCATTTTTCTGAAGAAGATATCAGATGGCCAACAGGCACATGGAAAGATGCTCAGTATCACCAGTCATTAGGGAAATACAAATCAAAATCACAATGACATCACCTCACACTGTTCAGAATGGCTACCATCAAAAAGAACTAATCACTTCCCTGGCAGTCCAGTGGTTAAGACTTGGCACTTCCACTGCAGAGGGCATGGATTCGATCCCACTAAGACCCCGCATGCAAAAACAAAAACCCAAATAAAAGATAACTAAAGTGTTCAAGGATGTGGAGAAAAGGGAACCCTCATGCACTGTTGGTGGGAGTACAAATTGGTCCAGCACTATGGAAAATAGTACGGAGGTGTCTCAAAAAATTAAAGACAGAACTATGATCCAGCAACTCTATTCCTGGATGTTCATGTGAAGAAAATGGAAACAGTAATTCAGAAGGATATGTACCCCAGTGTTCATAGCAGCAATACTTACATAAGCCGAGATATGGAAGCAACCTAAGTGTCCATCGACAGATAAGTGGATAAAGATGAGATGGTACATATACAATGGAATACTACTCAGCCATAAAAAGAATGAAATCTTTACACAGGGAATATAATCAATATTTTGCCATAACTTTGGTATGTAATCTATAAAAATATTGAATCACTATGTTGTATACATGAAACTAATATAACATTGTAAGTCAACTATATGTCTATTTAGAAAAAAAAGGCTTTTGGAAATTGTGGGAGTCTAAATTTTCAAAACTCAGAGGTTTAAACTACTACCATTTCTCCATCATAAGTGAGACACTCTTGGAAAACACGGTCTAAGAAGACATTGGTCATGGTTGCTGTTCCATAGCGGGAGAGTTCTTCTTTACTGAGCATGCCATTGTGATCCTTATCAAGATTCAAATACTGGCCTTGGGAAGAAAGATAATAAAGACACTTATGACCAAAAGAAACTTCTAACTAAAAGAACAATACACACTAACAAAAGTTATTTTTATTGGTTAATACTTTGATTTTTAAACTAATTGTGTTACAGTCACAGTAGACACCTGCTATTCCTTTAATCTCTATCAGAACAATGGTAAGCCAGAAACCAGTCAAAGAAAATTCATCATGCCTTTATGCTATTTCACTTACATTATTTCTTTTCAGTTTGCAACCTTTTAGAGCTTCCCTAGGATTCTAAATTAGATGAAGGTAGGGGGTCAACCAACATAAAGCACTGGAATGCTGGCACTTGAAAGCAGAGGTCAAGGTTGCCAAAACAGTCAGAAGATCACTCAACAGAACAGTGTAACAGACTAATGAAATTCAAGGAAAAAAGCAAACTAGGTCCAAAGACATCACTCTGTGGACCCTGAGAGCAGAATTTTATCGCAATGCAAGATCATAGGTGACGTTCATACTAATGTTTCTGAGTTAACAGTAGTCAAACCACATTCCTTATGGTATATTAAAGTGCTGCTGCTGCTGCTGAGTCACCTCAGTCGTGTCTGACTCTGTGCGACCCCATAGACGGCAGCCCACCGGGCTCCGCCGTCCCTGGGATTCTCCAGGCAAGAACACTGGAGTGGGTTGCCACTGCCTTCTCCAATGCATGAAAGTGAAGAGGGAAAGTGAAGTCTCTCAGTCGTGTCCGACTCCTAGCGACCCTGTCGTCCCTGGGATTTTGCAGGCAAGAGAACTGGAGGGGGCTGCCATTGCCCTCTCTGTTAAAGTGCTAGAAATGTATTAAATTAAGAGTCACAAAAATTTAAAACACTGGCACTTTGCTGTACAGCAGAGATTGGCACAGCATTGTAAATCACCTATATTAAAAATATATATATACACACACACACACACATATATAAAATGTTGGTTAAGCAAGTAAAATTTACTAATCTAGAAGAGAAGCTCTTAAGTAAATTAGAATACTTTGATCTTAAGGTAAATTGTGCTGTGATGTGCTTAGTCACTTAGTCGTGTCCGACTCTGTGACCCCGTGGGCTGTAGCCCACCAGGCTCCTCTGTCTACAGGGATTCTCCAGGCAAGAATACTAGAGTGGGTTGCCATGCTCTTTCCAGGGGATCTTCCCAATGCAGGATTCGAACCCAGGTCTCATGCATTGCAGGTGGATTCTTTACCGCCTGAGCTACCAGGGATGCCCTAAGGTAATCAGGCTATGTATAAAACTGTCCTTTGAACAGAAGTTAATGAAACATTTACTGAGGAACAGATAATTCAGATTTTAGCATTATGATAAGAACATACCATACACCCTTAGGGCAGAAGGAGCAGAAAACCAATTTGTTTCTTGACTCTCCTTGGATAGTTCCTCATCCCTTAACTAGACGAATACAGAATACGAATAATTAGAAGATAGCAACTATCAAGTGATAGAATTAAGTAATTTAAAAACATATTTACCTCCAATAAATCATCTAGGAAGCTGCATGCTAAAATATCTTGAATTTTTATCTTCCCTTTAAGGAACAGAAACACAATTACTTAAAAACAAGAGCAACTCAATTTTATAAAAATGTTGTTTTAGAAGGGCAATCACACAATTGGTATTTTAAAGCTTCCTAGCTCTCATGTTCCAAAGCCCTTACTATATATTGTTGTTAAAAGGGAAATCTGCAGGGAATAGTTAATAAAATCTCACACAGATATGTCTACCTATATACCACCAAATATATATCCAATTGATAAATTCCAAAATTACATTGATATAAGATTCCAAAAAAGTTGTGTTGATTTTTTTTTGTGGTTATGGATATGATACTGTTAGTAGTCAAATAAAGAGACTGTCTCCATTTTCCTTTGGAGGTTCTGGAATAGACAACAATATAAAGCGTGGTTAAGAGTAGAGAGATGGGATTTAAATACCATTTCTAGACATGCAGTCTATCTAAGTCTCAGCTGCTTTACACATAAAATGTGGATAATAATACCTTTATGGAGTTGCGAAGGAAATGAAAGAATCTAGGTAAACTGCTTAGCACAGTCCTCAGTACATAATAAAATAGTCAAAACTGTTGGCTATTATTATTTTGTAAATTTCAAAGGGAAAAGATGTGTATGAATCTGTAACAAAGGCATTTAGAAAAGACTGACAGCTACCCCATACTGTGATGGATTCACACAGCTGCACTTTCAAGGACCTAAAAGAATCAAGGACTTTGATTTGGGCCTTCTGTCCCTTCCTCTGGCCCAGTCTAGCAGGTTAGAAAAGTTGATAGAGTGTACTGTTAAAACATGAGGCAAATTTACAAATCTGATCTTCATATAGGATGGTTAACTTGAGAATGAGAAAAATACATCATGGCTAAATGGTCCTCCTATCTCCCAATTCATACTTTTCATCAACAAGAATAATTCTCCAGTATATTACCCATTAGGGCTAGCAAATAGAGCAATACCTGGCTTCTTTAAACTGGAAAGAACCATAGGTCACCTAGTTGATACTTAATTTTAGAGACAAAGAAATTGTAAATGGTTATGTGACATGCCCAGTGTCACATAGCTGATGATGGCTGGTGCAAGTAAGATCAAAGGATCTATATATAAAAATATTTATGTATCAGTGGCAACGACATGTTAGGAAGATAAATTACATTTTAAAGACTTACCTCTAGTTATTTAGATTTAGAAAATATCTAAGTGAGATAAGATTTTCTTTTACCTGTTCTTAGAGGGTCTAAAAAGAAGAAGAACTTCCTAACTGCTGTACAAACATAAAAGGAATAAAAAGATTTTTCCAGCCCATCTAACTGTGGCAAAGTAGGGATAAGTTCCAATATGTAGTTTTCTAAATCCTGAAAGAACAAAACAAAAATACAGTTTTACAGTGTTAAATGCTGATCTTGATTTTTCATTAGATACTAAAATACAATTTTATTTCTAAAATTATTCAGCATTGAAACTACAATAATGAAATAAATTTATAACTGTATTAGTGAAGTTATTTTATATATGCCATTTATTTACATCTTAATACATTTTTTAATAGGTAACACATTCTACATAGTTCCAATACAAAAGAAACAAAAAAGTATCCATTGGAAAGTTTCCTTCCTACCTATTTCTTCTCCCCAGAGGTAACCTACGTTATCAGTTTTTGATATATATCTGTCCAAAGATAACCGATGCACATAAAAGCCAACACATATATATGTATATTTCTTTTCCTTTTTTCCACAGGATGTAGCAGCATACCATGAAAATTCTTCTCTATCTTCCTTTTATCATTTAGCAATATACTTTGCAGTGATTCCATTTTGGCTCTCAAATAACTTCTACTCTTGAAAATATAGCTGTGTAGTATTTCACTGTATGAATGTACCATAATCTATTGAACCACTCTTCGACTAATGGACATCTAGACTGTTTATAGTCTTTTGCAACATGAAAATACTATAGGGAATACTCTGGTAGTCCAATGGTTAGAGCTCCATGCTTCCACTGCAAGGGGTACAGGTTGGATTACCTGGTCAGAGAACTAAGATTCCACATACCACTCAGCATGGCCAAAAAATATAAATAAATAACATGCTATAGGGGCCAAGCTAATTTTTCACTCATAGATACTATGGGAGGATATAGGACATAACTTCTGTAAGTTGAATTGCTGGGTCAAAGCATGTGCACATTTATAATTTTGATAGACATCAGCAAACTTCACATTTCTCTAGGAAGGACACATTGATTTCATACTGCCACCAGCATTGTGAAGGCTGTATCAACAGCTTCCAAATTGTGCCCCAGGAGTGCTACACTAAACTCAAGGGGCTGCAGCAAGATACTATAAATCAAAGGAAACACAGTGACATCTGTTCGATACTGCACATGTCACCATGGGCTAGAGCTATGAATTCAAGGTCATTCACATTTCAATCACATTAGATTGAAATTTATTCCATTTGATTACATCTATTCTTGCTCAGGTAAAGAATCTGCCTGCAATGTGGGAAACCTGAGTTTAATCCCTGGATTGGGAAGATTCCCTGGAGAAGGGAATGGCAACCCGTTCCGGTATTCCTGCCTGCCACATCTCATAGGCAGAGGAGTCTGGCAGGCTACAGTCCATGGGGTGGCAAAGAGTCGGACATGTCTGAGCTACTTTCACTTGACTCCATTTCATCCTTGGAAAGCTAGGTTTTTGGTGGTTGCTGTGATAAAGCAAGTATTAAGTGAAAATTAGTGTGGCAAAGGAATCAAGGATGACCGTGTCCAACCCAGGGCTGAGTAACTGTACAGTGCCAGTTAAAACTAATGATTAATGAGCTTCCCTGGTGGCTCTTGGAGAAGGAAATGGCAATCCACTCCAGTATTCTTGCCTGGAGAATTCCATGGACAGGGGAGCCTGGTGGGCTACAATCCGTGGGGATTGCAAAGAGTTGGACATGACTGAGCACACAGCACTGGTGGCTCAGTGGTAAAGAATCCGCCTGCCAATGCAGGAGATACAAATTCAATCCCTGGGCCAGGAATATCTCCTGGAGAAGGAAATGGCAGGCCACTCCAGTATTCTTGGAAATAATTCTATGGAAAAAATTACTGAGACAATAAGGGTACCTCAGTGAACTGGAAAAGTTTGGGAAACCATGGTCTATTTTACATTCCTTCATTAAAGTCATTATCGAACTTTTTGATCTTTGCCAACCTTACAGGTGAAAAATGATATTTTAGTGTAGATCTATTTGGCATTTCTCTCATATAAAGTGAGGTTAACATTTTTTTCCCTAGGATTAAGAAGCATTCGTATTTACTTTCTGCAAACTATTTATATCCTTTGCCCAGTTTTTACTGGGTTAACAGCCATTCTTGATTTCCAGGAGCTTTTTATCCACTAGAATAATCGGTCATTTGTCTGTGAATAAGTTGCAGATATTTTTCTTGGCTTAATATTTTCTTTTCTGTTTTTAAGTCTTTATTGAACTTGTTACAATACTGTTTCTGTTTTATGTTGTCTTATTGACTGCTAGGCATGTAAGGATCTTAGCTCCCCGACCACTTTCTTGACCACCACAGATCAAACCTGCACCCCATGAACTGGAAGGCAAGGTCCTAACCACTGGACCACCAGGCAAGTCTCAGCTTCTTGTTCTTACTTTGTTTATGATGGTCTTTGCTTTACAGATTTTTTTAAAAATTAGCTGAACTTGTTTTTTAGACTTTTCAGCTTTGTCATACTCAGAAACGCTTTTCCTATTCTAAGATTATATATTTAAATGTCTCTCATGGTTTCTTATTGGAGAAGGCAATGGCACCCCACGCCAGTACTCTTGCCTGGAAAATCCCATGGACAGAGGAGCCTGGTAGTCCATGGGGTCGCTAAGAGTCGGAAAGGACTGAGCAACTTCACTTTCAATTTTCCCTTTCATGCACTGGAGAAGGGAATGGCAACCCATTCCAGTGTTCTTGCCTGGAGAATCCCAGGGATAGGGAGCCTGGTGGGCTGCCGTCTGTGGGGTTGCACAGAGTCGGACACGAATGAAGCGACTTAGCAGCCACAGCATGGTTTCTTATATTTTACAATTTTGTTACTTTTGCTTTATCTCTCTTGAAATATAATGTTTCTACTTCCTCTGAGATACTTTATAATCTAAGTTGTATAACCAATGGCATCTCATACATGGTGAGTCCTAAACTGGACTCTAATCATCCCCAACCTGGTCCTCACCTATTCCCCCTATTCTACTATTTATTCAAAGTAAAAAATTTAAACTTGGTTCCCACCTTTTCTTTACCAAGGCCCCTACACTTTATCCTCAATATCTAATCCAGCAGCAAATTTTTGTTGTTGTTGGGGGTGTGTATGTCCAAAATAAACACTAAATTGATCTATTACTGGCTTCTTCACAGACATCATCCTGGTCTGGGCCACTATCATCTCTCACCTGGACAACCACAGTAGTTTGCTAATTATTTATTGACTCTAGGCTCCTTACAGTTCATTCTCCACACATCCAGTGATCTTTCAAAATGTAAACCAGGCAGTCCCCTGGTGGTCTGGTGGTTAAGACTTTGCATTTTCACTGCAGCGGCCATGGGTTTGATTCTTGGTAAGGAGAGCAGCATGGCCAAAAAAAAAAAAGAAACAAATTTAAAATGTAAACCAGGGAGTTCACTGATGGTCTAGTAGTTAGGACCATCATGACCACATGGCCTAATACAAGTGGCCTTGCCTGCTTCTCCAACTTCCCCTTCTGTCAACGCTGGTGCTGTGCTGTGCTTAGTCGCTCAGTCATGTCCAACTCTTTGCAACCCCATGGACTGTAGCCCACCAGACTTTTCTGTCCATGGGGATTCTCCAGGCAAGAATACTGGAGTGTGTTGCCATGCCCTCCTTCAGGCGATCTTCCCAACCCAGGGATCGAACCCAGATCTCCCACTTTGCAGGCAGATTCTTTACTATCTGACCTACCAGGGAAGCCCAAGAATACTAGAGTGGCTAGCCTATCCCTTCTCCAGGGGATCTTCCGACCCAGGAATCGAACTGGGGTCTCCTGTATTGCAGGTGGATTCTTTACCAGCTGAGCTACCAGGGAAGCCCCTTGTTATTCTAACCCTTGCTCATATGCTCTAGACACAATGGCTTCCTTCTGCTTCTAAAACAGATCAGGCTTAACTGTGCCTTGGGGACACTGAACTTGCTATTCCCTTTGTACTACATTTTCATAAGGCTGGCTTCTTTCTCATCCTTCATGGCTAAAATTCAATCACTAGTTCAAAGAGGCACCTTTCATCTTATCTAAAATAGTTCGGCAACCCCAGTCATATTCTTTCCTACTGCTGCTGCTAAGTTGCTTCAGTCGTGTCCGAGTCTGTGCGACCGCATAGACGGCAGCCCACCAGGCTCTGCCGTCCCTGGGATTCTCCAGGCAAGAACACTGGAGTGAGTTGCCATTTCTTTCTCCAATGCATGAAAGTGAAAAGTGAAAGTGAAGTTCCTCAGTTGTGTCCGACTCTTAGCGACCCCATAGACTACAGCCTACCAGGCTCCTCCATCGATGGGGTTTTTCAGGCCAGATTACTGGAGTGGGGTGCCATTGCCTTCTCCAATACTCTGTCCTAGGACCCTATTTTCTCCTTAGAACTTGTCAGTCTTTGAAATCATATTGCAGATAATTTAGTGTCTGCCTCTTCACTCTGCTAGGAAAAAAGCACCTTAAGGGTAAGGCTTCGCAATGTACCTAACATAAATTAAGTGTCTGGTAATTGCTTATTTAAGAAGATTTAGTAGTTGAATGAAAGTTTGCCTATACTATTCAAATTATAGATGTTGGCTCTGGAAATCACTAGTTTTTAAATGAGGGAGACACAAAGTCTGCTTTCAAAAGGCAAAGCACCAAGGTTAGGAGACAGTTTTTTTTCCTTTGAGAGAAGTGTTTCCTTTCATTGACAGAAGGGAAGATTATTCCCTTTTAAACACAATTATAGAGATACACTGTTGCTTTTTTCTCCCTTCTCCCCATCCCTTTCTCCATTTTTGTTTCCATTCATGGCAAGAGGCAAGAAAAGATAAGTTTGTTTTGTAAACCAACTAATGGCTGACAAGAATCCTCAGAGCTATAGAAGTATTCCAATATCTGACCTGAATAAGTATCACCAAGTGGTTAATATATCTTCTTTGCTAGACAGAGATGGATAGCACCAAGAACCTTTTATTGTCAAGTTGATCTGAACCTTAAAAGGACAAGAACACTACTGTGGCCCTAGAAAGGTTTTTAAGTGTAAATGTTCAGTATGAGCTATCAGATTCTATCTATATAAATCTGGATAAAACAGAGTGTAACAAAACATAACAGGAAACAAACTATAACAGGGAATCTACATTTCTTTAAATCTTACATTTGAACATATATCTAAGGGATTAATTATTATCCTGGTTCATATTTATGCATAACTCCATTCCTCTTTTATATATGTTTGGGAAAAAAGCCTGAGCTGAAAAGAATGTCCATATAATTAAGATAGTTACACTTATAAGAAAAATAGATTCATATCATGAGGCTGTAATATAATTCTTTGCTGATAACTTGGCCTAAATACATTAATGTGTGTCTGTGTGCACTCAGTTGCTCAGTCATGTCCAACTCTTCACAACCACCTAAAGGGTAATAAATATCCTCTTGGTAACTGACATTATGACCCAAACCTATAGGTGGGAATATAGTCACATTATTTTTCTTATATTTCCTAAAAAAGGAAAAACTCAGTGCCCTTACATTATCTGTAATCTCAACATTCAGTGATAACTATTATTTACCATTTTGGTATCTAAATAGTAGTTATGAAAGTAGATTAATACTTACAGATTCCCGAAGATACCCTTGTCCAGCAACATCATATAAACTGAGTCCTATTCTTGTTTGATGAAGCCAAACTGACAGTAAATGAAAAAAATGAAATATAATAATTATTAAGATCTATCCTTTGGTATATACATATACATAAAAGGAGATAAAGAGAGATTAGAAGGACAAGCTAACATAATAATTCCATAAACATATATTTTTCTCACATATACTATTCATTAATCCAAAAACTGTTTGAAATAAATATACCATAGAATTAACTGCAGATATCAACAATTCTACCATGCCTAAAGTGACAATAAAGGTGATGCCCTCGAGAATCCTGGTGTTCTACCAAACAGGAGTGTAATGTTATACCTTCAGTGAAGCAGATTTTATTCCACTGAGGTAAATTACTGCAACCAAATATCAATTAAAGATGGTACACACAGGACTTGACAAGTCATTAGGGAACTTATAGGAATCATAACAACTCCATGGTGTTTAATAAAAGCTCCTTGAGTATGCAGCTACAGTTTTGAGTTTGAAACTAACCTCTCAGGCAACTCAACCTGTAATATATTGGTGAAATGAAATTACCAGTGAATTAAAATATTTCAAATAACAATCCATTAAAATTCTTGGTTCAGCTTTTGATATATGTGGTTAGCTAGCATCTTCAGATGAGGGTTTGGTTTTGTTTTTTATAAAGTTTTTTATAACAGTGAACCTAAATGTATGGTAGAAAGCTCTACGAAGTTCCAGGAGAGAATCATAATAATAGGAAAACAAATATTGGTCAAAAGACAAGAAATTCTGCTCTTCAAATTTAATAAGAGATGTTTGACATGGATGGGATATTATAAAAGCAAAGACCCAAATTCTTGATACTCAAATAGAAGGAGTTGAAGCAAAATGAAAATGGAATCACCTTTTCTCATGACATAATTAAAGAACTGCATGATGGAAATTCTTCCATAAGAATCTGTATGAAGGAGTTTAGCAAAGACTTTTGCTGTGAAAAATTGCCTAAGAAAAGGAAATAAATGTTAAATCATCTGCCAATATAATAAAAAAATGACTTCTATATGATTCAGCAGAAAATAGCATAAATTCAAACAACTAAAAATCAAAGTAGAGAGAAAGAATCAAAGTGAGAACTACAATTCAAAACTTAAAATATTAAGTCTTACATCTTTAAATTCTATTGCCTTAAGAATGAGGGACTATAGTGTTGTAAATAAACTATATTATTTATTTTAACAACTTTATACCAGTGTAATAGTCTAGACTATAAATAATTTTATTAAACTTTATTAATGAAAAGTTGACTTAAATGATCATATCATTGACTTAAATTTGCATTAACATTTATTTGATGCACTTAAAATGCTTAATGTAACATACTCTTATGTTAATATATTATTCTTACTTGCACTTTGGTCCAGCCTTTTCACCAACCTTTAAAAAATTTTCATAATTAATCATTGCTTCTTCTCCAATCATGGGTGGTGTCTGGTGCTTGTCCAGCAAAAACCATAAGTTCTTAGGAGAATTGCAGAAATTTTAAGAAATTTAAGATGTTATTATCAACAGAACAAAAATTTTTAAAAGTGGTTTAAAAATGTGTTATTCTTTGCTCAGTTGGCAAAGAATCTGCCTGTAGTGCAGGAGACCCCAGTTCAATTCCTGGGTCAGGAAGATCCGCTGGAGAAGGGATCGGCTACCCACTGCAGTATTCTTGGGCTTCCCTTGTGGCTCAGCTGTTAAAGAATCCACCTGCAATGTGGGAGACCTGGGTCTGACCCCTGGGTTGGGAAGAGCCCCTGGAGAAGGGAAAGGCTACCCACACCAGTATTCTGGCCTGGAGAATTCCATAGACTGTATAGTCCATGGGGTCACAAAGAGTCAGACACAACCGAGTGACTTTCACTTTCACTGTAGGATCAAACTGCAAGGGTTAAAATCCCAGCCCTGTCTGTAATCTTGGATGGTGGACTTAAGCTTCCTGTGTTTCAAATCTCATTGTAAAGTAGGGATAACAGTCCCTACATCATACAGCTATATGGATAAAAGAGGAACTGTACATGAAAATTTTAGAACTTAGTAAGCATTCAATAAATGCTATTTTTATTATGTTATTAGTAATCAAAGGATAATAGAGGATATTCTTCTTAATATGACTCCCTACAATAGTGGTTCTCAACTTTGGCCTCACATTAAAATTACCTATGAACTTTAAAAAAAAGACAAAACTCTGCTTGGGACACATAAGCTTTGCAGTTGATTCTGGTGAGAACCATCACTTCAGAGCCTGTGCTTTCAGCCACTCTGCATTACTGTCTCAATTTAGGTGCCCTGGGATCCCACATGACACACGTAGCACAAATAAGAAATGGCCAAGAATTATTCCATTCTTACCTGTAATTCTTCATTATCTAATAGTTCCCTGCTTTTCCTTTGCAGAAACACAGCTCTGGATTCTTCTCTTAATTTCTGTAGTAAGACTTCATCTTCAGCTGGCAGCTAAAAATACACTGCAGTTAAATTTCTACACTTAAATTCTAGACCATTGAATTATGTCAAATGTATCACTTCATGGCAAATAGACTGGGAAACAATAGAAACAGTGACAGATTTTATTTTTGGGGGCTCCAAAATCACTGCAATCCATGAAATTAAAAGACGCTTGCTCCTTGGAAGAAAAGCTATGACCAACCTAGACAGCATATTAAAAAGCAGAAATATTACTTTGCCAACAAAGGTCTGTCTAGTCAAAGCTATGACTTTTTCAGTAGTCATGTTTGGATGTGAGAGTTGGACTACAAAGAAGGCTGAGCACCTAAGAACTGATGCTTTTGCACTGTGGTGTTGGAGAAGACTCTTGAGAGTCCCTTGGACTGCAAGGAGATCAAACCAGTCAATCCTAAAGGAAATCAGTCCTGAATGTTCATTGGAAGGACTGATATTGAAGCTTAAATTCCAATCCTTTGGCCATTTGATGTGAAGAGCTGACTCATTAGAAAAGGCCCTGATGCTGGGAAAGACTGAAGGTGGGAAGAGAAGGGGACAACAGAGGAAGACATGGTTGGATGGCATCACCAACTTGACGGACATGAGTTTGGTAAGCTCCAGGAGCTGATGATGGACAGCGAGGCCTGGTGTGCTGTAGTCCATGGGGTCGCAAAGAGTTGGACACAACTGAGTGACTGAACTGAATTGATCTGGTCTAAAAAACTATGTATGCTACTGTCCCAAAACTACTTTTTGCATCTCAATTTTGCTTAACTTCAAGTCATCATTTATTTAAAAAGTTCATTTAACAAAAAGAGATCCACAGAGAATTCAGTGATTAACAAGGCCAGTTCTGCCTGGAAAATGCTAACTGTCTAGCCCAGGTTTCTTTTTTTTGATCCAGAGTTTACTTAAAAATAAACACAACATTTAGTATATGCCCACAATATAGCAGACATCAATACACACATTCTAATTTAATCCTACTGGCCCTGTAAGATGGATTTCATCACACTCAATTTAGAAGTAAGGAAATCAAGAGATGGATGACTATCAAGTATGCATATGTAGTTAGTCAGTCCCAGACCCAAGATTTAAATCTTCGGAGTTCAAATCTACTTTAACTTTTTATGAGCTGTTTTCTTTGGTTCCTTGTTCCTCTCTGTCCTCATGTCCCAAAGGTCATGACTTGCCCAAAGTTGTGCAACTAGAGTAATAAAACTTACGTCTGGGTCTTCTGACATCAGGGATTCAGTGTATTTTCTCTTCTCCATCTCATTTCCGTTACTGGGTAGTTAGGTTATCTCTCCCTTAAGTAGACTTCAATGCTACTTCCTAGTGACTGCTAGGAGTAAAGTACTATGGCATATAATCAACGGAAGATAATCATCCCCAAACTAAATGTATCAGAATGTGTCATGCTCTTACTTTCCTTTATGACCCACCACTTTTTCTATTTTTTCAATGTAGCCCAAGTTTCACTTTATATTCATAGAACACCGTTCCCAGTGTAAACTTAGACTGATACAAAGTTAAATCAGGACTACCTGAAGAGCGACTTTTAGCCAAGTATGCCTGGTGAGATTGGATCACCTTATCTCAGAGATGGTCAAGCCGAAGTCTACTCATTGGTCTCCAGGGCAGAGGTTCTGCTTATTGTGGTGATTTCCCTAAGCTGGGCTTTAAAATGATTCATCCCAACAACTTCAAACAATTTGCTTTGAGAATTTCTTCTTTCTTTTATGTATCTTTGCCCCATCGAATGTAGCTGTGTAATCCATAATCCAAATTTGGGGCTATGATTTTACTTTATTTCTAAGAACTAAGATGCCATCCTTTCCCATCAAAGGGGATGGAGAAGGAATAAGCATTAGGAGGTGAGGCTGGGGTTGAGATAGGAACTGTGTGCCAGTGGCTAGTCAACCAGCTAAACAGCCAAGGAGAGAAGTGGTGACCAAGGATGACAGGTGGTTTCTCTGAAGCAGTGAAGTGGAAGGAGAAGAAACCAGGGAAAGAACATCCCACAGGTCCACATCTGCAGACCAGCAACCATTTGGGATCAGGAAGAGGTCAGAGAAGAGATAGAAATGGGGGAAAAGGGGATTCCCTCAGGAACCACAAGGGGACAGCTGGTATTGGAAATACAGCAAAGTGGAGTCCTGGGAATGGAGTGATGTCAGCATCTGAGGGCTGCTTCTGGGTTAGTAAGATAACAATTTCACAATCCTGATTACATGAGATAATGAATATAAAATGTTCTGAAGTAGGTGGACACTCAATAAACGTCAATTCCCTTCCCACTCCCTCAGACTACAAAAAAATTCTCAGTTGTCTAACTGCCTCTGATTAAGAAAGTATGAAATGGAAAAAGCAAAAAGAAAAGTATGTATGCTGTGACCTCATTTTTGTTAAACACTGTTTACATATAAAAATCTTTATTTATGTCTCTGGCATTAACTGTTTTTTCTCTTTTCCACAACAAATGTGGATTAGTCTCATAATTTTTCAAAGGCTGGGAGACACAGTATTACAAAAAAGTTTCCAGTAAAATGATTCAAATGAAAAAAGTTTTTACTTGAAGAAATAAGTTAAAATTATCTGGATAATCCACTTAAATCAATACCTCACTCCTTAATGCAAGTGAAACATAATATTTACTTTCTTTGCAAATAATGTTATAATTAATTGAGTTTAGAAGGCAACAGGTTTAAGAGACATTCAGCTAAAATTCCAAAGTTAACTTTACTATGGTAGCTACGCTTTCTACGATACTAAATAGGTCTTATTCTTTTTAGTAGCCTTCGATTTTAGCTGTAAATAGCTTTCTGGAAGTCCTACTGTTTTATCTACAACCCTCTTCAAAGCCTTCTTTACCATTTTGGCACAAAGAAACATATAATTAAGTATAACTCTTAAAGTTTTCCACTCTCAATCTATTTTTCAGTTTAGCCTTGAGCAAAATATTTTACACCATATGAGTAAAAGACAAAGTTAAAAATTGTGACCAGCCAAGTAAATCTAAGCCTTATAGAAAGCCTGACAACAGAATCCAATAGAATACCACAACTAATATCCATAATAAAAATTAGGAAGAAAGAACTTTAAAAATTGGCAAGTAACAACTTTGTGTTCTTATACCAATTTATATGAAAAACTAAGATTTAACCAGGTCAAAAATAATAAGGTCAACTATAATAAAACCATATACAAAATTTAAAATATAATCAATTTATCTGTTTGTAAAGTAAAATATTTTTATCCCATTTAAAAAAATTACATTTAATTTATAAACTCTGCAAGACATTTGCTTAGATATCACTTACCCTGTAATAAAACCGAGGAATGGTCTTATAGAATTCATTTGTGTTTTTTCTACCTCCTTTCCATTCTGAGTAATACTTGGTAAATAAATCCATTTCTTCATCTTTTAATTCTTGTTCACTTTTTTTTTCTGGTAACAAAACAGATAAAGGAGGGAAAGAACTTTTAAAGTCAGACAATATTTTTTCAAAACATTTATACACTATGCTCTAATTATAGCACAAAAAAGGCCTTCACAATTATGTTTAGATACTGACCATCTATTAACTTTCTTAAAATACCAAGAATCACTATCTTCCACTGAAATAGCCTTTTTTACATCTTCAACCAGTTCTCAGATGCTCCCACTTTTTCTTATCACTGTACTTGTCTCATCCTCAAGTCACTGCCTCTCTTATAGACCTGACATGTTCTAATTCATTTAATCAAAAGTACTCATTGAGCACATACAACTCAGTATCAAAAAAAAAATCCAATCAAAAAATAGGCAGAAGATCTAAATAGACATTTCTCCAAAGAAGACATACAGATGGCCAACAGGCACATGAAAAGATGCTCAACAATGCTAATTATCAGAGACATGCAAGTCATAATTACAATGAGATCTCACTTCACACCAGTTGAAATGGCCATCATCAAAAAGGCCACAAATAATAAAAGCTGGAGAGGCTGTAGAGAGCAGGGAACCCTCCAGCACTGGTGATGAGAATTTAAACTGATATAGCCACTATGGAGAACAGTATTAAGCTTCCTTAGAAAACTAAAAATAGAATTACCATATGATCTAGTAATCCCACTCCTGGAGATATATCTTAAGATAACTATAATTTGAAAAGATACATGCACTGTATAGTTCATTGCAGCCCTATTTACAATAGGCAAGACATGGAAGCAACCCAGATGTCCATCGACAGATGAACAGCTAAATATGTGGTGTGTGTGTGTATATATATATATGCACACATACATACATATAACGGAATATTCCTTAGTCTTAAGGATGAAATAATGATGTCTACAACAATAAGGATAGACCTAGAGATTATCATAAGTCAAACAAAAATAAATATCACACTATATCTCTTATATGTGGAATATTTTTAAAATAGATACAAATAAACTTATTTACAAAACAAAGACTCAGACATAGGAAACAAACTTATGGTTACCAAAACCTCACTGCACTTCATCCTCACTAAGATCTTTGATTCTATGATCTATGTTCTTAAAAGTTTTCCCTCTTCCTGGTCTCACTTCCTTCTCAATATGCCTGTAGTTGTTTTCCTGAAACTCTTCTGCCAGCATTTCTGCTATATCTGGATTTGCCTTGTTTTTAATAACTGTGTTGGAGAAAACTGCCGAATTACATAAACATTTGGTCCCACAAATTTATTTCATGGTAGTTAATAACTCAGCCTCTCAAAACCACCAATACATATTTTATTTGCCTTTGATGTCCTCTTGCTTATTCCTCTTGGTAACTCACTGTTTCAAACTTTCACTGCATTCCTCAAACCTGCTGTGTTCACCCTCAACAGATGAGAATCCTGCTCAGTTCACCAACAACTGAGTACACTGGGCATGCCTGGGTCCTCAGTCACTTCATCTGTGTCTGACTCTTTGTGACCCCATGAACTGCAGCACGCCAGGCTCCCCTGTCCTTCACTATCTCCCGGAGTTTGTTCAAACTCATGTCCATTGAATCGGTGATGTCATCCAACCATCTCATCCTCTGTCATCCCCTTCTCCCCCTGCCTTCAATCTTTCCCAGCATCTGGGTCTTTTCCAATGAGTCGACTCCTTGCATGAGGTGGCAAAGTATTGGAGCTACAGCTTCAGCATTAGTCCTTCCAATGAGCATGCAGGGTTGATTTCCTTACCTTATTACTTTCCTTCATCTTACTAGTCTTCTTCTAATTCCTTATTTCCAACTCAGTAAGTGGTACCACTATCAACTGAGCCCAAATCCTAGATTCACTCTCATTCTACCATTCACCTATTCTGGGAATATACAAGTATATGTGCGAGTGGATGAATACATGCATCTTTCCAGAGTCAGGGATACTGACTCTCACTGAAATAAAATTGAACAACAACAACAAAAAAATTGAAGAAGGTATACAGATATCCAGGCAGAAGAGCATTCCAGGCAAAAGAAACAGCCAGTGCCAAGCCACGAAAATGGGAGTGGGCCTGGTGTATGCAGGGAAGAGGGAGGCGGCCAGTGAGCTGCAGCAGAATGAGCCAGAGGGAAGAGCAGGTGAGGGAGAGCAGATAAACGAGTAGATATGAAATACTGGAGGATTGGAGGTTTGGGAGGTGAGAGAAGGAACTGCGTTGGAGTGTAGGAGAGTCAGTGTCTAGGGACACACGGAAGCCGTGTAGCTGAATGAAACATCTACTTTAGGTTAGTGGACATGAATTAAAAGTGAGACAATTCAGCTGCCCTGGATGGAGGTGTGGACTAGGAATGATAGTTTTAACCAGACTGATTAACAAGTGTTAAGTAGAGGGAAAGAGACAAGGAAAAACGGATTATGAAGTCTAAAACGGGCAAGGAGGGAAGTAAAAATTGTGACAATAAAAAGGCGGTAAGAGCAACGGAGTACAGGTTCCGGTAGGATTGAAGGGTTGCTGGCGCTGCGAGTTTGAAATATCCTGGCGCCTACCTCACAAGTCTAGGTAGCTTTTCATTCCTGCAAATCCCTTCCCAGAGAAGTGTAGGTCAAACCCCTCTGGATCGCTGAACCACATCCCAGTCAGCCTCTTTTGTCAGGAGAGGTTTTACCAAAGGTGCTGCTCCTTCCCACCCATCGTCCCCCCGGCTCCCGGTGTTTGGGGCCAGGATCTCTCAGCGGGTGGCTCCTCCCAAACTCACTGTTTGGACTGGTGCTGGGCGTCGCTAACCGCCGGCGAAGAATTTCTTTCCAGTCCATGGCTGATTCCGGCCCACCAGTTCCCGCATTTGCTGTTTAGTAACCGCCCCACCCCCTGCCAGCTCCGGCGTCAACGCCGCCCCGTCCCGTAAAAAGTTATGAAGGCCGCGTAACTGCCATCTTGGACGCGGGCGGAAGTGGGGCAAATCGATCCCAGAGGCCACTGCGGAGAATACCACGGTCCGGCTAGCGGTAGGGACGCGGTAACTGCAGGGAGGGCAGACGGGAAAAAGACAGAAAGTGACCTTCCTTAGAGCAGCTTCGCAGCCTCACCATGCCTGATTCTAAAGGCGCCGGATAAGGGAGCCCGCGCTTTTATTTCATCTTGGCCCTTTGGCACTTGTGCACCACGTGACCCACGGGTTCCTTTGGCTCCTCCGGCTGGTTGGAAGAGCCAATTTCAGTTTCTTTTCATTGTTTATTGCGGATGTCTTGAGGCTTTAAATGCTCCCTGAATGTAATATGTGTGTTCAGCAGCCGCCTGTGACCCCCTCCTGCCACTAAAAGGTTCGCAAGTCGCCTTTTTCTCGCCTCCAGGCCGGACGCCGGCGACCAGCTTAGCCACGCCTCCGCGGCAGGGGCCGTCGCGGTGCATTGTGGACGCCGTAGTTTGCGCCGCTAATGGTTGCACCCAGCGTGAGTGATGAGGTGAGTGAGGGAATCTAGTGAACTTCGTTTGTGACCGACTCGTACACAGAGGGGGTGCCCTCGTGGACTTCTCTTCCTTACTTGTGTCTCTGGCTCGGCTCTTTTAACCGCCCCCTCCCCTTCCCCCATTTGAAGAGTTTGGCGGTCAGGGCCCCTAGACTTGGGCTTTCGCCTCTTCCTGGGCTACGGGTGGGCCTGAGGTAGGAGGCTTCCGACTCCTCGCCCCTTAATGCAGCCTGTCTCCCATGGGTTGCTGCCGCTTTTCAAGAAGAGTGGTGGTCCGCGTGAGTCAGCTGGCGGGTCTTTGTGCTTTTTCCTTCAGGTTCGCTGACTGGAATATAAGAGGCAGCAGAGGAGGATCCCTGCTCTGCTCCTAGTCCTGGAACTTGCGAGAGAGGGTGGATATCCCCATACCCTTGTTTAATGGAGAGAACTCAACCAGGCTTCGTTGCTGCTAGCCCTAAAAGTATTTGATTTGTGAGAAGCTGAAAATCGCCTTGTAGAAGGTTGCCCTTCGATTCTCCGCCCCCAGCCACCAGCCTGCAGAAGTTGGGGCTTTTTGAACATCTTTCTCACAATCTAGTGCTGATTTAGCTGCATAATGACTTTCTATTTCACTGGTATTCGAAGCTTTCCTAAGCTTTGGAAGAGCAACTCATACCTTGGGCTAAGTTCAAGTCACTCTTACCTCTCTCTCTTTCTCAAAGACTGTTATGGCATTAGGAATCCAGGGAAGTGGTTTTCTGTTAAAACGATATCTGCACAAAATACCAAAGCAATGAACCTGCTGATTGCCAAGGCCAGATGTGTCAGGAAACCAGATGAGGGTAGTAATAAGCAAGTTTCTGCTGATTCTTCTCATATGTTTGCAGCTGGAGCGGCTAAGAAGAGATCACAGATGAATCCTTCTAGTAAAGCTCCTGCCTTGCCACCTGTGAAGAACATTATTCAGCTCCCGACAAAACCTTTGAACTCAGAAGAGTGGGATAAACTTAAGGAAGAGTTCAAAGAAAAGGCTAACTTTGAAAATTGGATTATTTTGCAAATGGTTAAATGCCATAGCTCTCTAGATGTGGCCAAATCTGTGCTGGCTTGGGTAGCTGCAAAAAACAATGGTATTGTAGGTTATGATTTACTGGTCAAGTATTTGTATCTTTGTGTTTTTCATAAGCAGACATCAGAAATTATTGATGTCTATGAAATCATGAAAGCCAGGTACAAGCGTTTAGAATCTGGAGCCTACACTCTTCTCATGCGGGGATTAATCTATACAGACAGATGGAGAGAGGCCTTGCTGCTGTTAGAGGACCTCAAAAAAGTCATGATTCCTTCGAAAAAGAACTATGATGATTGTATCCAGGGAGCCCTGTTTCATCAAGATGTAAATGTAGCTTGGAATTTGTATCAGGAGTTGTTAAGTCATGATATTGTTCCTATGTTGGAAACTTTAAAAGCCTTCTTTGATTTTGGAAAAGACATGAAAGATGATCAGTATTCAAACAAACTGCACAACATTCTTTTGTATCTAAGAAATAATCAACTTTATCCTGGGGAATCGTTTGCACACAGTATAAAAACATGGTTTGAGAGGTAATTTTGATTTCTGTTGATATGTGGATTTTTATTTTAATACTGATACCTAAAAGTAGCCTCTTCCTTTTTTTTTTTATTAGTTGCTGAGGATTGTTCTATTCAGATTATATTTTTTTTTTGTTAGTAAGATTGTTTCCCCTTTAAGACAGTTTTCTTTCTTTTTAAAAAACCTGTTGTGATAATCTCTGCTCATCACATAAAAGTGAGATTATAGAACACTTGTTTTTATGTATTTTTTCCTTTTAGAAGGTTCATTTGTTTTCTGAGGTGTCTAGTATATGAGTATTTACAAATAGCACTTGTGGCTGGAGTTCATAGCAATAAAACTGGAGCTGTCTTTTGGTCATATTACTATTTTCAGAAGTTCTTCTGAAACCTAGTTGTGATTGGTACGATGTATGTAATGCACATATATATTCTGTTTACTGTCTGCATTCACCAACTTGAGTAGTTAGAGCAGAGAGAGGGATCCTGCTTAAACCTCATATGTGTTAAAAAAGAAAATCTTCAACGTCCTGGTTTTGATGATACCATGTTTGACTACTCTCTCCAAAATTCTCTCCTTTACTTTCCTTTGAGTTATCAGCCTGATGATGGTCTTTTGTTCTTTATTTCTTTACTGCTCATTTGCCTCAGGCTTTTTCCTACAGGTTCTTTCCTTTCATCTCTGTTTTTCTCTTGTTTTTCCACTATATGTTATTTTTATAGAGCTTTGCAGTAGCACTCATGCTTAATTATCTTTTTTACCACATTTATTGAATATCTGCAGAGGAACTAGATAGTGAAAGTCTTTGAAGGCCAAGGAGTCTGGATTTTATTCTGTTATCAAAAAATGCTGGTCTTGGAGTAGTTCTTTTTTTTTTATGTGAATTTACAATAGTTTTTTTTTTTTTTTTTTTTTTTT